>OU342789.1:12671117-13921117 GCA_910591515.1 Cerceris rybyensis | reverse complement strand
ATGATCATAGTAGTCAACGATGGCGAAAATAAAGATTTTTTTTATTATAATATCCAATCACGTGTATTCTTATTTGTAAGATTTGATGATATACAATTAATATTGTCTGCAGGATGACTCATTTAACTTGATGAGATTAAACAGATTCGTTGTTTTTGACGTTACGAAAGGATGTGTCTGAATGATTAATAATGGAAGACGAAAATATTCCGATAACAACAGAGCTCTCATCGATTTATTTTCTTGTATTTTTATTTGAAAATTAAAAGCTTTAATTGCGTGAAAATGTGTGAGGAATTGTTATTACTCTTATCGTACACGCGATAAGTGCATTACTATTAAATGAATAGTAATATATTTCCTAGTTGCTTTTAAATCGATAATTCGAATTGGAGGCATGGCACATTGGCACCGGTGCCAAATTTGGTATGGACTAATATTTTGGTTGGCACCGTTCATCGCCGGTTTTCTTCAAAATGGAAATTCAGTCGTAAAAAATATTACTATTGAAAAATTCAAGTCGAGAATCATTATTTCGTCAAAACTTTTTACGATTATACGAGAAATGAACATTTTAAATTGTTGCTTAGCAATTGAAAGTAAATTCAATTGCTTAATGAAAAATTACATTAATTTATTTTAATGGCGTTATATAATATGATTTTCAAGATGACATAATCACCGATAATCTAGAGAAATATTTAATCATTTTATCTGCCACCTATAAACACATTAAACATGTTTCTTTCATCGGATTGTAAGAACAATATATGATCTTAACGTGTATCAGTTACAGTGAAATACAAAAGTAGTTTGCAATATTGTTTGAAATGGCTATGGCTCTGTATTTCATACATAAAAATTCCATAAGAGAGATGCAAATATTTAAATGTTTATATATTCAGTGTTAGAAAATAATAATTAACAATGCATATAAATCTGTCGGAACACTATATAAATTATTCAAGCAAGCGACAAACATCGTAAATCTTTCTAATTATATTACAATGAAATCCCTTATCCATGTAATATATTTATTTCCTGTAAAATATTTCCTAGCACACGTTGTTATTATTGAAAATTTAAGCTTACAAAGAAGATGTACTTCTAACAAATCCTTATTCTCATTCGATACTCTATTAGCTCAGAAGGTTTGTGCCATCAATTATGATAATTCCAACCGCAGCCTATAAGCGGAAGTATAATAAAGTTAGGATGCAGAGAACGCAAACGATATTCCTTACTTATTTACCATGATATTCGACATAAACGGCCGTTCTTAGGGGCGGTTTTCACGACGTTACTTGGAGCGAATTTGCCGCGCAGCGGGAACGGTTTTTGCGGATGATCATAATTTCTGAGTCAGCTCGAGTCTCCGTTGGTCTTTTCGTCTCCTCTGTCTACGTTAATACCGGGCTGAATTTGGGTTATCGCGAAGTGCGGTTTTGCTCGTACAATGCACTCGAGTTTTCCGGCGGTAACCGGCCCCCAGCTGCACCAGCCAAATTGAGTTCATCCTTTTCGGGCGCGCACCGCAAATTGAACGGCGCTCTAATGATTTCGCGTTTTCCCTCGACGGTGTTTATACAATATTTATGGAGAACACGTGTCTGACAATGTTCCATAGATTTCGGAGCATCTTGTAGGTACACTACCTGTAAATCATGGAGTTTTGATTGCTAGTCTTGACTGCTTTTACGTACTGTAAATGTTTCTTTATAATAAAGTTTAATGCATCAACCAAGAATTTGATAACTGGCAAATGTACAATTCATGATTCAGTTGTAGGCCACTTTAGAATGCAGATTAGATGTGTCTTGTGGTTTTCTCTTTATAGTTTTGAAGCTTAGAAATTTTTATCATTTTATCACGGAATTATAGTTTTACATGAATTTCGTACTACCTAGGCCACTGTATACCCGTGAAAAAAATGTATTTCTAGAAATCTTCTAAATGATGAGACAGGTTTCTTTGTGGTTGTAACGCAGTAATTTTCCTGTCGTACAACAAATGCAATGCTCCAATACCCTCTTTACAGTATTCCGTTTACTCAAGGGCTGTTGATGAAAATAGTGTAAAAATTTTGTAAATTATTGTACATTGTGAAAATTTAAAAAAAATGTAAAAATTGCCTAGATATGACACGTGAATTAGCTATTAAGTTACTTAGGATAATGTTTTATCCTCGTTACAATGATATCAACCAATCGTCGTTGGAACTTATAATATTTTCTTCGTTTTATTCGATATTCTTAGTATCATCAAACATATTAGTTTAACGTAATACATAATTTTTTGTATGGTTCGTCAATTTCCAATTGTTAATGGCTGTAGAACGTTACTCAAAGAATTTTGGTGAAGGTAACTAAAACACTGATATACCCAACACCCGATAAAATTACGAACGCAATTACGATGCCTTTTATGTTCTTTGCCGGTTTTATTGCGTCACTATAAGGAACTGAATTTTCCTGGAAACTTTTTTACGTTGATTACTGCAATTAAAAGTAAAAAAACTATTCGTTAGCTTTTAATGTCAGGAAAGGCAAAACTGGTACGATTCGTACTGCTCCCGTTTTCAAATGGTCTTTTTCATTTATGATTTCGTGAACTGATACAAGATCTTGATTGAAATTAACTTCTGAACTAATAGAGGAAAAGGCTATAAAAAGCGCCGAGGGGAAGGAAAGATGAATGGACGACATATATAGAGATATTGAAGACGCATTCATATAATTATATTTACAAATGAATGTATATTTTCACAATTTCTCTGATGCTGATAATAAAACAGGACATGTGTACTATCAGAGTATATGAAAGGAAATAAAAATGTAACAACTGAAGATAGCAAAAGCCGCCAAAATAAATGTAGGAATGGGTGATGCAGAGGTATATAAATGAACGATACACCTATCCTATTCTACGATAAAAATATAATTAAAATAATAAAGTAAAATAAAGTACAATACAAAATATAATCTAAACGCAGCAACACACAGTTCTGCTCTTTATCGACTCACTTTTCCGACTGTCTTCTCTGCTCTTCGAAAACCCTCTTGAACACCCTCTGTCACACTTCATACACTCTGTCTCTTACTCACATCTCTCGGCCCCAAACCAAATCAGCACTCACTCATCGCATCTCATTCACACACACATGCCCATATAAATGAGTAATTATTTTTCAAATCATCTACGTTTTGGAACTTCTATAAATTATTATTTTTATTATCATCTTTGCACCAGCAGTCACATAACTAGTGCACAAAATCGGAAGGATACTTATCATTGGTAAAAGTCTCTGTGAGATCGATGAACATTTGTACTTTATACAATGTGACGACATCTAAAAAGAAAAAAAACGATGAGAAGACAAAAGAAGTCCATCAGATCATAGCAAAGCCTGAAACATGAGGGCGATCTGTATAACACTGCTTGAATTAATTCAAATCCTTCGCTTCGCTTACGGATATAGAAAGACAGCCATCGAGATGTCTACCCCCATCAAGGGTCTTCTTTCTTAAAAACTTCTCTCGTGAGCAAATCTGCATTATTCGATCTTATTAATACGCAAAATGAAAAAAAGGACACGTCCTATCTGATGTAAAATTAATTTCGCTTATGTAAAGAAGGAATCGGCCAACCGTGAATTCGTACTCCTGGAAAATTCTCTTTTGTTTAAAAACTCAGTGAGTTTCTGTTGCCTTGTGAATACTAGATTTTGATGTTACCTTTTATCCAGGTTGGTAACATAATTCGGTATACATATGTAATTTTAGTATAACGTAGCTTTAAATCGTCATTTCAGTGATGCAAATAACATTAACCAGTATGTTCAAAAAGAGCTATTAGTTTTCTGCAAAGTATAAAATTATCTAGTATATATATCATTTATTTAATTATCTGTAATACATTTCTGCTAATAACTTTTTACATTGAATGAATTTACGGTGTAAAACTTTGATGTGCAAACTTGTAACGGGTGGTTCAAATTCACTTTCGCATTTCTACTGAAATTTTTTACAAAATAGAACTAAGTTGTTCCTCTGACCATCGATTGATGCTACCGTGTATAGAGGAAAATACACATCCCGTAGAATCCCATTCATTTCTTGCTGCTCGTGTTTGCACATTTCTGTACGTTTGCAGCTTTTCACCGTGGATCCCTACCGATGAAAACCTTTTTTAAATTTTCAAGAAATTCGATGTAACGTTCGTGCAGCTTATGGCAATCGTGCCGTCATATAAATTCAAAGTATGCTGGAGAAGAGGATTAACCATTTTAAAATATGAAAATTATAATAGACAATTACATAATGGAAGTTATTTTAGTAGAAAGTATGGATATACTGTTACTACGATCAATAACTCTATGTCTTTTTTTATAATATTGAATTTTTAATTCAGCGCAGTTGCTGTGCTGTTCATGATTCACTATTTATAAAATTTGACTATTCATCCTAGAACTAATTGCAAAATTAATATTAACTGTTACTATATTTTTGTGTGATCCTATAACATCTTATATTTTTCTTTTATTTAACCTAGCATCGTAGAACCCATGAAAATTTGTAACATTCACACAAAACTGTACCATGGACCTATACTCAAACAATTTTATGAAGTCCTCAGCTGTGCATAAAACGGATGATGTTGCTTTTTCAAATACAATACCTGCGATATCTTTGTTATTTGGTCTATAAAAAAACATTTTAGGAGTATCTCTATGTCGGACTTTCCCAATAATATCCAAAGCTGTTATAACAACGTTTAATAGCGCATGGAAATCATTCCACTTTTAAAATACACCTTTTCAATCTTCCAAAATAAAATTCTATTCTGGTATTTCATTCTGATGGAAGTCCCATTCGTGTACCTCGTAATATCGAATTCGCAGACATCTTTTGAACAGTGAAACACAAGTACAACGATAGAAGGTGCAGAGCGATAAAACAGTGAGATTTGAGCCATCAAAAGGCAGAAAATAAAAATAGCTGGCGGCACGTCGTCGGCTCGGCGCAGCTGCAGTTGTATCACAGGGGTTATATAACTATTCCCCCCCTTCTCGTCGTTCGTTTGCTACATGAACAATTTTTCTTTCTTCGTGTACCAGTGAATTTCATTTTATTTCTTTGTTTTTTTAGAAAATCGCTTTTCCGGATACTAGCGCCCATAAAACCGAAAGCGTGTTGCACGCGGATTCAGAGGGTTGCCGAGCCATTTTGATCGCGCCAATTGTCGAAATCCTCAGGCATTGTTTGCGAAGCTTTGTACTATTCCGCGAAAGTACTTGGTATCCGTTGACAATCTCTGTCTTCCACTCTCTCACCTTCTCTATTTACACGCACTATTCTCATTTCTGCCTTTCAGCCTTTCTCACCCTCACTCACCCTCTGTTACCCCGCCATCTCGTTGTCGTGTTCCTTCGTACGAGGTTGCTATCTTCTTTCCGTAGATGTGTTTCTTCGTGCTCTCCGGTGAGGCTATAAGCGGCAATACAGGACAGGACTGGCGACAAATACTGGAAGGGTGGTTTAGTAACCGGCACTCGGGCACACTGGAGATGGAAAGGGAGAACGAGTAAAGCGAGGAACGGAAGAGGGTAGGAAGTGGCGTTCAGTACAATTTCGCGGTCGGATAATCACGCTTTGGGTGTCCCTTGTTACGGCTAGGGGAGACTGTGACTCTCTTATCCTTCCACTGCATCCCCTAACCCTTTAACAGTATGGTAAAAAGTATCTTTAAGCCACTGGGAAATAAGTTCACATATTTGTGCGATTATGGGACTTTCGATGAAACAATAGAATATGCTGGTGTACGAGTTAATTGCTTTTTAGCACGGAAGATTCGCCTCCTGAGACGCATGTAATACGGAACAGATTCTAAACTATGTACAGTACCTGCTAAAAATTTTTTCTTTCGTTTTATGGGTGATAATAGTTTCTCTGGTTTAACACTAAAACTACCGGCGTTATGTCTACTGAAACTCAAATGTACTAAATGAGTAGTTTGGAAAAAGAGAAATCAAGAGATAATGAAGACAATTAATTAATTAATTTAAGCTTTGTAAGATAGAAGTAAAATATTTACTTCACGACTCCCTTATCAATGTAGGTAATTTTTAGAAAAAATAGGGAGCCGGTCATTTTGACCGCCTTGTTAGGTTTAGTGTTAAGTACTCAACATTTTAGAGGTCGTTATCTTTGAAGTCAATAGTAATCATGAGCTGTTTTATAATTTTAACTTTCGGAGAAGAGAATTGTTTTAAGAGTGGCTAGTTGTGGTAGATTTACATTTTGTAAATGCATACAAAATTCATATGAATAAAAAAATTTATAATACGAGTTTGATTGAAAATTTGCTGTTGAGGATATGTGTAAAAACATTCCCGCGGCGGAGAAATATTTTGTAAGATCTGCGTGATACTGTTATTCAAAAAATATGAACGGCCTTATTCAGTGTTGTATCTTTATCGCAACTTTGATATCCGAAAACGTAGATAGAATGGCTACGGAAATTGGAGTTTGAAATTTTAATTTCTACTTCCCTGATCTCGTTGCGCCTAACAATCTTCTGTTTCCTCATTTCTACTCCGCGCGGAATGGTATTTACATTTTTTTTTTAAACTTACAACTTTCTCAGTAATAATATTGAAAATCCTGTACATAGTTTAATCAAGAATATACTTGTAATGTATTTTTCACAATTATTTTTGATAATGTAACATTCATAGGAAAATATTTATTTCAATGAGAAACATTCTTCTCGATCCAGTAATCAATTTCAATTTGTTGTAAAATAAATATTATGGTTCGGTGAAATTTTAAGTAACTAAAATTTTTGTTGAGAAAATTGTATTCTTTTTTACAAACAGCTATGTGATACTACGAATAGAGTCACATTCGTTGCGTTTTCCGATTGGATCTGTAGCTAGCAATTTATCTATGGTTTGTTATCAAGTTTGTTTTACAAGACACGCGAAGAATAATATATTTGTGTAAAGATCAACCTACTTTTTAAAATCATATAAAATTGCAGCATTACACTTTGTAGTCCATAATTATTAAATATTCAAGCGCACGTAGGAAATTCGCAACACGTAATAGTCTAGAAAATTGTATTGCTTATCCTGAAAATACTTCGTACTACATCTTTTTAAAGGAAATTTAATTAATATTTGAAACTGCTATAAAACGTTACAGGAAAATTACCAATTGTTACGGTCGAAGCCGTTCAACTGGTGGTAATAATACTTAAATAAAATAGAATTCGCGATTTTAAATATAAAATTGAACGTTTCTCGACTTTCTCGGCTTTATTACTGTTATAAAACAGGCTTGGAAAACCAGACTTATCGTATTTATAAGCAATCAGCATCGTTCTTAAACATACAACAAATCGTACAGTATTCACCACGATGTTTTGCCAAAGGAATATTTATACTTATTCCAGAATATTTATACTAGGAAACCATAACTGTTTGCAACAGGAGTTTTGTTTTCAGCTGAGAAATTGAAGTATTCGATCAAGACACTAGGTACTGTCAATAGTTTTCAGCGCTGCCGTTTCAACCTCGTTACTATTATATGTACTTATCTTACTGTATTTATAAATATATTTATTGCTTAGGAGTTATTTTCTGACAACAACGCTACATTAAACAAAATCTTATACTTTTAAAATTTGGTCATATGAATAAATAATATAGTTAAATTGCGTTTACAATCTTGATATTATCAAGATTTGATAATATTGTTGCGCCGGGAAATATCGCCACATGACATAATTTATTTACAAAGGATCTATATTCTACAATATACAGTTAAACTAGGGATTCCAGTTACTTCTTCGCGCCGTAGTCACTACCAGACTCTCATCTTCAACTATCTTGTTTAATCTGTTGTCCTTGATACGATCTTCAACTCTCCACTGTCGGTGTCTCATCGAATATATTTTCTAATCGATTATATTGCTTCGCTTCTTCGTAACAATATCAAGATTTATTTTACGAATAGCGGGAGCGATTATTATATTTCCACTTCACTGCCCAAGGATTACGACGATCGCCGCGTGTTGTCAAACATACTCGGCGGTCCTCGGCGGCCACACCCTGCAGGTTTCGTCTCGTTGGCTCATTAACACTAGATTTACGGAGTCAATTTGACTCATTCGAAATTTGATTACTACATATATAATATATTGGTTGGTTAATTTTTTAATAATAAATCTTTCATTTCAATTGATTTGGAACTATTTTCTTTGCAAAAAATTTCAATTTTCTTGTATGATTCAAATTGGCTCGCTTCAGAAAAATAGGTAAATCAATATCCGTAAATCTAGTGTTAATAATAATAAGTCGTATCAATATTGACTTCGCTATGAGTTTCCTTTCAACCACCGACGAGACATCAGTCTTTCTCTGATCGGATTCAAGTATTTTCACCTATTAGTGTGTGTATTATACGTAGGGAGACGATATTCAGACTCATCAAATGTCTCTCTCTTCATGAGCTAGTTAGTAATTCATGCTTACAGTGATATTAACTCTTAATGAGCGGACGTAGGTCTGGCTGTCAGTCACAAAAGCAGTTTTACCGTTTTCATCGTAATTCTACTCTCAGCCACCAAAGCAGAGAATCAACAGATTTCTGAGGCATATATAATTTAATTCTTGCCCAGATTTTACTAGTTTCATTTTAAGGAGGATTATATGAGTAGTAAGTACTTAAAGAGAAGTGAAGTCTTTTTTTGGCACAAAAACTTTAATATGTATTAATCCAACCACGATGATGAAAAAATAAACACGTTTATTACAACATTATTTCGCCATTTTTTAAAATATAAATTAGTAGACTGCGGATGTTTATGCAAATTTCGAGTTTCACAAATGCAGGTGAGACAGGAAATCCTATCTAGGGATTTATTGCACTTAATAAATATTACAACAAATATCGTACTTTGGATATTTTAGATATATTTTTATGTTATGTTCTTTTTGTATATTTTAGTCGTATTTAATTTGTCATAAATGCATAAAAATCCGCAGTCTAGTAATTAGTTATCAAATGAATAATTGTACGACTTTTTATAACGTCCTGGAGACAGAATATATTGGGTTGGCAACTAATTGTAAGTGACTGCGGATTTTAAATGAGAAGGAAAATTAAAAATTTTTGCTTATAAATGTTGAGTATTCAGATACTCGCGCCCGAACACGGACGACCGGTGTAACCAGTGGACGACCGTCTTACCGGATGGTTGCGTATAAAAGACTGAACTTCCGTTCTCCACATTGTCTTGTCTGAATATAACCCATTGTAACACGTTTTTTATATCTATTACATATTCACTGTATTAACTAATAAAGTGGAACGTTGTGGTTGTCAATTACTGTTTCTTTACACTGCGGTAAAACCCTGCTCATCAATAAATATAACTTTATTCAATTAGTTATTGTCCGTTTTTGTCGATGGCCTTTTGTCATCTTTCAAGCAGTTTCATAATTCCATGTTCGTAAAACTTCTGGTTTTTTTCCAGCAAAAAAATGAATTAAATGTGATTTTACATCATCAGGGTCATTAAAAATGTTACCATTTAAGGAGTTTTGCATGGAACGAAATAAATGGTAATCTGAAGGCGCAAGGTTAGGGCTATATGGTGGATGTTACAAAACATCCCAACCTAGTTCCAATAATTTTTGTCGAGTGACCAAAGATGTGTGTGGCTTTGCATTATCATGATGGAAAACAACACCGTTACGATTTGCCAATTCACGCCGCTTTTCTTGAATTGCATCGCGCAGTTTGGCGAGTTATTGAATGTACACGTTTGAATTAATCGTTTGGTTTCTTCGTAAAAGTTCAAAGTGCAAAATCCCTTTATAATCCCACCAAACTGACAGCATAATCTTTTTTTAGTGAATCTCAGCTTTTTGTGTCGTTTGGGCTGGTTCATCTTGCATCACCCACGATTTTTTCCGATTCACGTTGTTACAAGCTATCCACTTTTCATCGCCCGTAATCAATAGTTTCAGAAATGGATCAATTTCCTTACATTTCAGAAGCGAATCGCAGATGCCAGTGCGTTGCGTCAAATGCATTTCCTTAAGCTGATGGGGGACCCATAAATTGAGTTTCTTGACATAGCCAAGCTGTTTTAATTTTTTTTTTAATGCATGTATGCGATACACTGAGCTTCTGTGCAATTTCACGTGTTGTGCTATGACGATCTGAATCTATAATAGCCTTGATATGATTTTCACCAACTTCAACTGGACGGCCGGATCGTTGCGCATTTTTCAGTGAAAAATCACCAGAACGGGATTTGCCAAACCAATTTTGACACTGCCTCTCTTTCAAGGTTTCATTCCCATATACGGCACATAACTTTTTGTGTGCTTGCGATGCGTTCTTGCCTTTTTGGAAATAATACAATAAAATATGTCTGAAAAGCCCGTCGTGTTCTTCCATTTTTAAATTGGGATAAAAACGAAACTAAATAACTAATAGATACAATTTTTTTACTAAATTAAAGGTGGAAGTCCAAATAATCAGAAAACAATATAGTTTAGGTGCTTTCAAGACGTTGACAAACCAAAAGAATGAGCTAAAACTATCTATTGACAAAATCCGCAATGACTTAGTTGCCAACCCAATAGATTGATTGTGTTGTCGTTTCAATTGGATGGAAATATCATTAAAAACACATTGTAGTGGATAAAAAGCTATTGGAAACTGATGTTAATGTTTGTTCAGAATCACAAGATCGTGGAGATTACAATTTAAAACATTTCGTTTTTATCGTTCTCCTTGTGTCGTCATTTTTCTAATAAAATATTGAAGTAATATGATACCATGATTGTAATTGTATCGATGGATAAATCAAACGTTACAAACAACTTTAGTTCTGGACCTATGAGACTCTGAAATTTCGCATGAAGGTGATGTACAACAGCCATGACTTTAATAACATCCTAAATTTCACCTATATAGCTTGCGAAACGAGGATATAACACGAGAGATAGGGGAGAAGAACGCTCATCTGGGAAGCGTCAATGAGTCTATGTATTCTTCTGCATACTCCGGAATAATCGATACATCAACCCCTTTGTAAATTATGATGCAAACTCTCCGATAATTTTACCCCAATGATTATCGCTGAAAACTATTTTCAATTTAGAGTTCTTCTGATTCATAACATGCTAGAAACAATGAATACAATTTGTAAACCGATGCAGTAATCCACCTCGTTTATGGAATTTTCTATTTCCTCCGAACAAAGGAAATTAATATTTTTAAATAAAGTAAAAACAAATGCTACAAACAACTTTAACAATATCCTTCTCGAACAACACGTTAATGCTTTCCTAAACAGTATTGCATATTTCATCTGAAATTGTCAACTGAAGCACCAACCGAATCAGATGTAATCCACAGATCACTAATTATTTTCCACTGTAGAAATATAAATAATTACCAATTCAATTCTACGGCACATGGATTTGGAAAATGCTTGTTTTTCCCAGCAGAACGAACCTAAATATTTCAAGACCCTATTAGATATTCTTCACAAATCATTCAATTACAGTAAAACCTGTTTTTGTGGTAGATAGAAAATATATCAAAGATTTATGAAGTAGTGAAGAAGTTCTTTCAAACATAATTAATAATTAAATTACACATGGAAACGTTTAAAAAAAATTAATTTCTCATTTTACACATGGAGAATTTTCAAAATGTACTTCATTTACTGCAGCTTGTCGTAATCCAAAACGCGCATCTTGTGATGCGTATGCTTTTGATGACAAATTCATATAATCGCATAAAAAGAATCGTACAAAGATAAAATCGCATAAAGAAGGACCGCACAAAAACAGGTTTGACTGTACTATTTTCAACTACAGATATATCATTCCCCTAATAATTCTACCGGTCATCAATTTTAAAACTGTTTCTTTTTTTAATATCAGATGTTAACGCTTACTTAAAAATGTTTCCGCGTTATTAATTCAAGCGCCCGCTGAATTAAATATTCCCGACAGGTCGTTCAATTATTTTCCACCACAGAAATGCAATCGCCCTTATAATCCTATGGCACACCAATTTCTCAAGATATACCCACGTATATTGGAGAAGGTCCCAAAGTGGTTCGTAATAATAATGGCGAGTGGATGCACACGCGTTACCGTTGATAGGGTACCGGGGGAAGCATCATCAATCATACGGAGGCCGATGTTCGCATAAGTATACACGGGTCACCGCCGCGTTGCGTTCTCCAGTGCAGTCGCCAGACGAGCGCTATTGACCTTCCAGTACATACATGCGCTCATCAACAATACTCGGAACGCTCATTCTGATAGCCGCTTCTAATCACTATCGATCATTATTTTATTCATTCCTACAAAGAATTCGGATCGTTACAAGAAAATATTTGATAATTGTTGTTGAAGTTTGCGAAATTTTTGCGATCCAACTTACGATTGTTTTGTATGTGATTTATAAAACGTTATAACTGATACATACATAGTATGTTTATTGGCTTTATTTGGAAACTTCTTCTGCATGTAGGTTTCAATTGTTATAATAATTTTGTCGAGAAGTTAATTGTGTATTATAGAGGCTCTGGTACCCTTACGTGTGGAGCACCTAGTAGAATTAATGTTTTATGTTGTTAAATACCAAACTATATCAATTGTTAACTATTTTTCGGTATTGCGTTCTCCAGTACGAACGCTTTGTAAATTGTCATCGCATAATAAACATTAGATATGTTTTATAAATTGCTGTTCGTTCGTTAACACTAGAATTGCAGGCTTTAGATGTATTACTTTTAACACTAGATTTATGGAGCCAATTTGACTCATTCAAAATTTGATTACCATATATAATATATTGGTTGGTTAATTATTTAATAGTAAATCTTTCATTTAA
Source organism: Cerceris rybyensis (assembly GCA_910591515.1). Lineage (NCBI taxonomy): Eukaryota > Metazoa > Arthropoda > Insecta > Hymenoptera > Crabronidae > Cerceris > Cerceris rybyensis. The sequence continues at coordinate 13,908,185 of OU342789.1, read as the reverse complement.
ATTGATTTGGAACTATTTTCTTCGCAAAAAAATTCAGGTTTGTTGTATAAGTCATATTGGCACACTTTAGAAAAATAGGTGTATCAACATCCGTAACTCTAGCGTTAAATGTTTTGGAAAAAGATCAATAAAGAGATAAAGAAGATAATCTATTAAGTAACTTTTTCTTATATGATAAAAAAATCTCCGTTATCAATTAAGGGAATTTTTAGGACAAATTTCGGACCGTAGATTTTGATCGGCTTGGTAGTTTTAACGATAACTTAATGCCGAATAGAGATCCACGAACGCGTAACGATTCATAAATAATTAAAAAAGTATTTGTAAAAGATAACGAAGATTTGAGCACGAATCCTCTAATTATTCAGGCCAGATAAGATATAAATTGTTTTTTAATTGTTTGAAATATTTTTTGTTTCTACAATCAGTTTTGAGAGCTGGAAATTTGTAAGATTCATTTTTTTGTAATGGTCTGCCAGAAAGTATTCTTAGCATCGTATATATAAATAGCAATTGGCGCATAGTAATCTCTCGTGTCCCAAAGATCGTGTGTACCCCAATCACCATAATTAGCTACCCGCAATACATTTGTTTTCCGTACAATGGTGCCACTTTGTCCGCTTCCAGTTCTCCAACACCACCAACTAGTCTATCGTTCCCTAACTTTTATGCGAACATCTGTATTCCTGTGAGTGGCTAAGAGGTCATCAACCTCATCATGGCACAAACGCACAAATCTACCAACAACTTAAAGTGAGAAACTCTACTACAAATGCAAGTAAACATTCTTAAATTCAATCGAAACTTCATAAAAATTTAATACTCCTAACAAATCAATTTATAGTTCCCTAAACGTTGAAAACAAATTATTATTGCATTTTCTAATTCGACATATTTATCACTAAACGATTCAACATTTTTCTCTTAATTACAAAGATGGTTGTCCCGATTTCTATTTGATCTTTCAGATTTTAATTTTACCCTGATAGACCAGGACAGGGTGATAGTACTATACAGGGTGGTTCACCTAAGTAAGGCCACCTAAATATCTCTGATTGTGGGGGTTCAAAAAATGTTTTGTATGCTATTTGAATGGTTTGGAAAAACCTTTCTATTGCAAAAAATGTTTTTTTTTCTAGGGTGATTTTTTTTCGGAGCTTACAAGGTTTAGCGATGTTTTTTTGTGCGTAAATGTATAATTTTTTTCATTGCATCGTGTAGATGATGTAAAAATGCGTTTAGATGTGTACACTAAATGACCTTGAAGTGACCTTTGAGTTTAAAAATTAAATGGAAATGAAAAATTTGTGTCTATCGAGACTTTAGAGATGAAGACGTCGTTCGGGAATCTATAAGAGTAAATAAACATGTTCACTGTAGGATATGGTGGTGAAATGAAAAGAAGATGATGTATTTAATAATGTAAATAAAATAAAACTATTTATTAGTGATTAATAATATTATAGAAATACTGACAATAATAACACTCCGTGTAAGGGATCGAGGCGAACTGCTCCTTCGGTTCTTTCTGCAGCCACTCGAGCTCGCAGAAAGAAATGAAGATCGCACTCACACATGCATACACATGTGAAGGTAATCATTTCGAACATCTATTGCAATGACAGTTTGAAAAATAGGTTCGTGAAAAAGTATTACAAATTTCAAAATGGGGTTTCGCTATAATGAACATGTTTATTTATTCTTACAGATTCCCGAACGACGTCTTCGCCTCCAAAGTCTCCATAGACAAAAATGTTTCGTTTCCATTTATTTTTTAAACTCAAAGGTCATTTGAAGGTCACGTAATGTACATATCTGAACGTATTTTTACATCAGCTGCACGATGCAGTAAAAAAAATTATACAATTATATGCAAAAAACACACTGATAACCTTGTAAACTCCGATAAAAAAAACCCTAGAAAACAAAATTTTTTGCAATAGAATAATTTTTTCAAACCATTCAAATAGCATACAAAATATTTTTTGTACCCCCACAATCAGAGGAGGTATTTAGGTGGCCTGACTTAGGTGGACCACCCTGTATACGTATATTATGATACTGATATGATAATGGTGATTCGTGCTTTGGTCAGGAATGCATGAATATCTGTTGATCCACAATCGATAATAAACATGCCACTAACTAAACCTATGCAGATGTGTACAGACATACCTAAATTCTATAGTACTCTAACCACTAACGTGATATCTCTTCGCAAAGTGGAGGATTCAGACCAATGACTGGCCTCAGTAGTCCCGAAGCGGTGGCAGATGTATTGCATGGACATAAAGTCAAGACACCATGCTCTTGTACCTGTTCAGATTCTCTTGGCATGCCCAATAGACAAGAATTATAGTCTGCCCATTCTAAATCATGCAGATGGACTATTCACTGTGTATCATTGGACATTTTGCTTACGAAAAGATACTTTAATTAACTTACATGCGATGATGTATTGAAATCTCAGAGGAAAAAAATATCGGATAAAATTTAAACTATTCTAGTTTTGTATAGAATTTAAATCGCTTGCGGTAATTTACGCAATAAATAGACTACAATAACTTCTTGAGATTTGATTAACAGAAAAAATTTCAAACACGACCAGATACATATTAATTCCATCTTTTACGTGTAGAATTCTAGAAGAAGAAAGTACGCAAATATAAATTCATTTGTCAAGGAATTTTTAATTGAGGATATCTGCATTGCACCACGCTCAATTTCTATGTAACAAATGCTTCATGGATTTCATTATTTCAGTCCCCTTCGTTTGGAACAATTGTTAATATCATTTTACTGTCTTTCAACACTAGATTGTTGGGTATATGTATACCTATTTTGTCTGAAATGATTGAAGATTTAAAAAAAAAAATAAAACTTTATTTTAAAGGAACTTTATGCAAAACAGTTTTTACATATATATCCCGTGTTTAGAATACATTTTCCGCATATGTTTTTATTACATTTAGCACAGGCAGCCTTACTTCTATTTCTTTTGCAAGATACTTGAGCTTCACAATTCGATCGTTTTTCAACAATCTCTATGTTGGATAGAGGCGCGAAGGTATCTTCGGCTTCATTATTAGTATTTACTGTTAATAAATTGATAAGTTTGAACATGAAAACTCTCGCATCAGATTGTTTACAAAAGATTTCTTTGCACAAGAAATAAGTTACATGTGTGTAAAACGACCGACTTTAAAAATATTTAATGAGTCCAATTGACTAACAATAAAATCCGGCAAAATAGGCATAACACATATGTATTTTTGGAACTAAGAGGGGTGAAGCGGAAGGAATTAGTATTTGTATACATTTCCTAATTTTATTAAAAACCAATATGTGTTTTTAAAAAAAATTATTTTGGTTTTTCCATATAATATATAGCAATAAAATTGTAAATAAGTCAAATTGAGTTGTTCTGGCAATCTAGTGTTAACACATTGTTGACTGGCAGTTTTACTGAAAAATGATCTCATGACACCAGCTATTATTTCGTAACTAGATATGTAAGAGAAACAATATAAATAAACTTTAATAAATTTTATTTGTTATTCAACTTTTATTATTTCTTTTTTATATGATAAGCAGTATAACAATCACCTACGTGTAATAAACACAACAGCTTTTACAACCATATCTTATCTAGTGTTATTTTTTCTTTGATGATGATATTTTATACACTAGTTGGATTTGTTAAATTTTGCAACAAATAGCGCAACAAGGCGGATCTAATAAGCGAAAAGACATCACGAGTTAGCTCTTCACCGGTCAACAGTAACCACAATTTGAATGTATTATATAACACTTCGTCAATTACATTAGGTTATCGAAGGACGTAATATGACGTTCCCGGTCAATAACGTATTGTTATCAAAAGACGTCATATGACGTTCCCGGTCAACAATATGTTAACTAAGCATATAATCAAATTTTCAAGATTACTGTTCTGGATTAAAAATGACCAACTTGGAGTATAATGTAGTAATGTACATACATGTGCACAACTTGCGCAGTCCTGTCTTTTTTATATTTCAGCCGTTAGTAATTTTGCCTGGTTATGGTGTATTACAATATTAAAAAAGAATTTTCCAGAAATGATGAATATTTATATTTGAAACCACTAACTGACACCCGAGTCTCCATGTTCATAGGCCCTATTGTTCCAAATTTACATTTTCGCGCTATAAATATGTAATATGAGCCATTACTTCTTACAATTCTGAAACATCAAGATAGATCTAATTTATTATTCAGAGGCAAGTTCATTTTATACATAATAGTACCTGTTGACATTATAATGTTAATGCTACCTCTTAACAAAACATTGACTAATTTCATAGGATTTGTTGAGTAATTGCTAAAGGATCCCTGCCAAGTTACGGATCAAAGTTCACTGTACCAAGTTCGTTATGAGGAATATCTCTCCGAAGTTAGAATTACATAGTTTCAGAATGTACATCACACGTAGCCTATTCCGGATCAATTGGAAACTTGTTCCGTAACTAATGATCTTTCTTGAATGTATGACTTGTAGTGTATCCAATATTACAATTCGAATTTTGAAATATTATTAACTATTTTTTATCTTTCTTTTTCTTTCTCCGCAATGATCAAAGTTTGGATAATTTTTCTAAATTTAAAATTGATAATGAAATTGCATTCACTTTTAAAATTGAAAGTTTAATTTAATAAATTTTTTAGAACGAAGTGAAATTTCGACGTTTTCTTAATTACTGTTTTTGCAATAGTGAAACTTCACATGTATAAAATGAAATTGAAATGTACTATAATTTTGCTATTTATATGATATCATAGAGGGTATGAGATATATAGTATCTGCATAGAGAGATTAACAATACAGGGTTTCATGTGTTTAGAAAATGATGGAAACATGAAACTATAATTCAAAATTAATTCACGAAGTACGGTAATAATCATAAAATACATTTTTAACAGATAATATTTTATCGCAGGCAGTTAATATTCTGAAAAAAGAGTTAATGAGATATATGCATTTGTTGCACATTTATCTCTCGAAACTTTGTATAAATGGAAAAAAGTTGAAGCAAAAGCGAGAAGAGATAATTCAAAATATTATTATGTACTTAAAACAATGCAAAAATACGAGAGACAAAATGGTGATGCACAGAATTTGAGTGAATTCGTATACTCAGCAGTTCAACAGAAATATATGAAAAGCTCCTATTTCCCAATTACAATCCATGTGGGAATTCACATGAAAATGTTAATTATTCGAAAGGTTAGCAAGTGCGATGTATTTTCCGGATTTAATTAAAAATGTTCGTTATTTGAAGATATATAGCGATTTCCGTGTGAAATTCCAATTTTACGCGAAGCCCATAAAACACGCCGGTCATTGACACCCACATGGCGGGCGAAATTACATACCAGTTCTTAAAATGTCAAGTGACGCTTCTAATGAGATGTCTGAGTATAGGCACTTCAGGAACTATTATAACTACACAGCCCTGTGTACGTTTATGCACATGCATGTTACGTCGATCCAAGATTTTTCACATCGAAAAATGTTGCCACTTTACCTATCAGCCTGCTTAACATGAAAACACGAGTTTCATTGATTTCGCATGCATTAATATGTTAACTGCCGCGCGAATTCTGAAGAATTTGGTCATTAAAAATATCCAACGAAAAGTGGCATTACAAAATTCACTTATGCGGAATTAGTAATTTTAGGATAATTTGAAAATTTCTTTAAAAAACTCCCTGTAGTCGAAACGTAAGTTTCAATGTATAAATTTAAGAACTGAAAAGATTCTTCTAACTCTCAAAGATACAGTTTTACTGAAGACAACTATTGAAATATAACCGGGCGTTCTCATGTCTACTTATCGTGAAGTAGACTTTATCCACTGAGGGAGGAAGACGACCCCGGCTCTCTTTTTCTTTTGCCCCTCTCACAAGGGAACATTCCAAGCTGTAAATCACCGATTTTGATGAAATTTTAGTATGATATAGATCTCATCAAAATATTTAACACGAATTTTTTTTTGTTGACAACTGTCCACGTTAACGTGGTGAAAACCACCCTCAAAGTTGAAAAAATAGTATTGTTTAAACAAATAGGTCTTTTAAAAAAATGTTTGTATTATTGGATTCGTGATCGAAATGCGTTAATTTTTACCCTGTACAAAATTTGCGCATCTCTAACAGTTTCGGAGATATTTAATAAAATAGTTTTCTTTACCCCAACTTTGGGGGCGGTTTTTACCACTTTAACGTGGACGATTGCCGATAAAACAAAGTAGGTATCAAATATTTCCACAAAAACCATATTATACTATAGTTTCATAAGAATTGGTGATTTACAGTTGGGGATAGTCACACATGAAATCGATGTGACTATATAGCCGACAGACCTGAAAAATTGAACAATTCTGGGGAAGTGTGCTTTATATATTTACAATTTGCGAACATAAACTGCTTTAATTTATTATATAGTTGCTTTAGAATGCTTGTGGTGTAAGAAAATATTTGTTATACAAATAACAATGAATATCATAATTGCAATAATTATTTCGAATTATTAATTAATCAATCATATTTTTAAAATTTATATAAAAGCAATATGTGCATCTAACAATAAAATCTGACCTCTCAGAGCAATCATACATGTATATACGAAGGTATAACTTGACAAGTACGCAGGAGTAAGAATTGAAAATACAATAACTTTTTTTGTAACACAAATGTTAAATTTTCAATTTATCCGTATTTTATGTCTCGATATATAGTATCCACAAAGAAATATTCATGGAAATTTATTGAAACGTAACTGACAAAATGATTAAAAAAAGTAGTATTTTTTAGCATATTATTTAAACACATGGATTTTAAAAAGAAATGATTATACCATTGGATTCAAGGTTCGAAGGCATTAATTTTCACTCTCTACGAAATTTTCGTATCTCTAATAGTTTTCGAGATATTCGATGAATAATTTTTGGGACCCCAACTTCGAGGGTGGTTTTCACCCCTTTAATGTGGACGGTTGCCGATAAAAAAAATATATGTCAAATATTTTAACGAGATCCATATCATACTAAAGTTTCATAAAAATCGGTGATTTACACTTCGGGATGTTCCCTTGTCAGAGAAAGAAGGCCCACGAAGAACCTCATCGAGAAAAAGAAAGAAGGTGTCGTATTCGCTCAAGGGCCCACCCGGGAAGAAGAGTATAAACACTTACACTTCTCTTCTAGTTCGGTGACACAGTGCCCTATTTTCTAGCTTCGTTTACGTCGCCTCTGCTTTAATTAATGGCGAAATTTTTATCGGAAGGCCCAATTAAAAGTTAATTTTTGAGAGAACGGTTCGTTTCTGACCCATGGTTCCTCTCAAACATGTTACCTACGTAACAAGACGAATGCGATGGGCCAATAAAAATATTTGCTATCCTTTCCCGAATTTTGCGGCATGTTTTTTTCGCAAATCTCCATCGATCCAGAGGTGTAGAACAACCCCTGAAAGCCGTGACAAATATTTTTGAAACACCCTGTACATATACAGTAAATCCTGGATAAATGCACTGAATTCGGGACCGAAACAGTGCAGTTACAAAGTGATGGTTTCTATTTTGTGTTTACGTTCGGGCTCCAGCCGAGCGTGAACTTAGAAAAGAACAGACAGTAGAAGGGACAGAGAGGTCCAAGCTACAGGGGGACCGGCCCGAACGTGTCGGTGACGCAATACTAATTGGAGACTTGAACTTTTCCATTTTTTATTTTTTTGTTTTGAAAACTTTGCTAACGTATTTGTGACAATTTTCTGATTAAAATGATACCAAATACGACATAGTTTGAGCAATATTTACTTAATATTTAATTCGTTTACTTGCTATTTAGATAACTCAAACATATCGTGTTTGGTATCATTTTAATCAGAAAATTGTCACAAATATGTTAGCGAAGTTTTCAAAGCAAAAAAATAAAAAATGGAAAAGTTCAAGTCTCCAATTAGTATTGCGTCACCGAGACGTTCCGATAATATCATATTATATTACACTGCCTCGTCGCCGAACGTCGAGGTTCGACCGAGGGGGATCCCCCTATGTGGAGGGGATGGCCGCGATGCATTTATCCAGGGAAATCTCTTGTGCATTTATCCAGGGATTACTGTATATTGATGGAATTTAGTAAGAAGTCACCCGGTATGAGGTAAGGGTTAAGTGGAGACCTTATTCCTATCATACCGGCCTTTGAAAACTGTACTGGGCGAATGACAACCGAAAACTAAACACTTGTTTCATCATTAAGTGCTTTTTTGCGCAGTCACGCATTAGAATCGAAAATACTTGAGGACGAGGGACATCTCTTACCCGTCAGGCAGATCAGAACAAACCACATATTAAGTGACTTCTTTCTATCCGTGTCCTTTACGATGTCTAGGATCCGTCAAGATCAGAATTCCTCGGACTCTCTTCAGAGATTCGAACTTCGAACTCTTCGTCATTTCTTGATTATTGTTGCGGGAAAAACAGGAATAGTGTTGGATACCGACCTAATTCTTTAAGATTTCATATTCAAATATTCCTAAATGTGAGTCAGGGTCTAACAGGGTGACAGGGGATTCCGTCATCGCTTTTCCCTCAAAATATGTTTTGAAGACCATTGCTCCTAAGGAATCGCGATCGCCCTTTTGGAATCTTGCTCATGAGAAGTCGAGGTCATCCGACCCTTCCACCAGACTGTCGTAAAACCTTTAAAAAGCCAGTCTCGTTACCAAAATCAGACAGATTAAATCAAGAATTTTGTACTGAATCGCTGAAAGTCTATACCTCCCGACGACGTAAACCTCAAGTTTGTAAAAACTCCGAACGCGCAATAATTCTTCTAAAATAAAACGTTGTAAAACGAACAGGATACAACAATAGTACAAGAACACTTATTAGATTACACGGATTTTTCACTTTATATAATAACATATTACGGGCGTATATACATACCTAAATGTGCGCTGATAATTACAATTATAAGACACCAATTTCTCCTTTTATATATATAATATAATACGGGCGTTTATAAATGTTTAGGCTGATAAATACAATGTACAATAATCTCGGTTCGCGCCAATAATACAAATATAAATAGTCTTGGTCGTGACGTCACTCTTGTAAGAGTGTTCCCTCGATGTATGCAAGGCGTCGACTCCGTAACGACTGCCTTGCTATCCCTCGTTGTTATTGCTGGGTCCTTCGAGGACCTCCTTTTCCTCGAAAAGGCCCGGTAGGGGTGAGGGTCATTTTTCTCCCTCGCTGGAGGAATTGTCCTCTTGACGAAAGCCAGGCGTGTAAACGCCTAGCTCGACGCCTCGCTGGCTACACTGATATACATATTTCATAAAAAAATTTGGCCTTATATTATAAATAATTAAACCTATTTAACCTATTAATTAACCCTAAAAACCTATATAATTTAACCTATTTAACCTATCAATAATTATTGTACCTTGAACCAAATGTAAAGGAATTTTTTTGAAGCCGTTGCGTCGCTGGAGTCGATGCCACTTGAGGATTTGTTTAAAGCATTGGAAGTATGATATATACAAAGGGTCGAGGAAGGCGATGGGTCGTGACGCTGAAAAACTGTTCGGCGTACCGAAAGCGGCATTCTAAACGAAACCATCGAAGAGTTCAGAGCGTTGCGCAATTAGAATATATTATATTTCTTTAAAACCTTTTTATAATAAATTTGTACTACAGTTCAGAAGTGGGATATACTCGCGTGTTAAGCTGAGTTTAATTTTATTAAAGAAGATTCGGTAATTTTGTGCGAATCTGTGAAGAAGTGAAAAGTGAATTTTTCGCGACCGTTGGCAAGATGTCGCATGAGACCAATAGGCACGGTCATAAGCGGTCCAGGAAGTCGTACCGGACTGCCAAAAGGAAGGAAGCGTCCCGACGGAGGAGTCGGATAAGAACACCGGAGGACTTTGATCGGCAGCAATCGCGAGAAAGAAGTTACTATAGTCGGCACCGATCTCGAAGTCCACATCGGCCTGAAAAGCGAGATGCGAATTCCAAGCAGTCCATAGCACCCAGCAGGAGCCACTCGAGGAGGCGTCTGCAGGAGGATAGAACAAGTACGAGTTGGGATAATGGTACCTCAGCATCGGGTGAGTCCGATTTCGCAAGGTTGACCTTAGCGTTGGCGGAGGCTATTAGGGCAGGCTCAAGGCATTCGAGACGCTATCCGAGCGATAAGATTATACCTGCATTTGACCCAGAAGTTAGGGATGTGGCGGTGTCAGAATGGTTACGAAAAATTGACGAGTTTGCGAAGGTGTGTGGTTGGGATGAAACTGGTAAAGTATTTTCTGCGGTTAGTAAATTACAGGGCATAGTTAGGAAATGGTACGACGGACTAGTAAATCCTCCAGAGATATGGGCCGAATTTTCCGAAATGATTACTAGACAATTTTCCGGGGAGGAAAATTTTGGGAAATTGTTAGAGGTCGCCGTTGAATATAAGAGCGTTTCCGGTCAGAGTCTCCAGGTGTATTGTTTCGAAAAAAATAAAAAGATTGAATAAGTTAAATTTAAACGTTCCTGAGGAAAAAATAGTCGAATTTGTTGTGCATGGGATTCATGATAATTAAATAAGGATGAGTTTAACAGCGGCTAAAAAGAAAACTATACCTGAGCTGACTAGATGTTTAGAGTCCCTTACGACGGAATTAGAAAATTCTTCAAAGTGGATGAAAGATAAGAAGCGTTCCGTAGATCAGGAAGGGGGTAAAGATAGGCTTAGGCGTATTGAACTCGATCTATGTTTTCGCTATGGGAAAAAAGGACATAGAAAGCATAACTGCCCTAATTCCAACATAAAATCCTTTTCGAAGGATAGTAATAAGATAGCTACTAGCCAGGATTCGATAAGAGCAGAAGACGATACTGTATTAAATAACAATAAAGCAGAAGCTACAAGATATGGGTATTGTAATATTGTGGCCCATACGGAGACACAGTGTTATATGTAAAAAGCAGTGTAGTGAGAGAGAGGGAAAGAGCAGTAAGAGTTCTTGACTAGTGGTAGGAGGGGCGAAAGCGGCGTACGGTGCCGACGAGAATCTTTCGGTTCAAGTGTTGGACGTAGAAACGAACCTAATAAATAAGCCACAGAAGGAGTGTCTATTAGAGACAAAAAAAAAAACTTGTACCATTGACTTAGGTAGCGATTGCTCGATAATCTGAGAAAGTGTAGCTCGAAAACAAAAAAAAAACAAAAAAAAACATTATAACGGAAATCGTGTAGTTGCTTATTATAGCCGGAAAACAATACCCGAGGAACAGAAATACGATTCCTATGATTTAGAAACCTTGGCAGTCGTTACCGCTTTAAAATTCTTTAGAGTTTCCTTATTAGGGATTAAATTTACAGTTGTTACCGATTGCAGTACGGTTCGGTCTACGCCCGCTAAAAAAGGATATTCAACTTACAATTAGAGTAGTTCGTTGGTTGGTGTATTTGCAAGATTTTACTTTTGACATTGTTTATCGGCCGGGCGCAAAGCTTGCTCACGTGGAATATTTAAGTAGAAATCCAGTGGAGTGTTGTATCATTGATCTTACCGAGGCCGAATGGATTAAACTTGCGCAAATTCAAGACCCCGATCTTGAAATTATCCGTAAAATTTTAGAATTAGGTGACATACAGTCGGAAACAAGACAATACTTTGATAAATATATTGTTAAGTCCGGTGTCATATTTTGTAGAACAGTTCTGGGAAGTAACTGGGTAGTTCCTAAAATGTTGCGTTTTAATGTAGTACGATATTGTCACGATGATCAAGGGCACTTTGCTATGAAAAAAAAAAAAACCTTAGAAAAGGTGCGAGAAAATGACTGGTTCAATTGGATGAGAAGCTTCGTCGTGAAGTATGTTCAATCATGTCTCAATTGTTTGTATTATAAAACATCGGGTGGACGAAAACCGGGTTTATTGCATCCAATTGAGAAAGTTGCAGTGCCATTTCATACCATACACCTGGATCATGTTGATCCATTTATTCGCAGTCGCAGGGGAAATACGCAAATTCTCGTGATCATTGATGGATTCACAAAATTTTGTATGCTTGAGCCTGTTCGAGACACCTCAAAAAGAGGCGTTCTGCGTACGCTGAATCAACTAATTGCGATTTTCGGGGTACCATCTCGTGTAGTAAGTGATTGGGGAATGGCTTTCACTTCTTATTCCTTCGCGACTTTTTGTGAGGACCACGGTATTAAACATGTCCTCAACGCGGTTGCCACCTTTCGAGCAAATGGTCAATGTGAGAGACTAAATCGAACCGTTTTGAGTTCTTTGGCAGCTACTTGTGCTGGTGAGCCTGAGGAGCAGTAGGACGAGAATGTGAAGCGGGTCCAAAGTGCGATTAATTGTACGATTAATCGAACTACCCAGAAGTCGCCTACGCAACTATTGTTCGGCTACAAACCACGTAGCTCGGCGGGCACGAGACTTTTGGCTCAAGTTGCGAGTACATTGGACGAAGTGGATTTGCAAGAGATGCGAAATGCAGCGAAAGCTGCTACAGATGCTGACCAGGCGCAGCAGAAGCGACGATTTGACGCGAAGCGGCGCGAGCCTTCTAACAAGGGAACATCCCGAGCATAGAAGTTGTTGTTATGGTTGCGGCTCATCCAGGGGCAACTGGAGGGAGTCGGTGGCTGCTGGCTGTGGCGAAGGGACCGTTCAAGGTAGCGGCCGTCTTGCGAGGCGATCGGTGCGAGGTCCTGGATTTTTGGGATATGAAAAAGTCGCCCAACAGCCGCGGCGTGGTGGCAGTCGACAGCGTGAAGCGATGGGTCACCTTCGATGCCATGCAGTAGACAGGATGATTTGCACCGGGACATGGTTGCAGTTGCTGTTGGCGACACCTGTTATTTGGTCGGAGTCCGTGGCCTTGAGGACCAATTTTGGGTCAAGATTGTGTTCGTTGACGGGCACGGGCAAGGCCGGGACCCAGGTCGAGTTCAGATCTTTCAGATATGGGGCATGGTCAACCCTGTATCAGATGGAGGGTCTGGGCGGAGGCCGGGACCAGAAGTAGTCGGAGTCAGTGACGTTGTTGGATTAAGTCAGCTGGTCACCGGCTTAATTGTCCGACGTCGCTGGCAAGGCTAGTGACCGTACTTTCTTTTTATTACAATGGCCTTATGGACGTCCACGTTATTCTTAGTTGCATGGTTGTAGTTGCCGGTATTTGTATCGAGAGGGGCTGAAGTCATAGGGGTGGAATTGATCACTCCACCTGCTGGCTGAAGTCTGGATTGATCAAATATCACATGTGTTACGAGCCTTTGGTTGTACTAATTGCGGATGTTCTTTTAGATAGGGTACTCAAAAGGAAAAGAACGTCGAGGACGACGGAACAGTCAGTCTGGCCGAATGTAAAGGAATTTTTTTGAAGCCGTTGCGTCGCTGGAGTCGATGCCACTTGAGGATTTGTTTAAAGCATTGGAAGTATGATATATACAAAGGGTCGAGGAAGGCGATGGGTCGTGACGCTGAAAAACTGTTCGGCGTACCGAAAGCGGCATTCTAAACGAAACCATCGAAGAGTTCAGAGCGTTGCGCAATTAGAATATATTATATTTCTTTAAAACCTTTTTATAATAAATTTGTACTACACAAAGGGTATCTTTTACCCGTAAATAAATAAATAAATAAATAAAACATTAATTCCATGAATTTCTTTCATTCACCATCCCCGGAACGTGCATTAATATTTCAATAACAGTAATTAAATTATCCGTTTATAATTTCATTAAAAATATTTCTCTCCATTGCACTTTATATTAATAGCGCCATGTAAACTGTGCGTTACCATTGGTGTGAGTGTTGTAGACCCTTGTTTGCCTTCTAGACTTTGTACCTATTTACCGAATGCCATGAAAATTGACCCGACAACTTAGTACACTAATAATTAGCGCCAAAGTTTGTTATTGTTAGCTGAGCCTACTCGGGCATGTAGAAGTATGGCCCCTAGTGACGTTTTGTGGCGCACAGGTACATAGTCCCCTTCGAGCAACGTAATGGTAAACTACTTCTAAGTTGCGACACGTAAGCCGATCTTGCTTCGAAAAGTGACGTGTGAGAGCCTAGCCTTGCGGTAACTTCGAACGTGACTCGTTATCCGTAAAAGGGATTGATGTTGAAGTCTATTCAAACATGTCTCTTCAGACTTGGTAGAGCTACCGCGAAAATGGCTGAGATTGACTCAAATTTTGCGAATTATTTATTTGTTGCGCATTTTTACTGCAAAAGAGCACAAGGCACTAGAATTTTATTATGGGAACGGAATCCATTCAGTGTGACAATGAGTCAATAGGATTTTTATAGATATTTGAAGATTTTACTTGTGTCGAAAAAGGAATTGGGAAATGCATATCGTCTAGAAATGTGAATTTGAGGGGCATGGATCTGGGCCGGATTATTGTCAATTATACAGTGAGTAACTTTAATATTCGGACACTATGAGATTTTTGGTTTGTTACATCATAATTTCGCTTCTAACGAAACAAACAAAGAACAAGATCAAGTATTATATTAAGGTATATGTCTAGTAAGCAACAGTATAAGTTTTATTTACATAACTTGAAACAGTTGTTAAATAACACGATTTAAATAAAACATTGTCCTATTTTCACGTTACTTTAATATTCAGGCACTTGGTAGTGTAGCACCTTTTGGGAGTGTATATGCCGAGTTGCTTCGAGCTAGAACGCAATGTTTGTTTACAAACACGGTTGACTTTTCGGATGATACTAACGAATATTATTTCATTAATTACTGTTCGATAATCGTTAAGTTCACGTTTATAATGCCGCGCAAACGTAATACCTGTTTCAATATACGACAATTTGTGATTTTTCACAATGCAAAAGGAAAATCATACAGACAAATTGTTGCCATGCTCAACATGAGCAAGAGTACAGTGGCAGATATCGTCAAACGATTCAAGTGTGAGGACCGCATAAACTCTATACTTCAAAAGGGCCAGCCAAAAAAGTTGGATGCACGTGATAAGAGGAAATTGATGAGAAAAATAAAGAAAGATCCTACACTTATTGTTAGTGCACCAAAATTGGCAACCGAGCTCTTAAACGAGTCTGGGAAAAAGGTACATTCTCAAAGTATCCGCAGAGCCTTAAAAGATAGTGACTACAATGGAAGAGTTGCTAGGAAGAAACCATACGTGAACGAACAAAATCGGAAGAAAAGATTAAATTTTGCCAAGGAATTTGTTTTGAAGGAAGAAGCATGGTGGAACGATGTCATTTTTGCTGGCGAAAGTAAATTTACCATTTTTGGGTCAGATGAACGAAGGATGGTATGGCGGAAGAAAAATGAAGAATTTAAATTTAAAAATGTTAGGCCGACTGTAAAACACGGAGGTGGCAGTGTACTAGTCTGAAGCTGTATATCCACATTTGGACCAGGCAAATTAGTTCTTATTGATAATATTATGGATAAAAATGTGTATTTGAACATATTAAAAAACAATTTACACAAAAGTGTTACACAAATGAGAATTTTACACACATTTAAATTTTACCAGGACAATGACCCAAAACATAAGGCACGTATTGTGCAGGAATATTTATCGTATAGGTAATTGCCCAAAAGTATTACAACCACTACTCCAATCACCAGACCTCAACCCTATTGAAAATATGTGGGTTGACGTAAATCGACGTTTCAGAAAAACAACTTCAAAAGAAATTTTGAAACATAGATTAAAAGAGGAATGGAACAATATAAACACAGGATATTTAAACAAAATCATCAGAAATATGCCACAACGTTTAAAAGAAGTAATACAGCAGAATGGCTACCCAACAAAATATTAAAGTACATATTATTATAAGAATTAGCTTAAAAATAAGTTTAAAATACGTAGTTTCTATAAGTATCCGGATATTAAAGTTACTTACTGTATCTATATTTCTTGCAAAAAAAGAATGACCGTATTTTAACTCCAATTGACAATTATAAAGTTCTATAACGGTTAAATAATCGAGAAACTTCTTGGAAAAGTGGTCCAAGGACTGTCATTGTGAAATCACTCTTGATTTCATAAATAATTAGAAGAATACAAAGGAATTAGTAAGTGAAATATAAAAGAAAAACATGAAAGAGATATTACTTAAATAAAAATTGTAAATCTGTATTTTTTGTTGAATTTTTAAGAAAGAAAGAATCAGTCCTTTATTATTTATACTCTGCATTCATTTTTCGCCCTTTGAAATTGTTTCGCACAATTACATCCTTCTATTTTTGGTTCTGGGGAATTTTATATCATTTCAATACGCGGAGTACGTTATTAGATTCTATTTCATTCAGGAAATTGATGCATTGGATACTTAATGCATACAGGAACAAAAATTCTGTTATAGTACTAATAGTAGAGCTAAACGTTTTTCACGTTTAACGCGGAGCGAAAACTGCAGATAATGCGCGCGAAATGTCTTCAATATCAAATTATTTGAATGAAAGAATATAATGGTAACGTTATTGGAAAATATAAAACGGAGCGCTTAAGAGCGTTTGTTATATAAAGAACGCACGCAGAATAATCGTGAAATGCTGCAGAGCAGAAGACATTTTTCGGATGCCTAGTAATCTCTCAGAGGATTGAAAATTATGATTTAACTTCATTGACTTTGAAAATTGAAAATTTTTCACCTTTTACTTTTAGTGCACACGTAGAATGGCGCAAAATTGAAATGCTAATTGAAACGGAATATTGTGTGAATTGAAAATATTATGGAAGTGTCACAAAAATGTAAGCTCACGAGAATCACGAGTTTAAAATATGGATGAAATTTCAAATTTACAGAAAATATGAACTAAGTTATACACCTGCATTACAATCTCATTTTTTAAATCTTTCAACTGCATTATAAATTCTCTTAGATGCTAGATGTAACTGTAATTTTCGTATACAGATTTTCTTTAATTCATACTAATTTTTACTCTGAAATACTTTTGCTATACTTTGATAATTGGTTTATGTATAAACTCGATTCAAAAAAATACCGCTCGAAAGAGCATTTATCTATCACGCTTTACCTTCGCATGTCCTTTAATATTCTATATTTGATATCGACGAAAGTTAATATGTGTCATAGAATCCGTAATACTACAAAGTTACAAACACTGTAAACTAATATGAAACAATTTTACAGTTTTAATACATTTAATGGAAAAATCGTGCAGAAAATCTCCATCTGAAGAGATAAATTCTAACATCTGTTGTAACTTCAAAGTCAGTTTCATTCGGTTCAACATCGATCTGAAACTTCAACGCTTTAAATAAGAAGCAAACTTCTCCGGAACAAAATAATACCTAGATCGGCAACATTGCCCTCGTTTTTCAAGACACATTTCCAAAGACTTATGCAGTACTTTGTGAATATATTTCTTTCACGAGCGAACTTCAGAACGATTCGTTTCTTCGCTTTTACGTAACTTTGGTGAATCTTTACCTGCCTCTGTTAAAAGTAAGACACAATGAAAGTATTATAAAAATTCGAAATGTGTTACTTTATTAAAAGTTAGAGAAAATAATTTTAAAATAATTTTTCTTTCCAAACCGTGAAAGTTATTTACATTTCTTGCCGTAATATTATTCAACAAATCCTCCCGAATATAAGCATGAATGTCACTTTAATATTATAAACATTTAAACATATTGTTATGAAACACTCAGTAGATTAAATGTTACTGGGTAACGAGACTTGGCAATTGTTTTTTTTTATTAATAAAGAGATGAGATTCTGCGGTCGGTGGCCCTCGTTGATGGACGTGTTTCTTTAAATAAACGTTCTCAGTTTTTCTATAAATTGTATTCTATTTATTTATGTCCGAAAGGATAATGCGTGCGCGGTCGACTCGTAACAATATTTACATAATTCTCAAAGGAAAGACGAGGCCCAAAATAAACCAACTATTGTAGGTATTTCTCTATTTATTATAAAAATTAGTCGCTCAGGAGGAATTTTAATAAAAAAAGGTGATAGAGCAGATATTTTTCTTGAGGAAATCATAATTAAGAGTTGCAAAACAAATTTGACTTTCGGCTGATAAACTAAAACATCTCCGCGAGACAAACGTACTGTTCGTGGATCTCTGTGTCATCATTTTATCCGTGCCAGTATTATGATATGCAACTTGTTTTACAAACACATTTATTATTATATTTATGAATTATTTTATAACAATAATGCTACATTAAAGAAAGAAGTGTATTTGTAAGATGTCATCATATAAATAAGAAATACTGTTCAATAACATTCTTGTTAGAAAGATTAAAAACGTTTTATCCGATAAAAAATACGGAAGCTTTACAATCTGATTTTACACTTAATTGTAGCACATGAGGTCACAGCCGGAACAGGAAGTGACGCCATGACCGGGCGCATTTGTATCTCCAACAAGTACCGAAAGGTACCGGATTGAAATTTCTCAGATGTATTCATTATATACAAGTAATTACCGCAAAGATTTCGTTCGTCTACCAATACTCTTCTTTGTTGTATGTACTCACGTAAGCCTAAAGTTGCGTTAACGCAACATTATGTAACCCAAAAACTAGTTATAAATTTCTTTCTTCATTTCAATGCTTGGTCCTTAATAAGTTAAAATATAATATTAACCATTGCTTGTGATATATTTGATATATTTTGTGATATAATATATACTTCATTGTAACGATTCTTTTATTTCATGTTTCCTTATATTCTGCACCAAATATATTTAACACATCGACTGACATGGGGGTCATCGGTGAGCCGCGCTATGGAATTCAATGAAATTTCATGTGACTTTTAAATTGCAGTATCTATGAATTTTCAGGCATACTGGATATTTACATATTGGCGTTAAAAAAATAAAGGTGTGCCAAATATCTATCTATCTATATCTTTAATGTTTCTGCTTTATAAAAATGTGAATTTAATAGAAAAATGTTCACTTCAGAAGAAATGATGACATTAGCTAAATACCGTTCAACGTATTAAATACGTTTTTACATGATAAATATAGAAGTGTATACTATTGAAATTTTTTTTGTTCTCTGCTTATGTGCGATCTATCATGCAATGATAATAAGCACTTATTTTGAAAGTTAAACTGACGTGAGCGTGATAACTAGACTCCGGATGTTTATGCAAATTTCAAATTCAACAAATGCAGTTAAGACAAGAGAACCTATTTAGGGATTTGTTGCACTCGATAAATGTTACAACGAATACCATACTTTGGATATTTCGGATATATTTTTATATTATGTTCGTTTTGTGTATTTTAGCCGTATTCATTTTGTCATAAATGCATAAACATCCGGAGTTTAGTGATAACACTCAAGTGTTTAACTGAGATATAATTTAGTCCACTTCACTAAATCTATGTGGTAATTGTAAAAAGTGGTATCTCTTTAGCCTTTCGCGTTCTTCCGAGGTGTTCAATAATACTGTGGCCAATTTGTTTGGGTGTTTTGTCAATCTTATTTGATACCATTTGCTTTATTTGGTAATTTCCTCCTTGACTGTTGTTATACCGGCTTCTTTATGTATTTGTTTACTAGGAATATACCACTCCGTGTTCATGATGAGACTCAGCTTTTTATTTTGCCATCTTTCTATTATTTTTATGTTGGAGTTTGAAGCAGCACCCCAAAGTTGACAGGCGTATGTTCATATTGGTTTGAGGATAGTTTTATAAATAAGTAATTTGTCGCTTATGGTTAATTGCGATTTTGCTCCTATCAGCCACCATAGTTTTTTATATTTCGTGTCCAGTTGTTCTACTTTTTTACGAATGTGCGTTTTCCATAGCAGTTTCCTGTCTAAATGTACACCGAGATGCTTAATTGTTTCTTGTTGCGGTAAACTATTGAATTTAGGATAAGAACTATATACAATCATAAACACTATACACAGACATGTACGATGTAAGTTATCCCGCAATGTAGAGGTCCGAAAACGGTGGAAATTAAGAAACTGTACGTCGCAAGTCCACTCTGTGTGCTCGCCGAGCCAAGAAGAAGGAATCAGCTTGGATCCCGAAAACAACAGCCGAACGACGATTCGCACTTCTTCCTCGAAAAAGGCGCGAGAACGCACGAGCGTATTCGAATAGAATGCATATCCGCGTTCGAGTCTATCGAACTGCTCCGACATATACTTTTGTTGACGCATTCTTACCCCTTGAATGAGCTTTGATACTATCAAGACGTCGAGCGCAGGAGTTTAATTGTTTCACGGAATATTTCTGTTAAAATTGACAATGCATTTCCAGGAAACCATAGCGTTTTAGGCTCACAGACCTTCGAACCCCGTCAGTCTCTTTGTCTTCTTTTTCCTCACCAACAGTCAGCAGTTTTTCCGTACAATAATTCAGAGTTTCCCTGGCATGCAGATGTCCGATTCCGTGTAAACAATAGGCTTAGGGTACGAGCGGCAAGGCTATTTGTGAGGATTGCAATAATATTAAAATCAACATGTGCCTTCCAGACTTTTAGCAAAGAGAGGAGTGCAAATGTTAATCTTAAGCTTCGCATTGTCACTTCTCTCTTCCTCAATATAGTCCAGTCAATAGAGCAGTAACTTTGCCATTTTGAGGTGAGTGGCTGAAACCAACGCGAAAATTTGCGTATATGCTTCCACAATAATAGTTCAAAAATTCAGGCTCCTGAACCATCGGGAACATTTGCAAAAAAATTGCAAAAGGGGGTAAAAATGACGTTTTCCTTAATATTTCTTTAACTGTTAGAAATATGTGAAGAAGCTTTAAACAAAAGTTATAGAGAATTAACTTTTCTACAAAAAAGGTTCTATACTATATTTTCGTATTTCTTACAGTTTGTGTACAAATCGCGTTTTAAGTACTAAAATTTTTGAAAAATTATTTATCAGTTATAAGTAATTCTTTTCTAAAAAAAAACAACTCTGAACGATACTTTATTATCCTCCGAACATCTTCAGAAGGTTTTTAACTTTATTGTTATTGTTTATTATTATTTAATAACAATTTAAAAATTTTATATTAATTTTTTTTTTTTAAGTGTGATAGCATTGTTTTATAGAAATTTTCACGCTGAATCTAATAGCGTGAGAAAAAAAAACAAAGTTAAATTATAATAAAAAAGAATTAATATAAAATTTTTAAATTGTTATTAAATAATAACAATAAAGTTAAAAACCTTCTGAAGATGTTCGGAGGATAATAAAGTATCGTTCAGAGTTGTTTTTTTTAGAAAAGAATTACTTATAACTGATAAATAATTTTTCAAAAATTTTAGTACTTCAAACGCGATTTGTACAAAAACTATAAGAAATACGAAAAAATAGTATAGAACCTTTTTTGTAGAAAAGTTAATTCTCTATAACTTTTGTTTAAAGCTTCTTCACATATTTCTAACAGTTAAAGAAATATTAAGGAAAATGTCATTTTTACCCCCTTTTGCAATTCTTTTGCAAATGTTCCCGATGGTTCAGGAGCCTGAATTTTTGAACTATTATTGTGGAAGCATATACTCAAATTTTCGCGTTGGTTTCAGCCACTCACCTCAAAATGGCAAAGTTACTGCTCTATTGACTGGACTAATAGGAATAGCCGTATCATAAACCTTCGCCTGCGCCGACGAGCCACCCTCTTTCGCCACCCGCGGGCCTCAGCCCCTCTACCGAAGACCCTACGGTCCCAAAGGGGGCGGACGACCCAGTGGGGCGAGTGACTCAGTGGAGGCGAGCGACCAAACTCCCGCGCGGTAAAATTAATTTTTACCAATTTTTCCGCGTGACTTCCGATGACGTTCAAGACGAATTCCTTGAGCTCAGCGCCATCGGAGGGAGGAAGGATCGATGCAGGATCCTCCCTCAAAGTTAGTTGCCTTTCAACCCTCAACTGAAGAACAACTCATCCTCGAATGAGGATTATTTTCAAAACATATAATTTCATCCTCGACTGACATGAAGAACCTTTACATATCTCGTGTATCAAACATCTCGATCAAGAGATAAAATAGCTTAAGTGTCGTTATTAATTGTTATTCCGTTTTTAAGAGTAAATAAATTACACCTACGAGCAAATCAAGATTATCAACTGATTCAGGAAACCCAAACCAACCAGGCTGCATTATTAACACGTTAAGCGCCACGCTCGTTCTTAAAGCACTTTCCGTTTAGGCCCTTTATTAGAAAAGATATCTTTCTACTTGTTTTAACATACTACATTCATTTTTGATAAAATGTTCTATTTTATACTTAACTCCACTAATTGTGGCTCAGTTAGGCGCGACAACGTAGCTTAGATAAAAAACTAATTGTTCATTTTCATTGATCAGCGTCAACATAAACGAAAAGTCAACGCTCGGTCCCTAGGGACCGGTGTGGCGCTTAACGTGTTAATTTATACCGTAGCCGACACGTCAGACTTCGAGAAATCGAATGAGACGTGCACTTCAACAACTTTATTTATCTTCTCACGCTGTGATCGATACGAACTTTTGCAGAAACGAAGTGATATATTAGTAATAAATGAACTTAAGTGACTTTCCAAATAACCGGCTCAAATATACCACAATTCTTGCAATTATAATATTTATAATATATGTAAAAAGGAAATTGACTTAGCTCATAATTTAAATAATCAATATTAATAATCACAAAAGAAAATTCCCTGTTATAATATATCATGAAAAATTCTCGACATCCAGCAGCCGTGAAACGTTGCTTCACGGCTATACCGAATAATCAGCTGTAGATACTGGAATAATTTTGGATTGGTCGAACTCTACAAATGTTTCCCCACGGAGATTAGAGAGGTGGATTTACTCGCTACCTAACTATCCTACCGGAACTAGACTTACTCGAGAGCTATCTATCTAACCCTCCCTGCACACACTCACGATCCTTAATTCAGATTCACGCGGATTAACGTCGAGCTCGCGACTGTTTCTTTCATTCCTCTTAATGCGCTCTTTTATGCACCGAAAAATCTCGTACTCTCAACTTCGAAGTTCGAAAATAGGGAGATGTTCATTCGGTTCATTTTCGTCCCTTCTTTTAACGTACCTGTATGCTCTTATGGAATGCATACGGAGTGGAAACCTAAAGTTTCCCTCTCGACTGGGAGATACTTGCTGGCCATGAATCCTGTGAGAAGTTTGATGAAATGGTACGATATTAATAAAATGAAATTTCTCAACTTTTTCCTTATGATATAAGTAAACTACGTATATACTGGGTGAAAGATACAGATGGGAATAACTTAAATATCTCCGCCAGTTTATACTTTTATGAAAAGAAGTCCTCGGGATGAAATCACATTTTTGTTACGTTTTTTTATATTGCGGTATTAACATTTCTTATCATATTAATTGTCTCGAAAACATTCCATGTTTAACACTATTCTTACCGCGACCGATCAAATGACCGTTTTTAAAATTTCGATTAGAATTTCCTATATATAACGTAATTCAATCGCCTTTAAACTTCACGACTTTTCCTCAAACATACGTGTAATACGTCTTTCAATATTAAATTCTTTTTTTATTGTATCTTTTCTGAGAAAATTTGTAGTCTGCCTTGCCTACCACGACCGGTCATTTGACCGGTACAACGACATATATCTTTTTATAATATTATTCTCTTAAAAACTCAATTCCGGAACGCTAAAGTCATTACAAATGAAAGGTAATGCAGTTGTGACATGATTTTATCCAAAGAGTGCTTTTCAGGAACTGTTTCAGCAGCCCTTTGTTATTTTATATTTTTATTCCATTACTATTCTACTTTTATTTTATATTGTATTACGTGTTACATGCGTCATTTTCAAAAAAGTGAACAAACCCAACAATACTTCGTAGTAAGTTTCACATTTGATCTTTTATTTATCTTTTTATACATATTGATTTACATTTTTATATTTTAGTTTCTATTTTATCAGCTGAATAAAATGCATGAGTTTTATATAAAGAAACCACGAGAGAAGATATTGCGAGACAAAAAGTTTTACTTCCTATCAGCAGAAGAACTTTGTATCGAATGTCAAAAAAGTGCTACAGCTAGGCAAAAAAATCAACCAACACCCGTCACAAATAAAATTACAGATTTCCATAAAATAAGAACATATCAGATAAGACATTAAAAAGATAATAAGACTAATAAAGTCTATTTAATGTAAAAACTACATGTGTGGAAAATGTATAACCGAGATGCCTATTTGCAAAAAAAACGATGAAAACGAATGATATGTACATTATATACTACCGAATAAAAGAAACTATATTTCTATACTCTCAAATTGGCAATTATCTTCATTCTATATTAAAAAATATAAGTTTTGCTAACGACCGGTCATTTAACTGGTCGCGGTAGGAATAGGTATATGCGAAGTGTCGGTAGGAATAGTGTTAACAGCGTAAAATTAGTTTTTTGCTCCATTCGCATTTCGCAATTTCTGTGTGGAGACTTTATACTTTTTTCATGTTCATTGCTTTTTCTTATTCTAAATAATAATGTAATAAATTATATTGTTTGGGAATAATGTAACAGTTGGCAAACTCTCGTGGAGCCATCGAAGATACATGTGTACTAGAAGTCTGATTAATAGATAAAAGAAGAAGATAGCATTTACAAACGGCAGATATAAATAACTCATTAAATAGACTACTCTTGAATTATTTTCAAAAGTTCAGTCAGTCACGTAATGCATTATTCACGCAACAAGCATTTTACTCGTAATTTTATTGTATAATACAAACATGAAATATGTTTCTTATCTTACTAATTTATAAACACATATCGCATCGAATTAATGCATCGCAAATTCGTTATTATAGCACATTTCGGACTTATGTACAAGGGAACATCCCGAGGTGCCACACACCAATTTTAATGAAATTTTAGTAAGATGTAGTACTCGTTGGAATATTCGACACGTATTTTTTTTATCGGTAGTCGTCGATGTTAAAGGGGAGAAAGCCACCCCCAAAGTTAGGGCCCTAAAGTATATTTCGTCGATTATCTCGGAAACTATGAGAGATAGAGCATTTGCGTAAATTGACGAAATTTGCGTCTATTAATAATCATTAGAATGATAAAAATTATTATGCAAAATCTCAATTTGTTTAAAGAGTATATAAAAATTTCGAAATTTTTTGTTAGTTTTTCCTCCTTAATGCTAATGAATTTTCTTGAGTTTTTGTTTATAGAAACTATATGTCCTTTAATAACTTTAATCCCCCCAAGTAGTTATCTAGTACATCTAAAGCGATTGACTTCATTTTCGGGAATTCTAGTGTTGAAGAATTCATTTGATCGAAGTTGTGAAATCGCAATATGTCGTTAAAAGTTGTTAAATTTGAAATAATGTAAACTGAAAGCATTGTAAAAATTCAAGATTAGTATAGGCTCGTGTAATCAAGGTTTTAGTTGACAGATATTTGGTTATCGAGTTCTTGCACTTTATAGTCAGCCGTGGCAAATTCAATCGACTGCCGGCAGCATACTCTGGAGAAACGCGAAGTCGAATCCCGCCGAATTTCGAGAAGAGAATGTGGTATTAAAGAGCCCCAGGCATAAGATAGGGAACCCATTCACAAAGAACAATCGGCAGCCATCAAATCATCTCACTCGACATTGCGGTTTCGCGTGCTTCTGTGACTCAAACTGCCATGTCAGAGGAAACTCTCCACGGGGAAGGATTTTGTATTTATAGAGACTTTGCAATCATGCGATCACCACTATGTCGACGATTACTTCACCTGGAAAGTCAACGAGATTTCTATTTTACTCCGCTTGTGGCCATTTGAGAGCGTGAGAGCTCTTTACCAGTCTGTTGAATTGACTGCTTTGAATAAATTTTACTGCACAGGTGAGGGTTCTCTGCTTCTGGGCAAATGTCATACGAAAAATACTGTTGCATGTACTTTGTTACCATTACGATGCAAGTAATATGGAGATTATCGTAGAAACAGTGAAGGATAGTAAATGCAGGCAGTCTTCTGCTTTAAAATGTTCTTAAATTTATTAGGTGTACAAATTAATTCTCTGCCTTTTTTAATTAACTTTGACATTTATTTATAACAATGTTGATCTAAATTCATTATTAAACATGATCTTCTTCATTTTCTATACGTTTTTGCCATCTCTCAGGTAATTGTCGGATTCCAGATCGGAAAAATGATAGTGGTTCACATCAATGAAATCATTGAGGCATATATAGACCTGTTCAACTTACTTGAAATGAGGATCAGTTAGGTGGTGTTGTAGGGATCGAAATAGGTGGTTATTTGATTGGTGGTTTCTTTTTTTTTAGTTGAAACGCGATAAGAAGACAGTGCCTTAAATGTTGCTTATCGAACGACATCGCTTCTACACATGATTTTTGACGTTATGTCTGGAGTAGAGTCATGTGATATATCTTATTTTAAAGCTAACAAATGGCACTTTAGAATGACTATTCAAATTTGGAAAAATTCTAATCTGAATAGGTTTTGTGGTCGATGAAATCTGCGAAAATTAATTTGTACACCTAATAATTGTAATACTTATGTGAAATATTTGACAAAAAATTCTTTGAATTGAAAAATATACAACTCGTTATGAGTATGTTAAGTGTATTGCAATAAACAATTTTGTATAAAACTTTAAAAAGTATTTTCGAAACAACGGACACCTGCGAATCTGCTTACATTACGCAGGAAGTGCAAATATACTTAAATTGCTTTTTCTTTGGCAGAAAAGGGTTAAGGATTAGGGAAATATGTGTATAACGATTTTCATAGCGCAAAAGGAGTTTTCATTATTATTCAAAACAAACTTGAAATTTTAGTCTTATTAATTGATACTTGAAGCAACATATCAGCAGTAGTAGCACATTGTTTAAAAAAACAAAAGTTTACTGAAACTAACAATCTTGAAAATTAACATACGAAATACCGCTGATCCATATCGACTTTTTCCGTATAACGAACAAGTTAAATAAATAATTATAATGTTTCCCTGTATCTTTCAAGTCCAATGGTATCCATGAAAATACATGACCTCATTAAAATCAGATTCATTTCACGATAAATTGTGTTACTGATAAAATCAGAAAGTATGTAGAATATATTCCAACATTAAATAGAAATTTAGTAAATGGAGATGTACAATCTTTATACAAGTCTCTGTAGCTTCCCATTAGCTTCGGTTAACTTTGAAGACATGCTAAAACAAGCAAATATCAAGCAGCTAATGTCGGTGCATATTGCCGTCGTTACTGAAACGGAAGCAAGAAACAAATTTTCAAATCTCAGAGTCTGTAAAACGTAGCATGTAGAGGAAACTAGATATATTGTGAATGCTATCGTCGAAGCCGAAGAGTTCAGGTGAAATTTTTAGCAGGTCAGTAGCCATCGCGAACTAATTGTAAGTCAAATTTCTGAAGAACGCACGACATTACATATACTAGGCTTCATCTCGTTATGGATTATCAAATGTTCCGGTGGAACGAGAGAGTGTTCTAAAAAAAGTAGATTCTTCATGACCCTACCATAAAATCGATTCCTATGTTCCTTCTGACAACAAAAGTTTAACAAATTGCAACTAAAATGAAAGTAATAAAAATAAAATATAAAGAACCACTGGTAGAAATTTGCAACTTCGTTAATAGCAATCTGATTCGTATGTATAACATCCAATCCACTACTTTTCATTCGATCATAGAAATCGTTACGGTGTATTCTCATTGGTAAAGGGAGACTAGCATGAAATTAAAATAAAGTAAATTAAATACGTAATTTCGTATCCCTCGATGAAAGCACTGCAGCCGAAAAGTAATCAAGGAATAAGATCAAATAGAAACACGCGATGTACACGGATGAAACTACAGAGGAAAGGAGGTCAAACGAAATACTGAGATAATCTCAAAAGAGATGTAATGGCGAAGAATCATTACAAACAAGATGCAATGTTACTAATACTAAATAATACGTAAAATACAACGAAGTGCAAGAAATTAATAAAGAGGAATGGGACGGCGACATGTATGGATCATTCAATTTGTTTATTTTTATATTTCTGGCTATATTGAACTCTTTAAAGTAGAGTTTTCATTTCAAATAGAACTTTCAGTCTTGCATGTAGACAATAAGTGACCTTGGGGCATCCAGGCACGTTGCCAAATCCTCGAGGATGAGAATCTTTTCGGGACAAGGATCTCGTTTATTTCAGTTTATCTCGGAGTTCGTAGTTGGACTT
Source organism: Cerceris rybyensis (assembly GCA_910591515.1). Classification (NCBI taxonomy): domain Eukaryota; kingdom Metazoa; phylum Arthropoda; class Insecta; order Hymenoptera; family Crabronidae; genus Cerceris; species Cerceris rybyensis. Next base: position 13,879,888 of record OU342789.1, on the reverse strand, counting down.
AGTCCTACCGAATAACAATTATAATTGCATTAACGTGATCCTTTTTGAGAAAGCAACAAACTTGTTACGGGAAGCCGAACAATCCTTATAAATAACTGGCTAAGAATAATTAGAGAAATCTAGGTTAATTGCAATGAATATTTGAATACCAAGATTTTGTTTACATTTATAATTTACTGAATTGGTTGACTGGATGAATTGTGATATTATCTTGGAGATTGTAGATGTAAGAGTGTTAATATTTATATGAATGTAACACCGAGTATGTTCGTCGCCGCTGCGACGACTGACTCGCGTTGGCTTGTCGTCCGGAACGACGAACAGCATTTGATATAAATATTCAGTTAGTTGTTTAGAGATATTAGAAGCGAACGGGTAAATAGTTTTACGACAGATATTTAATTTACGTATTAGAAGTTATGATTTATGTTTGAAGAGTTATTTTATGTGATTAAGTGTTGTCTTATGTTATTAATTTATAAAAATAATAGTTTTTCCTCTCTTACATAGAGGAATATTTTTATTTTAACACTACCAAATTGACATAATACTTGAACCATGGTAATAATCGAATGGTCCTTAATAATGAATACTATTTTGATTATGCTATAATTCGGTAGTAGTCACGACATTCGTCTGCTATTTATCAATTAATATCATAGTGTCATTCCTTCATGTAGAATGTTTTTTGTTTCATTTTTATTTTTCTTCCTTCGTCATCGAGTTATCGTAAAATACTTAAATTACAATCGGTACTTGTTAAAACTAATTGATCTCATATACGTCAATTATTACGTAAATTGCCTCGGAGATAAAATACAAAGAGCGAAATGAAAAAGAAAAGCAATATTTATCCCTACGAAAACTCTTAATAGCTGTCATTCAAAATGGATTTCAAGTAAACACAATAGGAATTCTATGTTCGTCAATGTCGATCCAAATTAAAAGTTCCTCCAGATCAAATAATCAAACGCAAATTCACTACTGCATCATCAACTCCGGCCGAATTAGTATTCGAATCAGACGATGCATTCGACATACATCTACACATAATTTTGATCAGTAGATACATGTTTCTAATTGGATCGCGTAATACTAATTTACCGTTCATATTACATTCTAAAACGAACGCATCGATGTAACAATATACATATATGGTCTGTATCAAATGTTCTGATATTATGTAATTGATACTGAAGATTCGCGTAGTCAAACACGACAGAGCATTGTAATAAATGTGACTGATTTACAAATTTTAATTAATCTCAGAAAATCAGATAATAGATAAATTATGAGTTCAATAATATTTGAGTAATATTGAAAAAAAAATTGCCAAATCCGTAGCCATGTTAGACTGCAAAAGTGAAGTATATTCAGTGTGAGGAGTAAATAGTATGGGACGAATTATTTAGTGAAATTCTTCACGTGTTTTTTATATCATAAGAATTTATTTTAACTGTACTACATGTGTTGAGAATTAAATAATTCTCAATTCAAATCTCCCAGCTAATCGGAACTTTGTCGGCCATCTTGGAAAAGGTCGATAATCAATCGACTAGACAATCAATATTTTTCCATCTAGACACTCAATTGACCAACAATATAGTCACCAATTTGACTAGCAAAGTTCCGGCAGCCATTCTTTTTCTGTTCACCAGTGCTTTAGAAGTTAGAAGACAATCTGTGCATCATAGTTCACCATGGTAATCTAAATTCATTTCTAATACCCTCGAGACATTCACTCAGTGTATATTTCATTGTGAACTTCATTCTTTAGTGAAAATACAGTTTCATTCATTGTTGCATTGCGCGGTGTGCTAACGCCACGTGCACATTCGTTCTTTTCATTCAAAGAGCATAGTGTATTGAAATTGTGGGAGCGGTAAATAGTACCAAATACCCAGTTTGAAGATTTTTCCAGACATTCATAATTCCTTTTTTTATGCAAGATTAAGACAATCAGTACTCTATCGGTGACAAACATACAAAAAATTGATTGTGTTAGTGTGTGGGCGTTGAGTCGGTGCTGTTTTAATAAACAACTATTATTTTTGAACCTGTGTGCTTATTTGCTCGGATCCCGCACATTCCTATCTGACCTTACCGGCCAGGTTAATTCAATAGTTAATACCTTTTGTCAACAACATGCAAGACTTATGTAACGGTGAATAGGGCTACTCGCTCTTCCGAAATTCACCAAGCAAGATAACTTGTGCTTTAGAGAATTTTATTTTCAAGATTTTGTCTCGTTCCAACTGCGATTCGGTATGAAATTGGATTAAATGTGAATGATGATGACTTGTGAGAGTTTGAATTGTTGTAAGTTGTTATGAGATAACTATGAGAGCAATTCGACTTATAAGAGATTAGTTATGAGTCTTGGTGGAAACAGACAGGGTTTTTACAGGTTTTCGGAAAAGGTGTGGGAGTAGGATGACGGTGTTCGGGAGTTGAAGGTCAAAGTAGGAAGTAAGATTTCGGACTTAGAACAGTGATTCGAGCATGAGTAAGAAGTGGTAACTCTGTTAGGGAGTTGAAAGGTCAAGATGGAAAAATAGGATGTCTGGTCTTGGGGCAGTGAATCAAAGATGATTATGGAACGGTGGATGTTGGTCGAGCCACAATACAAGATATTTGTATTTATACAATATACGCTAAAGTTATTTTACATAAATACTAGTAGTACAGATCGACCCACGTAAGTTGGCATCTCGGCGGCGAAACTTCTCGCTTTCAACCGCTCATTCGCACCATTTTGTTTTTTGGAATCCACTCGCTCAACCTCTTAAAGGAAGCACTCATTGATTGATTTCTCGACGCGCATTCCGTTTCGTCAAGGAGAGTGTCCCCATATGATGGGGGTAATTCTGCCGGAGTTTATCCTGTTTTTACTATAGAGATGTTAGAAATCTGGTGCATATGCCGATGTCCTCACTGTCGCCACCTAAATCGCGTTGTCTTTCTTGCTCCAATACGCAGCGTTCTCTCTCTTCGTGTTTTCCCAAGTCGGAAATATTGAACCTATTTTCATGGTATTTACTCCTATTTGAACCTAATGTGATACTTTTCAATACTAAAACTCATAATTTAAACCTGTAACTCCTTCTCAGTAAAATGATACTCCTATTTAGCTATCACCAAAACCTTTATCCCCTGAATTGGACCTGTTACTCCTCCCAAGTTCAATAATAATTTTTGTATTCGATATATATTTAATATCGCCTAAAGAACTTTAATTTTTTTTAATAATTAATTAATAAGGAATGTATACACACATAAATGTAACTAGTCGATAAATAGGTACTTCAAAAACAGTCATATAAATTAGTTAGTACCATTACGTTATAATGAATTTTTATTTGTTTGTAATTATAGTTATCACATTAATTCGAATAGTGGTACACTTATAATTGCAAACGACTAAAAATCCATTATTTTTTAGTGATTTTGACTAATTTATTTTCGAAAACTATGTGTGTATATATATAATAATAAAAAGAAGAAGAATAATGACATTAATAACTGGATAGGATGTAAATCCTCAACGGAGGTTGCAATTGACGTCCTATTTTGCGCCTTAAGATGGTATAAAGGGAAAGTGCCACTTTTAGGCGCTAAATAGGATCTTTAGCATCGGATCTTTTACATTGAATTTAGACCTATTTTTGTACTTTTAATTCCTAAATGTTGGGTAATAAAAGGTTCAAATGAAGTTCAATATTTTGAATCGGGTTAGTTCTATTTGTATGTGTAGCTCTTTTAACGAATTGCGAGGTAGAATGTCAAGTGCCTTCATGTATGTACCTACGTGTGACAAGAGGCACGACCCTTGACGCCTGGCGAACCAGACTCCGCCGAAACAGGCCATTTTCCCAGATGCCAAGTTAAGTACTTGCGTCGATCTGTAGATGGGTTGGTCGGAACAGGGTGTAAAAAAATTAATGGTCATGCTTTAAGGGGTTATTCTAAACCTCTGGATCGACGGAGATTTGTGAAAAAAAACGGCCGCAAAATTCGGGAAAGGGTAGCAAATTTTTTTTATTGGCTCATCGTATTCGTCTTGTTACGTAGGCAAAATGTCTGAGAGGAATCATGGGTCAGAAACGAACCATTCTCGCACAAATTAACTTTTAATTCGGCCTTCCGATTAAAATTTCTTTCTTATTCATTAATTTTTTTACACCCTGTACATTACACTGACAGTAATCGCTGAAGTGAAAAAGTAGGAAGTATGATTTTACAAGTTAAATTCTTCTTTAACAAGCACAAAGTTTAAAAATGAATTATTTCACATGTCCTCTGGTTACCGAGATAATCGAAAAAACGTATTTTCAGTCCTTAGGGTCGAAAAGTATTATAACCGTTTCAGTGTTGAAGATGGCCGTTAATAAAAAACATGTCAAATATTTTTTAGAGATCTACCTCTTTCACAAGTTTAATGAAAATCGGTGTGTAAGAATTAAATATGTTCTTAGATTACAATTATATTTCGTTCAAATCGATTGTGAACTAATCGTAAGAAGAACGTCCTGGTAGTGAAACGAGAGTACAGGCTGATCGAAGTGTGCGGTTTTCAAGTTGAGACAGATCGAAGAGTGTGGTTTGCAAGTTGAGACAGAACGAAGTGTGTGGTTTGGAAGTTCAGATAGATTGAAACGTGGTTTGCGTCTGATGTGATTGACTTATTAAATTAGAAAAAATATTGGATTCTGAAGGAGCAGTACTTCCTAATATAATATAAAAGAGATATTAATATTCATTAATAGAAATCCACTTTATTGTTCATTTTAATGAACGACTGTACAGTCACTCAAGTGTTGTCCACTTTTCAACGATTTGTAAATAAAATCATTTTGTAGCCTTCATTAAATCAACCATGTTTTCAATTATCATCAAATAGCACTTTCTCTTCTTTCCAAAAATGTTGGCGAATTCCGGCTGAATATTTTTCAACGATCGTTCGCTGCATTCTAACAATAAGTACTGTTATTAAAATGCTCGTTGAAATATTTCGCAAGTACGGCTGATGTAAATGAACAGCAAACATGCACATACATTTGTCGGCAGACTATTAGAAATTCAATCCTTAAAAATGAAAGGAATCCGAAATTTCGTACGAGTTATATCAAACGCGCTATCATTATCTTCCCCGTAAATGTCGCAGTTCTATCCAACGTTAAACGTACGTAAAAAGAACATCAACGGAAAAAGCTATTTCATAAAATAAAACTGGCAAAGTATTCACTCGAGCATTCGTTGAATTTGTCTTTCAAAGTGATACTTCATCCTCCACCTGTATCGCCATAAACGAAACGAACAAAAGACTCCTTTTCAACTTATTACCTCTCCGAAAAGGACACGGTACCTCTAGATGCGTTATACGGTACGTAAGTCTACTATCTTTAGGAAAGAAGATCGGAAATGGAAAAGGAAAAGTACCGGGTGCTCTTGTAGTTCGATCGCAAAAACTTTAATCGGTTTACCAGGCTACGGGGCGCAGACCGATACGAGATAATTGAAATCTACGTGGAAAGCTCGAGGGCCCTCCGGAGATTGCCATTAATTAGAGCCATAGATCACTCGGTGTAGTTTGTGACAACTGGCCAGATCCTCGACCCTCTCTCTACGGTAACCTGCTTCCTGGCACGTCTTTGCCCTGACACTGCTTATGCAACCAGTATCTCCGGCAACACTGATACTGATGCTACTGCTAGTAACGCCGACCGATAGCATATCTGTGGGATTGTATAACGTATCTGTAGTATCGTCTGAAATAGATCTTGAATTAGAGTATACCGTTCCCTCGAATCATCAATACGCTATCGTCTATGCACTTTACCTTCCTCGGTATCGCTAAATGCATCGTGCGTTTTGATTCGTTAAATGATAATAATGAGGGTGATCAAGTTACTGTTGGAATAGTAAAGGGGATGCAGAAGCTTAAGTGCAGTTACTGAAGATATGGAGTTTTAAGTTGAAGTGTGTTGTGAAGGATGAAGAGTATTTATGGGTTATTGATTTGAAGGATTTTTTATAGGAATTTATAGACATATTTTATAGAATTGAAATTATTAATGCGTTGGATAAAATGTTAGAATATTTTTGGCAGTGTTTGATGAAAAGGGTCTAGCTGGATAAGGAGGTCAAAAGTGTCCTTGAGTCGATTTTATTCAACGATGGGTCAATCGATAGGTAACCATAAGAAACTATTGTACACCAATTTTTAATCCGATACCTTCACAGGGAGAGTAATTATGGGGCGAATTCAAAAAATCAGTTTCTGCCTCTTTTTCCCCACTTAATGGATGCAAAAATTCTGACACATTTTAAACATGAATGCATGAGTTAAGAACTTTTTTCAGATTTTTTCTACATGCAAGAAATGAAAAACCAAAAATCAAATATTTAAATGTCGATTTCGTATTGAAATCTTTCGAGCACATCTTTTTCCTTTTTACAATAGTTGTATAATGATATCAGTGTTAGATCCTAATTTTTTCAGTTTTTTTGAGTACGGTCCATCACGGTTGGAAAAATCAAAAATCAATTTCTGCGACGCATTTTAGGCTGAAACACAAATAGTATTTGCCATTCTTGCATTATTTTAATACAATATGTTCATTTTGTGACCTCCAATTTTGTTGCACATAAAAACATACGTGTTAAAGAACATAATCGAGATAATTAAATAAATTGTTAATTATATGATCCTTATTAGCTGGAATGCTAACCGTTCTTCCAAAAGGAGCAATGGTGCAGTGACTATAGAGTCTGCCTGTGGAATCGCTGGACACTTTCTTGTCGCAATTTCGAGTCCCCCAACTGGAACTAAAGTTTTTTCTGCCATTTTTTTAATATTTTTTAATAACGTTAATGTCTATTATAGTATTATTGAATGCTAAAGTTATATTGTTTTGGTAAAAATTAATAGGAACATTGGAAGTGTCGTATTGATGCGATGTAGTATGTTGAGAATTATTTTGTGTTATTCTAATTTGATGTGTGTTGCTTCTGGTGCGAAATCGTGGAAAGTTTTTGTAAAATGAGCTGTCGGTGAAAGCGAATTTCATGTAGCTTTCTTTCACGAGCTTGAAGTTTGTTCTAACGAGTGCAATTGTGAAAAGCAATAGTAGTTACAAAAACTTTTAAAAGCTCGCGAGCTGCCCACATTGAAATTATTTTCTTTTTGGAATTTTAGTCATTCCAACTCTTTTTTGCATTGCGTATTAATGCAATCGTGTACTAACTGAACAGAAAGTAAAAGTTGATAAAATTTTAAATTACAGTGTTGTTCCAGTTTCCGACGAAAATCCCTTTCGCTCGGGGAAAAGTTTCACAATTGTGCAAAACAAACCGTAATCATTGAAGATAACGATAGTGTCTTTAACAAGAAGATATTCAGCCTGCTACCAAAATAATTTATTTAACTCCATTTCTTCTCTCTTTCTTTTTCCTTTATTTTAACTACTTTATTTGTCTCATTAAGAATGTCAATTTCCTTCTTTAATGTTTCCTGAAAAATGTTTACTAAATATTTAAAAAATTGTATTTGCTAACAGACAAATTGTATTCAGTGTACTATAGTTCAAATTAAAATACCAACCGATAATACAACTATGGATGTTCAAAATACCCAGACATTCAATTTATTTTGGCACGTTTATTTATTTTTATAAAAACAGAATGCAGGTACCAGTGCACTTTACATGTTCAGATATATAAGCCATTCCTATGAAATATTTCAAACAATTTAAAGAGATTCGTCATTACAACGTTCCTGTTCGATATAACACTGCTATTCGTAGAGGCTGAATATCGTAGATCTTCCTTCAACCAAAACGGATCCCTCCTACGAATTACTACTACCGGTGGTACAGCACCATAGAAACGAGCAACGGTTATCCGTATCAAGAGGACGTTTCTACAGATTTTCCTATTCATGAATCACCCTGACCAATCGCGTATTGTGAATTCAGAGATAGATTGCCATGTATAAATCTTGACGGAAATCGTTGATATATTTAGTGTCATTTCCGAAAGATATTTATGGCATTCTATGGTGATCGGAGGTCTTCTTTCGATAATCGTTATTCGTTTGTGTCTTGAATTTAAATATAGAAGGATTAGATTGAAAAAGATGCATGTGTACCTATATCTTTATTTTTGCAAAACACTGACGATAGTCGACAAAAATTGATTAAATCCTCCAAACTACCATGACTTGGGAGTATTTCCGTAATTGAGATCCTAAGAAATATTTAATGTTTTATGTAAACATAAAAAAACTGTATTTGTATTTAAACAAAGTAGGATTTTACCATGCAAATAACTTATTTTACCATGCGAATAATCACTGTAACATGAGGTGATTGTAAGGAATTTACAGTAGAATTGTAATGTTTAAATTTTTCAAATTTCCAGTTGAAGATTTCCCAAATTTGTGACAATTCAAATACCATTAATTACAACCAGAGAAATGGGCGAAGTGAAATGTCCTAAGATAGGGGTATTGTTGTCGTTCATGGTGGTACTGTCGTGATCTGAAGGGACTAAATGGGTCAAACACTTTGTATCGATTACAACTCGTGAGTGATAATAGTACCGACTATGCTCGTCACATTGTTCACCGGGAAAATTTAATCGTCTGTTCGTGCTCGATTTGGGGAAACTGGGATTGAAGAGACCTCTTCGGTTTGTGAGAGTGCTACGTCCTTAGAACATCCTCCATTTGCGGTCCCTTTGGACTGAAAACCGTCTGGCAATGCTTGAATTCATAGAATCTCCGAAAGTTCCAAGCCAATGAAGTGCAAATTAATTTAAATTAAAAGTTCTCTTAAGAAGGTCAAGATTTCCTATTGGACTTTCTTACCGGCGTACATTAAAATTCCAATTTCTCATCAAACTGGTGACGTTAACTCTAGATCGTTACTTTTGAAAGATATTTCTTGAACGATTTACCTTAAATCCGTTGGAAGTATTTATTGAAAAACTTAAAGTAATTTTTAATGAACCGTGGAAAAGAGCTTTCTAGGACATTTGATCACTCGACGAAAGGAGATCGAAACAATTTCAATTATCTTCATGATGTAGCTTTTAAGAGATAATAATGCTTTATCTGGGATGGCATCTTGGAATCAGTTTTGTACTTCGTCTTCTACGTCGACGAGATGCAATTAAATTTTAGTATTTGCAAACTTCATACTCAGAGTTTATTTCAGATTGAAGGACAATTATTCCTGACATTAAAATAACATTTATTTTCATAATTTGTTCGTCAAATATACATTATTATTAAAAGAAATAATGGAACTAATACAAGTTATTCAAATAAAGTTAAGTACTCTGTTTAAAAAGCATGAAAGTTTTTAAATTTCAGTAAAATGCATATGTACAAAGACAGGTCAGAAAAATTAATTTGCATTTAAAACGGTAGTAGCGCAGCACAAAGTGGTGACAGTGGCAGAAAGAATGATTAAGAAAACAATTTGCGAATATAAAAAGGTATAATAATTGAGATTTTTTATGGAATGTTCTATATTGAGTTCTCTAGCTACGTGTACCACATAAGACACTGATTTATTCATCGTTTTATTGTTAATTTAATAGCTGTAATACAAATTTACGTGAGGTGTTATACTGTACTAATAAAAGCATTCGATTGAAACGAATAAATTTTAAAAATCAGTATTACCATACAAGAAGATATTTTCTACATCTTGAAAAATATTGAATTGTGATAAATGTACATATAATCTTATCGATCTGTCGGTGTTCCAGAAACAAAGATACGACGATCGAAAACGATTAGTCGAGAGTTTCATTACTTCTTACAATTAGTGTGAGAGAATATTCCAAAATATATAGTACATACAAGTATACTTGTATACTTGAGGAGTGCGACGGATAAAAGCTCCAACCACGAAAAATTGATAAAGCATTTATGACACTGATATCCATGTCTACTAGAAAATTTCAATAATTAACTTAATCTATCGAAGCTGTGGTGACAATTATAAAATTAATCTTTGTCTCTATAAATAGTTGCATCGGAGAAAACTATTTGACTAAATCCTTTTTCAAACAACAAATATCTTACCTACACCATAATGCACGAGACATAATATATGCACATTATCAACGAAACTTCTTAATGAAATTTAATCGACTTATTTTAACACTAGATTTAAAGACGTGAAATCTATTGATGAGAGCCAGCGTTACGTTTGTTCTCAATGATTTCTGACAATGTTATGATTTTTTTCTTCTAACAATCGAAAGTTGTGAAACTTTTGACTTGGCTTAGAAACAAATTGCGCTTTATTTTGTTTATAATTGTTTGTTTAGGAGAATTTTAACATAGAGTGAAAAAGGAACATTTCTGATATATTTTACTTTTTTATTTTTTGCAAAATCTAAGCTTGGTTGGGAAGTGATGTCACAGCCTTCATGTAGCCCTGATCTGACACCATTAGATTACCATTTATTTTTCAGCTTGCAAAACTTTTTGAATGGTAAAACTTTCAATAGCGATGATAGCCTAAAATTGCATTGGGTTCAGTTTTTTGTTGATATGGGCCAGTATTTCTATAAAAACGGAATCACGAATTTGTCAAAACGATGGCAAAAGGTTATCGAGTAAAGGTCATCGAAAAAATTCTTTGTTAAAAAAAATTAAGTTCCATTTCACACTACAAAACCGAAATTACTTTCTTGCCAACCCAATGTTATGTTATAAAATATTGGGATCAAGCGACAAAGAAAATGATCCGTTAAGTAATTTGTATATTATAAGATACATGGGAAATATCGACTGTACCACGTCTCTAATTTGAAAGGCGTTTCTAAAAAGGTAAGAATCCGTCAATTTGACGGCTTCCGTAAACCTTGTGTTAAATAAAGCCCGTAGTGCATCTGTTTCTATTCTAAAATCTTCCACGTTTCTGTCTCCGAATCTAGAATATTACTCGTTCCTTCTTAATATGCACAAAGGCAGCAAAAAAAACAGGCAGAGTAGGCATTTGTATGAGCTACGCCTACCCGTCCTTTCGAAACGTGCAAGCTCGCTGACAGAGGATTACGAGAAGAATTCATAAAAAAGCCAATCAGGCCGCAAACACTGCAACGCCTTGCTATTGCATTATATTCCTTTGAATATAGGATCCATGGACAGTTACATTGGGGACTGCAAGCTCAGAGAAGCGTCCACGAAAGAGAGAAAAGGAAAGGAAAGGGCGTCTCGAGTGGCGGCTGTCTCATGGAAAAGCTTTTTTCATTAAAGTACAGAAAATCTTTTTAAAGGATATAAAAGGCCGACTCGAAATTCCTTTGGTCGTCGGGAGTCCAGGGTACTAAAATTACTGGTGCGATAGAAACGAGTTGAGAGCCGGTGCAGGAGGCGAGTTAGTAAAACTGAAGAGAAAAAGAAAGCCGGAGGACTACGAGGAGGGAGAGAGAGAGAAAAAAAAAGAAAACGAAGAAAGGAGGTAAAAGGAAGTAGGTAGAGAAGGTTTCACCGCCCTCACGAAATTCCGTGTTAATGTCATTCACGGTCGATCGCTGGCACAAAAGAATCTCCATCGAATCATTCTCTTTCAGAGGACACCAAGGTATATTCGTCTTTGTTGGATGCAGTTTTGTTTTGTTTCGAGCTGCCGTCTTCTCGATTGCACAGTGATAAACAGGAAAGCGTTGCTTTTTTTCTCTTCTCGGGTTGGTGTTCTTTTAAAACTATGATAACGCAAAAAATTGTCATTCATATTTTATCGACGATCTTTGAATTCTATGCGAGGGGTTTTCAGGATCTTCGTTTTTTAGTATTGAAAAAAAGTCTTCGTTATAATTTGGAATACGGATTGTATTTGTTGCGTGCACTGAATGCAGAATACGTATAAAATATTGAAGAATTTTAGGATACGCTGACTCCTCATTACTTATAACGAGATGTATCGATTGGAAGAAGTGCAAGCCCGGTCACGAATATTTGACAATTTAATGCAGAAATAACGTGTGCTCCAAATATTCGAGAGGCGAAAAAAAGATACATCATTTTAAGCGAACGATGTAATTGAATCGTGAGTTGAATAGTGTCGGTGATTTCAAAGAACTTTAAGAATAAATCAAAGGCTTTTTATCAAATTTCTGTCGGTATTATTTTTAAATATTCTATGCTGACATAATACGAAATTGATTTTTGTATTACACGCTTGAAAAGTAATCAGATTTTAACGTCAAAGCGGTGATAATGTTCTATACTCAAAATATGCTTTTTCATTGCACCGTAAAATTTACAAAAAGAGGTACCACAAATTCCCTCATTAACTTCAAATTCAAATTGCTATAACATTTAAAAAAGTAGAAGTACGTTGCCGAAATGTGCAAACCTATGTTCCTGGATCGATACGTTAACGACGTGTAAATGATGATATTTTATTTTTTATGCATTCAAAATTGTACCATATACATACTCTTTTGTACATTACGAAGCAAAGGGTACAGCAGGATAAAAGGGTCAAAAGTGACCTTCAAGCAATTTCAGTGGGGGTGGTCTCATTCGACATATAATGCTCAGCGATCATTGTGTACAAAATTTTAACGCTGTATCTTGACCAGAAGGGTAGTTATGGGGAACATTAGAAAAACAGGTTTTTGCCTTATTTTGCCTATTTATTGAGGTGCAAAAAATTCGAAAAAATTCTGACATATTCTACACGGTACCATACATGTTCGAGATTTTTTTCAGATTTTTTCATTGAAGAACCTACGTGTAACAAATGAGCAAACGCAAAAAAAACGGAAAAAAGTAGATTTCGTATCGAGATCTTCGAGGTACAACTTTTTGCATATTACAGTAACAATCCAACGCTCATGATTGTTATCTCCAATTTTTTTCACATTTTTAAACCGTCTGCGTCATTGTGAAAAAAATCGAAAACCGATTTGCGCGACGCATTTCGATGTGAAATGCCATGATCCAGTTATTCTTTTGGCATTCTTCGATTACAGTATATTCATTTTGTGTCTTTCAGTGTTTCTGCCACGAAGCAATTACATGTTAATATAGTGAATCGAATTTATTAAATCAATTGTGAACTTGATGGTTAACCTTTTAGGTACGGCTGAATTCTGCGTGTGGCTATTTCCCTGAACGGCAGAGTCTGACGTGAACGATGTATAAACGATACAACACTGCAAAGTGTGACGGGCAATGCCGTTCTGTGCACGAGTACATTCAAATGAAGTATTTGATGATTAATTTGATGATTGTTAATGTTAAACAATACATACATATGAAGACAGTTATTCAATTCAAATGGTGGGCGAGTGAGCCACTATAGTGGCGCGTCGTTCAGAGAGACGACATACACGAAAGCCACTATAGTGGCGCGTCGTACCTAAAAGGTTAATCATCTGCAAGAATTTTTGAAGTTTTTTCAAGTGAGCGATTTGGAGTCAGTAGAGTGCTAGCGTTTGCTCATTTATTACACTTAAGTTCTTCAATGGAAAAATCTTAAAAAAATCTCAAACATGTATGGTGCCGTGTTGATCATGTCAGAATTTTTTCGAATTTTTTGCACCTTAATAAACAGGAAAAATGGGGCAAAAACCTGTTTTTTAAATTTACCCCATATCTATCCTTACGGTCAAGATACAGCGTTACAATTTTGTACACAATGATCGCAGAGCATTATATATCGAATGAGACCACCGCCATTGAAAGCGGTGGAAGGGCACTTTTGGCCCTTTTATCCTGCTATACTCTTTTCGAATTTTGCAATTTTTGAAACTGATGATCCCTTCGCGCAGCTTTGGTGCTACTAGTATGACATGTTAGCATAAGATAAGGGATTAAACCATAATCTTCGCTGTCCACTATCCTAACAATGTTGTTTCAAATACTTGGTACAAAACAACATTCTCTATGTAATGAAATGCAACATCGTATTCGCAGAAATGCTGCAAAGAAATGTACGATAACTGCACTATCAGAGCATAAGCTCAGAAGTTTGACACTAAATTTCATGGGATACCGTTGGGTCTTAATTCCACTTCTGAAAACTGTAGACAGTGGAAAAATAATCGCGTCACGTGGTAGCAGCCTTGGACCGGAACTTGAGTCTGGAACTTTTGCAGGGTGATTGTTTTTACGATGAATTATATACGACCTTCACGAGCTGAAAACGCATTTAGATTTCTCAAATAGAAGTCCTAATTTTCTAATTGTTTCATTTTGATTAGTGAACAAAATTTTGATTTTTGGAAAACATCAACCAAATCATGACAGCCGTTTCGTTATTGCATCCACATTTCGAGATATCAATGAGCAAACATTAATGTTAATTCATGTTCGCAATAATTTTCATTAATTAGTTATCATTCAGGAAAGCATTATCATCGATCATAACGTCACATTTTTTACAATAATTCCTGAACTGGTTATACGAGCTTAATTCTGCATGCAACAGCAGCACGAAGAAAACATTCATATTATACCATCAATAGTAATTAAAAACTTTAAAGAACCATTCCCATTTTTTGCCGCTGAAAGCACCCTACAATAGAATCTTCAAAATTAGCGTTCCATCATAGAATGTATACCACTGTGCAAAACTCTCAAATATAATTTTCAAGAACCCATCGTCACAAAAGTATGCCGAGTCATCCGTTCGCAAACAATCAGAAATCCTTCCCTTAATTAACCATCTACGTCGAGACTTTAGTCAAATTAAACGAACCCTACTGCACATCTCATTACAGATCCGTGGATACGATTTTTCAGATAATAGAATCTTCTTCTGTCCCTTCCCCTCTCTCTTTCTCTATGTGCGTGTCATTTGTGCACACGCAATTCTTTCGGTGCCCAAAAATTCTTTCGCACACATATGTATACCTCTCGTCCACCGTGTTCTCCATATCCAGCTATAACTCTTCTGATGATCGCTGTTAAAGGGCATCTGGATTTAATTAATAGCGTCTCCGTTCCCGACCGCTGCATCGGCAATTGCCGTAACGACGTAATTTGACGAGGGTGCGTGATCGATATCCGTGCAATACATGTCGACAGAAACGGCATAATTTCCAGTCGGCAGAACGTTTTGTTAATATTGTTCGATCCACGAAGCAATTCTGATTTGGGACATTGGTAGAAACGAAGGGACGAAGGAGAAAACGCAATGAGTACGGCACGATAGCGTCCACCCCTCGTGAGGCGTTCTTGCATTTGACAGGCTGCCGCTAATCCGCGAGCCGTGGATCAAATTGGAATCGGCTATGGTTTAATTTAAAACTGTTTCTTCGTAGTCTTTCGAGGCATATGGGAAACTACGTATGTACCGTTGTATTTGTAGTCAACGGAATATGACAAAAAGTATTTTCTATCGATGAAAAGGCGAGGTATTCCCGAGTCGAAATATTGAACCTCATTTGAACCTTTTACTACTCAACATTTAGGAATTAAAAGTACAAAAATACCCGAGTCGAAATATTGAACCTATTTTCATGGTATTTACACCTATTTTAACCTAATATAATACTTTTCAATACTAAAACTCCTAATTTAAACCTGTAACTCCCCCGAGTCGAAATATTGAACCTATTTTCATGGTATTTACACCTATTTGAACCTAATATGATACTTTTCAATACTAAAACTCCTAATTTAAACCTGTAATTCCTTCTCAGTAAAATGATACTCCTATTTTACCATCACGAAAACCTTTATCCCCTGAATTGGACCTGTTGGGTAGTAAAAGGTTCAACATTTCAACTCGGGACTGGATAGCATGTAAATCCTCAACGGAGGTTGAAATTGACGTCCTATTTTGCGCCTTAAGATGGCATAAAGAGAAATTTGCGCCACTTTTAGGCGCTAAATAGGATCTTATTTTACATTCAATTTAGACCTGTTTTTATACCTTTAATTCCTAAATGTTGGGTAGTAAAAGGTTCAAATGAGGTTCAATATTTCGACTCGGGTAGGTCTAAATTCAATGTAAAATAAGATCCTATCTAGTGCCTAAAAATAGCACAAATTTCCCTTTATGCCATCTTAAGGCGCAAAAGAGGACGTCAATTCCAACATCCGTTGAAGATTTACATCCTATCCAGTCCCGAGTCGAAATATTGAGCCTCATTTGAACCTTTTACTACCCAACATTTAGGGAATAAAGATTTTGGTGATAGCTAAATAGGAGTATCGTTTTACTGATTGTGAGAAGGAGTTGCAGGTTAAAATTAGGAGTTTTAGTATTAAAAAGTATCATATTAGGTTCAAGTAGGAGTAAATACCATGAAAATAGGTTCAATATTTCGACTCGAGGGAGTTATAGGTTTAAATTAGGAGTTTTACTATTGAAAAGTATCAGATTAGGTTCAAATAGGTGTAAATACCATGAAAATAGGTTCAATATTTCGACTCGGGTCGTTATTGAACGGTGAATGCTTATCGCTTTGGATATTTATATGTATAATGCAAGAAAATGGAATATATATATGTTATGGATCTCCTATTTTAAGTTTGCCAACAATACTTGTGAAATAATAATTGCAGAATCCTTTAAAATCTATTTACCGTAAATATATTTGAATAATTTGGTATCACATGTTTCTGAAAAGTATTCACCTCTTGAAATATTCTAAAATCTATAATCGATCAAAATTCCCGGGCAGCAATCAATATTCATAACTATTCGTAATACATAAACTGCGTTTACGGATAATTAAAAATCGCAAATTTATTCGCAATACATATAATGTAAAAAATGTACAAAGCATGTCAATCGTGTCAGCTTACTGTTAGATTCTATCACCTTGCCTCTTCCTGTACAATTTCTTTTATGACTGAATGCGGAATAACTCAGAATTAATTGCTGAAATAACAACCGATCCTTGACTTCTTATATAGTGTATAACTTAACGCAGAATTAACCCTTTGCCTTACAATGACTCTGGTACACGTGACACAGTAAATGTAATAGAAAATTTTTAAGTTTTCCAAAAACTGTTAAATTGAAAGTATCAATAGGCCAGGAAATGTTGATTAGTTCTATGCTATTAATATTACGTTAACTTATACCGCTATATTGGAAATCAATGAGCGATTACTATTCCAACGATTAGTTCTGAATTATTGCAAATTCGGTCACAAAAAAAAAATCGTAAGGCAACGGGTTAATAGCATAGACATAATTTCATCTCAACATGATTCACTGATATTTATAATGTAATAGTGTTTAGAAAACTTGAAAATTCTATTCTATTTATCGCGTCACGAGTATCATTCATTATTGTACGCCAACAGGTTATTAGTGTTCATAAAATTCCAATTTCTCGAAAAATCCGCAGTTCGGCAGTAACAATTCTTACATTATTTCCGTAATCCATTGTCACACTATCGCCGAAAAAAGTTTCCAAGTAACGGTGGATATGCGCATGCAACCAACAAGCGTATATGATCAAACGCGTGATACAGCTGTAGGATTTTTTTCAGCCCGCAGCGAAACGTCGATGGTAGACGACGACGATGACGGCACTATCGTCGAGAAATTGAATCGTCCAGATGGAAATTCACGTCTGTACATATCCACATTCGTACACGTAGATCGCATGAATGTATCGGTGTCGTACGTGCACATATGTTCGCATACGTCGCACTCCTATACATGAGTGGTTCAAAAAGTTATCGAAGTCCGGCGCGCACGAATCGAATCGTAAAGCTTCTGCTATCCGCAGTCGGGGACATTGAAAATAGGATTTGAGAAGAGATGACGGGTAGAGAAAGTTTTGCCAGAATCCCTGGTTAGATTGCTCCCTTCTAAGACAGGCTGTAGTGGGATCTTGTTTATCGGGTAGTTCTCGATGTGAAATTTTCTGCCCATTGTTTCCTTCGGGGAAAAATTCCGAGACTGAAAGGAAAGAAATCTGAATCATTCAATTCCCTTCTGTAGTTTAAAATAATACTTGACTATTTCATTCGTGCTTCTGTAATATTGGAAAATAATTAGAAATTCGAGAAAGGGGTAATTTTATATAGTAGGAATACGGACTAAGGGTAAGAAGAAGAAGGAAAAAAGTGGTAGACTGAATTTCTAGGGGGAACGGACATTAGTGACATAGTCAATAAAGCAGACAATACGTTCATTCTCCTTCTTCTATCAATGTAACAAACGCCGTTTGTGTCCTTAGTTTTCTTCCTCTTTAAGTATTAAAAATAATATTGATCAGATCTAAAAAATGGCGCCTCCTCAACGGACTCTACATTTGAAAGTCAACACGTAATTTTCTAATCAACGATTCGATATTTTATTGTTGATATTTCTATCTCTAACTTCTAATTATATATAACAATCCATTTGACTTTTTAATCATTTTATAATATACCTACATAATGTACATGTAAAGAAATAATACTTCTTTGATTCAAATTTTGCCGCATTTTACGCGACCGTCATTCAAAGTGAACTTACAATTAGTAATAAAAAAAACAAGAGTTAGGTTAGATCAGGTAACGAGAAGAACACACGTGCACGCAAGAACAGAGTTAACAGTTATTATTAAAACAGTGTTATTATTATACGGATAGATATTAGAGGAGCGAGAATAGACTTGAATTGTCGTTTCTCTTTTCTCAGGTAAGACATTGTACATAGTTATATATAGTGTAAAAACATGTAATTAATGTAAAATTATAAACTCTTTTCTCAGAAACAAATTCGGTTTATTACCTCCCAAAAAAAGACATACAAGTAGGAAAAATCCTCTTATATACAATTTAGAAAATTTTAGACTGTTTTAATTATTTTTCCCGAGTATATCGAGAACTTAATATCAATTAAAATTATAAACTCCTTTAAATCCATAAAGTATAAACCTCTCTAAAATTATATGATGCAATTGCGGTCCAATACAATCCCGATTTGTGGAATAATCAAAAGATTATAACAGCATCAAAACTAAACGGAAAACGCCAGGTTTCTAAACCCGGCATTATCCTTTCTTTTATACTTGTAGTGGTAATCAAAGAAAGCCATAATAACGATTAACAAGCAAGGTTTGACGCTGCCACTTAATTCACACTCGACATTGACTTGATCACACGATTGCAGACGAAATCATGGCACACTACAAATCATGTCCCTGCTTTCCGATATTTTGCTCGATAGCCTGTGACAGACAGAGCCACCGACTACTCATGGACGAGGACACATGAATTGCGTGCAAAGTTCGTCATGCACGAGTTAACGTCACAACTCCTAGAATCACGTCCTCAGAAACCTACGATCAGTGGGTTAGCCGTGCCAAAATATATTCAACCGTTAATCGAAAGGATTTCTATTTTATTTCAGCGCTTGTTAAATTTAAATATTTATGAGAAATCTCGGTGAAGTGCCGAATAACAATTTTCATGGAATTTCCAATGCTAAGAGAATAAAAGGATATGTATGTATGTATAGTATACAGAGTAAAGCACGCAATGTGATAATTGAAAATAAATTAAAAAATATCTGCCGTGAGAAAAAATGTTTCGGGCAAAAATTATACGATTACAAAGTGGACATTCAACAGTAAAATGGTTTTCAAGTTGTTTTACTGTTTTATCGAGACATGCAGGCCGACTCCATTTTTTAAAATGGAATTTGTATATTTTCTTTTTAAATGAAAAAAAAAATTAATTTTAAAATATACGTTATACTGTGTAGAGTCTAAAATAAATAATTATTGAGATGCTCGCATAGTAATTGTTCTGCATTACAAACCATGCTCGTTCAACTATGGTTCTGCGTTTGTGTTTTCTTTTTAAATTAAAAAAAAAATAAATAAAAAAAATACGATATACTCTGTAGAATCTAAAATAAATAATTATTGAGATGTTCGCATTGTAATTGTCCTGCATTACAAACCATACTCGTTCAACTAGGGTTCTGCGTTTGTATATTTTCTTTTTAAATTAAAACAAAAATTAAATAAAAAAAAATACGATACACTCTGTAGAATCTAAAATAAATAATTATTGAGATGTTCGCATAGTAATTGTCCTGCATTACAAACCGTACTCGTTCAACTAGGGTTCTGCGTTTCTATATTTTCTTTTCAAATTAAAAAAGATATTAAATAAAAAAAAATACGATATACTCAGTAGAATTTAGAATAAATAATTGTTGAGATGTTCGCATAGTAATTGTCCTGCATTAAAAACCATGTTCGTTCTACGAGGGTTCTGCGTTTGTATATTTTCTTTTTAAATTAAAAAGAATTAAATAAAAAAACTACGATATACTCTGTAGGATCTAAAGTAAATAATTATTGAGATGCTCGCATAGTAATTGTCCTGCATTATAAAGCATGTTCGTTCAACTAGGGTTGTGCGTTGGATATCAGCAATATGAAATATCAGCTAAGTTAATAATGATAGAAGTCGTACAGAGAAAAGTATTACATTTATCAAGATGTTCAGTAACAGATAGAAATATAATTTGGTAACTGCGGTGCGTGCGATGAAAATTCTCCTACTAAAAATGAGAGAAACTGAAATGAGTGTAACAATCACATCATTCCGGAGCTTAGCTAATATTTCATATCGACGATGTCTAATGTTTAGGATGGTGTTTAACAAATTATCCGTAACGTTGTAAACAAAGTTGGTCTGCAAATTATAACAATCGGGTTAAAGAAGTATTCCTTACAATATAGGGTAATTCTTTGCGAATATCTCAATAATTATTTGTTCTAGACATAGTATAATACTTTTTTGTTATGCAAAATTCGATGCCTTGTCAGAATTTAGAAAGAAAATAGAATCATCCTATTTTATAAAATGCAGCTGACCTCCATAACTCGATAAAACAATTGAATTGTTTTGAATTATCATATTGCGTAACTTATCCTGCATATGGATAGTCAAGACAGAAAGAGGAAGAGAGAAGAAATTAAATCTGTGGATAAAGTGATTATTTTCATTTAGAATTCCACTTTTTATTATTTTGTATACCATTCCGTCATATAATTGGATTTGCTACACGGTAAGAGGGCACAATCTAGGTTACTCTAGAAAAGTTTCTTAATCTAGTTACTCAGGAGAATTATCTTTGCTATTTAATGTGTCTCACTACAGAATGAACAACTTTGAAAAATCCTTAAAAAGCAAAATATCTCTCATTACATTTGTCATTGTGTTAATGGAAATTTCTCGAACGTATTTTTCAAATAGAGACCATCTAAGCACCACTTTCTTATGAATCTATCGTGGCATAATGGAGATGCTTCCTCCTTGATTTTTTAATAAAATTAATTAGATTTTAATCCTATTACCGTCAGACCTTTAACCGGAATCTGCTGAAATATGAAGTATAAAATGCACGGGGTGAAGGTCTTAACGAATCTTGTGGTGATATTGCGGGTCTCGCCTCTCTTGAAAAGGGCCCCATCCCAGTGTGTTGTACCGACTGTCCAAGGATAAGAATTTTGTTTATGCGTCATGTCGGTGGCTAGATATTTTTTACTTTAGTTTCGCCACTTCTTCAAAAATACCAAAAGCAAATATAAGATCAAAAACCAATTCTACGAAGCAAAACCTTTGAGGACCATTTATGTCGACGGTGGTAACGAATTGGCTACATAAATTTTCGATTCCGAACGTAGAAAAATAAAAAAAAGATTATAGTTGATTAATATATTTCTGACTTATGTCAATATAAAAGAATAACATTTGATGGAAATTGTATATGATACAGTTATAGTAAAGTGATGGTGAACCTATGACCCGTAGGTCAGAATCTGACCTACGCAGGCTTTTTGAATGACCCAAGCGTCAATTTTTGCAAACTTTTTTTTATATAACAAAAGAGAAAACAGACAGTAAAAATTTTAGGTCATTAAGTATGAAACGTCCGATTTGAAACTAAAAGTTTGGTTCATTATATCTCGGGCAAAAAGTAACATAATTAATAAAAATATATCATAATAAATCAAAATAAGTCGTTTCAGATGACTTCGCTTCCACTACAGCTTTCAGTTCATCGTCATTCACCTTAATTTCAGGTCGAGCTGGTGGTTCATTTTGAAGATCAAAATCTCCAAATCGGGATTTTTCAAACCATCGGCGTACTGTACGGTCATTAGCCACATCCTTGCCAAATACTTCGTTAAAATTTCGACTTGTCTGCGCTGGATTAGTTCCACGACGGAAGTCATACTCGAAAATAACGCGAATTTTTGTCCTATCCATGGCTTACAATATTTAACCTCCACACGACAATACGATAGATTATTAAAAATAAAACAGTGCGTCTGAAAGCCAGATGGCGTACCTTCTCAACGCAAAACAAAACAAAGGACGGATGATGTGAAATATCGGAGATATCCAGCATCAAACTTGATGCTTTAGGTAATCGGACATTTCATACTTAATTACCTAATAATATATATATATATATAATGTAGGATATTTATTATAAATATACTTAAAATAGACATATTCTCCTAACACGCATCCACACACCCTAAATAATATAAAAATCTAAGCTATGCTATAAAATCCGTCTAGTCACGTCTAATTGTTCGTCTATTCGTCTAGTCCCTCTATGCGCCTATTCGTCTATAACTCTATTCGTCTATATACATTCTTCTATTCTCTAACTCTATGCGTCTATACATCTATCTACTCTCTAACTCGTCAACTCTATAACTCGTCTACTGTCGAACTGTTCTCTCGTTCTCGTGTCGTCCTCATGCCGTCCACATTTTGTCGTCGTTCGTCTTAGGAGTGCTCGATATAAATCGATATACATACCATAAAATATCGATGTATACGTTCGATATATCGAATCAACCCGATATTATCGAATAATCTGATATCGATATAACTATCGATATATGAAATATCGTACAAAATTAAAAACATACCATTTCTACTTTATCTTCATATTACCAGAAGTGTGGATAGATTATAACATACAGTTCCCGAAGTTGTACAATAGAGCAATATAAATATTTGACTATGGTGGCAAGCTCTGTTACATCGGAGAGACTTTTTTCAAAAGCCGCACAGATATTAACCCAGCAGAGAAGCAGACTGCAAGTCAAAAGAGAGAATAAAATTTTGTTTTTACAAGGTTTAGAGAAGAAATATTGGGATTTATAAATGAAAAAAAAAATGTTTTTACTTAGTTACTCATTAAACTATTTCCCTTACTTTCATTTTTTATTACAGACTACTTAAATACAAATTACATACGATATATCGAAAATATCGACATATTTGATCGATATATTGCAAAGTATCGATACAACATTACGATATATCATATCGAACAAAATATGGATATTTTAACTATTTCGGATGAGTAATATTTGCTATGCGGATGTTATGGAGTGACTGACTCTTCCGAAAATTGGAAGAGCCCTCCTGGAAGAATGTCTCCCTCCACTGTCTGATCACGCCCCCAAGAATAGGGCTCGCACGCTACCGGAAATAGTGGTGGGTGTCAACACCTAAGATAGTTTCTCAGCATTTCCGGAGGGCGCGAATACCCTGGCGGAATGTCCTTGGACATCCATTGGATCGGTGGACAGGACAACGGTTAGGTCCGCGCGGAGCGCGGGCCCGTACATCGCCACCCTGGTTAGGGACCGAGGGTGGTCGACAAGGGTGGTGAGGCCGGAGACTGGCCAGCGCAGGCGAAGCTTTATGGCGTGGCAATAATCTATTGAGGCAGAGACGAGTGAGAATCCAAGTGTTACCTTTAGACCTCTCACTCCGCCGGTCTATGGAGGGCCTGCGTTGTGGTGATGATAAAGGTAGGCCTCAAAAATAGCCTTGCTGCTCCCATCATAAGCCCATTGTATCTACGAAAAGACATCTGTATGCCAGAAAAACACTTGGATGCATAGAAAGGGACCGTGAGGCCCCTTCTTTAGCCAATGAAGATGAGTTATGGTTGACGGGATTGCTCTCCCGTCAATTTAGGATGCAACGGTTTCCCGGACATACAGTGTCGATTTTTAAACATAAAAATCCGCGAGACACTGAACCGCCTACCCTCGACCCTCGAAAACATTACTACCCACTTAACGGTAGTAAGAATCTCCATTCGTTCATTCTCCTAAAGTGTAAATGTTGGTCATCGATGACTGATAACGTATTAAAATTCTAGACAATGAATGATTTTTGAAAACTAAAAATAGTTGTGTTATTCGTAGAGAAAAACTTTTCTTCGGACACGTTGTGCGCTTTGGTTTCAAAAATAACCATGCACACGAGGGGAAGAACGATTTTTGTTGGAATGGTAGAGTTTCTATTTGTACTGCATGCTGTACTCACACCAAGAAACCGTTTCAATTCTATAACTTAAACAGAAATTGATTAAAACCGTTACTCCCAGGAGCGTCAGAAACTAGATTGGCCTAGTTTCGAACTCGCCATTTTAACTATTCTTTGAAATATAAACTAGTCGCTTTCAAAATATCATGTCCCATACGAAATGTATCCATAAAACAAATACATAAGTATAAAACATACACCAGCGAATTTTCGGAACCTTTCTCTCAGTATGTACCTTTTCTTTACTAAATTCTTTCTCATTTTAAATATTTAAAATACCTTTATATATTATTTACATTTTCGGAAAGTTCGCTTATTATTAGGGTGAACCAAAAGTCCTGGCCCTTTTTTCGTCAAAACTTTGAATGTAAATTGTACAAAAACTATTTGTTATTAACAGACTGCGGATCTTTATGCATTTATGACAAATTAAATACGGCTAAAATATACAAAAAGGACATAATATAAATATATATCTAAAATATCCAAAGTATGGTATTTGTTGTAATATTTATTGAGTGTAACAAGTCCCTAGATAGGTTTTCCTGTCTCACCTGCATTTGTGAAACTCGAAATTTGCATAAACATCCGCAGTCTAGTTATTAAGTTTCGAAGTAAAGTCCATTTGATTCTATGGTCTTTAGCCATCTACTAGCGACTGGAGTTATTCCACGGCGGTACCATTCTTTGTCCTTGAAGATGAAAAACTCACGACACCTTGATTCAACTTGGTCTAAGTTGTCGAATCTCCAACCTCGCAAGAAATGTGCCATTGATCAAAAAATGTGGTAGTCCGATGGAGCAAAGTCAGGGCTGTATGCTGGGTGTGGTAGAAGTTCAATTGAATCGAGTTTTTTTAACTTATCCATGGTTTGTTTGGCGATGTGCGGCCAGATGTCATGTTGCTGCAGAAGTACAGATCGACCCAAGTACATACAGTGCGGCTCGGCCACCTTGGCACCTCGGCGACGGAGATTTTCGCTTTCAACCGCCTATTCGCACCATTTTGTTTCTTGGAATCCACTCGCTCAGCCTTCTTAAAGGAAGCACCCGACAAAGCCGTAGCATTCAAATATTCTTACCAGTTTGGCTGGAGGAGCGAGACATTGTTTTCTCGTCGTGCGCTCCGTTTCATCAAGGAGAATCTCCCCATGTGGTGGGGGTAATTCTGCCGGAGTTTATTCTGTTTTTACTATAGAGATGTTAGAAATCTGGTGTCTACGCCGATGTCCTCACTGTCGCCACCCAAATCGCGTTGTCTCCCTTGCTTCGATCTGCAGCGTTCTCTCTCTTCGTCTTTTAGTTCGATTTGTATGTGTAGCTCTTTTAACGAATCGCGAGGTAGAACGTCAAGTGCATGGAACAGTTCCTTTATTCAATCATACATATATACATGATGCTAGGATAGCATAAACATACAACTATATAACTCCTGTATGGTCGCACATTAGCGACTTCTCGCAGGAAAACGGAAATTATATAATACAAGAAAAGAATCAAATTGCGCTGTATGATAGAGTTAAGCAATTAGTATTACGCCCCAAAAGATTTGATATGATCATCAAAAAAGGCATCTTCGTTACAGAGAGGTACCAGGACTGACAAAACAATTAACAATTATAAAAAAGGGGGGAGGGCGAAGATATTGGCACGGCCAATATACTAAGTAAAACAAAATGAACAATAATGAGATCTTGACCAAAATAAATAAGAAAAATTGCACGGATTAGTGGTCAAGAATTAGACGATGGAAGAATTAAATAAGTAAAGAAATCCATGATAAAGAAAAATTACCGTGCTTGCGATTACAAGTGGCATGAAATTATACTGAATAACGTGCCATATGAATCAAGAGGATAGTAAAGGATGTTGTTGACATCAACGATATTCTTAAAGTAACTTAAAGTAAATATACTAATCTAACTATGTTATGGACTAAAGAGTATATACAGAGTTTAAACTAAGATAATGGAAGTGCTCGGTTCAGAGTACGACGATCGGTCAAGATTTAAGCCATGGTAATTTATCGAGATAATTGTAATGCTTTTGGACAGTATCCCGTGGAGGAAGAGATACAGAATGTTGTAGTTGTGATAGATCGGCAGAAACTACCAAAGGATCGTATCGAAGAGCAAGCGAGGCCCTTTTTCTATGCGTATGGTATATGATGGGAATTTTGGAGCGAAAATCCTGAATGTATCCTTCTCTGTCGAGATAGGGAAAGGCAGCAGTTGAGAGAAACCCATTTTCGCGAGCCTTCCTAGCCTCCTCGTCCGACATTGTATGTAACGAGGTGATGAGAGGATTGTCAGAGTTTGAGTGCAAAGATTTAAGGATAAACATTCTGGTGATTTTAAGTGCAAAAATATCAAACCGCGAACAGTCAACCCTGCTATAAATTGTTTGATTGCGGAAGTGTCGCTTGGTACCATCCGACATACGTCTGGGCATGAGAAGACCCGTGATCGCCCGGAATATTTTCCTCTCGAAGGTGCGAATGCGCTCCATCACATAAGGCGAAATTGAGAACCAGATTGGGATCGCATAAGATAGTACTGACCTGACATAAAGCTTGTAAAGGAGTAGTTTGACATTCTCACCGAGGTGTTTTGAGTAGAAGAGGCGAGCCAATTTAGATGCTATACCTTTTGCTTTCCCGAGACAGTAGTTGGCGTGTTCATTATAGTTTAAGTGTTCGTTGAGAATTACACCCAAATATTTGACCTTTTTCAGCCGAGGGATTAAAAGGTCATATCTTTCCGTCGCGTGAATCGAAAAATTTTTTGAGAGCCTGTATTGTTTTTTGCTAATTTGGGACGTGGGCCTAATGAATAGAATAGTCTCGCATTTGAGCATATTTACTCTCACCTTCTTCATGTTACACGCCGAGACAACAAAATCGAAAGCCCTCTGCAAGTGTGACTGAATGTCGAGAGGATCAACGCCGGATTTATAGATGATTAAATCATCAGCAAAGGCCAACGCTTTGCAAGTATCGTTACTTTTGTTAAAATTGTTTAAAATATCAGAGAAGTATAAGTTGAATAGTAGAGGAGAATTTACGGCGCCCTGCTGCAGACCATTTAAAATATTGAAAGTACGAACGGAAAAAGTATTATTGTGAAAAGTTTTAAAAGCGCGGCCAGTGATCATGTTCTCAGTTAGAAGCAACAACTCGGGGGGGAAATTCATTTTGTGTAATTTAACTATCAATCCCGTAGTCCAAACAGTATCAAATGCTTTCTCGAGGTCAATTAAACAAGCCCCAGTCACAGCTGAGCTGTTGAGCGAGTCGGCAATGTCGCGAGTCAATTTGGCAATAGCATGAACCGTAGAGTGAGAGTGTTTGAAACCAAATTGATAATCAGAAATTAATTTATTGGACCGCACAAAATGATTCAAACGTATGTTAATCATGATCTCGAACAATTTGCCCAGGTTTGGCAGCAGACTGATCGGCCGGTAATTATTTAAGTCGCAAAGGTTTTTCCCTTTTTTGTGCAATGGGATGAGCTTGGCCGTTTTCCAACGAATGGGAAAGTAAGACAGACGTAAACATGCGTTAAAAATTAGCGTGAGATATTCAATAACGGAGCCTGGCAGGCGTTTGATGGCGACGTTTGGTATGCCGTCGAACGAGGTGGATCTTTTGTTTTTAAGATATTTGATGGCTCGTAAGATCATTGTGGGAGTTATTAGATAGTTTGTGTGAATTGAAGGCCAGATCTGTTCGTGTAGCGAAGCGAATTGCCAATTGATATTTTCACGCGAATCCCGTATTCGATCGTAAGTCTGCTTTACCTCGTGCTCGTGATTCCTCTCTTCCTCGGTTGTAGGAGTCAGATTTTTTGTATGTACTCTTGCAAAGTGCACCCCAAGTAAGGTCAAACGATCGTCAGTGCTTGACACTACATAGTTATTATCTATTTTCTGGAGTGTCGATGTATCTATTCCGGATTCAGACCAAAGAAAATCGTCGTTTATCGCGCCTCTTAGTGGCGGCATTGAGTCAATGTTTTTTGGATTTATAATTCTGTTTATAAAAGGGTGTAGCTTAATGGAATCACGAGTATCTAGTTTGGACAGTCTGTCGTTCCAGAATTTATTTGCAACTGCAGAGTAGAGTTTTTTGAGTCTGTAATTGGTACGCTGAATTATTGATTTATAAAATTTGATCATGTTAGACTGTATTGGAGTTAAATTGTCGCGAAGGCGCAATAAACGAAATAATCTGGTGATAAGTTTGGATTTAAATTTTTTGAGCTTATTAATGCGTCGGTCGTCATATTCTCTCGGGCAGTTCAGAGCCTCCACGGTAGGTGTACAGCTCGTCAGAATTACGGAAATATTTTCCTCGAGGGCCTCTATTGAAGCATTAATCATTTCGATCGACGCATTAAGTAACGATGGGAGATTTAGGCTGTTGATATAATTATGGAGTTTGAGTTTGTATTCTTTCCATTTGGTCAAACGATAATTTAGTCTCAGTACTCTGGGAGCTCGTTCTACGTATGTATTCCAACCGAGGAGAGAGAGATTAATCGTTATGGCCCAATGATCGCTATCATAGGGCAGCAGACCCAGCCTCTGCGTTCCATCGTTAACACGATCGATCAGCCTGCTGTCCACCAAAGCAATGTCCAAGTTCGAGTTAGCCGGATGATAAGTCGGTATTTCCGAATATAGAAGGGAAGCGCGGAAGATAGCACCCTGTAATTGTAGCCAGTCAAAAAGAGCTAACCCCTTGCTGTTGTTGACTGTATTACGCCATGATGTGTGTTTGGCGTTGAGATCGCCCGCGATCACAAAGTGATTCGAGTCATTTGCAACTCGCAACTGAGTACATAGATCATCGAGGTCACGAAGGAACACGATTTTATCATTGAAAGGGCTATACACCGCCGCGATCACGAGGCTTCTACCAGCCGAAAGATCCAAGCGGATCGCAATGGCTTCTAAAGATTTTTCGTGAGAAGTGGAGAGTTCTATACGAGTGAATTTGTATCTTCTATTAATAACCATAGCGACACCGCCGCCGAAACGGTTGTTTGCTCTGTCTTTGCGTATTATTACAAATTGTGGTGGAACCTCCAAATTATGTCTCGGATTTAGCTTCGTTTCAATGAGACCACATACGTCGGGTCGATGAGAATTTAAAAATTGCTGCAAATATGCACGTTTGTGAAGATTTATAACAGAGTTGACGTTGACAGTAATGATTCGGAGATTGACCAACGGGATACTGTTTTGATCGGTAGTGGCCATTATTGCGGGAAATCATTTCGAACGCCTCTCGTGGTACGTCCATGGTAATCAACAGATTGAGCATGATTATCATCTATAAAAGATTGAAGGAGGAAATTAATTTTTTCGGTATTTTCGCCGATGCGTTGAAAAATAATTGGTAATTGATCGGCTATACTTTTGATGGCCGAAAATATGTTTTTTAAGTCGACCTGTTGCTCGTTGGACGTAGCATCGAGAGGGACTGGTCCTCTGTTCAATGTAGTCGATGAATATGCATGCGCGGCCTTACCTACTAGGCCCCCCACTCCACTCGCAACACTACTGTATAGCGTCATCGGATTGACGAGGGGAGATGGAAGTCTTCTGGTTGCGGCTGGCTGGGGAGCTCTGTTGCTCGTAGGGGTGGCAACGGCTCTTCTCTCTTTGAATTTCGGGCAACCTCGGTATGACGCGGGGTGGCCGAACTTCTCACAGTTGACGCAGTAAATTGCGTCGTGTTTGGTTGCTTCTGTGACCGAGCACTTTCCACGCTCGTGAGATAAATTACATTTAACACATCTAAAATCTAGATGACAGTTAGCGGATGCATGGCCTATACGTTGACAGTTAAAACATTGTAAAAGATCCTGCCTATGCAATTTCTCCCATCTGACGCGTTGATAATTTAAAACATTGATCGATTGAACAAATTTGATATCAGTATTCGCGCCAAATTGCACTACGAACATAGGCAGGGGCAAGCCGGATTGTTTCGATTTCGTGGTTACAAAATTGGAAATACGAGTGGCTTTGGCTTTAGGTGCGGTGATGGAATTAATTTCCGACAACAGTTCATTCTTGTCGGTGTTTGGGTCGATACCCTTGAGAAGCATCGTCAATGGTTTTTCGTTCTTCGGCGTATAAGTGAAGAACTTGAGCTGGTTTTTCATCATAATGTCTTTGATCTTCGAATAAGCTTCGAGAGAATTCGGGTATATGACGTGGCTTTTCGAGCCACTTCTTTTTATAGTGAAGGATGCCTTTTGAAGGGCATTCTTAGTTATGTTTATTATTAACTGCGGTGAAGCCACATGCACGATCAACGGTGGTGGTTTGTTCGACTTATCTTGTCTGGTAGTTTGCTGTGGTGGGGTCGGATGCCTGAAGGGGGATGGCTGGTCCCTGGACACCTCCGGTAGAGCGTAGGGCTCGGCAAAGGCCTGAAAACGGTTGGCGGTGGGGGGTTTGTCCAGCGTCGGCGTCGGAGAAGGCGCGTGTCGTCCTGCGGGTCTACGGGATCCAATGGTGATCCATTCCGATGTTGGCGATTCTATGGTCCGGGCAGATGTAGAGGGTCCAGAGAGCGATTGGATTTGCTCTTTGAGCAATTTTATTTCGTTTAAAAGTCTTTTATTTTCGCGTATTAGAGTATCTTTGTTACAAGATGCTTCAGCGCCTTGTTTGGATGATGTTGTTGACATCGCATCGCTGGATTGTTGATCGAGCGATTTCAATCCCATGTCACTGTCCATGGTGTTAGCTGGAGCCTTTTTAGCGTTGGCAGATTGCCGTGCGGCTGCGCGTGAAGCGGAAATTTTGCGCGATTTTTTCATTTGAATGTCCTCGGATGAAGACGGATTAGATGATTTATGTCTTTTTAGAGACAGAGATAGCGATCCCTGGCTAGCAGTCTCAAGGGATGCAAAATTTTCGTCCGTATTATAGGCATCGGCCGCCACCGATGCGGAAGAGTTGCTAGCGTCTATGTGTGCAATATGATGTTCCATAAAAATGGATGGTCAAAAATGAAAAAAAATTAAGAACTGTATTGGGACTTGCGAAAGCAAGCCCCAATAATAGTAACGAAAATTAGCCGATCACTTGGAGTATAACAAGATACACTTTCACAGTATGAATGACACTCTGTATAGGCACTTAAGAATTTTGTTTATGTCGCGTACGAGCACTGAGAGATGTTGTCGCTACGAGCTCGCGTCGCGTACTGAGAACGTCAAGTGCCTTCGTGTACGTGTGACAAGAGGCATGACGCTTGACGCCTGGCGAATCAGACTCTGCCGAAACAGGTCTACCTACCAGGTGCCAAGTTGGCCGAGCCGCACTGTACATACTCGCTTTCGGTTGACCAATGTTGGATATTTCTGTCTCAACTTTGCATACATTCGGTCAAGTTGAACACAATAGAGGTTTGTGTCGATGCTACGAT
This sequence comes from Cerceris rybyensis, assembly GCA_910591515.1. Classification (NCBI taxonomy): domain Eukaryota; kingdom Metazoa; phylum Arthropoda; class Insecta; order Hymenoptera; family Crabronidae; genus Cerceris; species Cerceris rybyensis. The sequence goes on along the minus strand of OU342789.1, from coordinate 13,848,125 downwards.
TGTTTGGGACCAGCTCAAAATTGACAATACCTTGAAAATTTCACCAAACAGTGGCAGTCGATGGGATCATTCAGGTCGAGGTTCCGGTTTACAACCCGCTCACGGATGACCTCGGATTGACGAAAACGTACTTTCGGAACCTAATGGTCGTCAAATGTCGGCGAATATAAAAAAATCTGGCAGCCAAACCCCGGCGTTACAGAATGACAGAATTTCGCTTCGCTTCGGACGTACTCGTACTTCTGCTACTGTGCAGCGGAATACTTAGTGCAACGAAAACCAGGAAAAAACAATGAAAAAATATCATTCAATTAATGAAAATGAAAGGCCTTTTCATAAGCTAAAAAATGATATATAACACTTGCGTATAAAGTAATTATATTGACGACAATAAATTGCACAAACTGAGACAGCAGAAATAAACGCCCGGACTTTTGGTTCACCCTAATATTATTATATCAAACTTAACTATTCTTATCATAGAATTTTGTGTAAAACATTTTCTTCTGCCGTTACAGCTAGTTAGATATATATGTATAAAAAAAATCAGGAAAGTTTGATAAATGCTTTCCACCCTTTAGGAAATGTCTTCAGATAAAGCAAAATATTCTTCAATTAAGAATTTGATTATTCTTTTCTGTCTTCGTGAGTATATTTCCATTTGATTCATTTATACGCTATATCTACTTTCGTGTGAATTTAAGCCTGTTAGAAACTTTCCGACTGTGAAATCGGTTATTATTGGAATTTGTTCGCTAACTGCACAATTGAAAAGCTGCAACTGTATTGTTTAAATTTTATACATGTGTAAAGTGTAGATAGTAGAGTCACCAAAAGAAATACGTACAAAGTTACGTAATGATATATCAGATTATGTTGACTTTCAGAGGTTGTTTTAACTCTCATAGAATTACATGAGAATTAATCTAGCAAACAGGTTTTCTCGTATTTCTTACCGCTTTCATACTTCCGATTATTAAGCTTATAGATTATTTCTGACACTTACCTACAATTAGAATACCATGAAGGTTACTTCAAACGTATCAAATATAATAAAAATAATATTAAATTGAAAAAGAATAACAACATAGATAAACTTAGAGGAACCATCGAGATTGCTTATTACTAGACTCCGGATATTTATGCAAATTTCAAATTCAACAAATGCAGTTAAGACGAGAGAACCTATTTAGTTTTTAGTTTTGTGTATTTTAGCCGTATTCATTTTGTCACAAATGCATAAACATCCGGAGTCTACTTATTACAATAATACACATTTTTCATTTTTCAAAGTATTACTCTAAACTACAATTTAGGAAGGAGATTAAGTGTACCCGCTTTAAATTCGAACCTTCGAGAGTGTAATAAATAATGTGGATTACGTTTCAACCGAAATAAATTTGAAAATTCTTTTAATTATTCACATGATCATCCTTATTGTACATAGATTTCTTAATATTCAAATTCACTTATCCTTTGATAATATCGAAACAAGTTTCGGCACTTTTGGACTATTTATTCGTATCTTTTTATTTATGTCATGATAATAAGTAATGAACGTTCTACTGTACTTAGTCCAGCAAAGGGAAGCTCTGTACATAGTACAACTTCAAAGACGGCACACCCTTCACTCCACCCATTCTTCAGCTATAAACGAATCGTTGTTATCTATTACCGGAAATAACGTGCAGCCATAATTGCTTCCTGTAATGCATTGAAAGTGCCGAGGGAGACATCGAGTCCCTCAGGTCTCCCTGAAAGAGCAATCGCTCATTCTCATATGTATGTACATCACGCACCTGGACTTCGGTATAGCTAGAATGCAATCTTAATGAAGTGCATCTTCGTAAGCACAATATCAAATTTACAACATAATACTCTGATTAATTTTTCACATTTACGGTTGACTAGGATAAAGTATTGTTCATGATTTATTACATAACATGGCAACGCTAGAGAATTGGGTAATGTAGGATATGGATAACCAATATATTTATAAATATATTATTATACAGGGTGTACCATCTAATTTTGACGTCTTGAATATTTCCGTATTATGGTATGTAGCAAAAAATGTTTCACAGGAAACTTAAATGGTATCGAGTGGGGCATAATCTGGTGTCATTAGTTTTTCCGTAGGTGGACGCGTCAAGGACATATGAAGGTCAATTTTGTTTTTTTAAATGGAATGAGGTATTTTTTTATGCATCACCCGATGCAGCTAGATATTTTTTATAAAAAAGTACTGACCTATGTATGCCGACAAGCTAATAGTTAAAGAGATATTTCAATTTAAGTAATTCTAAAATTCGTAATTACATTAGCGTTTATTTACAGGTAAGGTTCAATATAACGACTATCTGCATCGCAGCATGTTTGAAATCGATAAAGTAAGGTCTGGCCTACATTATTTAATGTATCGGCTGTGATTTTGCCACATTCAACGATAATGTGCTGCTTCATGTCACTCACTTTAGTTGAAACTTTCGCGTTTTATCCTTTAAATAGCCCCATAAGAAGAAGTCGGGCGGCGTTAAATCAGGTGACACACAGTTAACGGATAAACAGAGCTCACATCTAAGTAAGTGCGGCTGGAATGATGCCTTTGTATTTAGATTATTTATACCGAAATATCTCCTTAACTATTAGCTTTTCGACATACATAGGTCAGTACTTTTTTTTATAAAGAATGTCTAGCTGTATCGCCTCATGCATAAAAAAGAACCTTATTCTATTTAAAAAAACAAAGTTGACCTTCATATATCCTTGAAGCGTCCACCTACGGAAAACCTAATGACACCGGATTATGCCCCAGTCGATACCATTTAAGTTTCCTGTGAAACATTATTTGCTACATACTACAATACCGAAATATTCAAGATGTTAAAATTGGCTGGGACACCCTGTATATACAAGTGGAAACTTCTTAAATTTATTGTGAAATATAGGAAACGCTCTAGACACACATACACACACACACACACACACACACACACACACACACTCTAAATATAATGAACAAATAATAAAATAACACAACTATAAAATAAATCCGTCCAGTCGCGTCTCTACGTCTAATCCGTGCGTCTATCCGTCTATTCGTCAATTCGTCTGTTCGTCTTTTCGTCTATCCGTCTATTCTATACGTAACTTCGTCTATTCGTCTACTCTGTCGTTTACCGTCGAACTCTACTAACGTCCAACTGTACCACCGTCTAATACAGTGATTCCCAAAGTGGTCTACGTGAGCGAAAAAAAAAATTGGGGGTCTCTGAAACGAAAATGGGGGTCAATGGCAAGAAATTTCAAAAATTGCAAAAAACAGTATAATTGATATAACTTTGACATTAAAAAAAAATTACAAAAATATAATATTATTAATATAATTAATATCGTCGGTCTAAAACTACTTTCACTTCATCTCGGAGCATTTTATACGCGTCTCACTCTCTCCATAGTACGCGCCTAACTTAGCGTCTCACTCACTCCACAGAGCTGTGAGTCTTCTAAAAGAGAAACAACGATCGGTGCTTTCACTAAGGCTTGCGCGAAAATAGCCACGCATCGCATCGACTCATAAATTTTGTGTATTTTTGTGTATTACAGTGTAACCCCTGTAATCCGTATACATATCTTATTCTCAGGCCTCATTCAGATTGTTCGAGTTGTTTGGATTAACGAAGACACAGAAATTGTATGTTAGGAAATATACTTCAATATAGTTAGATAGACCTACAGCAGGGGGTCTATCTAAAATTGAAAAACATGACAAGGTGTCTACGAGAGAAAAAGTTTGGGAACCTCTGGTCTAATACGTCTACTGTCGAACTGGTTGCTCGTCCTCGTGCCGTCCACGTTTCGCCGTCGATCGTCTTTTCGTCAGTCAATTTGTTCTTGTTCTATATACGCGGGATTTATAAAATCCCCACATTAATATTATTATGTAAACGTTGTGGCGTCAACGTCGTATGTAGATTAGAATTGACGGCCATTTTTACCACTCGTGGAATCGCGTCGCGTTTTCCGGGACTGGTTAGTTAATCGTTGCGATAGTCCTCGACCCACGGAGAACCTTGTCAATATCGTGATAGATTTTACAATTTTAAATGTAATAGCAAACTGTGACGGGCTTAGTCGTCAGCGTGTTCGGTTTCGTTGTTATCGTCACGGTATTCGGAAAGCGAGAGTCTTGTAAGAATTCCCTTCCGAAGACTCTCGACAACGTTATGGGCCGGAACCCCGCATGCTGAATTTTCGCGACGTTTCAGCGTTTTCAGTTTCTCCGGGCGGTGCGAGACTCTAATATAATTGGCCGCACTTGGTGACCACCACCATGGGACCCTCGACGAGAAGGGCCCCACGGAGGCGGAATCTCACTCCCTGCGACTGTGTGGTGAAGGAAATCGCAACCAAATGTGCCCAAAAAATCCTAGTCCGGCTGATCGGCAGAATCTCTCTTCGCGGGCGCGATTTATGACCGATTTGTCATCGCGAGTCAGCGGCGGTCGATGGGACCATTCGGGCCGAAGTCGCTGTTTACCACCCGCTGACAGAGCACGACGGATTAACGAAAACGTTCATTCAGAACGAAGGCTGCCTAATTCCTTAAGGACTGGAGCTTTGGCCACCTTGGCCCATGAATGTCGCCAAATGTTACTAAATAATAAAAAGTCTGGCAACTATTACGAGTCACTATTCCTACAGTCTGCTCACAGTCCTTCTTCTGTCATATTTCTTTCTTAAATCTTTTCCAGACTTCCCATCTGCCTACTTTCACCCTATAAATCATCTTCCAGATTCGTCACTTGGCCTTCTCAAAAATTCACTACTTCTGCTTAATCCTTGTCTATACTTTTTAGTCACGTACCTTAACTTCTCATTATCTTCCTTGGCTTTCCTATCGTAAATCTTTCTCTTCCGACCGTTCTCCGAATATCCGAACCTCACACGTGCACTTCTTGACCATTTCCCTCTCTTCCTTAACTTCTGAATTTCCTTCTTCCAATCCTTGCCTTCTAATAGGTCGAATTTTCGACCTATTAGAAGCCAAGTTAATGCAAAATTCCCCGATTCGCCAATTCCCTTTCTTGCCGAATTTCCGACTCGTCGTCCTCCCGATCTCTTGCCCGGGAAGTCACTCGAATCACAACCGCGACAGTACACACTACATTCAGTATTACCGCCACTCCTATACACACCGATCAGTATCAATTTTCTAACAAGTGTACATAAAATTGTTAATATATTACGAGATATCTAGTCGCCATCACAACGTGTTTTAACTTATATTCACGAACAAACGAAACTAATTCTGTTACGAGAAATCGCATACAGAATCGAGTTCGGCCATCATCGACGAATATCGCATCGCGGATTTACGACCCGCGTGGATCCGGTATCCTTATACCGCGTCCCGGTGAAAGGTCGCGCGCAGTTCGCGACAGTTAACATCGTCGTGAACAGCAACCCCGGCCTAAAGGAACGATAAACTTTCGCTTCGTTCTGAACGCGCTTTTGTCTCCGTACGACGGAACAGTAAATTTATCAAATTTTGAAATAAGACGCTAATATAAAAGTCTACAAACCAAAGATTATCCTGTTAAATCTAATGTTGTATGGTGGTATTCCTTTTAATACTGAATTATCAATTCCTTATCGACTGGAAAAATCCAATAAAGATATTTCGTCCATTTTTTGCTTTCCTCTTTTCGTAATAACAGAAGCATTTGCCCTGTATTCGACGTACAGACACATCACTGTTCAATTCTAATTCCGAATCTCCCGGTTTTTAAAACTAAATTCTACAGTTAAATGGTTAACAGGATAAACAAGGATTATACAAGGATTGATGATCACTAGACTCCGGATGTTTATGCAAATTTCAAATTCAACAAATGCAGTTAAGACAAGAGAACCTATTTAGGGATTTGTTGCACTCGATAAATGTTACAACGAATACCATACTTTGGATATTTCGGATATATTTTTATATTATGTTCGTTTTGTGTATTTTAGCCGTATTCATTTTGTCATAAATGCATAAACATCCGGAGTCTAATGATCACAATACTTCGGAATTGTATCTGAAATTCGGAAGCTCCGACTTTTTAATACACAACAGGTTGTGAATCCCACATTGTCCCACAATGATTCTTGTTTAAGTTTCGTGTTAAGTACTTGCGCGTACTTTCTTGAAAAGAAACAAAATTTAACAGGTGACCTTGAATCCACACGAGAAAGTAACTGCACGTACGAGATCATTCCGTGACAATATGAAAATCGATTATACCCAAACGTATCACGTCAAACGAAAGATCTTAAACGACATTGAAAAGTAACAAAAATTCGAGGTTCTAACATACATACATATCGACCAATATCAGTTTGAAAGTTTCTCTTTAGTACCACACTGACCTGGATTAATCTACATTAAAGCTGCACTTACGTTAAAGCAGTGACAGGTAGGTGCACGTTACGTGTCTTCCATCGTCACGCGTACGGAATCGCTAGACGTGTTTGCCGGCGTCTGTGTATCCTAATCGAGAGCCGTATATGCATATATCAAAGACCGGTGTGGATGCGGAGCTCAGTAGACCAACCACGCAGCAATGCATCAAGGCTTGTAATTTATGGTGGGGCGATTAACCCCTCTGCGTCCGTTGGCCTTCTCTGAGAGGAGATCTGAAAGTCAGATCTCCTAGCTGCCGTCTAATGTACACGTGCCAAGAAAATTCTGGCAGCCTGTGCGAAAGCAATTCCTGGATGTATTCTTACGTATTGTTAAATCCTTCGAGTACGAACTACCTTCCGTGCAAAGTTTTGACACCGCTTTCAGAATTTGAATGATTTAGGTTCTTTCATGAATAGTCGGACTTGCTGGAAAATCGATATCGTAAACTTCATGTTTTGAAACTCATGCAATATTAGATTCTAGGTGATCTATGTATAAAACATTTTACTACCAAAATAGAAAGACAATATGTGACTATAATGAGTCTGCAAGAAAAGCTTGACCTCGTAATTAGTGAACCCGTCACCTCTGTTCAATTTGTTCTATGTGATGTATATATACAGTCGCTTCAACAAGAGCATGACGTTCCTAATTTTGTCGCTAGATGATGAATTTATGTAATATGCAACTACTCCAATTGGTTGAACATTTAGCAATAATGCTTCGAAGTTAAATTAGTAGTTTGGGCTGTTGCCTTTTATAAAATTGAGAAAATTAATATTGAAGAATAAGCAGATAATGACCTGGAAAATTTAAGTTGTGCACGCGCGGAGAAGACACATTAAAATGGGATCAGGACACTTGATTGGACTTTTTCGTTGCATGAAACTAATTCCATTGAAAATATGTGGGCAGAAAGGAAGGTAAAGCTCAGGGAAAATCGAGCGTTCAATATCAAACAACAAGAAACAATAGCGAAAAATCTTGTCGGAAGTATATCTATACTGGACAACATAGTAACCCTTTTAGTGTCGATCGAAAAAATTGATTGAATTAATGATAAATGTAGTTGCGAATAAAAATAATGGTCATTTGGTCACAGTTTGATATAGAACACGAAATATAGAGCATGAGTTATGTATTTACAATTATCTTCCTTAAAATTACTGCTATCGTATTTGGATACCGACCTAATTCTTTAAGATTTCATATTCAAATATTCCTAAACGTGAATCAGGGTGCAAACGGAAATTATTAGCTATCTCCGATTTCGTCATCGCTTTTCCCTCATAATATGTTTTGAAGACCTTTAGTCCTACGAAAAAGCGATCGCCCTTTTGGAACCTTACTCACGACAAGTTGGGGTCATCCGAACCTTCCACCACACTGTTGTAAAACCCTTAAAAGGTCATTCTCGTTACCAAAATCAGACAGATCAAATCTGGAATTGTCTAGAAGCTCTGACAATTTGCATCTCGCGACGACGTTATTCCTAAGTTTGTTAAAACTGCGAACGCGAAATATAGTGTTGTTGACCACAAAAAACTGCATAATAACCCTACCATGCCCAGCGTTGGCACTATGAGTAACAACGATATATCGTCGCCCGGCACTAAAACGGTTGAGTAAATGCACTGTAGTACGATGTTTATATTTCAACGTTCTGAGTTTAATTGTAAATAATTCCTTTTTTTAGAAAATATGATCGGCACCCTTTTGTGAAACAAAGTCTATAACACTGTTGGATACCGACTCAATTCATGTGTTCCCAAGTTCACTATCTTCTCTAACAATAAGATAATAGCTCCAAATAATACTCAATGTGATTCAAGGTCCAAAGGGGAACTGTTAGTCATCTTCAAATTCCGTCATCGCTTTTCCCTCAAAATATGTTTTAGAGACCTTTGGTCTTAGCGAAAGTCACTGGAAAAGCAATCGTCCTTTTGGAACCTTAGTCACGAGAAGTCGGGGTCATCCAAACATCCCACCATACTAGTTTAAGGTCTTTAAAAGGTCAGTTCTGCCCCGAATTTTGTACTGAATCGCTGACAGTCGGCATCTCGCGACGACGTTATCTTTAAATTTTTACAATTCCCAGCGCGCAGTAGTTCTTCCTAAATAAAGTGTTGTTGACCACACACAGAATACAACACAAAATTTGGTGTCAAAAGTGGGATACAACAATACCTAAAGCGGAAAAAATACAAAAGTGTTAAAAAAAGACAAAATAAAATTGTACTATTAGATCTATCAGGTCGATCCAAAATTGAAAGAAACAACACCGATAATCCCAACAATAATCCTGTATCCAAAATTTGATTCTTTTGACATATGTCATTGCATAATAGTAATTCCATTGTATGTTCAGAACAATGGAAACGTATAAACTGAATAAATTATATCATCATACTTCCTGTTTCCTAGAGTATACGTAAAAGCACACATTTGATATACGCATCCGAGAAAAGATATCAGTGGGATAGATATAATTCTCATCTTTGGGTTTCGTATCCCGTTTCTGTGCATTCATCTTCCATTTAGAATGCACGTACGCCGGTGCTTTCCAAGGCTCGGGAGGGTATCAAAGGTCGTACGTACCAAAGCAAACACGTGTGGAACGTGGAGGTGGAGCACACGTATCCTTATCGCCCCTGAGTCGTGCCACGACATCCGGCAATGTAACCCCTTCCGCAACGGGACCTCTGCACGGACGTTTCCTCGTAAAATTTCGTATTTCGCTATGCGACGACAGCGAGCGAGCAAACCCACGATGTTCCCTCGAAAACCGGAGAAATATGATGGCACTACTGGCTATGATGACTGGCGCGTACAATGAGACACTTTAACGGAAGACTGGAACGTTTATTTCGTGAAGCTATGCTATTAGAAAGGTACTTAGGGTACTGGTAGTGTAGACACTTAAAACCTTGAATATTAAGGCATTGGCAGAGGGATGAATTTTGAAAAAATTGCAGCGAAATGTTATGCCGGAAGGTAATTAGGCAAAGTTGTACATTTTACATGTATTTAACCGTGCCTTTATTCTTCCTTACTGTGTGAGACGAATGTCTGGAATATTATTATTTTTTGCTGTCTGTTGTTTAATAACAGTGATGGTATATGCACGGTTAAAGCCTGGTTGAAGATTTATGTAGTTCATACAGAAATATTTACTTACCTACTTATGAATTTCTTTTAAATAGAATAAAAGTTGGTGTAATTTAAAATATTCAAATCCCGGAGTTTATTGGGTTAAGAAAATCAGAATTTGCGGGTTTGATTTTTAGGATAATTGTGAAATTACTGTGAAATAAAATTCACCGTCTCAGATATTTTTCATTTCTAACTGTTATAAATGACTAGCAGTCAATATTTGTAGCATTACAACGGAGGTAAGAAAAAGTATAAATTTCAAGCTATAATTGTAAAATTAGCAATAAGAAACTTTTTCATATTAAAACCATCAGTTGCTCTAATTTGCAGTCAAACTTAATTTTGTACCGTCACTCCCCATTTCATAATACCTTTATATGTCATTAAGCCATTAAGAATTTATTTTACGTCAGTGTCATTACGTAGGCAACGGTTATCCAATTAAAAAGATACACAGAATACAATGATTTGAACGTTTACTTCACAAGGAGTAAAATATACAGAATGGTGCGTTCTTCGAGAAACGTCAATAGGAGTCAGGCAAACTCTGTATGAGGCCACAGCAGGATTATTTGCTAAACAGACCCACGAAGTGGTTCATCGTTGACCAACAACTGCTCGAAATTGTGTATTGAGGGTATACTCTGTGTAAATTGTACATAATTGTAACATGTTGTTTGTAAACACAGTGGAGATATGTTAGATACAATCCTATTTCGATTCCCTTTGACTTCCTCCCATTAACTCTGCTACTCGACCAAATATGAAAGTAGCATAAATAAAAACATTTTGTAACATTGTAGATAAGCAATATAAATTTAATATTCTATGAAAATAATACGTTTTATTCTTCCAAAAACTAACTTATCAAAAGAATTATTGGGTTGTCGGAGAAGTCATGACGCATATTTTGTATGTATTTCAAAGTTTATTTATATATAGAGCACAAAGATCAATTAATGATATATTGTCTGTTTTGTTCGATGACCTTTTGCCATCTTTCAGGTAGATTCATAATTCCTCGTTCATAGAAGGACCTATCTTTATAAGTGAAAAACTAAACAAGGTACTGATTTACCGCCTCATCGGAATTAAAAGATACACCGCGCAAGGAGTTTTGTACAGCACGAAACAAATGGAAGCCTGATGGTGCAAGGTCGAGAGAGTATTCTGGATGTGACAGTACATCCCATCCAAACTTCACCAATTTTTTACGTGTGATTAAACTTGTGTGTAGCCTCACGTTGTCGTGATGAAACACCACTCCTTTACGATTAACAAGCTCTGGACATTTTTGGATGATCGATTCGTTCAAATTGTCCAATTGCCGACAGTACACAGTCGAATTAATAGTTTGGTTCCTTGGTAGGAGCTCGAAAAATACGACACCTTTATAGTCCACCCACACTGAGAGCAATGCTTTTCTCTGATGCATGTCTGCTTTCGACGTTGTTCGAAGCGGACTACCATGTCGGGACCAAGACCGTTTTCGGGCCATATTTTGTGAACCATCGTTGGCGCTGACGTTTCTGTAGAGCATCATCACCGTAAACTTTGCGCAATTTTTCACAAGCTTGACACGCGTTTTTCCCTCCTTTACGGAAGTAAAACAGCAAAATATGGCGAAAATGCGCACATTGGTCTTCCATCTTACTCTTACTGTAAAATCTATAAAAATCAACGATATAACTCAATTGTTTTTTTAAAATGGCGCTGAAACCGCCCGCTATTAAATGATACAGTGATAATATAGATGTGAATGACTCTAGTGCATTAAAGAATGATCGACCGCCACCTGTTCGCAAAATGCGTCACGACTTTTCCGACAACCCAATAGATAATATGTCTAACAAGCACACGTTAACTGTTCTGTAGGTGTCAATCTTATTAAATTTCTGTTCGACCATTCTCACTTATTGTTAGATACTATAGAAGAACAATGTAGTTCAACCTCCTATAAAGTCATTCACATCTTGTAGAACCATTTAAGTTGGAAGAATTTGAGCTCTAGCGGTTTGCCAGAATTTAAGGAGTTAAAACTCGCGTCCGGTAAATACAGTCGGCCCTCGACTTTCGCACATTATTGATCCTTGAAAATGTGTGCGAATATTGAATATTCCAAAGTAGAGAAATACAGGAAAAATATTAAAAATTGTATGTTAATGTGGTTTCTTTGTGAACTTGAGATTCTCTAACATCTAACAGACAATACTAGAAACGATATTATAATGTTAGAAAATCATAGGCAAGGTACGAGTGAGTAAGAGTTACAGCACTCTGTGGCACTGACTGCATGGAACCAAACATTTTTTGAAAAAGCATAAAAAATCTTTGAAAAATTGATTTTATACAAACCTCCGAAATAGCGAATTGTGCGAAAGTCGAGGGCCGCCTGTGTCTCCGGCGAAAATATATTTTGAAAGTGGTGCAAGTCCATTTTCTGTTGTTTCGAGAAAATTAAAGGTTAGCATATTTGTCAATTAAAAAATATTGGTTATTTATGACAAGTCTGATAATGTTTCTATTAATTTATCAATATGTAATTTGACTATACAAATTTCTTTTAGGCGAATTTAACTAAAATAATGTATATTTACGGGTTGCAAATGGACTTACACCACTTTCCTAATTAATCAATTGTAGGAATCATTTAATTTCAATTTTAAAAACTCAAATAACACTTAAAATATATTTCATATTAATCCAATTTGGTTTATAGATAATAACAAGAAATAAAATAGGGATAGTACTTTTTATTTTGAACGTTAATAATATTTATATATTGTTAAACTCAGCATAAGATATTGGTATTATTTATTTATGCTCTTCTTGTAACTGTTTTGAAATTCTCAGTAACAATATCCTCAACTGATGAAGATTCTACCTCTATAATTCTTCTTTCCTTTTTACGTTTCATTAATATGTTTTTCATAGTGGAATTATATTCATCCTCTGACACCTCAGATTACTCTTTTGTTTATACTTATGAGTTTTACTTCTGCGTGTATTTACTTATTTAAAATTACACAGAAATAAATATTTTTAATTGTATAAAAACAATATTATTATAATATAATATTGATTTATTACTTCTTCTTACCTATATCACTATTTGTTTTTAATATGAAATTATTCATTTTTAGAGGAAAATCAAGTAAGTAACCTTAAATTGCAACTTTCGAAATGTCAAATGGAACAAATGTAGCTACCAGTGGTCACTGATCCCGTAACCTGTCTACGGAAATTGGACTTCATAATCAATGTCTAATGCAATTTCTTTTAGCGGCCAATTTTAAATTGAACAAAACAATATCATTTTTTAAGATTTTAAATTTCAACTTGTAATAAATAAAAAGTTTTCACGAAATTAAGCATAAATTGCGTGATACTTCATTTTTTTTAAATGGACATACATTACTTTCAAAATAAACGGTCCAATATTTTTTTCCTACACGTATTTCTATTCCAGTTCTATTTCGTACATGTATCATTCCATTATTCTAAATCTGATAAGAATTTCCTTGGACATCGCAACCCGTACATTAATACGACATACAAAGTATTCCAACATGTTAATATCACCCATTGCTTTAACGTTCCATTGGCGTTGTATAATGGTTTCGAAAACGAGTCCCTCTATTAAACGAAACCCTTACAACTGGGTCATCTCCGTACTAAAACCGCCATCTTGTGAATCACTGAATGAATGTAATGACTACGCGTATTTTCATCGACATGGACTGCATCACAGCATTAAGTAATGGAAGAAGCACTTTCGCAAGAGTTTATAATGCCTCCGGTAAAACACGTATCTCCGTGGTTGACGACCGTAAGCTATGAACTCGTGACGCTTCATCGAAGGTAGTAGCCATGAATATAGAAGTATGACTGGCATGAATATGACGAGTGGCTGATACAGAGATCCTGCAGAAATCGTACGATTTTTTTCCATTTAGCAGAATTATTTCCCTTAGATGCGCTTCCAATAATGAAAATGGCGTGGACCCGATATTAGCATTTTGTACTATATATTTATCACTGAAAAACAGTACATTGGGTTAAATACCTTGTGCACGTCCATTGAACAATACATACGTGGTTTTTTCGTCAATCTGATAATTTTATGATATAAAAAAATGGATAATTATACAATTGTGACAAAAGTATAAATATCAAAATTATATATAACTCTTGAACGTTCAGAAATGTAGAGTTAGTTGCTTGTGGAAGATTGAAAGTTGCTATTTATACGTTATGCAAAATTAATATTGCTTTAATGTTTCGAAGAGACAGTAATAGTTTTAATGTAATATGAATGAATTTTAGGCTATATGATGAAATAAATGAGGTTGACAATAAGATAAAAGTAGCTTTGTGTTACTTTTATATGATTTTACAATATAAAATTAATTTTGTATTGGTAGGACTATTTCTGACGTTTCTGTGGTATTTTTGTTCGTAGAATCAATGGCCGACCTAATGCAGATCTATGACGTGACGAGAAGCTGACGCAGTGTGAACTAGAAGGGCAGAGTTCAACGATGCTAATTAATTCTTGCATCAATCAGAGCAGATTGGAAAGACTACAAAACAGGAACTAACAATTGAGGTATGATTGTCCGCATTAACTTATCTTTAACTAATATGCCGAAATTAATCTCGATGAATAATCTTCCTATTCCCTATGAATTAACTCGCAGTTTGCATAACTTTTGTTTGGGGGAGGATCTTTTTAAATGTTTTCAATTCCACTACAATCAAGCAGAAAAATTCGATTATATTCCTACCTTCTATCACTCCTACGCAATCTAATTTTGCTTCTTTCAAAGAGTTTCAAAAGAACGTTGTATTTTGATAACTTTATCAATTTCAAAATTGGCGCGAAGTTATTAACTATTAGGTTAACGTTTAGAAACTTCTGCTTGACGAGAAGTTCTTTTAAACGATATAAATAGTTTATCAAATATCGACTTATATCTGTGGAATCGTAAGGAAATCCGAATAAATAAATAATTGTACAATATCCAAAAATTGAGCCTATGAAAGATTAGTTAACTAGCCATATATGAAACTTCAGGTTTTCAAGGTGTTCGAATCGACGATTCATTTTGAATTGCCGATTTGACTTCTTCGTGTGATTCTTACTCTATCATCTTTTGATATGGATTTATTATTAAGATATAGTTTTATTAGGAATGTTTTAATTTTAGTTCAACGAGGCTTTAAAATAATCTTATAATTAGAGAGATAGACGAGCAGACAGGCAAAAAGAGAAAATGGCAAAGAGGCAGAAAGACTATTTTTAATACATTGTGGCTTATTAAATTTCAAGAAGTAAGTAGAGTTTCCTATTGAAGTTGATTAAATCCTACGTAATTCTTGAGAATTTTAGAGATTTTAGAGTTCCTCTCAACTGGTTTACTTCAGAGTGTACAGCTACGTACATCCTTGCTTTGGAGATTAATGTAATTAATCTTCGGAAGGCGACGAATATTTGGTCCACAATTTGCAAGGATACGATAATTCTGTCGGGAAAGGCTCTTTTAAAAACAGCAGCGAAGAAAAAATGTAGAGAATGAAAAACGTAGTAGAAAAAACTGTCGTTTTTACTTATTTCTTTTTTGGAAATAATCAAGTGTCTGCATCTTCACATCACAAATTCTTCTGTGATGTCTTTTTCTGCAAGAGTTTTATCCTTGAAAATAGTACTGCAGTCGTATAAATATTAATTACAAGGTAATAAGTCTGATTGTGAGAATAATTTCTGTCCACTTCGTGTTGTTATTTATGTAATACTTGTAATCAATTTAGAACAGTTGGAATTATATAATATTTGGATCAATGAAAATTTGCAAAAAAAAATCAGCCGCGAAATTCGTGAAACGGTAGCAAATTTTTCTTATTGGATCTTCCCATTCGTCTTGTTACGTAAGTAAAATACCTGAGAGGAACAATGGGTTGGAAGCGAAACGTTCTCACGCAAATTAACTTTTAATTGTGTCTTCAGGCTTTCAGGTCTCCGACCTTCCGGAAAGAAACACACGAGATATTTTTACTAGTGCTACGCGAAATTAGAAAATAGAGGACTGGATGAACCGAACTAGTAAGGGAAGCGTATCTGGTATTTAAGATACATACGTAGAAAAACATCTACCAATTTTGGACCATTCTAGGCGCCGTTTCCCTTTGGAGTACTATTTAAACATGTTTAAACGTTTATGACATTAAAGTAATAGGCAACGTTATATTCGGGAGGGTTTTTAGATTCAATTTATGCAAGTTTGAGTAAGTCGATAACTTCCTACTCCTCTTATATTGATTGTCTCATGGTGTATCTTCAGTTGAAGCAGATTAGCGATTTGAGAAGTGATCAGTGTTAACTCTGATCCAGGATCAACGGGAACTTGTGCAATGCAACTGCCATGTTGTGAATTTACCTTCACTTTTGCTGTTGCCAGCAGCGTCGAATGATAATTTTTTAGATGATGTGGAACGCTTTGACTTGAGCAGATTGTTCTAGTCGTTGATTGCCCGTTGAATAGTGTAGACGAAACGTTAAGTGATCGCTGATTTCGTATGCTATCAGCATGAATGGTTGGATTTTGATGTTGATTGATTGGTATGTAGTCATTCTTACCTGACAATTGTCCTAGATGATTGTGCTGCTTCTGAACCTGTCCTTCAAACCATTCCGACTGGACCCTCAACCCTCCTGAGGCCGAAACCTCATATACTAAGGTCATCCAGTCAGTCTGACCTCCCAGATCAATTCCATCAGCCAGCTTGAATGTCTTTTTTGTTAGTGATTGTTCCTTGAAGACTGCTTCGTCTACTCACTGTTGTAAGGTTGAAGGTTGATTTTCTGTCATTGATTGTTGGGATGATTGACTTGCTGGAGGCTTCGATGAATTCTTGCTCTTGGATAAGTGACTGCTGGTGGATGAAGCTTGATTACTAGTAGCTGCTTGTCTGAAGAGTAACTGGTGGAACATCGTGTGGTGTTTTCCCTGGCACTCCTTACACCTGTTCTGATTTGTGCAGGCTGGCGTGTTATGTCTTCCAAGACAGTTTCTACAGAGCTTCTTCTGGTCAACTATCCTTAATCGCTGTTCTCGAGACAATAGTTTGTATTCTGGACAGACCAACATATAGTGATCACCATTACAGCAGTCACAAATGAATTGACGCTCACCTGTAGTTGAATGCGAAGATCTCTGTTGAATGACTGATTTTGAATGTGGTTCTAGCTTCTTTGAAGTGCGAATCCTTGCCAGAAGAAAGTCGTGAAACTCCTCATATATCGGCATCCTCTCAAGATCATTGTCTTGAGTTTCCCAAAGCTCTCTAGTATGCTGATCCAAGTGTTTTAGAATGTGGAAAATGAGAATCACATCCCAATTTTCAGTCGATTGTCCCAAGAGTTTGAAACTGTCTAATGAGTTGTCTACGACAGTTAGCAATGAAGAGATTTTTTCGGAATTGGATGCAGCTCTTTTCGATTCAGCAAATTGACTGAACAGCTTCTCCAGATGAACGTGAATGAGCCTCTTTCGATTCTCGTACCTAGATTTCAGAGTAGCCCATGCCTTTGCAAATGATTCCTTCGTATGAGGAAGGTTTTCTATAAGAGATAGAGCTGGACCTGAAAGAGTCGATTTGAGATAATTAAGCTTGATTACATCATCAATTCCTGGTTGATTGCTGATCATCGACTCGAACTGATCTCTAAACGATAACCAGGATGCACTGGTTCCATGGAACTTGGGTACCGTAAGTTTAGGTAACCTGGCAAAAGCTTGGTTAACTTCAACAGAAGACACACTCGTTGATGACTGTTCTGGAGGCTCCTGTGAAGCCACCCTGGTAGAAAGTATCAAAAACTCCGAGACCACCTTGCAGAATTCTTCGAAAACATCATTTATGATGTACGGATGCTGTAAGTGCTGCGCTGGCCACGCTTCCTCAGGAATCTGGTGTTCTGTGGTAAATGAATCATGCAAACTGGTTACCTGCTTCTCCAGTGTTAGCCTTTCTTCTTTACCGATGGTTGATTGTCGTTCTGTGATTGTCTGCATGAGTGATTGTACCAATCGAAGTCTGGAAGTTTGTGACTTAACCTTGAATGTTAATTGACTTGGTAGCACTGGAGGTGGCAATATGCTGGATTGACTGACACTTTCAGTAATTGATCTCCTATCAGGTTGCGCTGAAGTCTGAGTCACCTGCTCCTTATAACTGGTGAATTCCTCCTGACTGTCATCAGTTTTGATTCTGATGGTGGGCTGATGTTTCGCCACAGCAAGCTCCTCCTGCTCAGGTCTTTCAGTTGGATTGTTCGTGATCACTAATTAGGCACTACTCACTTCTATTGAATGTCACTGAAATTGTTTTGATTGTGTGCGTACAAGACACCGAAAGGCACTGAACCCAATTGACCTGAACCTAGTTGCTCGAGATCTGGCCTGAAGGACCAAAAATAGCCTGACTGGTAAGGTCAGATAGGAATGTGCAGAATCCGAGCAAATAATCACACAAGTTCAAAAATAATAGTTGTTTATTAAAGCAGTACCAACTCAACGCCCACATACTAATACAATCAATTTTTTGTATGATTGTCACCGATAGAATACTGATTGTCTTAACCTTGCATAAAAAAAAGGAATTATGAATGTCTGTAAAAATTTTCAAACAGGGTGTTTGGTACTATTTACCGCCCACACAAGTTCAACACACTATGCTGTTTGAATGAAAAGAACGAATGTGCACGTGGCGTTAGCACAGCGTGCAATAGGTACAGCAACAGATGAAACTGAATTTTCACTAAGGAATGAAGTTCATAATGAAATATACACTGAGTGAATGTCGAGGGTATTAGAAATGAATTTAGATCACTATGGTGTACTATGATGCAAAGATTGTCTTCTAACGAGTCGATTTTTCGAAAAGCAAAAGGTATCTCACGTGAAAGCACTGGTGAACAGAAAAGGAATGGCTACCGGAACCCCGCTAGTCAAATTGGTGTCTAGATTGTTGGTCAATTGAGTGCCTACATTGAAAAATAATTGACAATTATTTAATTCTCAACACTATTCAATAGTCATCATTTATCTAAATGTATATATACACTCTAGTTTTGTTTCTGTTAAATTGTGTTGTGAACTTTATTTACTATTTAATACCCCTTAATACAAATAAAAGATTAATGCTATCTCTTTTCCACTAAATCCAGTGAATCTAGTGAAACTCTATTCAAAGTATACACGACAGAACTCGGTGATTGTAACCTTCAGGTATCTTTTCCGCGAAACTTAAATCTAAGTCAGTTCGATTCTCACCTCACGACCGCCGACGAATAATAATTGCTCCAATAAGTGATCGAGTTCAACTATTGTCATCTATTAGTGCATGTAGTAGTTTCGAACACGAGAACCTGGATCACCGAGTACATCTCTTTTTGCGAGCTACTTGGTAATTCATCGTCACATTGGTATCAATGTTTAGTTGGCGACAGTACGTCTGCTCTCAGCCAAAAAAGCACCTCCATTGTTGCCATTGAATGTCTACTCTCAGCCACCAAAGCAAAGAATCAACACGTTTCAGAGGTATATATGATCTTTACTAATTGTAAGACTTTAGATGGTTTTTTTATAAAGTGCGATTACACATTTTTTTCTTCATGAAACAGGATCAGGTAATTATATCTATGTATAGATGATGGTTCGTCCCATCGATTTCGACAATTTTTTGAATATGTTATCAGGATCATGATTTTAACCCATTGACAGTTTATTCCGTGACAGTCACGGGCGGAGCGTCAAGTATCAAACGGTTTATCCCGTTTAGTCTACCAAAGATATCTAAGCCTATGACTTTCTTTGCTTCCTCTGTTTTCTAAAAGAGATTCTTTGCTTCCTCTGTTTTCTAAAGTTATTCTAACTGAAGAAGAAGACGTGGTTTAGTTTGCATGCCGAAGTGTTTTCGAACTAAAAAAAAACTAGACATTTTTTGGCCCAGAATTCGTAATTTGTTTACCAAACTGTGAAAGGGTTAAGCAACTTTTTCCTATACATATAACCCCCACTCGGCTTTCGTTTTCGATATATTGGCAAAAAACGTTTGTTACTACTATATTGAATTTGGCCTATACATGAACGTCTGTGGCAACGTATGCTTCAGCGCGATGCGGCCGCTTATTTACTGTTTCTGCGGCTACCCAATAAGAAATTTTATAAACTTTATAATAATTACGTAAATTCCACATAATTGATAATTGCCCACGACCGTAATGGGTTAAATATCTTAATCTGTAAGTAAAAAAGAGTCCCAGTCAAAGAGGTAAAGTTGGTTTAACAGTTTCCAAAAGTGCACTGCCCGGCAACCAGAGAAGGACAGACTGTTGCTTCCTTCTAAATTCCTTTTTCTTTCTAAATATCGCCTTCGACTTCATTGCAACCTGAACGTCGATTTTTATTGTACTTACCAGAGACGTAAGTCTCGAAGGAACATTTAACACTTTTATTATCGGTCTCTTTCTGTATTGAGGCAGTGAAAATGACTCTTTTTTCGACGAATTCTGTCTATGTAACTTTTCGAAGGCTATAAAAATGTCAATGATTTGCGGTCGGTGTCAGGTTCGATCAAGCGCCCTTCCGGGGAGAAGAACATAAACACTTGCATTTTTCTTACTATTTCGACGATTCAGTCCTCCATTTTCTAATCTCGTGCAGTTCTTGTAAAGATATCTCGTGTGTTTCTTTCCGAAAATCCAGCAACTTGGCAGCCTGACTTATTCAGCTAATTGTAAAACTCAATTGCGAAGCCACAATAAAAAGTTAATTTGCGTGACAACGATTCGTTTCTAACCCATGCTTTCACTCAGCCATTTTACCTTCGTAACAAGACTAATGCGATGAGCTAATTAAAAAAATTGTCTACCCTTTTGCAAATTTTGCGGCAGTTTCTTTCACAAATCTCCATCGATCCAAGAGTGCAGAACAACTCATGAAGACTATGAAAACTACTTTTGAAACACTCTATAGATACCTCAAATATATCCAAATTTTAAGGTCTGCTATTAATTCCTTCTAGATGTGCTTTTTTCAATTTCCGTTAGTTCATATACTAAGAAATTATTCAAAAGTAGAAGACAATTTTCATACTATAAATACATATTAAAAGATCCTTATTTTAAACAAAGAAATCGATAAACGGCAAACGAGTTAACCTATTGATTCTCTAGAACAGTGATTCCCAAAGTGGTCTATATCGACCCCCAGGGGTCGATGAAGACCTGCAAGTGGTCTATGTGGGCGAAAAAAAAATTGGGAGTCTATGAAATGAAAATGGGGGTCAATGGCAAGGAATTCCAAAAATTGCAAAAAACAGTATAATTGATATAACTTTGACATTAAAAAAAATTACAAAAATATGATATTAGTAATATAATTAATATCGTCGGTCTAAAACTATTTTCACTTGATCTCGGAGCATTTTATACGCGTCTCACTCACTCCACAGCGTGTGTTTTACTCACTCCACAGAGCAGTAAGTCTTCTAAAAGAGAAACAACGATCGGTGCTTTCACTAAGGCCGCGCGAAAATAGCCACTCATCGCATCAACTCATAAATTTTGTGTATTTTTGTGTATTACAGTGTAACCCCTGTAATCCGTATATATTTTCAGGCCTCATTCAGATTGTTCGAGTTGTTTGGATTAACGAAGACACAGAAATTGTATGTTATACGATTGTATGTTAGGAAATATACTTCAATATAGTTAGATAGACCCACAGCAGGGGGTCTATTTAAAATTGAAAAACATGACAAGGGGTCTACGAGAGAAAAAAGTTTGGGAACCTCTGCTCTAGAACAAAGGCTTTCCACAGTCGTATTTTTACAAAATTAAAAGATATTTCACTAATTTTTTAATGACAAAAATGAATATTAATTCGAAGTACTAATAATAGTCAACAACAATGAATACCAAAAAGACGATGTATCATATTGTTTTTCTGGAAAAAAAAAGTACTCCAATCCTGGCAATACCGTGAAAGGATAGGGTATGAGAGTAAAGGGACAGGTGACACGACGTTGGAGATAGAGTCAAACTTCTTGAAAATGCCGACCACGAATTTACTGTCGCGTACCTGACCGCGAGCACGTTGGAAAATCAAATCCCGTTGGAAAGTGCGGAACCTTTTCGTTCGTCCCGCGGATTTCCGCATTGGATACTTTTGCAAACGCGAGCAAAAACTTTCCGTCGCCGTAAACGAGTCAGTCGAAGTTTCCAGTCGTAGGAGATGTACGTACAGCTATCGAATCTCTGATGAAAAAGAATCCGATACTGCGTACGAATATTCGTCCAAGTTCTTATTACCTCCTTTTACGAGCTTCCTCAAGGTTTTCTCTTCCTTTTCTGTCATGTATTTGGGGAAATATATATTCTCCTGATGACATTCGTGGATTATCACTCAGCAATAAAATTTGCAATTCGAAAGACATTAAATATTCAATTTTAAATGAATTTTTAATTCAATTATTCCATCGAATTACATTATTGTATAATGCAGAGGAAGGAGACACTCGTGATCGGTCATCCTGAATACACCCTCGGGCTCAGTTGCTTAATGCGCTCAACTGAGAAGCCGCGCTAATCCACTGCGTCACGTGTCTGCTCCTGCTAACTCCTCCTCTTCCTTTCCTTTCTCCCTTACTTATTGTTCTCCTTACAATTTGAATTTACACCTGATTTCACATTAACATGTTAACTGTTCGCCGAATTTTATCGAATCTCTTTATTAAAGAAATTTAACAAAAATACTAAATATCAGATTGATTTTCATAGATAGTGATCCGGATATGAGTTTAATAGTACGTCTGTTTTCTGTATTAACATAACCTTTGGAAACGTTTTCTACCTGACATTAGAATTTTGTTTATTACTGTTATCTGTAATTAGTTTTAATAATTGAGAAAGAATTTAATTAGTTAGAATTATTCATGGAATTAGAAATTGATAAGTTTACATAATATCATATAGATATGTAATATATGTATGTGGGATCGGAGCGGAGAAGCCCTCCTATAAAAGAACGTAGGAGAAAAGGACGTGAAAAAGAATTGTCATCAGGGAAAGGTCGCTAAGCTACTTTGGCCGAGTTGCTGCCTTGGATGGGTTGCCGCGCGCCTCTCGTTTCTTTTTCACGGTCCTACATGTATACGATATTATTGTGGGATATATCATTAATTGGATTAACATGTGGGGCCTGCCTTGCTGCTTACCCATACGGCCCCAAATGGCAGGGAATCGGGATACGACCGATCAGCGCGTATACCCAAAGACATACTTTCAGTCAGTACGAGGACAAAGGGCCTCCGTACCCTTACTGGTGGGAGTGGGGCCTTTCTACACCCCTGCCGGCTATGCAGGCCGGCGCCTGAGGCGTACTGCGCCTCACGCAGCGACGTCAGAGGCCTCTGGCCCGCGTGATTTACCCACGGACCAGCGCACAGTGGAACGAAATGGGTAATCTAGATGGAAAAAAATCAAGTCTGGGATTTGAATTTTAATAATCTTATCTTAATCCAGAATGTTTGCTGAGACCAGTGATAGCAATAATAATTGATTTTGCAATCATCTAAATGAAAAAATCGGCGCTTAAAAACAACAAATTTCAACAGCTCGAAAACGTACAAATACTTCTCTGAAAAGAAGATACTGTCAGAGGCATTAAGAATTTTGCGAGCCTTTTTACTTTTTGCACAGTTTATCACCATTAGTGAACCTTGAAGTACCCCTACACGATTTTTAGAAAAATTATTTTTTAAACAAGTTATGTAAGTTTTTTTAGACACATGTTTTTCGGCGGAAATTGTAAACTTTTGCAGAGAAAAACTTATATTGTACCCCAAAGTACCCCCTGAAAATTTTGAGGGTATTTAATTTGAACCTTGTTGAAGCAGCTCCTGCAAAGATCGGCTGCGCCTTTTGTTGTTATGCCTTTCTAAAGCTTATGTGACACAGCATGGCATCGAATTCCCATGGAGCACGCGGTCACAAAATGCCCAGTGTGCTGCTGCGGTTCGCCGAACGTCTAGCCAGCTTCGACTGAAACCTACTGCAGCCGCGATGGGACTGCCCATGGCTGGGCCGGAGTGGATAAATCTCCGTGGGCGCCTCAGCCCCCGCGGTACCAATTGACCCTTGGTGAGGGTGGCGTAGCATTGCTACTTCCAGTTTTGTGCACTAATAATAATACGGCACTGACACTGGTCGGGGCCTCGATATTATTGTTGGATCGCGGCGGAGGAGCCCCCCTATAAAAAGAACTTACAATTAGGAAGAAAAGGACGTGAAGGGAAAGAGTCAGCAAGGAGAGGTCGCTGGCGCAGCGGTTCTGCGCCGACCCAGGCGATCGTCGACGTTAAGCTACTCAGGCCGAGTTGCTGCCTCGATGGGTTTCCGCGCGCCTCTCTTTTCACGCTCCTACATTAAGTTTTGCAGTATAAAAGAACGGACGCTATTTTTTTCCACAATTGTGAACGCATCTTTTATCCATGTGCGAGTTTTTAGTAATTATCCGGTGTGACTTAAAAGAGGAAATATACGGTGCGGTGCTAGATTCAATCCGACGTGTTTTCCAATGAAAAATTGTGACGCTATCTCGGTGGTAGCTCTCGTTTCTTTTTTTGCGAGGCAGATAAATAGAATATGAGCTTTAAAATTCCTTGACTTATTTGTGGAATGCACACATTTCGCACATATAAGATGATGTTACAAACTACAAAATCATGACAATTGTTGAACTTGCTGTTTCGAGAATCAAGAAGATTAAAAGTACATGACGTCCAAAATTATTAGTAAATTTTAATTAACTTGTAATAAAACTTAACTCGATACAGTTTTAAATAAGTTGCATGAAGTTTAAATAGTTTAATACTTCGAAAGGTCAATAACGCTGTTAATGAGTAAAGAGGTATTGAAAATGGTTAACTTAAATATTTGTAAATTTTGGTATAACTTTTTCTTCTATCATTCTAGTTCCGTTAAAACATTTTCCAAAAGTAATTTTTCTTTGGAGAAGAAATCTTTATATTCTGTGATACAAAATTAAAATGGTTGTCCTCTGGCAAACAGGATAACTTAGTTATCGGACTAAAGATATTACTATTCTACTTGACAGACTTGCCCCTATTAAAGTATCTTTTTTTTATGCATATAAATATTGTAATGCGAAAACGAAGTTTCGCGATTTTCGGAAGCACAAAACTCGAGAATTGGACTTTAAATTATTTGGTTTATTGCAACGTAGAACAATGCAGAGACGTGGTGTAGAGACAGAGTAAGAGTTAGTGAGCTTGTAAGAATACTGAACTTGTTATGATTCCGACTGAGCATGAATTTGCGAGATTATCAGAGAGACTTAGGGTTTTTAAGGTTTTTGGAAAAAGAGTGGGAGTGTTAATGTCAGTGGTCGGGGTCTAGGGGTAGGAATAGGAAATTGCACTTTGGAATTGGGCGATGACCCGGGGATGAGTAAGGAATGGTAGTCATAGTGGATCGAGTCGCGGCGATGAAGCACAAAATATTTGTGTTTACTTAGATATTAGCAGAGCTGGGCAAATTTTATTTCAAATAAAGATAATAAGTTAATTATTGAAAATAACATTATCTCAAATAATCTCTATGAAATAACTATTTGACAGGAATTTATTTGAGTACATTTATTTCAAATAATAACTTTATTATAATTTATTTCGGCGTAGTCATTTGAAATAAACATATTTGAAATAATTAAGAGAAATGTATGATACTAATTGTAAGTTGAAATTTCGCCTTATTTATGTTTAGTTTGGAAAGTAAGTTATTGATGGGTAGCAATAAAGATTTATTTTACGCCATTTACTTTCAATAAAACCCTTTTTTCGAACAGTTCATCGCAAAGAGATTTCATTCTTAGAGCATCAAACATGTTATTTGACATTTGAAATACTTATCTCAAATAAGAAAATAACTTGTTATTTTATTATTTGAACTGATGCATTTCACGAAATAAAAGAATAGATAATCATTTCATAAAATTATTTTGTTGGACGAAATATAACATAATTTATTTCAAATAGTGAAATATTTTTGTGAAATAACTTTTTATTTCAGGGAATATTTCAAATAAGTTTTAAAATATTGTATCTGAAATAATGCCCAGCTCTAGACATTAGTAAGCCAAACTTATACACTAATAACAGATGAGGGAGTCGGTAAGTCCATTACAATATTGCAACATGTAACCTTTTTCATATTGCATCACAATTTCTTTTATTGTAGCTCATTCATCGTGCACTTAAAGTAAGTAACAAATTACCCAAATATTGTCTTATTGATGACCTCACTTTGCTAGTTATAAAAGATACTTGTAAACTTTCTCGTTAACCATTTCTTTTCCGTTAGAAGTAAAAAATTCAAATACTTCTTGCAAGAGATATTGATAGTAGAATGTATCGCTTTCACAGAGTATACGGTTTACTTTAAGAACTTCGTACTTATCGTAATTTCTTTTTACAAAAATATCGCTTAGAATACAAAAATTCTCCTTGAAATAAAAAAATTGGATTACATGGAAAGTACCTTTTGCAAGTGCAAATTTACATCTACAGCAGAACAATCTTAGATAATACTTTATATGAACTACATAGATAGACGGAAGGAAACAAGGGTACATTTTGAGGAAAAAACAAAACTTTTTTTTGTACATTATAGTTTGGATAAGATTATTTTCCATAGTTTTTTACATAGTTTCATGAAACTATTTTTTCGAATTTAGATTTATGTTTTCGAAAAGTAGTAAACACTTTTCTTTAACAACTTGTATGTAAAGTTTAGTAAGTAAGTGCTAATCACCAAAGTCTGCGCAGAATTGTCGCGTAACAGAAAATCCATATTTCATGAAGAGAATATAAAGTTTTTACTTCTTACTGTACTTGTTCAATAAGTTTGCAGAAACTGTTTATATTATATATATATGTATATAAGAAAAAAAATATATACATTATCTTTATATAATATATAAATATATAAAGATAATATAGGATATCAATTGAAAAAGGAATAAGATTTTTTTTTCTTAAATTAAGAACAGTAAACTTAAATTAAAATCATGGTTGACGTGATTTATATACTGAATTGTAAAATCGACAGACTTTAATTTACATTATTTGTTGTGATATTTCAGTGAGTTATATTTCCGTATATTTGATGAAATAATGACTTTATTTAAAATGCAACACTGATCAAATATGGCTATAAACGTGATTAACAATTTTTTTTTCAACATTTTCTATAATATGACGGTAATAAGAGAAATATAAAATTCCATTTTGTTACAATGTATTAAATTATAGATCGCAGAAATTCTGAAAGCAACTACAGTCTTCAATTTCGTGGAAGAAATTTTACAAAATGAAGAAATTCTTGTTTGTAACAGTTTTTTGTTAATTCCTAGGATAAGTAATAGAGGCGGGATAAGTCAGAAATACAAACTGAAATATAATAAAAGGAAATCTTTTATTAACACGCTTGCTCTACGAATAACTATGCTCACTCTTATTAGTGTCTCAAAAACGACTCAATGACGACTGACAAAGGCGTGATGATGCAGTCCTCATCGACGACCTTTTTGTTGAGGCTGTAAACATTCATTTCGTTGTATCCGTCTCGTATCGCCACAGTATAGGCGGAAGCATATACAATATTACAATACAGTTAACATAATAGATAATTTTTAAATATTAAAATATTCCTCATTTCAATATCTCTTTATTTAAGTTCAGTATTTTTTAATTAAAATTTATCTCACTTGTATACATTTCTTATCGCAACGTAATAATAGATTCACACCCTTCTGCGCCAGTTCTAATATCAAAATGTAAATTTAATCATACAATTTTTCAGATATCATGGATATAATGTTTTCAAAATATAATTAGATCTTCAGTTGCACTATTTCCAAAAATTTCACTTTTAGAGGCGTTTCTCCACTTGTAAAATTTTCCATAGAAATTCAAATATTTTATGAACTATATTTTCCCACTAGAATTAATTCATTTTTCTCTCTCCTACTCTTACAAAATTTTACAATAACTACACTAACACAATGCGTCCCGATTATTAGGAAACTGTCTGTTACTCAATTGCTGCAATTAAATTTACATTTAACAAGTTTTTATCCTAATTACATCCATAGTATCCATTAAACGGATTCAGTCGAAAGTCGCGAACGTTTGGACGAAGCTTAATCTCATCGCTATGGATAACTGGAAACAGAGATAGGGCGAGAGGGTAAAATTTGTCCAAGAGGAAGTAAGAACTCCAAGGTGGATAAGCGGAGGTAGTTGCACATGTATCCTCAGCATTCTATGACGCTCAAGAGTACTTAATTGTAAGTCTGCCCAAAATTTCACTCGTGCCCTTTCCACTCTGTCCCTCATGCATATCCACGAGTCCGAGGGCTCGTCGGATGCCAGATGCAAATGCGTGCAGGTTGTGTATGCATGTGTGTACGTATGTTATCGGTGTCCAGATTTCGCTCGTTTACCGGTACTGTCCTGTATATCCGTACCACATAACGCATTATATATGATCCATCCTCTGAAATGCGTGTGAGAATGTTGCAATGTCATTTGTATAAAGCTGACGTACACACTTATTCCTTTATTTTTGTATTTTACGAATAGCGATCAAAAGATACGTGCCAAAATAAAACTCGATCCGATGTGAATTTGTAATTTGAATCGTTCAAATTTTTTGAAAGATTAATGATTTGTTAAAGTATAACGAGTGGAGATTATTAAAATTGTGATATTTAGAATGTTTTAAATCGTATTTCATACGTGGTACTAATTTCTGTGAAAGTTTATGATTTGAAATTCATAACGCAGACAGTTCCTGGTTAATTTTTTATTCTCTGCCGAGTGGAATTTAATTTCGTTTTGTCTTTTCTTTTTAATTATATATTATAAGTAGATTTAGAAAAGTAGATTTTATGCTAATAGCACAATTTATTTTCAAGTTATCAAAGAATAATTTATATCGCTTCCAGTCGCGTTTCCATGCAAGATGTGAAAGCTTGGCTTTGCCAGAATGCTGGTTTCATTTTTTTTGTGCCATAGAACGATATCCAATCGGTGCTCGCATTTGCATGATAACGGTTTGGCTAGATCTCCGATATATCCACATTTAAATCCGACTGATTTTTATCTATGGATCTATTTATAAGCAGTTTTCTTGTGGAAACTGAAAATTCTGTATGTACTTTCCCGTAAACTTTGGTCGTACAAAATACATGTGTCAGTTATTTCTACACTTAAAACGAACGTTGATTGACATATTAGCAAATAAAATTATATGAAATAGTAGATTCTAGAACTTACGAAAAATACGGATCACGATAGCAGTTGCAAAATAAATATACTGCAGAGTCAATGCAGAGACAATTCACATTGCCGTCTTGTGCAGCAGAGCTGTACCCAACGCGGTAAATTATTGATAGAGATATATACAACGGTACATCCTAGTTTAGTGGGTACAGAATTCTCGTGAGGACCTTCCATCTTAAGAGTCATCGATCAAAAACCGAAATTGTGACATAATAGACGCGTGTTTACTGAAAGTGAACATGGTACACGTAAGTGAGGACAATAATTGATATTTAACATACAGATATCGACTTTATTAACCGCGAAGGAGTATTAGAAAATATTGGAATAAAATTGAACACTTTGCAGAGTGAATTAATGTGAAATCATATTCATTAGGTCTTTATATTCTATGTATAATTACACTTTGATGTTTGAAAATATTAGTACTTGTCGTCTAATTATACATATGATCTTTATCAATTATAATCAGCTAACTAACGTTACTTAATCATCATTTTTTACTGGAGAATAAAGTAATTAGTAGTGGTTTTAGAGCTATAAATTTATTAGTAAAAAAAAAGAAAGGAGAGGAGGGAATACATAAATAAGTACAAATAAAAACAAATAAGGAGATCTAATTGTAAGTAATCTTTACAGAACATGCACCTCAATGAAATCCTCAGGGGAGCAAAGTTTTATAAAACACGTAGAGAACAAACTGTTGTTGTTATCGATCGAAAGGGATATTACGAAGTTACGGATCGACCGTTTTTCCTACTTTAAAAGCCATTAAACTGCATGAGTTCAAATAAACATGACTATTTACACAAAATGTACATCTGTTCTGTCGCTTCCGTTAATGCAGAATTGTTTCGGTAAGTTCTAAGTAAGAGCAAATTCGTTTGTGTATTTATCAATCCTACTGTTTCTATAAAGAATCGGAAATATCTCTTTTAATTATTTAAGTTAATAAATTGCACTAATAACATTCCCGCACTAATTATTACATATTCGTAGTCGGCATATTTGCAGGGTGGTCGGCTTAGTTATATATGAAATATCAAACATTACTTGTAAACAATTCGATGGAATCAATTATGCTAAGTTAAGATTTTGTGGAATTTACTGCAGCATATAAATTTCTATAATTCGAAAAAAGTACAGGATATATTTACATTAACTTGTTTCAACTTTCTTTTTACCGTTTTGCCGATTTATCAAGATACATATTGTTACAATTTCATTACTCATAATAATTCGTAACAATATTTATTTCAACCCTGCTGTCATATACATAGTGAATGCTATTATACATACCATAGTACTAGGATTCACTGTTAACATATTTTTCACCAAACACGTGAAATTATATTTTTTAAATATCCTTCTGTCTAAAATAGTTATCAAGTTTTCATAAATCCATCCAGTTATTTCATTCAGTTGTATAACATTAATATAAATAGAATTAATAGTTCCAAATCACGGTTTCCACGCTAGACGGCAGCACATCTGTGGTCGAAATAGCCCAGCTTTTTTAACATGAAAGTTTCCACCCCCTGGCGTCGGAACTATGGACGCCGATGACGAGATTGTCAATCGCTCAAAAACTATCATCACACGCAGTCTTACGACGTTCATACAGTAAAACCTGGTTTTGTGCGGTCCTATTTTATGCGATTTTATTTTTGTGCGATTTGTTTTGTGCGATTTATTTTGTACGGTATATGAATTCTATTGGTGTTGGTATTATACACTGTTGCAAAGTTTTCTACCAGTGTGCACATGCACACTACAAAACGCTGTTCGGCTCCAGACGCTATGTTCATTTGTTATCAGTAGAATACGCATCACAGAAAGATGCGCGTTTTGGACTACGACGAGCAGCAGTAAATTATGTATATTTTGAAAATTTCTCCATGTGACAAAATGAGAAATTAATTTTTTTTTAAACGTTTCCATGTATAATTGAAATATTACTTTTGTTTGAAAGCACTTTTTCAGTGTTTCATAAATCTTTGACATACTTTTCAAGCGCGACTTATTTTATGCGGTCCCCATCCACCGCATAAAAAAAAATTTTTTTCTAATATGTTGTAAAAAATTATTTCTTATAAGTGTTCATGAAATTTCTGAATATTTCTTTTTTTGTGCGGTTTCTTTTATGCGGTCCCTATCTACCGCACAAAAACAGGTTTTACTGTATTAATATATATTTTGTTATATTGTTCAAACTCGTTTTATTGACCTCGTTCCACCTCAACCTCCTAAGAATAATTACGATAGTACCTACCTAATTGGATTATTTCCAAAGTACAAGATATTAATAAATTATTTAACACTAGATTTACGGGTGTTGATTATATACCTATTTTTACGGAAGTGAGCCAATTTGACGCACGTAAAAAGATTGAGGTTTTTTGCAAACAAAATAGTTTCTAACCAATTTAAATGAAAGATTTATTATTAAAAAATTCATTAAAAACCTTTTTTACATAGAAACTATGTTTTTGATATACATTTTCACTAAAAATTCTCTGTTCACGCGCGATGTACAAATCGAAATGATGACAGGAGTGGGTAGGCAATGTGAGGGGTTCAGGGAGTGGCACGAGCAGAGTAACAAATAAATGAATATAACTATCTCTTACTATTATAATTAGCTATATATTTTAAGTGCAATACTTTCGTCCGTCTCTTAGCGGGCTTTCATACATACTGACTTCCAAACTCTTCTCCAGTCGCTTGGCCTTAAGGACCACACGCAAACATAAACATACATATCACTCTAGTCGCAGTCACTCAATCGCTTGTATACTTTATCGCATGCATACCTTCATACATACAGCATACACCTTCACTCTTATAATTTCTTACAGTAAGAAAGATAATGTAGCGGAGTCGCGAAAACAAGAGGATGGCTCTCATACAAATAAACATTGTATGCAAAGAGAGAAAAATTAGAGGAGAAACAAATCACCTGCGACTTGAAAGCTGCAAGATACCCTGGTCTGATGGAAGTTACAAATTTCATTTGTTATGCGATTAACTGTTAAATCGTTTTATGATTCAAATTGGCTCAGAACCGTAAAAATAGGTATACCACACTTGATAAAACGAAATGAAGGGGTCTGCGGGGGAGAGGAATCAATATTTACATACATTTCATTATGTGACTAAAAACCAACATATGTTTTTCAAAAATAATATTTAACTTTTTCATATATACAGGGTGGTCCACACAACATGTGCACCGTTAAAAACTACCAAAATATGCGTTGCACAAAAAAGTTTTTATATAGAAGTTGCATGGTCTGAAGGGGGAATCTGTGATAAGGTCGAATTTCTAACTTGATATTACGCGAAGAAAATTTTCAGGAAATAAAGTGAAATTACTCGTTAGTTATTAGGTTTAGGGCAAATAAATGTCAATACTTTTTTACTCAGAATTCGACATTCTTCCATATTTTGATATAAAAAATATAGCATTCCATTTAAAAAAACAAAGTTGACCTTCAAATCTCCGAAACGCCTCCACCTATAAAAAAAATAACTACACTATATAATGTGCCCCTTCAGACCATGCAACTTCTATATAAAAACTTTTTTGTGCAACGCATATTTTGGTAGTTTTTAACGGTGCACACGTTGTGTGGACCACCCTGTATAGTAATCAAATTTGCAATGAGTCAAATTGGCTCAGTTCGTAAATCTAGTGTTAAATAATTATTTGGTTGCCATGCTCTTACCATAAATCAAAGTTTAAAGACATTCGGCTCCTCCTGAATGAGTCATCTTATTTCCCATTTTCATCATCAAGTAATGTTAACTAGCACATCTCCTCAATTTAGGGAAATTTTTCTTATCTTATTATTGGACATATCATCGAAATTGGCCCTTTCCAAAAGCACAGATCCAGGAAGATTCCAGGAACAATTAACCGTATCAGTTAACACTATTCCTATCACGATTTTATGTATAGCTATTTCGACCAAAAAGTATCTTTTGACACCTTTTCGTTAGAATGCAAATAATTCCAAATTCTGTTAGGATTTCAAATAATCAGTTAGATATAGATAATTTAAGGGATGTATTGTTGGATACCAACTCTGTTCATGTTTCCTTAGACTCACTATCTTCTCTAACAATAAGATAATAGCTCCAAATGTTACTCAACGTGATTCAAGGTCCAAAAGGAAACTATTAGTAATCTTCAAATTCCGTCATCGCATTTCCCTCAAAATATGTTTTCAAGACCTTTGGTCTTAGCGAAAGTCACTGGAAAAGCGATCGCCCTTTTGGAACCTTAGTCACGAGAAGTCGGGGTCATCCAAACCTCCCACCACACTAGTTTAAGGTCTTTAAAAGGTCAGTTCTGCCCCGAAATCAACGAATTTTGTACCGAATCGCTGACAGTCGGCATCTCGCGACGACGTTATCCTTAAATTGTTACAACTCCGAACGCGCAGTAGTTCTTCCTAAATAAAGTATTGTTGACCACACACGGAATACAACAGTATTTATTAATACATTGATGTGTATTTATCAGAGATTATTTATTCAGGTTGTAAATTCTAGCAGCGATGTACAGCGAGTTAGAAAGTCACTGCAGCGGTGTACAGTCAACCCTCCTATAACGCGGTAATCTCAGAACGCGGTTTCCATATAACGCAGAGCTGAAATTGCGACAGCCCTCATATAACGCGGTACTCTTACAGCGCGGTTTCCGTTCAACAATGTCATCGGCTTGCGCGGAAATTAAACCATCAACGCTTAATGCGTGTTGGAAACCTCTTTTACCTCAAATGGTTCAAGCAATAGGTTCCCAGTTACAAAAATAGTAAACATTGCTTCTCGTTTAAGCGTCGAAGAATTTGCAGTAAACCATCAGGATGTAAGAGAACTAGTACCTACTCGGGGAAGAAACTTTAAATGAGAAAGAATTGATGGAATTAATGGATGCACCTACCTCAAATGCATTGGTAAACGAAAATATGGAAAACGAATGGGTGCCAAATTTCGATTTACAGGATGTGAAAAAAGGGCTAAATTTGGCTAAAGAATTAGAACTTCATTTCATTCAAACTGATCGTTCAACAGTGCGCAGCGAAAAGTTTAAAAGAGAGTTAAGAAATTTCTTAGCTCCCTATAGAGAGGTTTTAGTGGAATTAGAAAAATAAGCTACAATCGAAAACCAATGTGAAGATAAACCAAGTGAGGAAGACATTTTGCCCATTAAAAGAAGACGAGTTAGGCGACTCATATTTGACAGCGAGGATGAGTGTTAAAAGATTACATAATTTTACAAAAGTTTTTCTTGTTTTTGTTGGAAAACAGTTTTTTAGTTTAGTTTTTGTTATCATTTTTTCATATGAACTCTTCAATTCAATAAAAATAATCTATAATTTATCTTGTCTTTTGTATTTATTGGTCTCCATATAACGCGGTACGAATAATGTGATTTGTACTAATTCTGAGGTTCTTATAGCGCGGTTTCCATACAACGCGGTAGATGGTTTCCATATAACGCGGTACGCACCCACGCGTGATCACGGTTGAATGTACACCAAAATGCAACATGGCGGGAAATAAACGAATATCAAAGTTATGCTGCAACTCCTGTATTTTCTGTTACAACTGGAATCAGGATTCTCTAATCTGATTGGAATTGATATGATGCTGGAAAATGATGTTGATATTTATATGTAAAATGGTTTAAAATTGCACACCTTCATGAAATCCTTAAAGTGTCAAAAGACACCTCATGGTAGAAACAAGTGCGCAGCGTCTAAGTGTGCGCATTCAAAATATCTCGAAAACTATAAACAGCTAAGGAACGGCAACCCCCCTCTCCAGTACCTCGCGGGACGTCCTGCGAAGCCCTCGTATCGCAGTGGCTGCTCGCGCGCCGTTTTGTTCTGACAGGTAAACGAAGATTTTTGCTAAAATATTTACGATACTTTGTCACATTTGACGCGTAATCTTTTGTAGTCATGAAAACTTTTTGAAAATGTGCTATTTGCTATCGAGTGCAACATAATATCTAGTTTTTTATTTGCCAGTGTTTAAGTTGTTATGATGACGCAATAATCATTGACATTCATACAATTCTGTTTCGATGGTTTGGGTTAAGTGTGCGCAGAA
This sequence comes from Cerceris rybyensis, assembly GCA_910591515.1. Lineage (NCBI taxonomy): Eukaryota > Metazoa > Arthropoda > Insecta > Hymenoptera > Crabronidae > Cerceris > Cerceris rybyensis. The sequence continues at coordinate 13,812,967 of OU342789.1, read as the reverse complement.
GCCTGTCGTGAAAGCGTGCGCATGCGCACACTTACCCCGCTTGCATATCTTTGTACATGTGATGCTATGTATTTGCTATGTATGCATACCATTGTCGTCTATACAAGCTCTGCCGAAAGCAACATCACAAAATCGACGACGAAAAGGCAAAAAGTCAATAATTGCTACTGATAGTCCCTTTAAATCTGAGTTAGAAACTAAGAAAAAAGAGGAAGAAGAGAAATTACCCAAAAAGAAAATACGACTAGATTTAAAAGAAAGACTAAAAACTAAGAAAACTACTACAAAATCATCTGAGACTGCCAAAAAAAGAATGTTAAAAATAAGTATCTTAAGAAACCAAAAAATGACGAAAATGAGTATTACTGTCCCTTATGTGGCGAAAAGTATTCTGATCCACCGACTGAAGACTGGATTGAATGTAGCCTTTGTGGAGCCTGGTGGCACGAACAGTGCACCAGCTTTGAACACGGCACTTTTATTTGTGTTACATGTATGACGAAGTAACTAATGATTTCTAAGTTCAAATTGATCTCATATTTAGATTTAAGATGATTATTATGTTGATTACTTTAAGTACCTATGATAAAAATTTTAATAATTATATAATACTGTTTACGTTCTAAAAATATATAGCTCAATATTTATTTTGTTGTTGTTGCGTACACTTATCCACAGTGCTGCGTACACATACCCCTATACTGGGGTAAGTGTGCGCGTATGGAACGGTTTTTGTTTTCTATAGTTTCTTAAAATATAAGCTACTGACAATACTGTTATTGTGTCTAAGTTGATTACAAATAAACAGTCTTACTAATTAACACAGTTTTATTTCATTCTACAAATAATTTTCGAGTTTTTGAAGCGTCAAAGTTTTAATGCGCACACTTGACCCACTTGACTCTATACCATATCCACATTTTTAGATCTAGGCTGAGCTGGAAGAAAATGATATCGTTGAATTAATTTAACAACTATTGTATGAAAAGTCAGAAAATTAATTGTGGAGAAGTGATTCTACTTAGAGAATAATTTTAAGTTAAAATTTGAAAGGTGTATTTTCACACCTCTTGGTAGAAATAGTGTTAAAATCAAAATATCGAACAGCAACAACCGATTCTAGATCTTTAAATCACCCCAGTAGGGCAACGAAGAGAGTTTCCCGAGTTCTGAAAGTCTTGCGAAGGTTCGAATTCTCTCCAAGATAGTACAGGAAGCCTGCTCGAATAGTCCGAGGATCAAAATCCTGCCAGCTATCTGGCGTTGAGAGCTCAAACACTTCTCCGATATTCCAGGGTGACTCCACCCAGCAGAGCTTAGAGATTCGTCTGAAATTTCAGTGGATCGTTCGACTACTGAGATCGACACCCCTTGAGCACCTATTCTCAAATGGCTTCTTTATCGAAAGTGAACCTTTTTGCACCCATAGATCAACTCACTAAGGGTTTCTTTAGCACGCATTCTCCAAACAGAGGCAAATTGATTATAAAAGCTTACTCTATATACATTGTACTTAATTTTTTATTCAAATTTGAACTATAGTGTGTATAGAATTGTCCTCAAAACCGCTTAAAAAATGTTTAATGATTGATACAAAAAATATTCATACCAAGTTATTGATCGTAACGACCGATACTTAATTAAATACTAGCTTAACTACTTAATAATATAGATATTTAATTAAAATATCAAGAATGTTACAAGCCCATTTTTGACTATACCTTCATAGTGAAATTTTTCGGAAATATTAATTATAAATATTCTTTCATTGCTAAGATATTTCTTTACTAAGATCATAATAACTAAATAATAAGATCATAATAAAAAATAATAATTAAATCAATGCAATTGGCGACAGAAACGTTGCGAATGTTATTGAGATGACGATAATACTATGTGAAAATTTCTACAAGTACAAAAGGAAAAGTTTACTTTGAAAATCAGTAAGTGTTGATTGTGTTAGAGCAATCAAGGTCTGCATGAACAGAAACCTATGCCTTAGGGATGTAAGGAGACAAAGTAAACGACCCCTCCTTGTTTGTTAAGGATTAGTCAAGTCTTTGAGTGTTTCTCTTAACAGAGTTATCGTTCTGTATGTCACGTTTGTTTATGTTTAATCTTTGCATTGTAAAGGTGTAGGCGTTAACGATGTTAACTAGACGCGTTGGGAATTCAACATCTCATATCTCAATGATTCGCCCTTATGTTTACTCTGCGTAAACTCATTGAATGTTTCAATTGTTATGTTTGTCGCTGCGGTCTTCAGTACACGGACATATGCATGTAACAGTTTACAAATTGTTTACCATATTAATGCAAAATGCAATTTATTTAAATGCTTCAATTAATACTACAATACATGGAGATATAAATGTTTATTTAATTCTCGAAAAGTAAGGAAATTTTCTTTAGTTCTTTCTATATGTAGATGTTCTTCTTTTTTCTCTCTCTTCTTCTTCTCTTCTTTTCCACTTGTTATCTTGGATACATATATTTTTCTCAGTACAAATAATTCAAAATAAACAGTTCAATTAATATTGTACATGCACACCAATTAATTACCAAAAAATTTCGTGAATTCTTTCATTACCGGACAAAAGCAATATTAACATGTATAGGTATATGTTATAATGACCATTAAATAATATGGTATTTTCCGCTTTTAATTAATTTCTGGTCTGTCTTTGAATTTATCGCAGTATAAAAAGAGAAAGAGAAATGATTATCGTTTAAACTCTTTATCCAAATATCTGTTTGACGCATTGTTATCATCATTACGATGACATTGTATATATTTTTACAAAGACGTACATTGCATCTAAATGACGATAAACCATTGATATTCAATGGTCCACGCCGAATTCATAATTGATTTGTGCCGAATGTTTGGCCGTTTATGCGAATAAATACACATACATAAACTATTGACAAATTGCTACCGATTTCTGCGGTTAAATATTAATGTGAACTAATGCACATAGCGTTAGAGCGCAAACAATGGTAAATGGTAAATTCAAAAGTTCAACAATGATAGCGTCCCAGCGTGATAACTTAATGGTAATGACTATTTGCGCATTGTGACAATATGAAATACATTTAGCTCTTGAATATTGATATAATATTAACTATTAGTATATAATGAAAATACTATTTAATAGAACGGAATGAGTATATAATTGCACATTAGTCTTCACTTAAGAAATTTTATGTGTACATCACTTTTAAAATTAATGGTTAATACATTGGATTTAAATAGTTTTTCTTCTTTCATAACTATTGTAGATTTTTATGCGAGGAACAAAGACTTGAAAATCTATTTTTCATCGCATAAAACAGTGATACTTAAGCTCTCTTGTATTATTAGCGAAAGTCTCTTTAAATGTTGAATTTTACATCTATCTTTTTCGTTTTAATGGATAATACATTTCAATAATGTATTTTATCAGTCCCGAAATAATACATTAGTCGCATAATTGTAGTCACCGTTCTCTTTGATCATTCAGTAAATAAAGAATGTTCTCATCGGTATCAATGAAATCATACATTATCCCGTTTTAATCCGAAGACTACCTGTATTATCGGGAATTGTATTTTGCATATAATAATCGATGAAATGCGTTTTTAAGTATAATATATCCATACGTAGAGTATATATTACTTCTTGTTAGTATGCTTGTGAGTGAATATATTTGTACATACGTTCTAAACGTTCAGAAATTATTGGAGTATTAATAAACTTACTACAATGCTATTAATATCATTCATGCTGTAGGATTTTTCTCATTTGCTTCACCACAGTACTTTCAGAACTCACATACACAGGATAAAGTCGAAGTAAAATTAATCGCAATTACATCCCGTCAACTGTATACATATCTGAAAAACTTAGAAAACACTTCTTTAATTGACATTTTAATTATTTACCTACCTTTGAGTACTGTAAGGATGTAAATGCATTATATGTTACAGTTTGGAACATTAGCATTGAAATTGTCTGCCACAAGCTATTTGAGAGACTTTATTATTCTTACACATACACTATACTCCCGTTTTCCAACACTTCAATGATCTTTCGTGTCAAAGTACTCGTCTTCCCCCCAGACTTTATTTTCATGTTTGCGGCCGACTCAATAACGATTGCCGTATAGCAAACTTGAGCAAACACGAACACACAGAAATTCTGGAGTTCAGGCTATTACCATTACCAGATAGATGCAAGAGGGTGAAAACCATCGAAAAGTGCTCAACAAGGCCGATGTTTCTCTCATCCCTCTTAGATGCATCCATCGATGTTTTTCTGCCGTCTTAACCCATTTGTATCACAAGCGCATATATGCGCGCACCTTTTCTGGTCATTATCATCGGAACGTATTTATGCGTTCACATTGTGAGTGAATAGCAACACATATGAACAGTCTAAATTATTTACACAACATTCGTCGATTAGTACAATATCACTTTTTGAAATACTGTTAGACTTACAAGGGAACATCCGGAGGTGTAAGTCACCGATTTTTATGTAATTTTAATATGATATAGTCCTCATGAAAATATTTGATCCATTTTTTTCTATCCGCAACTGTCCACGTTAAAGGGGTGAAAACCAGCCTCAAAGTTGGGGTCCTGAAACTTTTTTATCGAATATTTCGAAAACTATTAGAGATACGAAAATTTCGTACAGAGTGAAAATTAATGCCTTCGGACTTTGAATCCAATGGTATAATCATTTTCTTAAAAAATCCATTTGTTTAAATAATACGCTAAAAAATACAACTTTTTTCATCATTTTGTTAGTTAAATTTCAATCAATTTTCTTGAATATTTGTTTGTGAATACTATGTATTAAAACAACAAAATACGGATAAATTGAAAATTTGATATTTGTATTGCAAAAAAAGTTATTGCATTTTCAATTTTTACGCTTGCGTACTTGTCATGTTATTCTTTCGTATATATATATATATATATATATATATGTATGACTGCTCTGAATGGTCAGATTTTATTGTCAGACACACATATTGCTTTTATATAAATTTAAAAAATGCGATTGATTAATTACTAATGTTTAGTAAATATTGCAATAGTGGTATTCATTGCTGTTGGTATAACAAATATTTTCTACCACCACGATCATTCTAAAGCAGCTATATTCAGCGTCAAGAATATTTTGCACGCCCGAGCCGTCCTTCGAGAAACACCGCCTCCTTCACACAAACATACAGCCGAGATGTCACTGATTCACAACCATTCTGTAGGCGTCACGGTCGTGCCTATTGGCACTGGCGTGGTGCCGCATTTGGGGCGACATTCGTAGTTAATCGCTCGCGCTGGAAAGACGTGCCTCGCGCGTCAGTCGCGGAGATAAGAACGACGTACGTGGCACGTCGACTCATAATATTTGTTGAGGAACAGTTTCAAATGGCACTACGTCGTATGGGCTGCAGCGGCCGCGACGGCAACAATGTATTCTCTAATACGAGGAAGCCTAGCGTTCTAGTATCGGATAGTTATTTTTAACAATTTGCGCTAGTAATTAATTTACAAATGTGCGTACTGGAACGCAATACTATATTTATGCCGTAAGATTTAATGAAGTGGTTTCGGCAAAACCATCGCCAGAAATTCAAAAACATTAAAATATATTAAATGTATTTGATTTAAAACATATCTGAGGATACTTTTTCACTAACAATACTTTTGTCTTATTCTACATAAGACGTAGTGCCATCTGAAATTGTTCCTCAACAAATATTCTGAGTCGACGTGCCACGCACGTCGTTCTTATCTCCGCGACTGACGCGCGAGGCACGTCTTTCCAGCGCGAGCGATTAACTACGAATGTCGCCCCAAATGCGGCACCACGCCAGTGCCGATAGGCATGAGCGTGACGGCTACAGAGTGGTTGTGAATCAGTGACATCTCGGCTGTATGTTGGGTGAAGGAGGCGGTGTTTCTCGAAGGACGGCTCAGGCGTGCAAAATATTCTTGACGCTGAGCTATATAATCAGTTCAAGCAGTTTATGTTTGAAAATTGTAAACATATAACGCACACCTCCTCAGAATTGTTCAATTTTTCAGGTCTGTCGGATGTAGAGTCACATCAGTACCATGTATGACTATCCCCAACTGTAAATCACCAATTCTTATGAAACTATAGTATAAGATGGATTTTGTGTAAAATATTTGACATCTACTATGTTTTATCGGCAATCGTCCACGTTAAAGGCGTGAAAACTGTCCGCAAAGTTAGGGTAATGAAAACTATTTTATCGAATATCTCCGAAACTATTAGAGATACGAAAATTTCATAAGGACTGAAAATTAACGTATTTTAACCACGAATCCAAATTTAAATAAAAATACTTTTTTCAACTTTGAGGGTGGTTTTTACACTGTTAACGTGAACGGTTGACAACAAAAAAAAATACGTGTCACATATTTTGACGAGATCTATATCATACTAAAATTTCATCAAAATCAATGATTTACACCTCGGGATGTTCCCTTAATAATAATAACCTTTATTTCAACGAAATACAGTTGACAGATACAAAGTAGATCAATGTTTTAAACCAGTAGGTTTGTCTAACATTCAAACATAACGTTGACTACTTAAAGACTAATGATTAAGCTGGAAATAATTGTAGAGGAAAAATTTTCATAAAAAAAACCTCAGCTGGGATGTTCCCTTGTTAGAGTTAATATAAAGAAATCTGATAGTATAGAGATATATTTTTGAATTTGTCATTTGATGCAAATGGGTTAAGGGCTGTTTAAAAACACCATGGAAAGAGAATCAGCGAAACATCGAGACTGTAATGCTGTAAAATTTTACTGACATTAGGTGAAAAAACTCAGAGAAATATCTTAGTTCTTCCTTAAAAATACTCTTATAACATGGTATTTCGATGCAGGTTGGTCTCAATAACTTCACGTTCTTACTTTTTTATTGATGGTCATATTCACAATTAGTTACACTTTTAGCCTTTGATATTTTCCAAATCGTTGGCGTCTGTTGCGAATAATAGTGACTGGACAGATATAATTTGAGTTGAACGACGAGAAGATTTGAAATGTTTGTCGTACACGGAATTCTTTATTTATATCTACAGAATTTGTGTGAATCTGTTCTTGGAGACTACGTACAAATGGTTATTACTAGACTCCGGATGTTTATGCATTTATGACAAAATGAATACGGCTAAAATACACAAAACGAACATAATATAAAAATATATCCGAAATATCCAAAATATGGTATTCGTTGTAACATTTATCGAGTGCAACAAATCCCTAAATAGGTTCTCTTGTATTAACTGCATTCGTTGAATTTGAAATTTGCATAAACATCCGGAGTCTAGTTATTACTGATAAAAAGTCAAGATTCCATGAGTATTAATCAATCACATAATAACACAACTCACTGTCATTAATACTGATTCATAAATAACAATCATAGCTAATCATAGCTATATATCCGATAAACAGGTCATTTTTGAAATTTAAGATTCTATAACGAAAGTGTTCGACTGGGTCAGCCTTGTAGAAAATGTTTAGAACAGAAAGTTTAAAAGTCCAATCAGTCTCGAATAAACCTTATTTCATCATAATTAATATCAGTTTAATTTGGGCAACCATCGCTATAGCGAGCTTGTTGTATCGAGATTCTACGTAATACATTTCAAAACCAATCAATCGTGAATTATCTTGACACGTGACATATCGCGTAACTATCACGTGTTGACAGTACAATTAGAATTATTCAATAATAGTCTACATGATCTTAGGAAATGAAGCGATATTCGTCAAAGGATTAAGATTATTTTCTTTCATAGTAAGTTTGTTAGAAAGGTGAAGAACCAAAGACGAGGAATTTATAATTCGCAAGAAATAATAGAATTTTTTTCAAAAAATGTATTAGACATTAAGATATTTAGAAATTCAATAAAGTAATAAATACCATTTTGCCCATCATTTAGATTGAATATTCGTTAAAGTACAAAATTTTAAGAATTGAACAACTAAAGTTCAATATTGTCTATTCAAATTTAACGCACACCACTTTCAAAATCATAAAACTTCACGTGGAAATGTTTTAATACAGGCAGTTGTGTAAACTCAAATATCGACGTGTAATATGCGACAGTAGTCGATAAATAAAAATGCACGACTCGGAAACTGAAAATATTCGCCATTCGATTCGTATATGTTTACAAAAGCGTTCGTCGACGCTACGAGAAATTGTGGGGAAATCTGGTGATAAACTGTTGTAACGAATTTCGTGCAAATTTCTCTCTCCTACAAGTTGTATGAATATTTTTCTCCTGCAACTCCTAAAAAATAACATGTACTCTATAAAATCTGCAACCATTTATGTGCTAAAACTCACATTAGGAATCGTACATCAAACATTTCTACATACGTATTAAAAATTCATCAATATTAAACAGTATAAACCGGTTGAAACTTAATTTTGCATTGACTTTTCATCATCTAAAGAAATTTCAATTCCTTTAATTTTAAAAGACTAGCCCAAATCGAAATAAAAATGGGACAGTACATTTGTTATTTAATCGAGAAATGTAGTAACATACATTCCACATATAAAAAGAATTCACCACTTTCCCGTAAGGAAAAATAAAAAATTCATCGCCAGAGTAAGGCAAACAATTTTTCTAAATTTTACTCGTTTCTTTTCAATGTTCTATCTTATCATTTCTATGGTAAGTCGTTATATTCGTGTAGTATTCAACTCTCATGGCAATTTCAACCATTTGAGGGACCAAAACTGCTATTATATACGCGTTTAGAGAATAGCTTTATCAAAGAAAAACGCGAAGCCTTTATTCCCTTGAGATAGAAAACGTCGTAATTACAGAATCATTGAGACACTCACTAAATTAATCCCAATGTGAAATATCTGTTATGATCGCATATGATTTACACTCAAAACATAACGTAGCAGACACAGATGCACGAGGTACAGAATCAAAGTGTATTCTACAATTTGTCGTACGAACCGCGTACATCTTTAATAATGCAAGGTAGACGTTACAACTACGTAAATGTAACATTGAAATACGCGACTGGGGAATGCATTGTTTTATCGTCCGCGGAAAATATCGTGAATTATTCAATGTAATTCTACAATATCAGTGTCCATGGAACACACATTTTTATTATGCGAATCCTCGTCGCTCGTATACCTGTTATTTCAACTACGATTATCGTGAATATTACATTTCATCCGTCAAAGGGTTTTCATGTTCATCGTCCCACGATCGATATACAGTCAAACGCAATAGGCAATTTTGAGGAACAGTGCCGAGCACGATAAATTTTTCTCAACAGCGAAATTTGCTGGCGGCGGGAAAACACGTTTGTTTCTGTCCGTCTCTTCGAATGTTGTACGACCTCACGCGAAGAATCACGCTTGACATTTTCCTACGGCAAATTTCAACGATTTCGATGATCAGCGGACGTGATAAATGGCCATTCAAGCGGCGAAATCACGTGCACGCTAGAACGATGCTAGTAGGATGACAATTAATGGGAATTCTTGTAGATTGCATACGTACGTGCATGCATGCGGACATGCATGAAATAGTGTTAAAATTCGACTTCTTTTTGAAGTAACCGTTTGCGTTGATACACAAAGTAATTATCTGCTGATGGTGTACGGTTCGAATTGATGTATTTTTAGTCATTTTTTAACGAATTTCCACAGAGTAGAAAGTTTTGTTCAAATAGGTTGGTTGCTTTACGTCGAATGATATTTCATTCAACAATTTTTGATTGTTGTTAAATATGAAAATCTGAAATTCAAAAAGAAATTTTGCGGGGGTCAAGTACTATTGGTATATATATATTTTTGAATTTAATATTGCTGAAAATTGAAAAATCCAATTTGAATTCGTATCTCTATGTATATTCTTATAAAACTGACTTACTATCAAGGGAACTACCCGAGGTGTCCGCCTCCGATTTTGATGAAATTTTGTACAGTTGTTCAGGACGCGAAAATAATCGATACGTATTTTTTTATATCTGCAAAATCGCATGTTTAGGGGGTGAAACCACCCTTCAAAGTTCCCGATTTTTTTCTTTTTTCGCTTATAACTTTAAAACGGTTAATGATAGACATTTTTGATAAATGTACGAAATGTTTGTTTCGGCGCCCAATAAAGGCCTATGGAATTGAAAATTTGATTTAACGATTTTTTGTTAATTTTTTATTAAAAAATGACATTTTTTTCGTCATATCTTTAAAGTTTACGATTCGATTTTAACCAAACTTGTTTTAGATGATAGAGAAATCAAAAATAAAAGTTACGCGTTTTTGCGTTTTTCCCTAATTTATTCTGGAGTCGTGAAATTAACCCTTTCCTTTTTTCGGTTTTGGCACTTTACATCACTATATCTGATAAACGAATGATGATGGGATAAAATGTATTATGGAACAAATACTTCCCTCCTCATCTAGAATATTATTGTTTTTGTAAAAAATCAAAATTAAAAAATTTTTCGTTTTGTTTTACAATACTCGAGCTGCGCGGATACGGCAAGACGCAGCAATCACAAACTGTCGTAGATGTCATAAAATGTCATAAGGGAAAATTTCGTTGTTTTTTACGTATGAAAAGAATATGTTTATAAATAATTGAAAACATAATTTATTTATAACAAAAAAAATAATTTAATTTATGAATTTCATATACATATACTATTATAGCTTCTATGAAACATATAGTTCGCAAAAATGATACTCTTCGAAGAAATGTTCAAAGCAAAGTGATTTTTTACGCACAATTGTAAGATTAATAGGAAATCTTATTAACCTCTTAGCTGTGATTGACGAGTATACTCGTCATGCGTGAAAGTCAGGGACCATCGGTTATTTAAATTGCAATTTTGTTATATATTGTAATTATAAACTTAATTGAGCAAGTAAAAAGTATAAATAATTTGTGTTAGATTTATGCATCCTGTAGCTGCTTATCAGTTTGTACAACCAGTTTAGATATGTGCGTTGATAATGCTTTTCAGATGTTAGCGTAAAATCCGCAAAAGCAAAAATCAAAAAACAACTAGTCTGACGCTAAACCCTAAGAGAGCTTTATGATAGGATTGCTTCAATGATGGTTCGCCACAGGACAAATGTTTGACGATTTTTAACTTAAAAGTAGTTCATTTTTCTTACATTTTTCGTGTATTATGTGTGTGACCTATTTTTATATTAAATACATAAGTAAATGTTAATAATACAATTATTAATTTTATCAAATAAACCATCTTTTCGATCCCATTTACTTACTCTATGATTGACTAGTACACTCGTCATCGCTCGATTTCCGTAACCCACGTATTTATCTGCGCACTCTCAAGAGAATTCGCCACAGCGAAACTAGTTAAATCACTGTTTTTCCAAAATCAATCTCTTTTCCCTACTATCTTGGAACAGACAGTTATTAGTTATTTGAAATTGTTCTAATACAACAAAGATGCAATGTATCACTTTGTATTTGAAAAACCTTTTACACGTAAGCCCAACAATAAAAGTTCCTCAGTAACAACATACATTTTCTAACACAAATTCATAGCAGAGCTGGGCAAATTTTATTTCAAATAAAGATAATAAGTTAATTATTGAAAATAACAGTATCTCAAATAATCTCTATGAAATAACTATTTGAAAGGAATTTATTTGAGTACATTTATTTCAAATAATAACTTTATTATAATTTATTTCGGCGTAGTCATTTGAAATAAACATATTTGAAATAATTAAGAGAAATGTATGATACTAATTATAAGTTGAAATTTCGCCTTATTTATGTTTAGTTCGGAAAATAAGTTATTGATGGGTAACAATAAAGATTTATTTTACACCATTTGCTTTCAATAAAACCCTTTTTTCGAACAGTTCATCGCAAAGAGATTTCATTCTTAGGGCATTAAACATGTTATTTGACATTTGAAATACTTATCTTAAATAAGAAAATAACTTGTTATTTTATTTTTTGAACTGATGTATTTCACGAAATAAAAGAATAGATAATCATTTCATAAAATTATTTTGTTGGACGAAATATAACATAATTTATTTCAAATAGTGAAATATTTTTGTGAAATAACTTTTTATTTCAAGTAATATTTCTAATAAGTTTTAAAATATTGTATCTGAAACAATGCCCAGCTCTGATTCATAGACGAATTGATTCCAAATACAAAACATCAAAGTATCTATGTTGAAAACATTCCGCGTCTATTATTAACTTTCAAAAATGACAGTGGAAGATTGTGAGTGTAAAATCGAAATTCACGAACTTACAATTGTTCTCCTGCATGCAACCGATACTGTACATACGTAGATACGTACAGATACGAGGTTGCGCACGAAAATATATCGCGGACGAATACGAATTGGTTCGCGCAGGCGAACCAATACGCCGACATGCTCTCTGATTTATGAGTACGGAATTCGAGCAAAGGAGAATTCCAGTGTCTGCATATTTACAAGGTCCTTGTGTTTCAAATCTGCCAGCAATGGCGTCGGTAGGACACAGGAGAAATACCACGGATTAAAGCGAGCGAACCTCTTGATTTAGGTAGAACGAGCTTTATTGCCCCGTGTTCGATCCCAATTGCTTCTCCCCAGATTTATGAATATCTCACATCAGAGAATAGAAGTAGGGGAAGAATTTCAGCGTTGGAATTGGGAAATAGCTTTCACGTAAATATGAAATGTACAATACTTTTATTTGTATTACTTAATAGGAAATTTTAGGCAGAGGTCAATGTAAACATATATTTTGATGAGGGGAATAGAATTGTTTATGAGCTGAATTATCTTCCTCCTTTGCACAGTGTACGTATTGTCCCAATTGTTTATGACGTGTTAATTTTACTCTGTGATTCATGAACGGCAAAGTGTTGATGAAACTTCCAACGATTTATTTGGTGCATTTAGAAATGCTAGGATAAATAGTAAAATTAAAATTACCTTTCCTCTGGATGAAGAAAAGGCATGAGAAAATTTTGAATTTTCGGCAGCAAAGAGAAAACTATTTTTGTAAAGCCGGAATGTAAAATGGAAAGTATAACTCAACAAAGTGTTGGGGAACTGTAAAGACGGAGTACAATATTTTTTTTGGAATAAAACTATCCGAGTTTAGTAAAATATCTCGCAAGGCAAAGATTTTTCTTTCACTTTTCCTGTTCAAGTTAGGTGCTCTTTCAGTAATCCGAATTTTTCGTCTGATTGCTGTAAAAATAATAAAATCTCATATATGTGTAGTATGTGAGGAATGAGTATGGGTGTGGGTGTGATGTGTGGGAGCGTGCGAGGATGTATGAGTGAGGTAAACTGTTGAATGATGCGATGAAACAATAGTCCAGTCAAATAAGACTTTGAAGGTTACAAAAATTCCCATAGAGCTAAAAATTGGTATGAATGTTCAGAATGCTATTATAAATGAATTGTGAAAAGTCCCCATCAATCCCCCTTGTGCAAAAAATTTTATTGATGGTGAAAGTTTGCAAAAATAGGTTTTTCGCGTTTTTCAGCTAAACGGTGAGTTTTACAGCAAAAATAGTTCAGACAAAAATTGTAGATCATTCGATTCTCTACAAAAAATGTATCCACACTTTTTTTCATAAGTATTGCCATTTCCGTGATACAGCGGTTAAAAGAACTGAAAAAATTATTTTATTCGTAATATGCACACGTTTCCACACCACCTATGAGGTAGTGTGCTTGGCGCTGTTTTTTTTAACGTGGTTTCCCCGGTAGGCCTATTCCACGATCTATTGTGATTCTATTGAATTCAAAGTGAGTATTGAAAATGATGAAAGCTGTGTAAATTATGTTATATAAAAATGAAAAAATAATTTGGAAAAATTATTCGTCGGATTCATAATAATCCAATGGAACTTCTAGTGTACTGTCTTCGTTTTCTTCATCTTATTTTTCTTCATCTTCCTGCTGGATACAAATATGTTCTAAAAGTGATACATCATATGTCTCATCACTGATATCGTAATTATCCTCATCTAGTATCGATTCAACATTGGAACACGACTGTCCTTGACAATTGGTACATACTAAAGAACAAAACAGTCCAACCTTTTTACAGCCGCATTTAGCATTGCAACCTTTTTTGCAATTGCAAAAGATGGTGTTAAGGAGTTTTTCTGGTGCAGGTGGGAGTAACGTATGAATTGGTTCCAATGCATTGTCAACTAACTTCCAACCCCAGTCTTCTGGATCCATTTTATTACCAAGCCACACTTGAACTTGATAATATACCCGGAATAGATGTTGTTGAGCAGCAGCAGAGGTTGGGGGAAGACAAGCTAATTGCACTTGTTTTTTATTATAAGTTTTTTTTTGCAAAAGATAAGTATCGGAGTTTATCCAAGCAGGTAACTTTTTTTGGAGCTCCGGACATAGAAAAAAGAAAGTGAATTCCATTAGTGATTATAACTGCACATGAATTTTTACAGATGTCTGGTCTTTCACGTACTCCGAAAACTCATCACCTCTTTCAATACTTGCATCAATTAATGTTTAATGCCGCGATCAACAGTAACAACTCCACTTTCAGTCAAAGGTTGACTACAAATAAAGCAGAATTGCGACATTTTTTTTTAATAACAGTAAAATGCACAAACTTTGTTACAAAATATAAGCGATAGCCACGAGTTGTCACTACGAAGGAATGCTTACGACTAACAGTATTTTGTTGAGTATGAGACCTTTGAAACGGAGCAGGTATACGAGCATCGTCACGCTGACAATTGAATGGAAGACAAATGTTACTCAAGGCCATGCGACTAAATGAAAATAGGGGCGGAGTTTTTGACGTTCATTTATATTCTAAGAATTTTATAATTTGTATATATAAGACATAGGGACTCATATTTTTACTCGTATAACGGTTCAAAAATGTATATAAAAGTACATTACGTGCATATTACGAATAAAATAATTTTTTCAGTTCTTTGAACCGCTGTATCACGGAAATGGCAATACTTATGAAAAAAAGTGTGGATACATTTTTTGTAGAGAATCGGATGATCTACAATTTTTGTCTGAACTATTTTTGCTGTAAAACTCACCGTTTAGCTGAAAAACGCGAAAAACCTATTTTTGCAAACTTTCACCATCAATAAAATTTTTTGCACAAGGGGGATTGATGGGGACTTTTCACAATTCATTTATAATAGTATTCTGAACATTCATACCAATTTTTAGCTCTATGGGAATTTTTGTAACCTTACTTCTATTTTAAGGATTAATTTGACTGGACTACAATGACGATGGGTGACGGTAGAGATGCGGATGGCAACGGAGAAGTTTAGTTTCCGTTCTGCTACGAAGAAGTTAAGAAGTACGACGCGCATTGAATTGTTAAGAGTTATTATTTTATTTTAGATGTCATTCTACTATTTTATTTTAGTTTCTTTTTATTTGTGTACTCATATTTGTTATTCTTTATCTATTTTTATTATAACAAACTATATACTTCCATCATTTATATAAAATCCTACATATGTGCAGCTTTTCGAAACTCGGATAGAGAACCCATGACTTTGTAACGCCAGAGGAACGGGTTTCACGTCGATGATTCGGAATTAGATCATGGTGCTGGCCCATGCAGTCAAACAATGCAACGCATGACTGCATTGTCTGAGAATTAGACTCAGAGGCTCCAGCGGAAACGTCATTTTCATTTTGTTATTTAACTTTAAAAGGGAAAAATGGGAAATAAGGTAAAATTTAATCCATTTTAATAGCTCCATAACAATGTCTTGCTGAATCGCTCTTGATGACCGCCTCGAAATTGGATACGAGGAATGAAATAATAGCTGTGCCGTACACTAGAAATAGAAAATATAATGGAAAGAAAATCCTTAGATAAAATTAATTTACATAAAAACAAAGGAAAGCTTCAAGGTTTAAATTACTTTTCCAATTTTCTGTCAACTAAGTGAAATTAATTTTGCAAATCATCTATACATTAATCAATACATTCACTTTTATATTCAGTTAAATCGTATTTCCTGGAATAATTCAACTGTATACTTTTAATTGTGTTGTATCGGCAGTGAAATGGAAACATTTGTGAAATTTTTTGTTAATTATTATTCGGAGAAGAGGAATGGAAATAAATCTCTTATACTTTGTTGCCAATGTTTATTGTTCGTATAAATTGCAGGATTTTTTATATAAAACAAAAACATGGATATCAAACGAATACGTTTTTTGTATCACTGAAAATGAGCTTTAAAAAAAGAGCATATTCAATAAATTGTATTTGGTTTATTAACAAATTGCAATGAAACAATATCTATTATAGCTGCTTATTATAAGCTATTACAGACAGTATTTCAGAAGAATTATTAATCTCTGTGATTGATCGTTAGGAAAGTTTCAGTAGGCGACATTACTAGTAAAGTCCTGCACGATGAAACTCTTGATGAATCTTTGTGTCATAGAGACAAAGAATTATTTCAATCGCTGTAATAGTTTTGAGGACAATTAATTTTAAAGGAAGTCATAGAGAAAGAAATCTAAAGTAAAATTTGTCGGTCTTTGTACGACATAATAGGTCAAACTAAATTGAAAAGACAATTGAAATCAGAATGTCCCTGGGAAGATGGGAACATTTTTCATTATAAAATCATTTTCAAATTGTCGAGACAGAGTTTATAGAATTTTGTCATGGAATTCATAGCGATACGTGAAATTAAAGACTTCAGAAGTTGTTTCTAATGTTCTAAAATACTTTGCTCAGGGAACAATGACATAACATTTAATTACTGTGCAAACTGCCTAGCTTCGCAACTGAAATTCTCATTTCGTATCGAATATGGTTATTAACATCATAGAATATTGAAGAAATGAAAATGTTCATTACGAATGCCCTTCTTGTTCAATTATAATTATTTATTGAAGTATAAGTTAACTTTAATGTGCAGCTACAAACAAAGATGTTTCAAAAATATTACAGACTGTCCATTTGCGTAGACATGTTGCCATACTAAAAAAAGAATAATCAATCATTCAGTTTATTTGTAACCAGAAAGACAAATAAATTGAAATGGCGATGAATTTTCTTACATGACACACCTCAAATTTTTCTAACACATTTCGGTAATACAAAGAATCCAATGTAAAATGTAAAGTGGATCATATTTCAACAATTTATGAATATCTTTTATAATTTTGTAATTGGTTTGGAACCTGAATTGTATCTTTATCAAAATGAAAATCCACGTTCAATGGAAATTGCATCCTTTTTAACCAGAGTATGTATCGAACTTTTATGAGACACTTTTTTTAAACAAAATATTCTTTTTTCTGCAGAATTTCTGAAAACTCCAATGAAATATAGTTTCCCGGTTTCCAGTATTCATCTCTAAAATAAATTTTCATCGTAGACGAATATTTTCATACCACTGCTTATACTGTAATGTAGGTATATAGGTGTTATATGTAGTCTGTTCAAAATGTTTCAGCAATTCGATTAAAATAGGATACCCTATGTTGAAGATAGTTTAACCAAAAAGTGTATGCCCGAAATGTAATGATACTCTAATTGAGGATCCGTAGGTATAGAGAAAATCGTAGTTACAAGAGCCGAAATTCTACACGTGAAGATCCTTAAATGGACGATTTTCTCAAATGTACAATATTGTTAGCAATTTAGTAGATGGGTTTTAATTACATGAAAGTTACATTAGTTCCACGTGGCTAGAGTATAACCTCGGACCGTTCAATAATTATCAAAGTAGAGAATGTTCGTGGGAAATTACTTTACTTACAAAGGAACATATCGAACTCGAACACACCGATTTTGATGCAATTTATGTCACATGTAGTCCTCGAAAAAAAAAAATATTAGACGCGTATTTTTTTTATCGGCAGCCATTTACTATGTAGGGGTGAAAATATCTCAAAGTTAAGGGTAGAAAACACATTTTTCGAAATACTTCGGCAACCAGAGAACATCAAAATTTCGTTTTTTTTTTCAAATTGTATGTTTGTCGACCAAGAAGTTATTTAACTGTGTAAGAAAAGTTGCCTAAAAGGTATTTGTTTAAAAAATATATTTTTTTTGTGAATATCTCACAGAAAACATTCTCAATCAATTAAATAAATTTATGTATATAAACTATGGTCCAAATTAGCGAATACGTGTTTTTGGATTTTTCCGATTTTTGACGATAACAGTCATTATTTCGCGTTCAGCTTTTCTCGCTGCGTGCGGAACTGGCCGGCTGAAATGGACTTTTTTCGTAACAAAGCTAATTTAATTGCCGATACTAGTATTCTAATAATCTATACGAAAGAATGTAAACATCAAATAAGAATCGTTAGTGTTAAAAACCACAAAATTCCAAACTCACGTATCCACTGATTTGGATAATAATTAACGTATGTATTATGTAATAGCGGAATAAGGCTTTTCAGATAAAATTAACGAAAAAATTCAATTTTTTAATATACGGTTTTATTAAATAATACATTCAAATTTGAATTTTTTCGTTAATTTTTCCTTATAAGTGTTATTCTGCTATCGAATCAGTGAATCGATCTGCGATCTCAATCAGTGGATACGTGATTTTTTAATTTTTTAGTTTTTGACGCTAATTGTTGTTATTTGATGTTTAACATTCTTTCGCATAGATTATTAAATGTGATTATTAAATGGTATTAGCCATAAGATCAACGGTGTCTTGAAAGAAGTCCACTTCGGCAGAGCAGTTCCGGAAGAGCAATCAAACAGAAATGTACTCCTTTCAAGACAAAGCTGGTGTAATTTTAATAAATCGGGAAGGTATAAAAAAAAGAACTTTATTCTGTATACTATACTATACAGTGTATAGCGTTCACAGTAATGGTATTGTGCGAAGAATTGTGTTAAACATAAATGTTCTTTGCAGCAAGAACATTTAAGTGCGGTCACACAATAGTACTGGAAACATTTCTTATTTTCTAATTGCATGATGAAAAAAAAGTCCACGGGAGGTTCAAATTCTTCAGGTCATTCCTCTATATAGCCACAACTGAACCACGTATATCGAAATAAGTGTTTCAGTAACTGGGACTATAATCCGCACGGAGAGAGAAAAGTTAAACGCGAAATAATGACCGTTATATGAAATTTGAATCCGAATTTGGACCATAATTTGTGTACATAAATTTATTTAATTGGTTGAGAATGTTTTCTGGGAGATATTAACATAAAAAAAATTATTTGTTTAATATATTTTTTAAACAAATACCTTTAAGCAACTTTTCTTAGACAGTTAATTTCGTGGTCGAAAAACACACAATTTGAAAAAAAAGACGAAATTTGTATGACCCTTAGTTGCCGAAGTATTTCCAAAAATGTGTTTCCTACCCTCAACTTTGAGGGGTATTTTCACCCCTTCAGAGTGGATGGTTGCCGATAAAAAAATACGTGTCTAATATTCTTTCGAGAACTGTGATAAATTTCATCAAAATCGGTGTGTTCGAGTACGATATGTTCCCTTGTTACTACAAGCTTAATTCATTGTCTTTGAATATGCAACCTTACATTTCAGTCGTGCGTCAATTGGGATTCATCCTTTGAGCTACCATAACTGCGCTATGGGTCAACTAAAACCGTTTGCAAATCGCTAAATTGTCTGGGAGTGGTATTCCATATTGGTGTATACGTGGAAATTGTACAGAAATATTTAAGCCGGCAATGTTACTGTGGAATTGGAATTTATCGTTAATATTGCAATGGCTATATATTACTATTCATAATTTCATCGATGGGGTATTAATTTGAAAATAAAGCGCTGACATTTAAAACGATGGAATACAGTATGCAACGTGATAATATGATTTCGATTTGAGCGAGAGCGATTTGAAATTAACTATTAATCGTTCAATGAAAGAATTTATATCATTGTGTTTTTTTATTTTTACTTCAGCATGACTGTCTTTCTTTGTGATCTTCATTGTAAAACATTACCACTTGTTGCTACGAGTATTAAAACAAAATTACAAATTCATCCATTATTCACGATAGAATTGGATATTGTTGAATTTTTATTAATATGAATTATATGCATTCTGACTAGGCACTTATATATAGTTACTAACAAAAAATGTAATACTGGTATCTTTGAGTCTTTGCAACGATACAGTTGACTTTAATTGTTATCAGTTAAGGAGGTTTAATAAAGGAGAATCGAATATCGCTGTGTATATATATAATAAGTATTTTGCATTTGACGTACAATTCAAAAACAATTTCCACCGGTCATGAGTCGATCTGGATAATAAATCTATTAAGCAACCCAATAATTGCCAAGGAACAACCTCAACAATTTAACCTCGCAATTACTACCCTCCACATAATTCCTACGAGCCATGCACACTTACAGGATCGTTAAATCAATTACTATTAGCCTTTTAAAACTTTAATATAGTCTCGAAAGCTACTCAATTGTACACGCGATGCCAAGTTAGGTATTTAATTTTGACAATTTTTTATCTCAAAATATAATACTTTTGAAATTTCATGCTGAGACAATGTTTTAAACATTTTGAATTAAAACGCTGAATCAAAAGTCCAAAGGAAATAAAACTTTACATACACGTATCAGCAACATGAATATTAAAGTATAAGAGAAATTAACAATAGGTTTATGTAGTATTTCAGACTATGTAATTCTTAGAAAATTTCTCCCAAAATAAATGTAGTGTAGGTAGTTAATTAATAGTGTAGGTAGGTAATATTACATTTGTATGCAATTAACAAATTGAACGCCACCGGTATTTCGCTAGTTTCATCATTTCTACTGAAGTGACATCTCTTTCTATTAAATCCACATCTTTACAAAGCAGAAACTTTAAAGATACAGATATTCGGTAAACCTTTATCTCTTTAACGTCGATATTCAAATATTTAGTATGTCTGCGAATTCATAAATATCACAATTTAATAGTTACACGAATTTTCACTGAATTTAATAGCGCCGGTCACCGGTGAGCCCCACGTCAGTCAAAGTGTTAAAAATAGAAAGGTCTAGCAAGACAAAAATTGAAACATATTCAAAATACCCGATGCAGGCTCCACTTATCCATAGATATATTAGCTCAAGGCGAGACACCCTACATAATTGTGCCCATAATTATAAAAGTGGTCTAATTGTAAGACATATATTTCTTGTTTCGAGATATTTAATGCATTGCATTTGAACAAATTAAAAAATATTTTTATATTATGCAACATTTTAATTTGGAATTTTATTAGTCTTGATTAATGGAAATTTATTATGAATATGAAATTTTGCGTGAATTTCCTACGGAAATGTTTTTAAAGTTTGAATTGACTTAGACCATTTTTAAAATTAACTAAATGTCCTATAAAGGACTTAAAGTGATAAAAAACTACGAGTTTTATTAGAAACAATAATTTTAATGAAATAATTCATGAACATTTATTAATTATTTTGAAAAAGTAATCAGTTTTTATAATTTTAGGCTTTTATCATTATTCCTGAAAAACTGGGGGGATGTATGGTAGTAAACACATAATATTTTTATGTTTTCCTTCCGTTACTGGTCTAGTAGTGATGTATACCGGAAGTAATTTAATATTTCCGTATATTTTTGGTCTTCCTCTTTTAGGTGAAAGATCCAAATCGTGGAATTTAGAATCATCTAAAGAAGTTTTATAGAACATCTGATAAGGTTTATTTTGCAAGAATCTCATTCATTGAATTTGCAACTAAGAGACAGATTCGCCCGCGATATTTTTTACTCTTCTTGTCGTTGACTCTTCTAGTGGTTTCGTTGAACTAAAATCCGGCTGCATCATTCATTTTACCGAAAATCTATATCTTCTTCTACACTTTTCTATCAATTCATAATAATGCTCAGGGTTGTATAAGTAATTTACTTTTTTTATTTTTATTTGTATTAATTCAAAGTCGCGGTCATTCGGTAGAAAGGAATGACCAGATACCAAAAATTTAAGGGTATGTTTATATAATATTTTAAATTTTTGACTTAGACCACTTTCATAATTAACACTAAATGAATTCCATGTAATGTTGAAATTACAACCACTATCTAATGGTTCATTTTTGACAATATCATAAAAATTACATTGAATTAATTTAGTTTATAATAATGTGGTGTGAAATAACCAGACTGCGGATTTTTATGTATTTATGACGAATTAAATACGGTTAAAATATACAAAAAGAACATAATATAAAAATAAATCTAAAGTATCCATAGTATGGTATTTGTTGTAATATTTATTGAGTGCAATAAATCCCTAGATAGGTTTTCCTGTCTCACCTGCATTTGTGAAACTCGAAATTTGCATAAACATCCGCAGTCTAGAAATAACTGATAAATTTTTAATATTTGCTTGTTAAGGGTGACTACGTACATTAACCCTTTGCACTCCAACTACCAGTCTGGCTGGCATAACAAATAAAGGCGATCTACTCCAACTCCCAGCTCTACTGGCAACATTTTATTTTCTAATTATTACTAATTAGAAGTGACCCTAAACGAACCAAAATATGTATGGTTTGTTTAACTCCTGGTGATCTTGGAAGAAAAAGAACAACTTTCTATTGTGATACATGTGCAAGAAAACCCGTTCCAAATGTAGGCGACTGTTTCTTGAATTATCATACAAGAAAAGTTTGTAAGATGAAGGTTGTTTTTGTTCGGTCGGTGACGTAAAATGTGACAAGTTGTGTATTTTTCTCTTCGTAATGAAGGACGGCTATTTGTCGACCGGAGTTTAAATAAAATACTTCTTGTTCAAATTTTTCGATACGTTTCGGTAACTGTATGTTACCCTCTTCAGTCGTAAAATTTATTCTATTATACATAGAAGGGTAAAATTAGTTATAAATCTTATGACAATTGAAATAACAGTTAATATTAAGTAAAAGCTTAATATTAAAATAAAGTAAATTAATTGTGAATATGTACTGAACTTGAAACTAATTAAAGAAATTAGAATAAAAAACAAAAATAAAAATTTGAATATATTGAAAGAACACTACTTACAAAAGAAGACCTAGGATATCTTTCTCTGTTTGAGGTGGGCCTAGGTGCCCTTTGTCTCAGATGTTGGAAGGAGACAGACTAAAATCGTTGAAAATTTAAAGGACAAAACTCGTGGTGAGAAAAGGAACCAAAATATTTTAATATGTGTGAGTCAGTGTATATGAGAGTTGGTGTGTGTATGGAGTGACAGAGTGCTATATCTAGGAACGTCATGTATGTGTGTTTGAAAATATGTATGAGATATGTAGTCTATTGCGTTAAGAGTGTATTGGTACTTAGATACAAGATCCCGGTCGATAATCTGTTAAACTGTAAAGAAAAGTACAAGAGGGCGTATACATCAATATCACGCGCCATTCATCCAGAAGGAAGCAAGCGAAGAAACACGTGGATCTATTAATCACAAAAGCAATTGTCATAAGATTTATAACTAATTTTACCCTTCTATGTATAATAGAATAAATTTTACGACTGAAGAGGGTAACATACAGTTACCGGAACGTATCGAAAAATTTGAACAAGAAGTATTTTATTTACAAGAAAAGTTTATATGAAATAAATTATTATATTGCTAAATTAACTTAACCTAATATATGAATACATTTTATATTATTAATCAATATTTAAGTAATTAATCGATGTTTAATACACTTCTACAAACATTTCATCAAATTGGTCTTCTGCCGTTTATGTTATGAAAAAAATATCAACCAAATTATATATTTTGAATCTGAATTTACTTTAAGATACATTGAAGTTAACTAAGTTTTTGAGTTAATTCTCGTTAATAAAAAATCATTTTTCTAAAAAGTGCAGCGTTTTCTTCAAAGTATTGTGATTACAAAATATTGCCTAAAAGTCCGTAGAGTAAACTACCAATAGGCGCAAGAAATTCAAGGAGCGCAAAGGGTTAACATCGTGTGCACATATCTCAAGAATAAAAATACCTCATTCAGCTATATTCACATATATCGACACTCCGATTCTTTATCGCAATGAACTAATTGGCCACGTGTACCTTATATCTTCAAAGGTCATGCAAATCTTTAGCCAGCATGATTCTCTCATTTACACGAAATCCGTAAGAAATAGTAATTACCACGTTGCGAACTCTTAGTCCCACGCTATTTCCGGCTACCTGTATCATCTATCCGATTGTGTTTGATAGGCGTAGTTAGGGTAGTAGATTGGCTGATAAGTGGTAAGCAAAGCTTAAACGTAAGGCCAATCCTCCTCTCCCTTTATCCGCAGCTAGAGGCTCAGCAACAGTTACGACCTGTAATCGATACGATCCGTCGTCCTCTAACTCGTCCAAGAAGTACCGTCGTCCAAAGTGGTAGTAATAGACGTACGCTTAGTTAGACCGAGCGGAAAGTGATGTATCGGGTAAAAAGTTTCCAAGTCGATCGAGCTAACTGCTTCGTGCACTTTCTGCTGCTACAATCCTGAGAAATACGTACCGTTAAGGTACATAAAGGTGGGAGGGAGAGAGTTTGACTGACACGAGACAGACAGGCAAATACGATTCGAGAAGCCTTTGAAATAATGGGACCACTAGAAACTCGTTAGGTTTTGTTAATACTGGGAGAGACAGGACGATCATTTTGTATGACTTCTCGTTTCATAATGTTTTTGATATTTCGTGCCGTGGTTCCAGCTGATTCAACGTGAACGTAGTGGTGAAATCGTGAATGGAGAAATCTGTTTCCGGTTTTACGTAATAAGGGGTTGGATCGATTGTGTTTGCTATGGATGCGATGAATATTTTTAGATTTTCTAGTCTGACTGGATGATAGGGTGGTATTGTGAAGTTGGCAGGGTTTTATTGAAGAGAAGTTATGTTTTTAAGTGAATTAGTATCATTGATGTGAATAAAAAGTATTTGAAATAAATGTTGCCGTATTTTAATAAATCTGATGCACGGAAGGTTTTCGTGTTTCAATATTTCAACGGTTCAGTTTTATCTCTTGTTGACGTTATATCTGCTGCAGCTTACGAAGCTATGTATCAAAGTGAAAATAGAAATACTGATAAGCGATAAAAGGATAATTTATCTTGGTCGGTTTTATGATCGTCAGGAATCTTGTAGAGGGAGAATAATTTAATAAATTGCGTAGTAATAAATTGGAATAAAATTGTGACACAGTTTGTCTCGACGTTTTTCACTTGAAGTTGTCTCCGCAACGTCAGGAATTATATTTTAAATTCGGATTAACCATTTTGAAGCTTAGAGAAAATCGCATCCTTCTAATTGTGGATTATCGTCCTTAACACTAAACCTACCAAGCCGGTCAAAATGACCGATACACTATTTTTTCTAAAAATTCTCTAAATTGATAGGGAAGTCATGAAGCAAATATTCCACTTCTATCTTATAAACCATAAATTACTTAATTGCTCACCTCTTTCACCTGTGTATTTCTCTTCTTTTACACTATTTAATAAATGTATCTAAATTTTAGTAGATATAACGTCGGTAGTTTTAGTGTTAATTTGTGTTGCAATTATGAAGATAATTATTCTTCGAGGAAACATGAAATATATATAAAGCGAAAATATAGAATAGAAACTTTTCATGAGGAACTACATTTACTAAAAATTCCTTTGCCTTATTTGCATCATCAATGCAATCCTTCAACCGATGTAAAACAAAAGTGCAACCCATTCCCCAAACATCCCCTACCATTTTCTCAACACTTATCCCTCCATAATATTTACAATCCCATCGACCAAAAAATTCAAACTACCGAAGACTACCACCCCAATCTCAAATTTCCACAGCATTCCCGAACCATAATTCGCCTTCAATCAAATCGCTTCACATCCCTCAAAGTCCCAAAACCCCCAACCACATAAGACTCCATGCTCCCAGAATTCGAAAGCAATACTAAATCAAGTTATTTCCAACCAAAGAAGAAGAAAAACCTCTACGCACAGGAAACCACCCCTTGATAACTCTCACGTCAAGAAATTTCCATGCAAAAGTCCCTCCGCAAAAACTCTTTCAACGCAAGCAAGAGCGAAAGAGGCACCTTAAAAGTCGTCGAACGAGTTCGATGCCGAACGCACGCAGAATGGTTTCCGGTGTACGTGTTATCGAGTCCTTTATAAAAAATACATCCGATAAAATCTGGCGCATAAGTACTTCAGCTCGAGGGAATAGGTAGCGTGGCTGGTAAGCAGGAGGGACAAAAAGAAGAAGAAGGGTTAGCCGTGGAGTCTCGGGCAGCGAGGGTTTCTCTGGCATGTAGTCAGCCATCCACCCCGCCATCCAGCCGATCCGCCAACCACGCAGTAGGGAGAGTCAGGAACGAGTCAGACGGACGAACAAGCGCCAGTCTACCGTGGGCGCACGACGCGGCACCACGAGTTTCGCGAGGACGTTTCTTATCGTCCGGTAACGTCGATGGTGTATCATTTAATAACAATTGTTCACTCGCCTATGGGACTTAACGTGTGAAGGTTAATCGGATACGATTTTACGAGTAGTGAGAAAGAAGAATGTACTGTTTCGATTGTGACTTGTGACTTGGGATAGTGATGGATCGAGAGAAATTGTGTTACGGCTGATCGACACCCGGCCGATGATCTGCAATAGTGAAAGGTAATTGTTCGAGGAAATAAATGTATGATAGTGCTTTTGGGAATAGAGTTACGATTGGATAGAATTTTGACGAAGTCATGACCGTTTTATCTATTTTTTTTTTCTCGTAATTCTTTTTTTTTTCCCCTTTTCATTGTGAGACGACGAGATTGCTGCACGAGGTATAACTAGTTTGTCAACTGGCGGCTTTTGAGACGCGTTATTACGCCGTTTAAATCGATGCTTAACACGCGTGTCGCGGATTAAGCTATGCGTGAATAATTTGTCGCGTGTAAGGGATACTCGGTTTTGCCGATTTTTATGTCAGCGCTCGTGTCAATGGTTTGATGAGTGGAGTGGAAAATAAGGATTTTCGGTGTTTCAATGAATTTTTTTAGACTTTGTTTGAAAGTGTTTGAATTTTTTTAGTGATCGTGTTTAAAAGTTGTACTTTAACCCTTTGCACTTCGTGTTATTTTGCGTATGAGCTACCAGTTACTTCAGGGCTATTTATACCGTGTGGGTGCTCCTTCGTGGAAAATTGAAAATTTTGTCTTGCCATTAAAAAAGATGCGTGTACACTTTAAAATTGTATTTTAAAATATAAAAAAATGTAAAAATATATCGGATTTATTTAACAACTGAATTATCAGCTTCTGCTACAATGTCTTATATTATATATGATTCATATTCTTGGAAAGAAACTTTGCAGTTTAAAATTCGCTTTCGAAACTGTTCCTGTGAAAGTTTGCGATACATGATAAAAGTATTCGTTATCGCTATTCTGTTTCGAGTTTGAGTATCGTTGTTTGCGATGTAAAATATCGGTTAAATTTTGAAGTTCTACTTTTCCGGAGAAGTATGCAGGATAGAATTCTGATTTCAATAAGAATATACGAGCTCTCTTAGCACGAGTGGAAAGTATCTGATGATATTGAACATCCCATCGCTCTTACTTGACTTGAATACGTCACACTTTCTATCGATTAGCAGAAATCGCAAAGAGTAACGAAAATATTCAACGTGATAACGAAGATTCCAACATGATTTTCAACACTGTACAATCTGTATAAAGAACTTCTGACATTCGTGTTCATTTGAAATACTTAGAAATAATATAATAATCGTCATTAAAAATATATTTATCTCTCCATTTGTTAAATAATAATCGTTACATTTTTTTCTGGGTTCAATCCCTTAACCCCTTAACCTACGATTTCTTTTCGGATGAGGTGTGCAAATACTCGAAACTAATTCTTGGAATCAAAAGGTTTCACTGATTTCCGATATTTCGTGTAACTGAACGTGATATTAATAGTACAGAAATAATGAGACCGTTTCACGATCGGTCGATATTGTGAATTTAATAGTTTTTGGAAAACTTCAAAATTTTCTATTCCATTTTCCGCACTACGAGTGTCACACGTAGTTGTAGACTAAAGGGTTAAAATCACGAAAAATTTTAACCATTCATTAGTTGACGCAGAACCGTTACCTGGCAGTGCATTTAAAGTCCTTCTCGGAATGAAATAATTACGTTGCGTGATTAAGGTTTATTAGAAATAGTACTGAAAGAAATATTCCGGTGAGTTCGTTCCTTCAGCCCATTACTTTTTAACACTGACATACTTTCCTGGCCGTATTTTTTGAACGTGCGCTCTTTTACTCTTCTCGCTAATACTTCTGTTCTCATTCCCGGATAAAATAATGTTCTCTTAGGACTCTGATTTACAGGACAAAACTCAATGTAACTTAGCTGGAACTTGATGAAGTTTTCATAATTCTTTGTTCTTGTTTCAATGTGCTTATAGCTCTTCATTGTCGAGTTTTATTCGTAATACAATACGGAACACGTAATCGCATTGTTTTTTGAAACATGAAAATAATATAACAAACGTTTCGCTCAAGTTCTATGTCTTCTTGTTTGTTAGCTGTACATTTCACCGATGGGTATCGATTAGCTGTTTAAAATATTCCCATGCCAATAAAACTCCTCCGGAGAATTACACGAGCCATTAGCATCTTTAATTAAATGAATACTAATTATATGAAATAAAGATTCCCTTTTTCCTCTTTTGCTACACCTTTCCTCTCGTATTCCTTTGAATGTCGCTTGTATTGTTACTTGTAGAACAGCATTTAAATGTACCAGTAATTTATATAAAATATTTACATCATGATTCTAAATGATTAAAAATTAAAAAATGTAACTATGAAAGTACAAAACGGATTCAAAATTTGAATTGCAAATATCGCTTGATATAATTAAATGATACATCTGTCTGCATTTTTTATAATGATTTCTGATAATTAACCATGCAGTGTGCGGCCGAATAACACGTACAGCCAGGCACGAGTTGATTCCTTATAAAAAATAACAACAAAATTTTGAAATACAATTTTATCATTTAAATATGTATGCTGTTCCACCTAAGTTACAATTCATCGACCAACATATAATACATTATAATACATACGCATACAGTGTTTGTAAATATTGTGTACACAGCATTTAACACTAGATTTACGGAAACCGTCAAATTGACGGGTTTTTCCTCGTTTTAAAAACGTTTCTTAAGTTTATAAAAAAGCGGTATATTAGATATTTCACGTGTATCTTATAATACACAAGTTCTTCGACTTATTAGCTTCTTTGCCGCGTGATTCCTCTTTTTCAAACTACTTATATAATATAATGTTACGACGCTTCATAATAAGACAACTTAAAGATTATAAAATAACGATTCTATTTGTACAGGTCCAATCTCACAGCTCAAAGACAACTCCTTCAACATTAAATCAATATTAACATTTGCAACTCGTTGCTATCGCTCGAGTAATCGATACCATATATAGGAGAGACAATTTCGTTACTCACAATAATTCGTAACAATAATATATTCAAGTACGACAGATTTAAAGTTCGTAAATCTAGTCTTACAAGTTGTTGAGTTTACGACAAAATTCCCAATAGGCTTCTAAGGGACAATATTTCATATTATCAATCACAAAATTGATGGAATTGGTTGCCTCCCTGTTGTATGCATAGTTGCGCTCGTATAATTACTGATGCATGAACTCTCACAATCAGTAACGTATTTCTACCGGTATACACTGCCGCTCTAAAGTATGTGGACACTTACCACTTTTATGAAATTTCTGATAGATAAGGTATATTTTTGTTGCTAAATTCTGTTACGAATATGTATGTAATGTATTCCAATAGTACTAAATTACAAATATTGTTATTCAATTCTTTTAAACAAAAAAATCGATCCGGTGAGAGGAAAGCTGCATTATATTGCACTGCATGCGTAAAGTTTTTGAGGTTTTTCTCTAGCAGTTTCCAAGGACTGCATTGCTAAAGTGAGGTCTCTTGCCTTCTCTAGAGTGACATAAATATCTATAAACGTGATTGGCAGCGAAATAATTAAACGATTAACACTAGAACGACCGGCGTTAAATCTATGACATTTAAATATATTAAATAATTACTTTGAAAAAAGCGGAATCAAGAGGTGGAAAATATGATTGCTTCGGAAGTCTGTGTTTTATAAGATCAGCTTAGAATTTCTAGGACTCTTCTATAAACTTAGAGAATTATTGGAAAAGATTGTGAATAAGTCATTTTGACTTGCTTGGTCGTTCTAGTGTTAATAGCCAGGATGCCACGATTAGTAAACGCGGTCACAATATCAAGCGGTGGATATATAGACGAAAAGAAGATATAATTATCTGTTATCATTAACGGTGAGATATTTAATAAATTATTATTAAAATATGTTCTCCAATACTGTCCAAACAGAGATGCCTACAAGATAATCAATTTTGCGAAAGATATCGAAACTTTTTTCAGGTAGTTATGAGAGTTAAGGAAGTGTCCACATACTTTTGAGCGGCAATGTACATAATCGTTGGATAGAAGAAAAATAAACTGATTAGCGAACGAACATTTCAGAAGATGTTTTATTGCCAGATCAATGTTCACAAACTGGATACTCGTTATATGTTGCCCGATGGACTGTAGGTCAGCTGTAACAGCATATTTAAGCATGCATTGAATTTTCAAGCTCGATTTTCTCGAAAATCAAACCTGAAAAGAACAATTTTACTTTGATATTTTTTTCTTGTTTTTCATAAGGAATTACATCGTTGTCGCTTGTGTATGTCATCCGGCCCCAGTTTGTATATTTTTCGGAAATTGCAATTTTTGTTTAACTTAGTGTAATGAAAGTGTAAACGGTATGAGCAGTGTGCGTATGCGAAGTTGACAGTGAAAATGTGGATATATGAATTTATATCATATAGGCAATTATAAAAATTAAGTTTTATCTGTACTGGTCTCTGAAATATCTGTCTTAACGAAAGTAAAACTGTATTCACTCAACAAAGGGTAGCATTTAAAGGGTTCTCCTTTAATTCAAAAGGGAGGAAAGGAAAAAATGATAATCCGCGCGTTATCTTCTCATTGAAAATGACAGATAGAAGATATGCGATGTCAGGACTTTTGAACTCAATTTATAATGCATAAATCATTTGCTTCATGAGAGTATAACGAAAGAGCATTCCTTGGTGTCATTAATCACTTACATTTTAATATTTCAACGATGAATTGTGAACGACAGATCCATTTATCTCTTATGATTTTGTACTTACTGTATGCACATAATGTTATAGTACTCTGTAAAGTACAATTATCTCTTTTGATTTGTTGCTGTTGGAAGAAAATATTCAATTCGTACAGAACAACAAAAGATGGCTCGATGGGTCGAGGTAGAAAGGAAACAAATGGCTCACAAACGAAGATGCATAGTAAAATGTCCAAAATTATTCATTCACACAATATTCAGTTCACAACGAGCTTTTTTTAATATAAATGTTTAAAAAAAATTAAGTGGTCATATAAAGTATGGCAGCATAGGTAAAGTATTTCATCTAAATTTTCCTTTTACTATAATTACGTTATTGATCTGCTTTGTTCCTCTTTTAATGATCAGTACATTCAATTTATTTGTGCAATATGTCACATTAAAATACAGATTTAATAATTTCAAACGCCACGTCCACCAAAGTCGTCGAAAATCGTTTAAGCAAGTTAACTCTTCCATTCCTAAAATTTCTTTACTAACGCTTTTTTACTTGCGTTAAATCCATTACTTTTAAGTATATCACATAAGTGCTTTGAAAGAATAAAAATTAAAAGTTGGAAAAAAGATCAATTTGCTCATTTATGTTTTATAAGGTGGACGTAGTATATCTATTCCACAACTCTCCTATAAACTTGGAGAATTCTTTAGAAGAAACGTGAACTAGTTATTTTGACTGGTTTGGTGCTCCTAATACTAAATAATCCTCATGGTTTCGCGTCTAACCGTGACTTTTAAGTATCACAACATCGAAAATTGTTGAATTCTTTCTTTAAATCACCACCGCGCGTAGATAAATGAAACATAGCAATTTATACGAAAATGGCTGGCTCTCTGGTTGTTTTCAAAAAATAAAAGTATCATTGTCATACGCCGGTTATCGTAGAATCATGTAAAAATGTATAAAAAATGTTTTTACGAAATTTACATTGTGGCAGAAATATTTACATTGATAGTTTAACGTGAAAATACTGTATTGCACCATTGGCAGAGGAAAGATTCAAC
This sequence comes from Cerceris rybyensis, assembly GCA_910591515.1. NCBI lineage: Eukaryota > Metazoa > Arthropoda > Insecta > Hymenoptera > Crabronidae > Cerceris > Cerceris rybyensis. The sequence continues at coordinate 13,780,644 of OU342789.1, read as the reverse complement.
AATCACATCGAACTGTAGCAATATTTTTTTCTCTTATGCATACTACTCTAATAATTGAGTCTTTCCAATGTGACGATAATTCCTCAACTGCACAGAGCAGCGCTTTTTCATGAATTCTCGACAATGAAACAACACCGAGCTGTTCCGAACGCAAAGGTTTCAAATCTCTCAGCAAATGCATGCTGTCTACAGTACAGTATAATATCTATTAATTCTCTCTGAATATGTCACGAGGTATTTCATGTCACATATTAATTACTAATCTCCTCTGGTAATATTTATGCAGACCTACATTGTCTAAGAAAAAGAACGTGGTAGTTATTTTTTCTGTTATTAAAAAATTTTAAATCATTCTTACTTCTCAAATTAAAACTGGTTCCCGCTACATTAATGCGTTCGTTACATTCTAATTGGAAGGCTCATTGAGTTTTTGTGTTCTCTACGTTGTAATTCACAAGGGAACTGTTCAGATTATAATTTATGACTATCGAAAGCGCCATAGCTTGATGTCCGAGCTTGCTGGTTTTAGGGGCTTATCTACTATTTCTTCTTTTTCGAATTTCTCTCATTTTTCGAAGCACAGTCCGAGAGAAGACATATTGTTCTCTCTGGAAGACTTTGATTTCACTGGGCCATTTTAGTATTTTCTTTCTATTGTTTTTCTTTTGGACTTCGAAGTTTACTGCCTCTAGGGAAAGAGCGAGACAAAGACTAAACATTTTAGATAGGAATCAGGTATAGATCGAATAAAATAAACTATTTGTAATTCAAGCAATTGTGACTTCACGGTACTGTAACTTCTATTATGGTCCCCTTCTTCTTAAGTTAACCCTTAATTAACCAATTAACTGTGGCGAGAATTCTTTTGAATTTAGGGACACGAAAATTGAGAAATGAGCATAAATATATTTCAAATTATTTATACCCTTTAGTTATTCATTTTACTACGGCATGGCCTCAAAATATTCCAAACATCTTGAAATTTACGAATATATTTTAGTTTTCGTCAAAATTACAATACATATAACCAGTGGTAGCTTTTACGCATGACGAGTATACTCGTCAAACACAGTTAACTGGTTAAACTTTTACATATTCCAATCACATTACACTCAATGCATTCGGTATTACAAACTGTTAACAATGAAATTTCGAATTAAGTTCAACACTTACGTACCTGTATACTACAGACTCAACAGATGAAAACATGCTGCTTAGTAGCTACAAATAGTAAATAGCTTTAACCCTAGATCACTAACCTTATTTTTCGACGCTTAACAATAACCTTCGTTTCTTCGACTACGGTGTTTACAAAAGGGGTTAAAGGGTATTATTTAAATAAAATTTAAACATGTTTTTTTCTATTATTAAAGATAGGTATTTATTTATTACGATACGTTAACTAATATGGCATACTTATTAAATCCGCGTCGTTGAATCGACGAAGGTTAGTGATCTAGGGTTAAAAACGATAAATATCAGAAGAAAAATGTGAGTTGTTCTCTCGGTTGCAATTTCTGAAATCCTGGTTTTCGGTTCTTACGAATTCATGTTACGCGATTAAATGTTATGAGTGACTAATTGAAAGTTAGGCAATAATAATATCGTTCAGAGATATCGCTGTTGTGCTAAACGTGATTCATTGTCAGTCGATTGGGGAGAGTAGAAGAATTCCTGCTACGCTGTACATTTTCAGTTAGTATCAGAGCAATGCACTTTCTTTACGATAGTTCACTGTATATACATGTCAATTAATTAGCGGCCTTAACTTTTAAGCTGGCTTCTTTTTGGAGCGAAAGGATGAGAGTCAAAGGTTCAAGTAATACTTTATGTGGTCCTTCAATTTGCCCTTCGCATTGAATTAGATGAATGGAGATTGCACATATGGCAGTTTGAAGAAAAAAGGGTACATACAGGGTGTTCCAGTTTTTTTCTAGCCAAACATTCCAAGCGTGTTCTACACGTATAAGTAAGAAAAAAATGTTATATGAACATATGCTCTTAAATGTTTTATTAAGGTATTATAACTAACAATACAAAATGATAATGAACTGGAATTTCGATGACAAAGCGTACGAACTTATTATGAATATCTCTATTTGTATTTACATAAACTCTTATGTTTACTTGCTGAAGTAGTTGATATCAACATTGATTTCTACTGAGCTATAATGTTCAGTAGGCTGTACGACTTGATATCGAGATACTACGAGAATTTTCCAATAGTGAATACGCTAATATGCATTTTATTTATGATTTTCGTAATGGAAGTGCCCGAGCTGCTGTAAAGGAATATCAGCAGCAATTTCCTCAAAAAGAATACCACATTGGTCAGTGTTTATGAAAAAATGGCGAAATGACAATTCATTATCATTTTGTATTATTGATTACAACTTCTTCATAAAACATTTAACAGCATATGCTCATATAACATTTTTTTTCTTACTTTTGTGTGAAGAATACGCTGACAAAGTTTGGCCGCAAAAAACTGGGAAAGCCTGTATGTATGTGTACTTGTTTCCATCATTTAACTTGAATTTTCTTCTCTTTGCTCTCGCAGAATGTTTTTTATTTGAATTAGTAGTATCATTTTCCAACGATTAATTAAGCTATTGTAGCTGTTTTATTATGTACAGGGTGTTTCAAAAATATTTGTCATGGCTTTCAGGGGTTGTTCTACACCTCTGGATCGATGGAGATTTGCGAAAAAAACCTGCCGCAAAATTCTGGAAAGGGTATCAAATTTTTTTTATTGGCTCATCCTATTCGTCTTGTTACGTAGGTAAAATGTCTGAGAGGAACCATGGGTCAGAAATGAACCGTTCTCTCGCAAATTAACTTTTAATTGGGCCTTCCGATTAAAATTTCGCCGATAGTTAAAGCAGAGGCGACGTAAACGAAGCTAGAAAATAGGGCACTGTATCACCGAACCAGAAGAGAAGTGTAAGTGTTTATACTCTTCTTCCCGGGTGGGCCCTTGAGTGAACCCGACACCGAACGCAGGTCATTGACATTTTCTAGTCTTTTTCTCTCTCTTCAATTATGTTGCCTCTGTTTCAACTATTGGAGCTAGCAAGGGTATCTCATGTGTTTCCTTTCGAAAGGTCGGCTACTCGAAGGCTGTCGTATGGGCGAAATTTTAATCGTAAGACCCAATTAAAAGTTAATTTGCGAGAGAACGGTTCGTTTCTGACCCATGGTTCCTCTCAGACATTTTACCTGCGTAACAAGACGAATACGATGAGCCAATAAAAAAAATTTGATACCCTTTCCAGAATTTTGCGGCAAGTTTTTTTCGCAAATCTCCATCGATCCAGAGGTGTAGAACAACCCCTGAAAGCCATGACAAATATTTTTGAAACACCCTGTACAAATGATCCAACCCTTAAAGGTCCATGGGTTATTAGAGGAAGACTTCATAATATTTTGCGGCAGCATTTATGTATTTGTGGGACTAAAACTAGACAAATTTTATCAGCGAGCACGTCGGTCACATTATTAATGTGGGGATTTTATAAATCCTGCGAGAATAATCTATAACGAAGATAGTTGGCTGACGAAAATACGATCGACGACGGAACGTGGACGGCACGAGGACGACATAAGGACGAGCGAACAGTTCGACGGTAGACGAGTTCGACAGAAGACGTATAAAGATCAAAAGTAGACGAGACATAGAGTAGACGTAGACGAGTTCGACGATAGATAAATTAGAGAGTAGATGTATAGACGAATAGACTTATAGACTAAGTGAATAGACCTATGGATGATTAGACGAAGAGAATTGTAGACGATAGACGCATAGAGACGTTAGACGAATAGACGAACAATTAGACGTGACTAGACGGATTTTGTATTATATTTTTATACTATTTAGAATGTGTGTGTGCGTTAGACGAATACGTTCCCTATATTTTACATTACATCTACGTTTCCACTTGTACAGACTATTTTTAACACTTTACCGACCGGAAGCCTATTAATAGGCTTTTCGAAGCCAACGACTTTGAACTTTTAATTTATTAATTGGTTGCAACTCCAATTCATAAAGTATCATTTATCATTGCGGTTACCTATGTTAAGGACTCAATGACGAGAATTTGTAATTTTCGAATAGATATCTGTATCAAGGAAGTATTTGTGACCAAGTGATCAGTCAGAAGGGGGTAGGAAGTTAAAAAAATACCGGTCGGTAAAGTGTTAAGTATATTTATAATAAATATCCTACATTAAGAATGATTTAAGATTCGTGGCTGCCATTACTAGAGAATTATTTCGAACAATTCAATTTTATGGCAATGTATAACGTACATTCTTGGTACATTAATTCGATGCATTCCGCCCTCCAATTATTATGTTCCAGAAATATTTTGTAAATCTAACATATTTATATTTCACGAAAAAATTGATTCGACATCACTTTATTAAGACGGCTTTAAATATGAATTGCTTGTTCTGACGAAGATTAGTTCAAACATCTTATTTTTCATTTATAACATACTGTTACTAGAAATAATTATATAATATTTATAAAACTTTACGTTTGGTGTTGATCGGAAACTTTATTTTATAAGACACCTACATATGTCACAATCAGAAAAAGGATCGTCATACCCTGTACCGTGAAGTTAACCTTCCCGATACGTCGCGGTTTAAATTAATAATCCGTGACTTGTTTTAACTGTTTATTTTAAATAACAAAAATAAAACTTAGAAACAATATAACAGTGAACATAGACGAAAATGATTATGAACAAAAAACAATGACGACGAACAAGACTTGTACTTAATTAATCGCAACTAAAGGTATTGTTGAAACTCGTTGAACGTACTAGATGATAGTTGATTTGTCAAGGTTGAAACTGCGAATGTCCTCACAAAAATTGGAAGAGCCCTCCACGAGCCGAATGTCCCCTTCCACCGACCAGTTACGCCCCCAAGAATGTGATTCACGCGCCCTCGGAAGTGGTGAAGTCCCTATGCAAAATAAAATAATTTTGCTAGGGAATTCCGAGAACGCGCGAACACTTTGGCGGGATCGCTCTGCGTTTCCTTGGACTGGTGGAGGGGACAGCGGTCCGGGCCCAGGGTGGCACGGTTCAGGTTGACCCTCGGCGGAAAGCCTACGTGCCCGTGTAGGGTGGCACGGGGTGAATCGTCGGCGCAGGCGAAGGTTTATGATACGGCTATTGCTATTGAGGAAAAGAGGAGTGAGAGTGCGAACTTAGTCTTAAGACCCTCACTCCTCTTGATGGTTAAAGGTCTGGTGAACACATGTTGAAGTTAATTTAGTGTTCCTCAAAAATAGCCAAGTCGCTCGTACCTTAAGCCTATTATTTGCGCGGAACCGGACAGCTGCATACCAGGGAAAAGTTTATTCTATTGTACGGAAAATACTAAGATGAATATTGGGTGAAGGTAATGAAGGCTAACGGAACCGGTGATTTTGTCAGCCTTTGAATTCGAAGATTTCCTGGACATGCATTGTCTGTTTTTACAAGAAGGATTCCGCGAAATAATTAAACTCCTGCGCTCGACGCCTTGCGGATTAAGTAGACTCTAAGTAAAGAATGAAATTCTAAATGAAACCGAACATACCCAATGGAAGAAAAATATGGCTCAAAAAACGCTAGAGATTGTAGGAAGCAACTTAAGTAACAATTTTCAAAACTTAAATATTTTTCTCAGTCTTGACAGCTCTAGATTTAAAATAAACTCGCGAGAAGAAGTGTATATTAAACTTTTGCATCTCTTCTCCTACATTTTTGCATTAAGATCATGCTTTAATTATTAAATTAATTATCCGTGCAATAATAACTTACTTTCGTTATATATTTATTCTATGACGGAATTGAATATTTCTGCTGTGCAAATACATAAAATATTTCGCGTTAGCTTCCGGCAGAATTTATTGTTTCAAAAATATCAATTATTCGTACCCGCGAAGAAATAAAATTCTCCGAATACAAAAAATTGTTATAGCGGATTAGAACGATTAATTTCGCTAAAAAAAACATTTTGCCAAAAATAATGGTAAAGAAGTTTTAACACAGAGAAATATTCTCAATTTTTTCGAAAATATTATGCATCAATGTTAAATATCATGTCCAAATACTGTTTTATTAAATTCGGATAATACCAACTGTTGAATGGCAATCGGAAATCTTTTAAAAACATTTTTGAAGTGCGGGAAGTAGAGGTAACTTTGATTCGTGACATTGTCCATCCATCCGGAATGCGCGCTTATGCCTCGCTGACTTTGGAAAAACTTGATTGAATTGCAATCCTATCGTCATCATTGCCATGGCTGCCTTTTGTAAACATTCGAAGTTAAAGCATATGAAACGTAGACATCATCAAAATCTGACCGATTCTTTTTGCGGAAATTTATTTTAAAGGATTGAAATGTATGATATAAAAAGTTGTTTTCATTGTAGCTAGGTCGAATTTTAGGTAGCCGTCCGAAGTTCAAAAGTAGCATTATTATCCATTTTTCAGAGTAAATAATTTTTTGTGTTGCTTCATGGTTGTTTACTTCGACGTAGGAATCTGAAAATTTTGCTCTTTTACACTGTTACAATGGCCGTAGAAACAAATGTTTATGTCTGAAAATGAACTTACAACTTTTTCAGAAATCTACTTGTAACATGAATCATACGAAATCATAAAAACTATACCGTTATCAACTCTTCCTGTACTACATTCGAGGAAAAACATTCAATTTCGAGTGAATGAAAAATTAAACTCAATTTTGTTGTAATAATTAACATTATAGCACAATAAAATTATTTTATAAAACTAATGGAATATCGAACCCCTTAACCCTGCTGCTAGTAACGAGATATATGTGTTCTATGAAAAAACTGTTGTAAAAAGTATGATTTTGTAAATGTTGATAAAAATTATTTGTTTTGTTTTGAGAAAGTGTATGAGTAATAAGAAGTTATTTTTAATGCCAAATTAATTTCAATAGAGGTCGTACTGTTTAAACTCTTTTGGGATAAATATTAACCAGTAGTACCTTGCGAGTGAAATTTTTCAAACTGAAAGCGGAAGGGCTAACTTTAGCTAAAGGGTTAACACAAACGGATTGTCTCCAAACGGTGAACAAATCACTTCAGCCACCTTCATAGGTAATTACCGGCACATCTGTGTGTTCTATGTTGTGAGTAGCTCCATCGATTTTCGTTACACCTCCTCCAAATAATTTCCTTATTAATATAAGAGCAAAAATCGTTCTTAACACTGTAAAAAGGAACATGTTGTTATATTTAACACCAGTCGAGAAATTAAAGTGTAACAAATGATACAAGAAATTAACACAAACGCTCTTCTGTAAGCGACAACTTTCTCATACCGTATACTTAAGTTTACCCCGGTAAAAAAGATAATAATACTCTATGTTAATCACATGTTTACTACAACATTCTTGCTCATTTTCGCCCATAATATCTCGCGATACGCACATTCACGAGCATAAATACAGCCCGCAAAGAAACATGGTGGAGGTAAAGTGACTGAAACAAGTGTGCCGTGTCTGTTTCGAAGTTAACTCTATCTACTCAAGATTTACTGCGCCACATGGATATGCAGAATACACATACACACGGGAATGTCGCTTACGTATAACATGAAATACGCAATTTGCTTGGACAAATAGCCTACTGAAGTACAATCGTAAAATACACCAGGTAATCATTTCACTCTCATCGCCGCTAAGGTATTCCTGTCAAAGTCAATTTACTAAGGATTTTTCCAATTCTGAATATCGTGATACCGTTATAATTTCAGATCTGTTCTGTATGAGTTATTCTGTCTGACATTCCAATGTAGGGGAGACCGGGGTATAATGAACTTTGGGGTAAATTGAATTTTTGTAATTATTTCAATATGAATACATGTAAACACATAGATTTAAAAATAATAATGTCTAATAGCATAGTAAAGGTAAAGAAGTCATTGATTCTTCTTATTGTCGTGTTTCTGAGAAAAAAACGCGAAATTATGGTTTTCATGCTTCCTAACCATAATTTTTGCGATTTTAATTTTTAGTTTACAACTACTTCCCATTAAGTTAATACATTAAAATTTATTTTACCGATTTCTACAATCCTTAAACTATTTATTAACTATCATAAAAATATTTAACGTGTACAATATATTTATTTATATGAGTATTATTATAAATATGTGATTCGGGGCAAATTGGTCGGGGCAAAATGATTTCGTGACGGAGCAATTGCCTGCGCATAAGAAATGCGCAATCGCTGTGGATACGAATCGTGTGTAGCCGGTATACCGCAGGCTGTGTTGTCACAAAGTTTATTATGTTTTTACTTTTGTTAAATTGAAATAATTATTGTTGTAAATTCTTGACTTTTTAATAATAATTATATACCATTTATTGATGTATTTGCATATATATATATAACTATGGCTATTTTCATAGTGTTCGACATGTAAGATTAAGAAAGTTTTCTAACCTAAAACCTGTACTTGATGCAAATTGAATATTTATTCATTTTTTTCTAGAATCTTTCATCGTGCCTCGGAAATATAAAAACTCTTATAACTCTTTTTAAAAAGAGTTATTGTAAAAATTCTAATTTTCTTTTTATATTATTTGAAAATAATTCCTAACCTTTTTATTTACTTTTGCCGGCCACTTTATTGTTCTCAATAGATGTCGTTAGGAGAAGATTGCGCGTAAAATATGCGCAATAGTTATAATGCCTGCCTTGTCTGACACAAAGTGTGTTATAAGTTTTTTTTAATTAATAGACTAAAATTTCTTTCATATTTTGCAGTTATTTTAGTGTCTAATAACAGAAGAATATTGTACTTTTTCAAATAGAACAATTTCAATTGCATACATAATGTTATTCTAATATTTTTTTCGCATGAATTCAATTTACCCCGATTCAAGTTCAATTTACCCCGGTCCTGGGGCAAATTGAACCTTTTCAACTACTTCATTATAATTATCAATAATAATAATTTCCTCTTAGTCTGATTAATTATCATGACCGAATAGTGTTTACTAAAAATCAAAGTTTATCTTAAAATTATTAAGGAAAGAATTGATTTTAAAAATAAATTATTTCATCACTTCAAACTTTTCATGGTTCAATTTACCCCGGTCTCCCCTAATTATTCATTTAATCGTCATCTTATCCAACGAATTTCTATTGAACGATGAGAGAGAATTTCGTATATACATCGGTGCTGGGAATTTCGATTTTCTGTTTTGTAGAATGAGGAATTCTCTGGTGTACTTGCGCACGTTCGATTGTACAGTAGTGTTGTTACATCTTCTTTTTTTTATTCGTTTGGTTTCGATTCAGTAATTGAGAGGAATTTCTCTTCTGACTGTCCGGGAAAGAAGAAATGGAAAGAAAAATAAGAGGACACGAGAGAGGAATTAATATACCTCCGTTGACATTATCGAGAGCTGTGCTTCTAATTGGCGGAAACTGCTCTGTCATATTTAAAAAAAAAACGGTAAAATAACATTTTAAGAGGAACTTTATCAATTATTCATTTAGTAATGAAATTCGCAACTAGGTAAAAAAGTAACGATATTTTTCTCACATATAGGATCTTGTATTTGAGTACATATTAATTGGGGGTATTTACGTAGAGAAGAATCTTGTCTGTTATCTTGTTTTACTTGTATGAATTACACGATATTCATATTAGACGTATAGATTATACTTTGAATATTACTGTAACGTTCTAAATGTACATTTTCGCACGATTTGCTCCTATCACGAGTTCCATTTAAATGCAGCGAGATGTAAAACTACAAACTGCGTTCCATGAATAATTAGTTACAGAAGTCAACTTGCTTCATGTGGAAGATGGAGACAACTCCTCAAACTTATCATTTTGTGTTTAATAAGGATAAGTTGTTACACAATTAGCACGTCAATACTATGTAGGGAAGTATCTTATAATTTTCAACAATAACATAGAATTTTTAATTATCACTTTATATTGCCTATTTAACTGACTTTTATAAAATATTGCTTTTCCATTAGGCTTTCGATAATAAAATAATAAACATGATTCACATTAACCCCTTGCCCTACAACTTCTTTTGTGACTGCCTCCTTAATGAGTTAGAATTAAATTGATATAATAAAAATTGATCAGTGATTCTTGATATTGCGTATAATTTAACGTAATATTAATATTATAGAAATAGCATTATCGCGTCCAGTTTCATTAACATTTTCAATTTTACAAGTTTTGCAACGTTTGAAAATTTCCTGTCCCGTTTGACTCATCACGAGTGTCACTCGTCATTATACGGCATAGTAGTAAAAATATTCAAATACAATTAGTAAAAATATTCGAATAACATTAACGAACATGACATGTTTGTAAATATCAGTTAAATGTAATATAGTTAAAAGAATTACGAACGAGTTGAAACAATTTCCCCGTAGAGTGCAGGTTCGATTAACCGGTTTCCGATTGTGGAAGTTCTCGATTATCCAAGCTTCCATTATCCAAAGTCTCGAATATCCGGCATTCTAATAACAATAAGAGCGTATATAACGATCGTGCATTGTAATAGCATACTGCGATATTATATAGCAATTTTCTACCGGGATGTTTTGCCTTCGTTCCCTTTACTATCACAGACACGTGCTCAAATTAATATCTCGCGTTAAAACAGCTTGAAATGTTTGGAAAATTGAGAAAAGTATTATACCTTGAGATAATGATGGTACATAATGAATATTTTTAACGAAGCAAGTTTTTCTAAAATAAAAAAAAAACACTATTAGAATACAGAGATTTTATTGTAGAAAAATTATACAAAATTTAATTTGACGTCATAATTTAAATATTACTGTAATAATAATTCTGTTAGTGGAAAAAGGCAATTAATGATTTTAAGTCTTAAAAGTACAATAGGATAAACAAATGGTATTAAAGTGTGTCAATTACTATTGGAATTATTCATATTAAGGTAAAGAGCCGAAGAATTAATTTAGTACAATTTTGGTTTCTAATCTCAGGGAAATGCAGGTATTTCAACAATTATTTTTTTATTACTCTCCATGGAAGCTTCTTCCGCATAAACCGAGTTAAATCTCGTTTTAAAGGCTCAGGGGAAACCTCGCGTGGTTTTCTTATTACCTGTTATAACGTTGCACGGAGGTTATCTACTAATTGTCGTAGCTAAAAATTGCATCTACTTCTCCACAGTCTTTCTTCGCAAATGTGTACACGGTTTTAATCAATTTTTCACCTAGTCGACTTCAAAGGTGTGTTTATTTATGTTTCTGTAATGATGTGAGTAACGGCAAATGCTTACTATAATTTTATTTATTATAACTGATTATTACAATAATATGTCGTATACCTAATTGGTAAATAGAGATAATATTACTTAATAAAGATACGTTTTGACAATAGAAAGTTACATATGAAATACACTGCAAATTAAAAAATTAGTTTTCATCCTTTGCGATGGAAGCTGCTTTCAGTATGCGAAGTTAATAACTCGACAAATCTTCTTAAATGAATGGAAGACCTTTTGAGAATAATTTATGAGACAATTTTTCTCTTTCGCTTTATCTCACTTCAGCGATTGAGAGGAATTTCTTTTGTGATTCCAAAGAATGACAGACGCAGAAAGAAAAAAAAAGAACACAATTTTATTAACACTATTATTTCCATCCGTAGCTTTGATTATGACTGTATTATTAGAACCTATTTTCTTGAAAAACTTAATTATTTCAATATGGCCTAGCAGCCGCTAGTTCACCAGTTCAAAAGATTAAAATTAACACTAGAACTACCGGCGCACAGTGGTCGATTTCGTCGAAATCCTGGCCAAAACCGCAAGGAGTTTTTCAATTTAGCTGAAAATCGGTATATTAGTATTATTTGGGTCACTCATTAAGAATCCGACCTCAGAATTTCCAAAAACAAAATGACGGCTTCAATATGGCGGGTGCGAGTATCGAAAAATTGTCGGATCGGCACGAAAATTAGTATTCTTATGTTTTTCCAATCGCTAATTCAGAATCTGAACTCAAAATATTTAAAAATAAAATGGCGGATTCAATATGGCGGATATCTGTATAAAAAAATGTTTGGTTGTGCGCCAAAATTGGTATTCTAATGTTTTTTGAGCCACTACTTACGAATCTGAAACTAAAATTTCCTAAAATATACTGATGGATACAAAATAACAATAGATAAAACACGATATCCTGGTCTGAGGCCATACATGTACTGCTTCACGGATGGCGGTCAGCGGAAGAGTCGTCCGCGGCTACCTATTGCTGTCTCAAAATAAAACAATCAGACTGTCAATCTTCTTAACCCCATTTGAATTTTCAACCCGACGAAATCAATATATTATTTTGTAAATTACCAGAGTACCTGTAGAGTAAGATTAACAGAATTCATTAAGTATGGCACGATAGCCCGGCAATACGTCATAAATGCATTTCTTCGAGTATGACGCGCACGACAAACAAATAAGAATAACTCGTATAGTCGTAAAAAGTCGAAAGAAAACTCAACGGGGCCTTCTTCAGGAAGCTTCAAAGTTTAATTTAAAAAGAAAATTACGGTGGCATTTTGCAGCGTTCACAACTATTTCATTAGCAAAAGGATAAAAATGTGTAGATTTTACATTCTGTACCATTATAGTTGTAAAATGGTAAATAAAAAAATGAAACCGGGATATTTATAAATTAAAAGTATAATAAATAGCTACCAATACTGAAAAAATGGATCGAACTTTAATTTCACATTGAAAACGTATTCTCAATTTCGACGTGAAAATGTCACATTGTTCAAATGCCAACTTTGACATTGCATACCTCTAAGAGTATTGTTCAATAAAATTTTTTATCAATGGCAAACGATGCTCTGATGTGTTACAAACCAAACGCAATTGATAGATTTTGAAAATCTCGAAATTTGTTGGCCTTTTGGCCAGGATTTCAGCGAAATCGACCACTGTGCGGCGTTAAATCTGATATATTTAAATATACCGAATAAGTACATTCAAAAGGGAGAATTGAAGAAGCGGAAAAAATGATAGATTCGGTAATTTATTTTTTTGAAATGGTTGGGAAAATATTTATTGTATAATTTTCCTATGAAATTGGAGAATTTTTGGAAAAAATTATGTAGCCAGTCATTTTGACTTGTTTGGTAGTTCTAGTGTTAATACTGATCTACAGTTTTACCCCTAATTGCGCCACAAATCTGTTCATTAGGGGTCCAACATTAATTAACCTCATGCCTTACGATTTCTTTTGTGACCGAACGCACAAAACCGCAGAATTAAATAGTTGTTGCAATAATAATCTATCACTGATTTCTGATATACCGGTATAAGTTAATGCAATACTGATAATATAGGACACATTTCAACCTCTCCTGGCGTACTGATATTTTCAATTTAATAGTTTTTGAAAAATTAAAAAATGTTCTATTCCATTTACCGCGTCACGTGTGCCATACGTTATTATGAGACAAAGAGTTAATTTAAAGAACAAAGTAGCGACACGCATTCTACATGGTACCTAAACGGAAATGAATTTCACGTGGTAATTACATTTTGGCCTCAAAATCTGCATTATATTGACTTGTTTCTATGCTTATATACTTCGAGAACAATGAATCCAGTGGAGAAAAATCATACATACAGATTTAGCATGAAAAACACGAAAGTCCAATAGAAGAGAACGTACGTTTTGTGCGGTTAGCTTTCTATATTTCATGTTGCTCATTTCTCTTATAGTCTACAATGCAACAGTGGGATGTATCATTTCCATTAGTTCTCCCAATGAATAACATGTCCCTCTGACGACTGCTAGGAATCATTTGGATAAAAAAAAGAAAAGGAATACCATTGAAAATTGTTATCCTCCTTTTTGCGTATTGGTAGATATTTAAATCGATTAACTAGACGCGTCTATCATGGTGTCATATAAACAGTTTATGCCAACCGTAGATCTGAATTCTTAACAACTTCGCCGAAAGATTTATATTACTCGTTTCGAAAATGCAGTTACGATAAATTGAAGTCTTGGCAATATCTAATCCGACAAGATGAAAAATAAGTAGTTCAAGTGCTTCTGCGAGAAGAAACGAACGGAAATAATCGTCGGGGGTGTCGCATTGACTGGCAATTTAAATGATAATTTTATCAAACGATAGGGGTGCACTTTTTTCAGACGATACTTCTTCATTTTCCATTTCGATGATAATCAGCTCGTAGGGAGACGAATTCGTTTTTATTATAACTTAAGAGATTCTGATGTTGTAGTGTTGAGCTGAAAATCAATTTTGAAAGTAGGTATATTAGAAATACAAATTGATCCTATACATTGGATATTGAGGAAATATTGGCAACTACTTTCACGATTTATGGTCTGTATGAAAACAAATATGAAATGTATGTTCAAAAGGTACCTGCGGTTTGGTGAATTTTAACAATATTTTCCAAGTGTAAATATGATTTTCAATGTTTTTAAAAGTTCGATGGTTACGTTTTTATCGTATAACATTGAAACGCAAACCAAGATGCTGCAGCATTTGCAGTTTTAATGATATTCTCATGTAACTGAATTTTTGTGTGACTTGCTTTTTTCATAGAAGAATTTCTTAAGAAAAATTGTCGAATAATCAGATGATACAATAAATCCCGAACGTTGCGGATAATATTTTTCAATAAACTGTACGCATTTTGCAAGTATATCAATTGCACACTTACTTCATACATAAAATAATTATATCCCAATTAACTTATGATAGTAGATGAAAAGTTATCACTTTAATGGATGTCAAAGTTATATTGTTTAGTTTGAAAATGTAATTGAATGTTACCAATTTAGAGGAAACTCCGACAGAGTTAAATGTGCATATCAAGTTGCAGGGAACTCATTACCGCCAACTCGTGTTCAGTGATTTATGAAAAGTTCTTTAATTTTTCTGAAACATAATATTACAATCCTTATCCTTTAATTTTATATTATATTGGCTGAGGAATTTCATAATTTAACACAACGTTCGTATTTTTCAAATCCGTTTTCCATTATCTTTCTCCTTCTCGTGAGAAAGTTAAACAACTCATCGTTATATTTTCCCAAGTTTGCTTCCAATTTGCATTTAATTCTACATTTACGTGTTCAAACTTTTGCAATTAACGGCGTAGAGTGAGGAAATCAAATAACATTTAAGCCCCTGCCTTACATTGTTAAGTCAGATTCTCGGTGGAGATTTTGGGCCAAGATGATGAAAAGGAACGATATTCGTGATGCAGGAACCGTGTAAAGAGTATAAGATATACCCATAAATATTTTAAATATCACTGAAAGTTTAACGTATTCACTGCTACCTTCACATACGTATAACGCACTGGGTTTTCAGGTTTTAAATAATTAAAGTACAAATTCAAATGTGTAGATCTTAAATTACTTCTATTTTATTAAATGCGAGTAATATCAATTGTATTTGCTTTAAGAGGTTATATACAGTTAGAATTCTCAAAAAAATCGATTTTTTTTTTATTTAATTTTTGTAATGTACATATATTTAAGTACACACCCAGAAAATGTCAAGTCAATCCGTCAATTGTTTTCGAAGTTACACGCATATTTGTAATGACGTGGCACAGCGTTTGAAAGTAGGAGGCCGGAGTGGCAGCGCTAACTTAGAACGCTGGCCCTTTTATTTATCCGCCTATTGTAAATATTATAAATATTTGCCAAACTGGCAAATATTTAACCTTTCGCTATTGTGGGTGACTATAGTCACCGGCCACAAGGTGCCTCCTATACCCGACGGGTGACTATAATCTCCCGCTCGAAAAATGGAACCAAAAGTTAAGACAAGTGCTACATAAAAATACTATATGTACTATATATAATGGTCCGCAGACAACACCAACTCGAGTTATTAGTAGCTGCCGAAGGGCGGAGGGTGTATTATATAGCCCTGGAATAGACGACTCGATGTAAGTTAAAAAAAATTTTTTTTTACTCTATGTAAAGTGATTTGAAACTCTAAACGCATTTTTCTCAAAACTGTGTTTTTAAAGTCGGTGAGTAAGATTGCTCGGAAACGGCTGAACCGATCAGTTTCAAATTTGAACACAAGTTAGTAAATATTTCTTTTTTTTATAAACAATTTAAGGCCAAAATTGATTGTTTTTTCTAGAAGCCGCCATTTTGTAAAAAAACTTTATTTTGCTTATTCCTTCGATTAATTACAAGATTACACATTACTTTAACGAAATCCGTTTGGTTTTTTCATTTTGGATGATGCAGTCCAGAGATATCGTGGTCACCGCAAGGCGCCTTTTTTGAGAGGCGCTCCTGTAGATCAGCTATAGCAGCATTCAAAATTATTATTTTTACTAATAAAAAATGTTAAAATACAGTTGTAAGTTACCATAATATGTTTACAAATTTTTACATTAACAAATTTAAAAGTCTGCTCAGGAAAATTTCTTCAAAAATCGCTTTTTCTGGGCCTCTTGACTGTATATAACCCCTTAAAACACTTTATTTACTTATGTAAAAAATATGTTGACCTTATTTTGAATTGAACTAAAAATTATTTTCACTTAAATAACTTTTTCAAGTTCACCGTATAGCGAATCTGTTAAATATCATAATAAATCAGCATTATCGAGTGGGGTTAATCTTTCATACTTCAACGCAAAAAATAGTCTTAATCCCTTGTCATACGAGTTCTTTTGTAACTGCCACTGCAATAATTCAGAATTAAATTGGAAAAATAAAAATTGGTCAGTGCCTCTTACCAGTAATCAGTAATTTCTTATGTAAATAATTTGATCGTGTCACGTTTCAATAATATTTTCTATTCGATAGATTTTACAAAACTTGAAAATGTCTTATTCAATTTATCGCATTTCGAGTATCAGTCATTGATGTACTGCAAAGGGTTAACTCTATCATTCCGTACAATATTGAACTTCACCGTAGTTTTTTCAATTTTTACCCAATTAAGTACTGTCAATGATGTAAGAAGCAAATTACGGAAACACAGAAAAATCGTGATACCAAGATCTACAGTCAATTAATCGAGAAAGTAAGAAAGAACGAAAGTGACCCTAATCCTGAAGTTCGGAAAATACCGGGGCAGATATTAAAATGGTACTACACTTTGATGTCCGCCTGTTTTTCCGCAGTGCCGAATGTATACTACGGCCACATTAACGCTTACGGATTTACAGGATTCAGATTTCGTTGAGAGATGAAAACCAACAGAAATATGTGGTCATACGTAAGCGTATACGAAAGTTTCTGCACCGTATACGTCGGCCTATTGAATCGCGCCCTTTCTCCACAACATTCTAACTACTCTTACTCTGGCCTCCCTGGCATTCACGGTTGTAAAGGGTGTACCTTTTCTGGAAACGACCTTGAAGCTGAAAAAGAGAGGGAATTTCACCTCTCAGCCATTTCAGCCTCCAGCGATGTATTATGTTCATCTATTCACCGTGATGGTCTTGATACGATTCCTCACTTTTGATTCCCTATCGATCCCAGTGCGAGGTATTCCCGTCTCTCGCGTTCCCCGAAAAATTCGAATGTATATTAGTCGCTATGAATGTATTGGTGAAAATTGCGAAATGTTGTTAGCGCTACTTCTATTCAGTGCAGACTTGCGATATTTAATATTGGAGATTGTCGAATACGGATTTATCCTTTAATGGTGGTCGGTAGTTATGTAATTTGGATCCGTTGAAAATTGTAGAATGTGAAAACGTTATTTCAAATTACTATTTAATGACAGCATATTTTTCAAAAATATTTTAGGTATTTTTGGGGATGGAAATTCCAATAATGTGTTAAATTCTTTATTCTATAAATCAGGGGTGGCCAACCCAAATGATCTTGCAGGCCACTTTGGAAATGCATCATAACTCCGCGGGCCGCATATAAAATTATACAGGGTGGTCCACGTAACTTGCGCACTCCAATAACTTTTAAAGTATGCGTTGCACGAAAGAATGTTATATACAAAAGTTACATGGTTTCAAAGGGTACACTATGTAGTGTGTTAATTTTTTTTATAGGTGGAGGCGTTTCGGAGATTTGAAGGACAACTTTGTTTTTTTAAATGGAACACTATATTTTTTATTCCAAAATATGGTAGAGTATCGAATTGTAAGCAAAAAAGTATTGACTATTATTAGCCTTAAACCTAATAGGTTACGAGTAATTTCACTTTATTACTTGACAATTTTCTTCGCGCAATATCAAGTTGGAGATTCAACCTTATCACAGATTTCCGCAGGACAGCGATGTTTACGTGGCAGTGTTTACTAATTGAGTGACCTTGTGGCTTAACGCAACTAACGTAAGTGTTCAATGTGATATCCATTGGCGTTAATACATTGATGCAATCAATTAACTAATGAAGAAACCGCATTCTGAATCATATCCGCACTAAGTGTAATGCATGCTTCACGAATACGATGTTTCATATTCTCAGGTGTTGTTGGTGGTTCACGATACACTGTGTCTTTTAATACGCCCCACAGAAAATAGTCCAAAGGAGTAAGGTCTGGTGATGTCCCATCGCTGTCCTGCGGAAATCTGTGATAAGGTTGAATCTCCAACTTGATATTACGCGAAGAAAATTGTCAAGTAATAAAGTGAAATTACTCGTAACCTATTAGTTTTAAGGCTAATAATGGTCAATACTTTTTTGCTTACAATTCGATACTCTACCATATTTTGGAATAAAAGATATAGTACTCCGTTTAAAAAAACAAAGTTGACCTTCAAATCTCCGAAACGCCTCCACCTATAAAAAAAATTAACACACTACATAGTGTACCCTTTGAAACCGTGTAACTTTTGTATATAAAATTATTTTGTACAACGCATACTTTAAAAGTTATTCGAGGTGCGCAAGTTACGTGGACCACCCTGTATATCCCTATAAATTAGATTCAGACTCACTATAGGCACTTTTTCAGAGTGAAAAATTGAAATATAACGAGTTATTATTATGGTGTTTACTATTATTCTTACATGTAAACGTAAATAATATAATAATAATGATACTGATGATAATCCCGTGGTACGGAATAATGTTGAAGGCGGGTCGCGGGTTGGCCACCCCTGCTGTAAATAATAGTTCTAAAGCAACCTGTGATTACTTAAAGTTCTTTTTGGTTATAAACATTATTTTCTTGGTAAAGTATAAATATAAAAAAGGAATAGTAAGAAAATTTGGATAAATTGATGATAGTAAGAATTGATATTATTTGTTTTTGATTTCATTTGACTAATTGTAAGTATTGCATATGTGACCCATTTGAATTTTCTTCTAGAAAAGACATTATCATTTCAGTGGAGGTCACCGGTGACTGACGGCATTGAATTTAATGTTTCATGTTACTTTTCAATTTGGTTATTTATGAATTTATTAACGCATTCAATATTTAAATACTGGCGTTAAGAAGATAAAATTCTATTGAATATATATTTATTTCTGTTTTTATAGTTTCTGCTTTACAAAGATGAGATTTTAATAAGAAAATTATCACTTCAGTAGAAATGATCAAACAAATGAAATGTCAGTGGCGCTCATCGTGTTAAATAACCCAAAAAATAGTTTCTACGCGATCACTTATACTTATCAAAGTTTTAAAGTGTAAAAGATAAAGTAAAAATGAGTTCAATAGTAAGTTCGGAACATGCTTCATTTTCTACAACTAATTTCAAACATATAGCTGTCTAAAAATGTCATACAACACTGTACATATTACGTCGTATTATGTAATATTAGAAACTAATTTTCCTCGAGTTAGTTTAAAGAAGACAACATTAATATAATTTTGTGAAAACTTGGTAGTTTGATGACAGCAACACTTAACTTGACACTAAACTGACGAGGAACATTTCATGAGTCGAAAATTTTGATTTTAATTAAACTCTGCGGAAACGCGAAACGTGTCAGGCTAAGTGAAACGTGATTCTTTTATTTTATGGAAATGCACTTTAAGGAGCTGAAGCAGTCTCTCAAAGTTTACTGCATGTTCAGATTTTCCAATATAACTAGTTAACCGTAAACGGTAGAAGAAAATGAACTAGAGTTCAACTAAAATTATGCCACACCGTAAAATTAGTAGAACTACTAAACTAAGATCGTTTATTTTTGAAGTTGTAAGTAAGTATTACATATACTAACATAAACTTATAATTGAAATGTATTTATTCAAAATCTTTGAAATATTAATCATCAAATTTTTTGAGGGAAAGAAGTCTAAACTACAAGAATATATCTTTCATTAGAATGAAAGTTTTATATAAGAATTGTTTTCTTTTACTTAGAATTCACTTAGTATTCTGAAATTGCGTTAAAAATGAAATGGAAAAGTTTTGCGAACGATTTCAACTGTTCAGAAAACCATAGATCTATAATAAATGTCGCGGCATACGGTTAAAATAGAGTTCAATATTTAATAATTCATTTGGCAAAGTTTTCTGAAGCGATTTCTATTCTTTGAGATTCAAAAGCAATGGAAGAGACTTGAGAAATCGGACTGGACATTGTAAAAGGAATTCATTGCAACGTCTTCTACATATTTTCTCTCGAAAGGTCTACTTTAAACAACCTCGCTCAGTTCTAAGCGAAGGAGGTGACCTCTCAGACTTGCCGAAAGCTCTACACGAATTCCATCACGAGAATCACGAAAACTTACACGAATTGCGCACAAACGACTTGAATGTAAGCTTGGTAGTATGTGCCTTTTGCTGCATTTCAAAGAATTTTTTAATTAAGCCATTACAGGTTTTTTCGCATTGCCAGCAAATTGTATTATTAAGCAAAACTCTGGCTAACGAGTATTAACGTTTCATGCCGTCATTGAAAGAAAAGGGGTACCAACCCCTTAAGACATATTCTTTCTGCGTGTTCCTTGTTGAAAAAAAAAAACAAATATAAGTCAAACGAATAATTCAAAGCAATGTTTACTTACAAGGACAGGAAAATTAATGCTTGCCAATTTTCTCTAATTTCAAATTTTCTCTGTTTTAATATAAAACTGTCCTAATACATTCGCTATCAAATTAGCGTGTCATTACTTCGACTAATTGGTAATCTTGTGTTACATAACAAATAATAAACTGTTAATTTATTTCCTAAACCAGTTCATACGTTGAAGAATGTATAGTGTTATATAATTTTTATTCCGCATTTATTAGTCATTCTGTATTAGTTTTGATATGCACACGTCACGAAAGAAGATATTTTACGAGAACTGAGTAATCGACGTATTCTGCACATTCATACTTCGCTGATTAAACATTATACTGTAAAATGCGTTATCTACGTGTTTAAATCGATTCATCTGCATTGATCAGAACGTCGAACAATGTTTAAGCTCGCGTTTACTAACGAGATTACATGAAGGGAGAGTAATTTCACCACCCTTCGTTTAATAATCGTTCTTCCCGCGTAGAACACGCAAAAAGGTCTCTCTATCTAACAGAAATCTTTCTTAATTCTTCCTGATATCTTGACCATTGTAATTCTAATAATTAATCATTTTTGATAAGTCCAAGAATATCGTGACTTTATAGTAATTTGGTTCTTACCTCTGGAATTACTAAATTGTTGAAAAACTTACAAGAAAAACTATTGAATCACTGTACAATTATAAAAAGTTCTAAATTGGTGACAAACATATTGCAAACCTTCATATACTTCGCATTTCTATTAGGGAGACCAAAAAATAATGTCGTTTCTCTAGATATTTTCCTCCAAAAGTGATTTTTGTCGATCCAGCATTAAAAATTTGTACGCTAGATGGAAAAAACTTATTGATAATGAGGTTGATTATATCATTCGATAAAACTGAAAACTTGTTATAAAATTATTTGTTAGAACTTAATGTAAAGAAACGACATTACTTCCCGGCCCTCCTAATATAATAATCGTGAACATATTTCGTGTATAAAAGAATAAATTAAATATTATATATTTTTAATCACTTGGCTGTATCCCGGCAATATAACGTTTAAACATTTATCTTAAAAATATAATTAAATAGTATCAACTAAAAGAAAAAGTTTTCTATGCATCAGGAGTTTTTCTTAATTCTTCCTGACGTCTTAGCGATGCAATTTTAACAATGAATTCTGTAATTCAATGATATCGGATTCTTTCAACGATTCTATTCAGTACACGGAGTACCGAACACGGTTGGTTAAAAAGATTGCTATGCATTTCGTGCTGGTGGCAAATGTATCTCCATGTCAGCAGTGTGACAGGTGCATTGACAATATCGCTTCGATATCTGAAGTCCGATACAAGACTGACATTGTTACAAGGCATGGAGTCTTGCTCGGAAATAGATACGTTTTCCTGTGTTTGATGGATTCCAGGAAAATAAGGAAGAACAATTTTAGAATTATTTTATTTGGACGATAAGAGTCAATATGTGCACAGATAATTGTATTAACACGTTGACTGCTATGGGGGTCACCGGTATCCGGCGCTATTCAATTCAATGAAATTTCGTTGAAGAAAATAAGATTGTCTCATTTCTAAGAGTATTTTATTTCTTTGGTGATAGTTTTTACTATTTATAGAAATAGTTGAATCAATAGAATTAATAGCATTGTTGTAAGGAAATTAGAGAACAGCTTCATTAGAAATTGTCTGAAGCAGTTTTTATTAAATGTAAACATTCATTTAGTCAAATAGTTTCCTAAATATTCATTTAGAAAATTTAGTAAAATATTCATTTAGTGAATTTCGTAAATCTTTGTAATTACAATCCGATATACAGTAATGTCAAGTTTTGTTATTAAATTTATAACAAAAATTTGTAACGTTTAGTGTGTAATATTCCCATACACAAAAAATATTAAAATTCATTGTTTCGACTTACTGGTAATCGTATGTTCTTATTAAAACCATAAACATAGAACTGGTAGTGTAATAAAAGTCTAAATTATTGAAAAAGTTTACGGAGACTTTCCCATTTTTTATTAATACGTTTCATTCGTGTATTTCATCCGTTCACTGTAAAACCGTTGCTTACGAAGACACCCCACTATTATGTAAAACAGCGATAGGCAAAACGCTATAACTTTGTAAATACTTTAACACTGTACTTCGATTTCTGTTCCGTTGTGTTTCATAATTATTTCCTCACGTGAAATGCACCGGGATATTATCGAAAATCGATATTTGATAATATTAGAATTTTATGTAACAACCCCTCGGTATTTATTGATTCCGCCATCCTTTTTTTTCATTTCGAATTTTTTTCTAATTATTCTAAACAGAACAGTTATCTCAGTATAACAGATAATATTAGAATTTTATACAGCACTTTCGCGCCAGTTATCGATTCCATCATCCTTTTTTTTCCATTTTGAAATTTTTTCCAATTGCTCTAAGTAGGACAGTTATCCCAATGTGACACAAAATACATGGTGACAGCGTAACACTGTGCTATTGAAAAATCATACTATACATGCAAACAATTCACCTACAGAATACACAGTTAACAACATGTCGTTATCGTTGAACGTAATTCCGGCGTACATGTATATCTATGTAGTATATAGTTTATCGGAATATATATTCATTAAAAGTTACGCTAGTACCGTGGTACAGTTGCAGGCTAAATTGATTGGACTCTGTTTCATCCCTCTATCAATTTTATTGTCGATATCGTGACTGTATAATGAGACTACTTATAGCCGTAAATTCACCGCGGCTATGAATTCCTATTTCCATCTCTTTTTTCCAGAGCACTTGCATACATTATGAAAACTTCAATGTTATTTGCAATGCAATCATGTCGTTCCTAAAAAAACAACGTCAAAAATGCAGCGTTGAACACGTTGACTGCCCATGGGGGTCACCAGTGACCGGCGCTACTCAATTCAATGAAATTTCATGTAACGTTTAAATTGCAATTTTTATGAATTTTCGAACATATTTCATATTTAAATAATGGCGTTATAAAAATAAAGGTATGCTAAATATCT
The DNA here is from genome assembly GCA_910591515.1 of Cerceris rybyensis. NCBI lineage: Eukaryota > Metazoa > Arthropoda > Insecta > Hymenoptera > Crabronidae > Cerceris > Cerceris rybyensis. Next base: position 13,756,612 of record OU342789.1, on the reverse strand, counting down.
ATCTATCAGTATCTTTAGAGTTTTTTCTAAATAGAAATAGTATATCACGACCCAAGGCCAAAAAGTTGGATTTCCTGGCTTTTATATCACGCACGTTTGGGCATCCCACTTCCTGACCGTGTGTCGTATACTATTTTTCTTTATCTCCAGCCGAAAGGACGTTGAATAATCAATTTGAATTGTTAAAAGAGCGCTGATAGCTATTAGTTTTGATTTTTGTGGCCGGAATCAGCGCGCCCTTTCGGCATCCTTGCGAAGCGTAGTGCAGTATGCCCGGCTTCTGCTACTCTCGATTAGCTGATTGTTCGGAATCGCCCGCGTGCGTTAAAATCGTATATAATAGATATAAAGAAGAAAAAGAAATGGAAAAACCGAAATTGTTTGAACGTAAAACTTTATTAACCTAAAATTTTGCAATATCTCCTCTTCATCAATTGAATCTTCAAATGAGGAATCGTCCATTTTTAATAGTTTCTATTTCACGTGTTTCACTATCAAATGAAAAAACATTCACAACAACATAAATGTACACGAAGATACACGACGTCATAACGATGGCGCTGTGACGGCGAGCCACAAAATTCTTGTAGCCAATCAGAGCACGCGTTAGCTCGAGCTGACTACAAAAGCCGTTGTTCCCGGAGGGAAACGCGGCCAGGAAGATCATACTTTCGGCTACGGGAATCAAGAAATATGATTTTAATAGAAAAATTATCACTTTAACAGAAATGAAGAAGCTAGCGAAATACCGGTGGAGATCAACGTGTTAAAGTTATATGTCAAATGATATTTCCTTGAATATTTTGTACTATAAGAATAATAATATTACAATTAGAATTCTCGGACGTGTTCCTGAAGCTTCATAAGTGCATTCATGGCATGAATACTCAATCTCAAAAACATATTCGAATAGTTGAAGTAGTGTCAACCGTTTTAGACACTGGTTATCGCCAATGACTACAAACATGCTCAAATATGTGATATGTAACGCAATGTTGCATTCCAAGTCGAAGTACACCATTGGGGCTCCACAGGGCGCGCAATGTCAAATATTCAAGGCAATCTGAAGTACCCGCAGACTCTGGGCAACTACACTCAGAACTAATCTAACAAACTAGTAGGCACAGTTACAGTTTATGACAAGCATTACCTGCGTAGTGCAAAGGCCATCGTGTGATATACATATATGTATGTATTTACATACACACAAAGTATAGAAAAGAGAGGGGAGTGGAAGGGAGGTAGGATACGGGAGATGTAGAAAGAGAGACAGAGAGAGACGTTGCATACCGGAACTGGTGAAAACCGGAACCAAGATGATGTAATGATAATAACAATGGCAAACGTTGAGATTGCTTCACTTTCCATTAAATCATGAACACCAGAGGTACATCTCGCGTGGATATACACTTACCCTCGTATATGCACGTACGTACACACTGAGAACACTCTGAACTTGCAAGAGGCGTTTGCAGTTAATCTGATCTTATAAGTACCGCGATGCAACATGCTCGATTAACTTCAAATGTCAGTCGAGCTAATGGTATACATATTACCGCTACGAATTTTAGTGGAAATAGAATTAGCAAAAGGAGCTTATTTTTTGTCGCGAATTATGACAATGGTGTAAGATATTTATTCTCCGTTGCGAGATATTCCGAATTTTTGATACGGGTGGAAAGTTCTGTCTCACTGTCTTAGGCAGATGAATTTTTTAGTATTGTAGAAAGTAGTTCCACCATGGTGTAATTTAAAGGGTCTAGCAGGATAAGGGGGTCAAAAGTGCCCTTGAGCCGATTTTATTCGACGATGGGTCATTCGATAGGTGATCATGAAAAACCGTTGTACACAAATTTTTAATCCGATACCTTCACCGGGAAGGTAGTTATAGGGTAAAATCGAAAAATCAGTTTTTGCCTCATTTTCCCCAATTAATGGGGTGCAAAAATTCCAAAAAAATTCTGACTCATTCTAAACATTAATGCACACGATAGGGATTTTTTCTAGATTTTTCCTTTGCAAGTTCCACTCACGAAAAATAAAAAACCGAAAAAAAATTTTTTAAACATCGATTTCGTATTGAAATCTCCCGAGCACAACTTTTTCCTTTTTACAGTTGTTGCCTAATGTTATCATTGCTATACCTTCATTTTTTCAGATTTTTTGAGTACGGTGCATCACGGTCGGAAAAATCAAAAACCGATTTCTGGGACACATTTTGGGCTGAAACTCGCACAGTATTTGCCATTCTTGCATGATTTTAATACAGTATGTTCATATTTTCCCCTAACGTGTGGATTCATGATTAGAATGTGTCAGAATTTTTTTGGAATTTTTGCACCCCATTAATTGGGAAAAATGAGGCAAAAACTGATTTTCCGATTTTACCCTATAACTACCCTCCCAGTGAAAGTATCGGATTAAAAATTTGTGTACAATGGTTTTTCATGATCACCCATCGAATGACCCAACGTCGAATGAAATCGGCTCAAGGGCACTTTTGACCCCTTTATCCTGCTAGACCCTTTGTGCAGATTAAAATAGGTAATAATTTAAGCTTTCCAAATATTTCAGTTAGTCCACTTTTACACTCTTAGCAATTGTTAAGACTGTAGTTAAATTACCTCGAATTACGTTATTGCTGTTTGTATACAAGTGTAAATTTATATAGTATCCTTGGTATTCGTTCGGCTTATGTAGATAAGGAACGAAGAGAAAACTAACAAAAACACCTTTTAATAACAATGAAAGAAACATATTTATAATATCTGCAATATTAAAATCAAACGAAATAAAATGCTCTTGAAATAAAAATTCAAACGTATGAAAAAAATTACAGTGTCCCGAACTGCTAACGTGTTTTTCCGATCGTTCATACTTTGCCGAACAAACGAAATTCTATGGTTCCAGTTATTCATTCTCGCTTGATCCGCCGTTGTGTGCACAGTGGGGAGTGACATTCTCCGAGGAATTTAAAAATCTCCGTGGATTTCCTGCGAAACTAATTTGATTTCATGTTCACGTACATTTTCATCGTCACGCTGGACACACAAAACCGAACACCGGGTCATTTCTCACATAGAGAGAAGCGATTGAGTTCCATTGAATTTTAATAAAAGTTTGTCAAGTTAAGGTCTCATATCGAGCTACTATTTCCTATCCCCCATTCCCCGTCGAACAGTCGCCACGGTAAAATAAGTCAGTGAAATCACAATTTCTGATTTCCGTACGATTTTCATCCATTGAAAAGATCCACATTTACACCGAGACTAGAAGTTTGCACGTAAACGCGAACTTTAAGTTGGAAAGGTACTTGGAACGTGGAAATCGTAATACAGGTATAAATCGTCTGAAAATTGAATAAAGGAACAAAATTATCGAAACAGCAGCTGCCGTGCTAGAGTAATTCGAACCTTTCCATAATAGTATTCCAGTGGCGATACTTAAATTACCATTTTCTCACCGTGAAAAGAACTGGAGGTTGCGTTAAGAAGAAAAATGTACACTGTACCGAGTTCAGAGCTTTAAATACTTAACTGTTCTTACAGTTCTTCGAGACTCTCTGCTACTTATATTTCTTTCTCTCCACTCTCGATCATAAAAATTGCAAGTCAAGTGCAATCTTCCTACCGCCGCGCCGTGTCGTATATTCGCAACTGTCTTCGACGTTTCGGTGACAATTCGCGGGAAGGAAGAAACGACGGCGAAGCGTAATGCCACCTCCTATTGTAAATCCGACCAAGATCGTCTTGGAGAGACGTGAAGAGTGGGAAAAAGGCTAACAAACGGAAAAAAAAAACAGGACCGAAGGAAGTAAAAGACAGATCCACGGAGGCCTTCGCCGCCCTCATCGTTGAATCTCACCTCTGCCAACTATCGGGAATGGAGTCGAGAATGGGGTGCAGGCTGCGAATAATAAAAAAGAGAAAGGAAAATGGCAGAATCACAGATTTAATAAAGGCTGCTTGAAAGCGCGCTAAGCGAAAACCGATTTCATTATAATGTTCCTCCCCTCCGATTCATTCGTGCGTCCTCACGGTTGCTGACTGCCGTGAGATTTCCATCGTGCCAACTCTTTCTACCCTGCTTTTAACTCCAGCTTCGCCTCTGCCGATGCCGTTGCCTCTTTTTTTCGGTTGCTTCTTTCATCCATTTAATTTCGTACTGCTAAAGGAGCCGTAACCGATAACGCGAACGTTTGCCAGGTCGATTGTTTGATCTTCGAATAAACCACCGATGCTGCAAACACTGATAATTAAGAAACTTTTCTTATTTCAATCAAGTCTCGGGCTTATTGAAGTGGATGGGATGTGAGAATTTTACTGAGAATGATCAAGATACGGTTGCATCGAATAGACAATAGATTGGTGGTTACGCTGTTTTTGAAAGTTATTTGCAAAATACTTCTAGTTTTTATAGATATCACTCCTATATTGGGTCGTTCGAAAAGTTCGTAGTGTTTTCGAAAAATTACACAATTAAAGCTTTTTTATGACTGTCATTTGTTAATAATGTTATTTTGTAACAGCATAACATTAAAAACCATAGTTTCAGACATTATTTAGAACAAAAGGCAATTAAATTTATTAGTGTTTTGTGCGTATAACAGTGGCAGGAATATAGAAAACAGAAAAGTACATTTCCGACCTTTAATGCGTTATTATTATAATAAAGGTAAAAACCCTGTTAAAGCTAAAAGAAAAATATGTGCGGTTTACGGAGATGATGCTGTTGGTGATAGCATTGTCAGAAAATGGTTTTCCCAGTTCAAAAGTGGTAATTTTTGTTTGGAAGATGCAAAGCGCTCTGGTCGACCATCTGTTATTGATAAAGACGAAATAAAGTTGTAAATAAAAAAATAACTCACGGCACACAACTAGGGACATTGCCGAGATATTGTAAATATCAAATAGTACCGCATATGAACTTCTTAAGCAACTTGGGTTCAACAGTTGTTATGACGTATGGCTGCCGCATAACTTAACGGAGAAGAATTTAAAGGATCGCATCTCTGTATGTGACTCTCTTTAAAAGCGCAACAAAACCTGTCAATTTTTAAGACAAGTGATTACAGGAGATGAAAAATGGATTTTACACAATAATGTAAGAAAAAGATCTTAGAGAACCGCAAAAGAATCTGCATTAGTAACACCAAAAGATGCATTGCATTCGAAGATGGTATTGCTCAGTGTATGGTGGGACTGGAAGGGTATTATTTATTACGAACTTTCAAACAATAAAGAAACTCTTAATTCTGATATGTATTGCGATCAAGTGGACCAATTAAAGGAAGCAATTTAAAAAAACGGCCCGAGTTGACCAAAAGGAAGAATGTCGTTTTCCACCAAGAAATCGCTAGACTGCATGTATCAATGAAAACCCGATAAAAATTATTGGCCTTCGGTTGGGAAATTTTACCCCACCCAATCTACTCGCCAGACCTAGCACCATCTGATTATTATTTATTTAGGTCTATGCAAAATTTTTTGAATTACCAAAAATTTAGTATTCTGGAGGTTTGAAAAAATCATTTAAAGCAGTTCTTTGCTAAGAAAAATGAAAAGTTTTTAAAGAAGGGGATTAAGAAGCTACCTGATCGATGGCGAAAAGTAATCGATAGAAATGGTGCATTTATTATTGAATAAAGTATTTATTTCCCAAAATTTTATCGAGTTTGAATATCACCCAAGTAACGCTGCGAACTTTCCGAACAACCCAATATTAATTTCATTGGAAAAAAGAATTAGCGATAATTATTTGGGATCATGGTCGTCTTATTAATATTTTAAGCAATTTTTTCTTGTACGTTTTAGTGCTGTCCTACATTGTTTTTTGAGACGTTCACTAAAATTCATATGAGGATATATTCTGAGATCTAATAAGTACGGAGTTTGCTATCTCTAGACACATAGATCCGTAAGAATTCGTGTAAAATTGAAATTATATACTTTGGGTTCTCGAATTGTATAAATGTTTAAAAATACAGTTTTCGCAAATAATGTAGGTACTTTTCCTTATAACTTTTCTTCCTTCACTGTATTTTATTATTATATATGTTAAATATGACGAAGGACCTGCATTCTAAAATCGCTAAAGGTACTGATAGTCATTTCCTGTGTGGCTGAAAGGCACTGAGGGTCATCGTTCGGAGGGAGTGTGGGAAAGGATGAGAGAGTTTGCAGACACAGAGACCAGGAAGGTAGGGTGAGGAACAGACAGGTACAGATATTACCTTCCTCCCTTCTCCTCCTTGGCCGCGAGACGACCGCAAAACTGTTAACGATACTAGCTACCTAAAGGGAGGAACAGACAGAATCCACTTTTAGTCTAATTTCAACTTCTTCATGCAATAGAATTTCATTTAATTTAATTGGCGGAAAGCTATCGGATCGAATAGTGATTTATCTGTACACGTTAGTCCAGTGGTGGGTAAATGCGGTTCTTCATTGAGTTAAGTGTAATTTCCATTGAAAATTACAAAATGTTACTAGATCTACCAAGATAATCAAAATGACTTGGGATGGATTATTTGGAAATGTTCCTGAAATTTCTAACGCTGCTGCTTCTTTTTTCTACGTTTATATTGAAGGCTGTAAGCGTTCGAATCTATCAAACATTCTGCCTTCTTCATTTATTTGACTCAGACAGCTATATTTAACAATTTTAAATATATTTAATTAATCGTCGATAGATGTAGAGTTAGATTGAGTAAGCAACTAATATTTTGTTGTACAAATCTTACAGCCTGGTTCTTTGTTATATGAAAAACTGGAATGTAGCTTTCATTGACATCATACGTTCCCACCCCTGCATTAAACAGACTTTGCATTAATTACGCAATCGAAAATGTTCTTCATTGTTGAAAAAATGAATAATGTGTTTCGTTATTTTAATATTTACATTCCACATTCATTAAACTGAAACTAACGATTGCTGATTAATTTCCTTCGCTAATAAAAGAAATAAAATTATACATTGGAAAATATGATATAAAAATTGTAAATTATTTTCACACTACATGTGTAATTTTAATTAACGACCATGTTGTGACAGAAACAATATCGACCGGTAGCATTTACTTGTTAATCTGTGTTACAATTAGAATTTCAAACAACCCATAACTCGGCAACATTATACTTTTATCATTTGAAGGGTATCGTAACTTAATTAAGTTTCAAAAGCCAATACTAACTAATCCTTGCGGTTACCGAAGATTACCCTGTAATCCGTCTGCATACTAACTACAATCCCTCGATAAATCGATATTGTAAGAACCCTATAATTAATGATTCCAAATATTTGGAATTTTTGCATCATATTGGATGAAAATATCGTTCAAATGTCAACAAAATGTTTTCACGAATTTTCACAATTTTGTCAAACCTTCTAAGCTTTGTATAATTTTTCTGGCTTCAAAATATTTTTTAATATTTAAATTATAGCCGAAATACATATTTCTACGAAGAATATTTCATACCACTTAGAAATGAGTAGCTCAGGCAAAAAGAAAGTACTATATTGATCCTGCGTAGAACTCGCTGGTAGCAGATTTCAGTTCTCGTGTTTCAGATTTTCGAAATTGTACCAGGCTGACCCTAGTAATTTTGCTTCCTATTCTCTACGGCGCTATCGAGTTGTTTGAATGTACATCTTGAATATTCATGCCATGACCGTAGAAACTGTACTACCTATCCTGGAAATTCTATAATAGTCAGAGGTGGAGGATACTCACAGACGTCTAACGTGTGATGGTGCACGATTCAATTTCGTTTCTTTTCGTGATATCTTATTCCAGCTCTCTGCTACCTTATATTTTCTTTGCTTACAATTCTCTGTTCTTCTTACAGTTTCCCGTATAACTTTTTGCAATGCCTTTTTTATGGAGTTATAAATAATAACGTATAAATTTAATTATGCAACTATTTTCAAACATGTCTAAAAATTTACGTGATAGATACTGATGATCCTGTTTATAAAACGAGTGAAAAAATAATTTGAATTCGTAAAACAAATAGAATGGCACAAGTGGTCAGGAAGATTGATATGATTTTCTTTACTACTCAATTGTAACAATCCGAGGTAAGATTCTCAGAAATTGTTCAAATATTCTTTGATTACAAATATTGGAAGGAAATTGTAATAAAATCTCATATTTATATAATTTATGAATGAAAACGAAGACAAAATAATAATTAAATTGCAAATTGATGATAAAGTTTAATCCATGCTTCATTAAAAAATATTTCCACGCAATGGATACACTTACACAAATTTATAATTTTACGGACATAAAAATCGTAAATCAATTGCCTAAAATATGTCAAAGGAAGCGCTAAAATGCTTAATCCATCCCAAGGTATTTATTTAATACGTCTATCGAATTCTGAATTCCGCATAAAATTTTGAAAAGCCCGTACCAAAGCCCGAAGTCATAGATTCGATACGATTATGCCTCCTTAAATCATCGTTATGCAAATAAGAACGTCTATGTAGTCTAAACGCTATGTAGCTCAGTGGGAAACCTTATATCGATCTATGGCAAATATTGAAATTGTGTTCCTTGCATTTGGATGCATAATGCAGCACGACAAATTACAGGTCATGAAATTTCCAATGTCGCTCTGTCATGAGGCAAAATCGGGAAACGTTGAACATCGGATATTCGGCCCGTTCACATCAATTACATTCTAATAATATGAAAATAGGCCAAAAGATCATTTATCAACTATTGCCACTTTACGGCATGTGATTTCATCGTCTCGTTAATGAGAACTACTTATTCATTAAGTAAGTATTACCTCATAGATGGAAAAATACGCGTGAATTTTAAATATGCTTGAACAAAAGTAAATGAAATGATTTTAATGAAAAGGTATTCTAGTTTCGTACGATTGCACCATTTTACAGTAAACATACCTATATATCAACTTTGCAGTGACTCGGTTTATTTATGATATTCCTTTTGAAGAATAAATTATGGATCTGTAATATTGTAGCAATCTACATTTAAATAAAGTATATCACATTGAAGAATTTCAGGTTGCTGTTTAACGAAAAATAGGGGAACAGTGTTTCCTAATTCCTTTTGTAGCCTTGAAATTGAAGTTTATTGGGTGTAAACAGTATGTCTAAATTTAAGAAACTATATTTCATGAAAAGAACCGCAATTTTTTGGACTGAGAACCACAGGTTCCTGGCCCTTTCTATATACCATGATTTATTAAAAGAAAAGGGATGGTTCTATCTCCAAAGGGGAAGTCCGCTATAAAATGACGTTAAAAAGATCTATCTAATATCTTATTTTTACTATTATCATTGTTACAAGTGAGAGGCGCAAGCATCGCGCGGATAAGAGAACAAAAAAAGAAAAAAAATTATTATGGCTTCTCTTCCGGTGTAACTCTATAGAGAAAAGAGATTTAGACTAAAGAGCTCTGTATTTCCTCTCAGTGGTATTCTTACAATTAGTACCTTTTCATATATTTGTATTGAATAAAGATCAAACTTTTGTTCTTCGTAAACGATACAAATTATTTACCACGCCAGTCCTAATCCAACAACAAGTAACGAAGAAAATGTGGTATATTAAGATTCAATAAAAATTGCACAATTTAAAAATATTACTGTGTGTGCAAGTACAGTATTCTTCTTTCGGTCAATAAATGGGTCTTCGTTTCCTTTCTCGCATCTTTATACTGAAATATACCCCTAAAAAATGTTGAAGAGCAATCTTTGTATATTATTGATTTAATGATATTAGGCGTTATTTTTAATTAAACTATTTCTGATGTTGTCATGATAACAATTTAATTTCCCCTTTATAAACTTGAAGTATTTGATTCCTATTTTATACAGTTACATAGAAATGATATTATTGTAAACATAATTAATTATTTCTTATAAAACGCAAACTCAATAAAACTCAAAATTCTTTTTAATGATTTTCTCTTCCCATAAAAATGAATCTTTCATTTATTGAGAAATTACATAACATAATTTCTTGAAAACTTTACTTATCATTTCTGCATTAAAACTAATGCATTAAAGCTAATTCACGTAATTACACTCGTTTGATTAGTATTATAGTTTTAATATACCTACATATGTGCACCTCCTATCAAAGCAAAGCAAATAACCGTAACTAAGAATTAAATGGGTGTAACATAATTACATATTTTATGAAAATTTGCAATTCGCGATTATTCATAAATTTTGGCATCTTCGTGAACATTAATTCCCATGGATTCAAATATTTAATACCCTTTTGTTGAATTTACAAAGATTAATAACTCAGATCTTACAAAATATCAGAAATACAAACGGTTAAATGGGAAAATTAATTTAACATTATTTATATTCCCAATATGTATTAGCTGATAATTTATTTCGTCGTTAATAATATACGAAACTACACATGCAGCGGGTTTCATTACAATTAAATGCTCTGGTTAACGTGATTATATTATACCGAATAAACAAACGGTACTAAAATTATAATAAACACACCTGTTATATATTCGATTAAGGAAGATTAGACTCAATTGCTTTATGATGGAGATATCGTGAGATACATACATATAGTACCGTATCGTTTCCATTTGTTATGTTGCTAGACTTTTTTAAAGCTCCACACTATATTTATGGATATAAAAGCATCTGTCTTTCTCTTCGATACAAAGAATGGTTTAAAAATATTGAACATTTACATTCTTTAAAATTGAATCTTAAACAAAGGCTAAGGTTAAGGGAGAAAATTGAGATTCCCTTTTTACTAGCTTCTTCTTTATTAATACGTCCCGTGCCAAGCCGTTTTTACCCGACAGAATTTCCAGACCATTTTTTGTTTTGACTAAAAACTGATATATTATCACATAATATATCATTATATCATCAATCCGTAAGTAATTAACTTGTTTAGAGTGATGATCACACCGTGTACCATATATGGTATACGTGACGATGCGATCAGTTCGACCGTAAAAGTCAGTCAGTTCAAAAATTTTCAATTAGTAAAAATGGCAGCATATAGTAACCCTTTACACAAAACTTTAAAATGGTATAAATTAGCAATCACCTGAGCAAGCCATTTTTATACATCTCTTGCTTTAAACAAGTCATCCATCATTTGTAATTAATAATTTTGTATATGTAACAATTAAACAAATTTATGCATTTTGTTCTATACTCCATTTCGTATAATGCCTCATACTTTTAGTGGAAACATATTTTACAAAGTTAAATTTGTCATAAAATATATTCTTTCAGCACATTAAATAAATATGTCTGCGTATAGCATTTATGGTATGTACATGTGGCTTTCAGACCAACTTTAACGTGTACCAAAAATGGTACACGTGGCACGGGACGTGTTAACAATTAAAACAATTAAAACTAATTTCTAATTTCCATCAGATTAATACCCGAGTCGAAATATTGAACCTCATTTGGACCTTTTGCTACCCAACATTTAGGAGTTAAAAGTACAAAAATAGGTCTAAATTCAATGTAAAATAAGATCCTATTTAGCGCCTAAAAGTGGCTCTTTCCCTTTATTACCATCTTAAGGCGCAAAGTAGGACGTCACTTTCAACCTCCGTTGAGGATTTACATCCTATCCAGTCCCGAGTCGAAATATTGAATCTATTTTTATGGTATTTACTCCAATTTGAACCTAATATGATACTTTTCAATACTAAAACTCCTAATTTAAACCTGTAACTCTCCGAATCGAAATATTGAACCTTTTACTACCCAACATTTTTAAATACCATGAAAATAGGTACAATATTTCGACTCGGTTATCCTTCTTATATACAATCTACTGTGCACATTCTATACTTCGGCCCATTTTTGAAAGCACCTTTTCTAAAAACAGACACGAAATTTCTGAATTTAATTTAAATAGTAACTTCATTGCTAAAAATGAAAGTAATATCCCGAGCGAAGACAAGAACTCCGGTTCCCTATCAAGTCCTTAAAACACGGGACCGACTGAAAAGTCCAGAAAGTGAGCAAAGAAGAGTCAGAGAAGGGTTTCGAGCAATGATGCGATTCATCTTGAGACGGCAAAGTTCCCCCGACTAATTACAGGGCGGATCCTCAAACTCGCTGAGCGGTAATAATATGACGAAGTATCTCTCGGTGCAGGAGACATTCGTCAAATCTCATTTACGTCCTCCTAGAGCACTGTTTTCCTACTGTTGTAGAAGCTCCTTCGCTCCCAGTGGTGTAATAAGACTCGTTGGTACCGTTTAAGTTTCACCGGCTAATAGCTATAATAACCTACTCGACGACCGTAAAATTAGTTTCTGATTCGATTAAACTGGTTAACCCACTTGACTTTCAGAACTTTTTTCTTTCTGACAGCAACGGCGATATTGTGATTAAAGTGCATAGGATGGAAATCGTTAACACATTCGAGATCGACCTGTTAACAGGAGATAGTTGCTAGAAACTATCAGCATATTTGCGATAACGATGAAAAGGTTAACAAAAAAAGTGGAAAGCTTGCAAAATATTCCAAAAGCAAAATGTCTTTCGTTTATAACACTGTTCAACAAATTTGAATTTCTTTTATTTTCTCAAATATCCAATGGGCGAGCCTAGTAGAGTCACTCTTCCTAAACACGAATCCGTCGGCAGAATTGCTCCATCACCCTCAGTTTTTTAGTAAAATTAGTTTTTGTAAAAACATTAAATTTTCGCAGAGAATGAGGTATTACGCGAAAACTACAAACGTTACGAAGTTGAAATTGGCCTCAGAAGATAGAGGAAAACATGCCGAATATTTTAGTGCATATAGTTATTAAAATTGGTTGTTGTAAATAGTAACAAATGACCGTCAAAGTTTAAAAAAGTGCGGATGCGCGAACTTGCTACGTTATACTTTCACATTTTTATGAAAATTTATTTATCTAGCACGAATTTGCTATACTGGATCGCATTCCTTAGACATTTCTGAAGAGAAAACTTCCCCCAAAAGTTTTGGGAACAGTTTTCAATCCCGACGGGTCGAAAAAATATCCGTCGAGAACGTGTAATCGGCGATTCGCCGTCATGCTGCTATTCTACGTGGGCCGCGGTGTGACAGTGCCGTAACTACGCGTTAGCGACGCTGATCCGACAGTAGCTCATTTTAGTTGAAAAATATTATTTATAATTTGGTCACCGAACTATAAAAAACGTTTTAATTAATTTTAATTGACCTACAAATGATGCCTGCTGAAAACCATTTTGACATTTCGTTACAAGAAAATATTATTGGAATTATAATATTCTTGTTCTTTTTTAAAAAATATCGTTGTTTATAACAATAATACAATATGATCTTCCGACAAGCGGATAATACAGTATAATGGGCATTTCTCGGGATGTTAATAGAAATGTTCTCTGGAATTTTCGTAACAATAATTCATAGAAAAAATGCCCGAGAAGGAAATGTGTGATCCGGCGTGCCCTAGACATCGAATTGATCATATTGTATTATTGTTATAAACAACGATATTTTTTAAAAAAGAAGAAGAATATTATAGTTCCAATAATATTTTATTGTAACGAAATGCCAAAATGGTTTTCAGCAGGCAGCATTTGTAGATCAATTAAAATTAATTAAAACGTTTTTTATAATTCGGTGACCAAATTATAAATAATATTTTTAAGCAATAATTAATGAAAAACATTTGATCACTTATATTTATCAGAGTTGAGCGCCCTTCGGATGGTACTGTCAGATCGGCGGGGCGTCGATAACGCGTAGTTACGGCACTGTCACACCGCGGCTCGCGTAGAATAGCAGCATGGCGACGAAACGCTGATTACACGTTCTCGACGGATATTTTTTCGACCAATCGTGAATGAAAGCTGTTCCCAAAACTTTTGGGGGCAGGTTTTTCTTCAGAAATGTCTAAGGAATGCGATCCAGTATTGCAAATTCATGCTAGATAAATAAATTTTCATAAAAATGTAAAAGTATAGCATAGCAAGTTCGCGCATCCGCTCTTTTTTAAACTTTGACGGTCATTTGTTACTATTTACAACAACCAATTTTAATAACTATATGTACTAAAATATTCGGCATGTTTTCCTCTATCTTTTGAGATCAATTTCAACTTCGTAGCGTTTATAGTTTTCGCGTAATACCTTATTTTCTTCCAAAATTTGGTGTTTTTACAAAAACTCATTTTAGTAAAAAACTGATGGTGATGAAGAAATTCAGCCGACGGATTAGTATTTAGGATGAGTAACTCTACGAAGATCACCCATTGAATAATCGAGAAAAAAAAACGTGTTGAAGAGTATAATTAGTCTATTTTAGTTAATGTCATTGATCGCGATTTTTCTGAGTTCATTCGAATGTGTTGAAATTAGTAACTCATTAACCCATTGTCGTACAATACTGGGCGACACTCGTGATACGATAAATGGATAAGAAATTTTCAAGTTTTGCAAAACCTATTAAACTGAAATTATGATTGAGTCGAGACACGATTAAATTATTTCTGTAATATTAATATTGTATTAAATTACGCGATATACGAAGAATCACTGGTTTATTTTTATTTTAGCAATATAATTTTGAATTATTGAAGAGACCATAGCAAAAGTAATCGTAGGACAAGGGGTTAAGGATATATTTGTTACTCTCCCAATTATTGCTTTATTTACAAGAATACCACTAATTCCACATATAGTAAATTATTAATAAATTATTATTTTCGTGCAGGATTTAATAAAAAAATATTTTGTAATTTATCAAATCAATAGTAAAAAACAACTTTTACACTTTTTTTCTAATTGGTAAACGAACTTGTTGATTTCAGAACGAGTTTATCATTTGTCGGATCTTTAAGGATAACAACGACGTCATAATGGTTGTTTGTTCTTTCGAGGTGTAAAATGAGTGAGTACTATTTTTCTATATTTCAACTATATACATATATTTCTACTACAGCGTTTTCTGGCATCAGTTTCTCAGTATCAAAGTAAATTACCATCCTTATCGGCTGTTATAAAATACCAAGATTCCGCGATAGATAATAATAAGGACACGAGAAGCATGTTTGAAGCTATAACACTCTATATTCCAGAAACGTTCTAACATAATGTTCAGTCTCATTTTTACAGAATGCTCGTACTGGATACCCCGTTGATCTTCACGTTATATCATTCTGTCCCGTATAACTTCCTTGGAACGTTCTTTAAGACCTCGTTTTACAATTTCAAAGTGCTTTTCTACAACCGTCGATGTATTAACGTAAAATTTACTTCTTTCGCACTGTGTAAACAAATGTTTACGAGGGATATAAGAAATAAAATTTCAATTCGTCACTTGTCAACAATTTTTTATGCAGAACAAAGGAAGTAAATATTAGTTTAATGTTTAAATGTTTGTAGAGAAAGACTTTGACGCTGTCTTGAGAGAAATTAAAATAAATTATATCTGTCATATTTCGTAGCTGCAAGGAAAGATGTATATTCTTTCCTTTTTTAACAATGAAACATAAAGGGACAGGTTTAATAATTACCGTTTCTTTCATTTTATATTTATCATTTCTAAAGGAACGATTTTCGTGCTTTTTCAGTTGTAATGGAGTATCGCAAAATCTACTACGTAGTTTAATAAAGGTATTTGCACTTTTAGTGCAATTCTCTTGAGGGTAGTTTATTGCATACTTATCTTGATCGCATATTTTTTTATTAGAAAGACTGCAGCATTTCATAGGGTACTATTTTTATAATATTTATTCAAGTAGAGGAATCTGTGTCACGTGTTAAAGTAATTAAATTTTTTTATAAGAAGCAGTTATTTTAATTTTATCTGCTGTGGAATTGATGGATGGAGGAAGGTGGAATAACCGTGATGGGATTTAACAATGCAACTACAACGTAAACTCGTTATAATAATAAAATTTGGGAAATACAGGTGAAATAGGAAATGAAATTAACAAACGCGATAATAATAATTTTATATCGCTTTGAATTTAATAATAAATTATTGTTATTCACATCTTTTTGTTTTAAATATCTCTCGACCTCGTTTTTCGGAAGTCCAGACTTCCTCACACACGTGCACACTCAAATACATAAACACTGTCTCGTATTCGTCCAAAAAAGCAATGTAATTACACGATGCTCTGAGTTGATCGTTTTTTCCAGTCATTACTTCATTTTCACAGGAACGGCCCATCAATAAAACTGTAAAGTACAGCTAAAGACGTAGTTCATTATAAAAAATAATCGTTATATTGCTTTACTATTATGAGACGTTCATTAAACCTAAATAGCTTTTTTTATTTGTAGCCTTGTTCGTGAGGTCGGATATAAAATGAATTGTTTTGCAAAATTCAAAATTACAAGAGTTATTAGTTTAATAGATGTGTAAGTAGCAGTTGATTGCCGACGAAAAACAAACTAGAGGACTTTTGATTTCAAATTCATCACGAAATGGAGACATCTAGCGAAAGTAGTCCATGTCCTAAGTTTAGAGTGTGGTAAAACATCGACCGCCAATTCTGTCGCGACCGAAATATAAGCTTCATGACTAAATATCTTCAAGCTTCAATTACTTATATTTTTTTATATTTACTTCTTTTTTACTTTATATTTTTTTTTTTAATTATTTTATATTTACAATTTAATGATGCTTATGTGATATGTGGAAATCGTTACAGAACGTTACCCTCATGTAAGTCGCATTAAATGCTTTTTAGACGTCCATTGTGGTTAAAAGACGTGAAAGTTCAATTTCGCAAAACGAAAATAAATCCTCCCCCGTTGTCAATGGACAATATGTGCTAAATTGTTATTTGACATTTCATATCCTCAGAGATTCGAAATCGATCTAAAATGGCAAACTCCATATAAAATGTATGCCGAAGCTAGAACTGAAGAGTCTGAAACAAAAAGAAAATTTCCAATTGTTTGCCTTCTATTTGCAACAGATTGCAAAAATTATTTCGATTTCGAAAAATTAAGATAATAAGGAGATACATTAAAAGTTGAATCGTTCGGAATTCAAACTTTTCCTCTGTTTAGTGGATGATATAATGGCATTGAATCCAAGATTCTTTAATCAGGGATGCAAATTGAATTTCGAAATTTCAATCGAGCCAGTTGCACGCGCGTAGAATGAATCGTTCAACCGTTGCCTCCGCACAATTAATTTCGTATAAAGTAGTAGTATCGTGCGGCTCCACAGCCGTGTCACCTGGGCGGCGGAGCTTCTCGTTTTCAACCGCCTATTCGTACCATTTTGTTTCTTGGAGTCCACTCGCTCAGCCTCTTAAAGGAAGCACCCGACAAAGTCGTAGCATTCAAATATTCTTATTAGTTTGTCTGGAGGAGCGAGACATTGTATTACATTGTTGTCTCGTCGCGCGCTTCGTTTCATCAAGGAGAATCTCCCCATGTGGTGGGGATAATTCTGCCGGAGTTTACTCTGTTTTCACTATAGAGATGTTAGAAATCTGGTGCCTACGCCGATGTCCTCACTGTCGCCACCCAAATCGCGTTGTCTCCCTTGCTTCGATCTGCAGCGTTCTCTCTTTTCGTCTTTTAGTTCGATTTGTATGTGTAGCTCTTTTAACGAATCGCGAGGTAGAACGTCAAGTGCCTTCGTGTACATGTGACAAGAGGCATGACGCTTGACGCCTGGCGAATCAGGCTCTGCCAAAACAGGCTTACCTCCTAGGTGACACGGCCGTGGAGCCGCACGGTACGAGTCTCTTGAGGTCATCCTGGGAAAACCGTGGAACTCAGATTTCGTCGGGTATCAGTACACTTAAAATATTTACTCTTCTATTAAAAGTATATAAAATTTGTATGTATATACGGGGCATAAAAGTTTATGTATTCCATATAATCTCTGGAAAGCGATTACCAGGAAAATGGAGAAATTAATTTTACAAAAGATAAACTCCAGTATACCGTACCGGGAGAATTTTCTTCAATATATTTTTACAGTACTCACACGTTTACTAGTTTTAAAGGCGGAATTGTTTCAAAAGGCGATGTTTTTATTTTGACAAATTAATTAAAAAATCATACTTTTCACTCTACTTTGCAAAGTGACGTGCAGAATGTTTATTTCCTCTTGAGAAAAATTTAAATGCAAGCCAAAAGATGTACGTGAACATATTCACTAACAATAAGTAGAATAATATTGTCTGGAACAAGCTTACTTTCGTAGGCTTCGAAGTAAAAAGGTTTTATTTTCATTCGACGGGATATAGAAAATTATAATTAATTTCGATGTAGTTGAACATAATAACATAAGTGGTAATAGATGAAGTTTCGAAAAAATTCGCCTTAATATTTTAATTCACAGACTTCTTAAACAAAAGAAATAATTATTTCTTATTAGAACTTTAATATCAAACAATTTTCAACCTCTTTCTCGTAACTTTAACATCTTATGTGTACAAAAACGAGAAACTTTTTGAAAAAAGGTTGGATGTAATTACTTTTTTTTTTGTACGAACTTTAATAACTTTTCTGGAAAATTACGGAATGTACCTTTCAGTATCCTGCAGTAGTTCAGCACTTAAAAAGCTACGGCCTGAACAAACTCCGTGACACTCGAAGTAGTTTCGCTCGGAGAATTCCTAAAATCCTGAAAATTGCTTTTCGGAGTATCACATTGTTACGGGATAATATACTGAAAAACTTTCCACGAGTCTATGATTTTACGTACATTCAATAACCGTTGCTGTCAATCAATCATTGTTCTCCCTAAACGCTTTTCCTTTCATCTTGAATTCATTTACAATTATTCTACAATTGCCATTGTAAAGAGAAAGTGATTGTACATATCTTGAATCTCTCTTCGAATAAAAAAAGTGTTCTTACTGAAGGTTTAACTATGATTACTAGACTCCGGATGTTTATGCAAATTTCAAATTCAATAAATGCAGTTAAGACAAGTGAACCTATTTAGGGATTTGTTGCACTCGATAAATGTTACAACGAATACCATACTTTGGATATTTCGGATATATTTTTATATTATGTTCGTTTTGTGTATTTTAGCCGTATTCATTTTGTCATAAATGCATAAACATCCGGAGTCTAATGATTACATTTGCAAAGTTAATTAATAAATGGTCTAAATCATTTTATCATAATGAGAATTGGTGATTTTTTAAAGGTTATACGAAATTATTCATATTGATAAATATGTAAATAAGCATAAAAAATATCAAGTCTAAATAAATATTCTCGAAAACTGGCAGCATTTTTAAACACGTTAATGATTTTTAAATTCATTTCGATTGAAAAACAAAGTGACATTTACTACTATTAAAATAAACGACTCATTGTAGGTACATTGGGTCGATATCACGTTGGGAAATTTTGAAATGAATTCAATACGTTCGGGAGATTTATCACATGAATAAAAATAGTTTTGTGTAACACATTTCTTATAGATTTAGATATTAGTTCTTGTTTACTCATCTTCTATATACAGTTTTAATGACTCGAGAAGTAGAATTTTCATAAGAAAGAATTATTTTTCATAGTATGCAATATAAATCGTTTAAATAATATTGTGGATCATTGGAAGATAAAAATTTATTGAGTATTCATTTCTTAATCCATGAAAAAGAGAACCTTACTTTTTAATATATACGTTAAAATTGTTAATTATAAATATATACTAATCCATATCGTTAGTTGGGTCTAATGCAATTCAGTAGGTCAATTAAAATCAGGGACACTGTATTTTTCTATCGGTAAGGAAGATACGAGTAAAAATATATATGTGAATACAAGTAAAGGAAGATGGAACAAGTTTTCTTATGAATATGAGTTCGAAATATGATGTATCTACGTGGAAGTTTGGTCGCGTTTAGAAGTTACAACATGCGAGGTTAGTTTCGTTCTATCTTTCATCTGCTCGCAATCACTTCTCTTGGAAACTTGCAAGTTTTTCATGGAAAACTCAAATTTCGCCTTCCATCAATGTACGTTTCAAGCGGCTACGAAAAGTACTTTCTTTTTTAAATCGGTAGGGAGCTTGAGGCAAAATTAATCTAGTTCCTAACTTATCAAATTGGAATGATTGAAAGTATTTTAGTATGGAACATAACGGTCAACTGTATTCTAAAAAAAAAATTGAAATATGGAAAGCATGGACTTTTTAAGCTGGTCTTATATGCACAATCCTCGAGTTTTATACCTCTCCATTCTTCTTTTAGACTCTTTTTTTTTTATTTTTCTGACTAAATACTGATGAGAAAGACACATGCAATTAGTAAATATTGACACACATTTTAGTGCAGCATTTGCGATCAAACGTCTGCCATCTTTCTTTTATCTTATGGATTTCAAAGCAATTAGGAACAGGGCAGAGAAGGGCACCGTTGTCGTATGCTATCTTTACTAAATATCGTATAATGGATATAGACCCTTTTGTTCGTGCGACTCTGTGTGGAATTGTTTCAAAGCAATGACATCTCAAAGGAGTCTTGTAACCGAGCAGTTTGCGAAGTGTAGTTCCGTACATGATATTGCGTACGAATGTACTTATCAAAAGAAACATGTGACTATCAAAAAACTTAATAAAGAGACATTAAAAAATTACAAGCATTCATAAATACGGAAGAATTTCATTTAGGGTACGCGATCCATTTAAATAAATTATTCGCCGTTCTTTGAGACTTATTAAATATCATGAAGGTAATACCAGTTTAGTGCGCTAAGTTTAATGCGCTGTAGTTATGACTAATTTGACCATTTAAGAAATGGTTAACAATCATTTTTCAAATTTAAGAGGATAATTAAATGCGAAGGATAAAAGATAGGAATTTTGTGTATCTGTGAGGCAACAAGACATAATAAATTTAAAAGTAAAGTTGCAAGTAGATTTTGTTCGTATTGTTGGTTTTACAACTCGGTAAAAAAAAATCGTCTCTCAGTAGGTTTGTTCTTGTCGTCCTTTTGTACCTGTTCTTATTGTTCTTTTGTTCCTGTTCTTGCAAATTTTACAATACTTTACTTGCCTCTCGGCACTTTTATACTTATATTGCCTTAATTTTTATAGCATTTTAAATTTAAATTCTTGAGCTACTTTCATATTTCTAACGAATTTAAAATTCATTTTTCGTGGTCACGACGATTACACACATCCGACTGTATGTTTAATTAGAAAGTTCCCAGGTGATTTATAGCGCTACCGTTGATAATAATGAGTGTTTTTTTGAGAGAGTACGGTGAAATGTACTTTACAATTTTTTACCTTTATTTACATTCTACTAGAACCGCGTTAATACCATTTCTGTTAGTTCCTACATAAGTAACTATTTTTAACAGCATTTAAATTTTCATTCTTTTCTGCAGGCAAGCTAACATTAATAAACAATATGAAACATAAAGAGTATATTTTACCAGCTAGGATTGTCAGGAGATAAAAGCTACTACCTACATACGAATTTTTCTCTTGTCATTTAACCCCTTGCACTACGATTTCTTTCGTGACTTCCTCTACTATAATCCCGAATTTAATTGGTAAAATAAAAATTAATCAGTGATTCTTGATATGCCGTACAATTTAACGTAATATTAATGATATAGAAGTAATATTATCGCGTCACGACTCATTAATATTTCTGCGTAATAAATTTTGGAAAACTTGAAAATTTCCTATCCCATTTACCTTATCACGAGTGTCACTCGTTATTGTACTGCAAGGGGTTAATTATGAGTACTTTCTTAACCCTGCTGTTCTGCCCGGCTTTATATAACCCAAAATGAAGATTATATTTGAACAGATTCTATGTTTCTAAGTATTAGTTTTTAATATTCAATGTATTTAACATTTACGTCTACCTGTTTGTATATTTTATGTTTCTTAAAATCTGAACCTTTGTTCGCCGGGTCTGACTTGAAGGAATACGAATGTGCGATATAAATAAACAGAACAGCAGGGTTAAGTGTATAGTGTATAATTTTCACAAATCCTTTTCACAACTTTACGCCATGTATATTAGATGTGATGCATATTAACAAGCATAGCTATCCAAAAAAAAAAAGGAAGAAAAAAAAACACGTTTCCCACGGGACGGATATTTCTGTTTCACTGTGATGCAATTTTTTGTGAAAAAAAATTCTTTTTTTATCCAGGAGTATCGAGAATACTGGAAAATTCAATAAATGCAATTTCGTACATCTCTGCTACTCACCTCAATTTCCGTACAACTAAAAGTGCAGAAAAATAATTATTCTAAGTTGAAATATAGAATCGAATACCTGACAGAACATACAATTACTGAAGTGCTCATTATGTAATATTTATTCTCCAAATTCCGTATATAAATATGACTTTCAAATCAATGATTACAAGCTAACGTAAATACAGTATAATAAAGTTTGGTATCTGCCTATATAATTTTAAATAAGTATTATA
This sequence comes from Cerceris rybyensis, assembly GCA_910591515.1. NCBI lineage: Eukaryota > Metazoa > Arthropoda > Insecta > Hymenoptera > Crabronidae > Cerceris > Cerceris rybyensis. Next base: position 13,734,210 of record OU342789.1, on the reverse strand, counting down.
TTTCCCAAAAAAACAAAGATCTCTTTCAATTGAATTTCAATGAAGGGGAAGATCATGCTTTAACAATCCCCTATCATGCAGTATAATAAACGCATCAACATCAAGATAATTATCATCATCAACTCTACAAGCCATCCAAACATCATTAACCACAACATACTCCAAAAGCCACAGAAAAAGAGAAAAGTCTCATAAAACACATAAAATCCCGAAAAAATCGCGAAGAAAACAGAAGAAATCAGTTAAAATCTTTATCCTCTTAATAAGCGAAAAAAAAAAATGATCGCTTCTTCTGGAACGAACAATAAACCCAAATCTCCGTGGCATCGATCGCTCTTAACAAACCATCATTATCAGTCGTTATTAACGCGCTAACGACTTGCTCGGCGTATAAATTCAAAATCCATATTCGACGGATCGGGGCGATCTAGGGCGAACATTCCAGTCGCTTCAACTGCCTCTGTCCCGATCGCGATGCGGCAACCGGGGGAATGTAACTCGAACGGCGAATTAATTACGCGCGACATTATCGCGTTTCCAGGTTCGAGCGTACGAAGTGCAGACAGTTTGTATGGAAGGTTCGACGAGGGGATTCCACCCTCCGTTTCTCTACTAGGTTGCCTGATTCTCTTCCTCCTCCACCTCATCCTCGTACACCCCGTCCGTTCCCCCTGGTACATATTTGATTTATCTGGAAAGTTGTCGCCCTAGGGAAGGACTTGCACGCTCGAATTGGCTGTGGAGTGAACAGTAAGCTTTGCGCCATCATTGTTTCACTTACACGCGTTGCGCCCGCTGCGGTCGCTCGAGCACCGACTACGTCGTTTGAGCCCATGTTTTTTCACTTTCCCGTCGTTTGAGCTTCGTTAACTTCCACCGCGTGTCGTTCGCTGGGAATTAATCATAATTCAAAGTTTTCACGACGATTCTGCTTTCTGTACTTTGTCAATTTGCGGAAACGAATCCCGACGGGACGTACGAACAATTTGAGCCGGTTAAAGGGGGTTGGTGGAAAATAAGGGTGGTGAAGGGTTGCGTGCGTGTTTGTAGGGTGGTAACGGTGGAATGGAATGTTTTAAATATGTTGCAGAGATTATAATACAAGTGTTGGTATATTAAGTCGAGGAAATAGGGGATGTTGGATATTGACTTATATTGAATATTTTTGTACAATGTATCCCAAAGTGACTGGGATTTCTCGAAATATTTTAGACTTATCAAGCGATATTGTAAGAACAACATGTATCTTTTGGGAATTGTAGTTACAAGAGGTAGTGTGGTTTAAATTTCTCACCATACTGTTTTGGAGTTCTTAAAAGGATAATTACAGACTCAAAAAAAGAGTTTCAATTTGCACTTCTATCATGAAGTCATACCGTCGTCGGTTTGCTTTTCTTATCTCTCTTGTATACAAATGTTCAGAATCTTCACCTTACAATAAAATTATCGGAACCGTGTTATGGAAGACATATTAACCTCCGGCGATTTCTAGTTTTGCTAATTCCCAGATAACCAAGAATTAGTTCTTGAAATCAAAATTTCTCTCTGATCTCTAATATTTTGCATAGCTCAATTCATTATTGACCTCTTAGGCACTATGTAATATTATATGTAGTGGCTTTCGCGGATGTCATCTTTCTGAACGACGAACGACATTATAGTGGCTCATTTGCTCACCGTTTCAATTAAAGTTAAAGTATGTGTATCATACCTGTTAAGAACTTTGAAAGGGGGCATCTGCACTTCTCGGAGGATGCAGATGCTCCTATTCTTTTCATAGAGTTTTAGCAGAAGTTTAAGAAGCGTCTGCTTCAAAAGGCACTACATAGTGAGTAAAGGTAATTGATAGAAAACACATTTCATTGCATACCCGTCTGAAGAGGCACAAAACTCTAACTTCTTTAGGATATTTATTGCCTCATCAGCCCTCATTAGTGCATGGCGCGTCTTACAAGGTAACATTCCGAGATGTAAATCACCGATTTTTATGAAATTTTAGTATGACATAGATCTCGTCAAAATATTTGACACGCATTTTTGTTGTTGACAACCATCCACGTTAACGGGGTGAAAATCACCCTCAAAGTTGAACAAAAGTATTTTTCATCATGTTGTTTAAACGAATGGGTCTTTTAAAAAAATATTTATACCACTGGATTCGTGGTCGTAATGTGTTAATTTTCACTCTGTACAAAATTTTCGTATCTTTAAGAAATTCGGAGATATTCAATAAAATAGTTTTCTTTATCCCAACTTTGGGGGCGGTTTTTACCCCTTTAACGTGGACGATTGCCGATAAAACAAAGTAGGTATCAAATATTTCCACAAAAACCATATTATACTATAGTTTCATAAGAATTGGTGATTTACAGTCATACATGGAATCGATGTGACTATATAGCCGACAGACCTGACAAATTGAACAATTCTGGGGAGGTGTGCTTTATATATTTACAATTTGCGAACATGAACTGCTTTAATTGATTATATTGTTTAGAATTTAATTGATTATATTTGCTTTAGAATGCTTGTGGTGCATGGAAATATTTGTTATACAAATAACAATGAATACCATAATTGGAATGATTATTTCGAATTATTAATTAATCAATCACATTTCTAAAATTTATATGAAAACAATATGTGTATTTGACAATAAAATTAGACCATTCAGAGCAATCATACATGTATATACGAAGAAATAACTTGACAAGTGTATGCAAGCGTAAGAATTGAAAAAACAATAACTTTTTTTCTAATAGAAATATTAAATTTCTAACTTATCCGTATTTTGTGTTTCGATATATAATATTCACAGACAAATATTCAAGAAAATTGATTGAAATTTAACTGACAAAATGTGTTACTACCCTTAAGCGGATAGTAACGGTTTCAAGGGTCGAGCGCAGGCGGTTCATTGTCTCGCGGATTTTCATGTTTAAAAATCGACACTGCATGTTCGGGAAACCGTTGCATTCCAGGTTGACGGGAAGGCAAGCCTGTCAACCATAATTCATATTTGCAAACAAAGGGCCTCAAGGTCCCTTTCCAAACGCCCAAGTGTTTTCCTGGCATGCAGATGTCTTTTCGTAGAGACAATGGGCTTATGGTGCGAGCTGCAAAGTTGTTTCTGAGGCCCATCTACCTCCCTGGTGCCCACGTGCGCACCAGACGTTCGCCACCTTGGCTCACACCTTCGCGCCTCAATAGATTATAGCCGCACCATAAAGCTTCGCCTGCGCCGGCAAGTCTCCGGCCTCACCACCCTCCTCGACCACCCTCGGTCCCAAACCGAGGTGGCGACGCACGGGCCCGCACTCCGCGCGGACTCGATCGCTCTCCCCTCCAACCGTCCAAGGGATGTCCAAGGACATTTTTCTAGGGAATTCGCACCCTTCGGAAATAGTGAGAAACTCTCTCAGGTGTTGACACACACCACTGTTTCCGTTGGCGTGCGAGCCTTGTTCTTGGGGGCGTGTCCAGACGGTGGAGGGAGAGATCTACTCTACGAGGGCTCTTCCAATTTTTGGAAGAGCCAGTCACTCCGTAACATTCACACATCAAACAAGCCTTTCCTCTATCAAGCATTACCTTTCGCAATAGTCAGTTCTAAGTTTGTTAAGTTTCTCTCTTGTTACCATAGTTTACATTCAGTTCATTAAAGTACAAAACACTAATTCGGAGTGATTCACCATCAACTAAGTTCCTTCCACTCCACCCCTGAAAAACCTCGCGACGCTCATCAGCAGCAACCAAAATCGCGGGGAGCGCAGATATTTCGTGGACTTCGTGACAATTAAGCGAAGGTTCGGCCTTACAACCCGAACTGGTCCAGTCGAGGCCTGGCCCCACAAATTGACGCGCAACAAAATGATTAAAAAAGTAGTATTTTTTAGCATACTATTTAAATAAATGGATTCTTTAAAAAACTGATTATATCATTGGATTCAACGTCCGAAGGCTGTAGGTAGTTTTCATTCTCTACGAAATTTTCGTATCTCTAATAGTTTTCGAGATATTCGATAAATAATTTTCGAGACCCCAATTTTGAGGGTGGTTTTCACCCCTTTAACGTGGACGGTTGCCGATAAAAAAAATACGTGTCAAATATTTTAATGAGATCGACATCATACTAAAATTTCATAAAAATCGGTGATTTACACCTCGAGATGTTCTCTTGTTAAACCTCAACGAGAATTTCTAGACCACCCTGGTATAACTAATGGCGCAATGAGTAATCAAAGCATTGGGACACTTGCCAGTCAAAGTCTAGGTTGGATAACTGGGGCTAATCTCTGGACCCCTCTCCTCATGTGTGTAGGAGAGGGAAATTTCATCAGATTTTCACCCGCACTGGAGAGGAGGAAGAAGGACAGTCCACCACCTTGAAAGGGCCGTCTGCATTAATTTCAAGGCCCAATCAGGGTATTTTGCATCTCCTCTCATGACGGCTTTTTGGGATTTTTGGCCCGTGTGGAGGAGAAAGAACGGCGAACCAATGCCAGGAAATTCAGTCATTTCCAACGACTCTCCAAATTCTGTTCAGTTAAAATTCAAGTTCAAATCAGAGTTCGACATAAGAACTTTGTAAAAATGAATGATTGAACTCGATGAGTCCATGAAAACGACTGACGAGTTTTTGTGTCAAATTCTTTGCTTGTTAAGTCTTAGAAAGCGACTGGCAAAGTAACCACCAAGTTTGAAAAGTGAAATAATCTAGACGTCGAACCTATACCGCGAGTTCCACAAATTTATTATTAGAAGCTACTGTTAAGTTTTAAATCATCATAAACAATTTGAATAAACATTATATACATGTATAGTCACCGGAGTTCATGACCAGCAACCTGTTATCATCACCATCAAAAATATACAGTTCACTTTATCGAAGAAAGTCAAATTCCTCAACAGTATCTTCAAGAAAAAGTGTAATTTAATCATCCAAAACATCATTCCAATGTACTCGCGTAGAGAAAAGCATTGTCCGTCACACATTACAGTGCTGCATCGTTTACATTTAATTCGTGTCAGACTCTGTCGTATAGAGAAACAGCCCCGCGCAAAATTCAACCGTGTTTAAGAGGTTAATAGTATAGAAATAATTTCATGACTGACTGATATTTTGAATTTAAAAGTTTTTCGGAGACTTCAAAATTTTTTATTTCATTTACGTTTAAAATTTAGTGTCAGCAGTAGAATTCTATCAGGAGTATGGAACTTTATAGAAAAATTGATGTTATATTTTTATAATTGCATAAGGTAATTAAAAGATCCAGGATGGAAGATTAGCTTAAAACAAGTCTGAATATGTTTCTGTAATAAATTATCAAGATAACAGTTGCACGTGTTGCAAAGTATTCTTTCTGTAACCGAAAAAATTGTGAACGATTTTGCTGCTACTGTTCTACTACAACAAGCTAATTTCTGTTTAACTTTTACTGAATCTCAAGCAAATCCGTATGTCCATGTTGGAGAATTAATTATACAAATTTCTTGTTCGATTTTTGAAAGTCCGCATCACGTAAGCATTCTGTTTGTAGCATGTAAAAGTTTCGTTTACCTTGCTGGATTGTCGCGATTCCATTCACCCTACGGAAACAAAACTTGACTCTGGCACCCTAAGCATTACAAGATAAGGGGGTGGCTTTCCATACTAATCACACTTACATACTTGAACGTAGGCCATATACTGAAAAGTATCGTACATACCATGTTACTGACAATCTGAAATGACTGAGCGAGAGAAGCGTTTTTCTTATCTGATACTACCCATAGTGTCACATTCCATTTCCCTGAGTTTACAGCCGTAGCAGGGTGCAGCGAACTTATACAATGTTGTATGACGAATACTCTGATTAACTGTTAAAATAATCTTTCTATTATTTCATGTAAAGTTATTCTATCATTTCATTTATAGAATTCAGTAGGTCGAACTAACACGTTGAACGCTACCGGTATTTCTCTCGTTCCATCATTTTTGTGCAGTGAAACATTTCCTATTAAAATCATAAATATTAAAGCCACGGATAAATGTATAGTCAGCAGGACTTTACCTTCTTAATGATTTAAGAATTCAATGCATTAGAAAATTTGTAAATATTACAATTTAAAAGTCATATGAAACATTTATTTAATTTAACAGCGCCCATTATTGGTGAACACCGTGACGTTCAGCGTGTTAATTTAACCCTAGAATACCGATTATTAATTCAGTATATTTAAAGATAGTAGATATATAATTCGGAAGAAAGAGAATGAAATGCGTAAGAAACTAAATTTAATGATTTAATCTCTCACTTTTTGCAAAGTGCATATAGAAAATTAAGCATAGTACAGCCATAAAAATTACAGAAATATTTTAAAAAATTCAGTATAAGACATTTTGACCCCGTTGGTAGATCTAGTGATAAAATATCTGGGTAATTCTCACGAAATTCCGAAATTCTTGTCCCAAAAGTTTTATCAAAAATCTAACAAACATTTAACGGTAACCAATATTTCCTTGATATATACATTACTGTGGCTAAAAGATTCACTTATCATTTTAGAATCATATGTGTAAATAAAAAAAATACATCTATATAATATCTCTAAAATCATTCCCTCACTATGTCCCAAGCTTCAATTCAATAACTTTTGTATCATCAAACAACCAAAAAAATCTTACAGTAGTCTTGCAAGTATGACCGATTAATTAAAAATATAGTTGATTAATAAAAAAAAACTTAATTTGGTTTATAAAGTAATAAATGGATAAAAAAAAAAAGAAAATATACATGCGTCCCATAAAAATAAATCATTCCCTCATATTTTTCTGACAATCGATTTGTGAACGCATTTTCAATCAAACATTAATGCTACCATTATTTTTTGAAAGTTGCTAGTACTATCAATTTAAAAATATGACGAATTTAACATGAGCGTGTTGGAGTTCGTGGTGCAAATAGATATCATTATTTTTTTTGTTTCATTACGTTTTTGATCGTCATTCCCTCACAACCTAAAAGAACAAAAGATAATATACTTTAACTGTTATTAACTGCATAGAAAAGTAGGGTTTTGGGAGTAATAAACTTAAGCAAACGAACTTTTTTAAAAATAAGGTTATGTGGCGAGTTTATTTTTATTATTCTCTATTTCGTCATTCCCTCACCGTCATTCCCTCATATAAATTAGTAGTGAGGGAATGATGATTTACGAAGGAATGATGTTTGACTGGGACAGCTTGCTTTGAATTTGTTGCTGCGATCTTGTTGTAGGGTCAAATAATGCCAAGAAAAAAGAAGGTAAGCGAAGAAGAAGCAAAACTAAAAAAGAAAGAATATGATAGGAAGCGTAGGGAGAAAATTAAATCCGATTCTGTACGTATTGAAATACTTCGAGAGAAAGAAAGACTTAAATACTTAAGAAAAAAAGAAAAAGGGCAAGTAAAACCTATATCCGCCATGGGTTCCAGAGAAAGAAGGCTAAAGAGAACAAATTGGAAGAAAAATAGCCGAACATATAGAGAGAAAACAGCGAATGTGCGTAAGAATCGATAAAGATTGTTAGACATGACACGAAATAATAATTCTCATAAAACACGTTTATTCTGGGGACCACTATATAATTAAAATCTAGTAATATTAGTACTACGAAATCCATAGAAAATTAATACAAATTTATTTCAATATTATTTGCCAATTTATAATGACCGAATTTCGGGATTTCATGAGAATTACCCATCTGCTCAATTATATGCATGTTCTTACTGTTAGAGCAAGAGGTAGAAGCTAAATTTGAACGATAACAGCATTAATTTGACGTGCAATCGTGTTATGACAAAATCCGACAAGATGTCGCGACATCATACTTATAAAAGTCCGTTATGGGGAATATCTAATATATGAGACATCACTTGACAGTGCAAGTCGTTATAAATCATCGAGGAGTGACCGTGCGTACCTATTTATGTCAACGGATCTTACAACGTGTAGATGGACGTGGGCTTATTCACACCACGAAGAAGCGATATTTTTAAATGAAAAAATTTATCAGTTTTGTAAACCGTGAATAGCACTAAAAAATAATGTAAAATTATTATTGAATTTCGAAGAAAACTCAAAGATGCATCGTGCATGCGATACACGTTTAGGATGGGCTACATTTGTTGAAATAATCAGGAGAGTATCAAATGAATAAAGAAGTTAAATAAGGAACAATTGAAATATAGTGAAATAAAATGAAATGATTCAGCCAAAAAGAAGAAATGTGTCTCAGGAAAATATATAAATCTACTTAAATTAATCTGAATAAAGGGAAATAATGATTATAGTGGCGTCAAAGTCCGGCGTGATAGAATTTAACGATCACGATTGCGACTCACAAAAACGCGACTCCTACTCGCTACGATTTGATCTGCAGCGGCTGGTTTATACGGCTCGATTGTTCTCGACTATTGGAGAACCTTGCGATTTCTCGATAGAGTTTTAAAATACAAAATAGCAAACTGTGAGTGATTTTGATAATCAGCATGGTCGATAAATGGTAATGATCTCGACGAGGAGCGAAAATGAATGACGTTTCACCAGGTAAGTTCTTCAAATTTTCTGAGCTGTGCAAGATGTTAATTAACCGCACTTTTCTCTGAGAAAAGTGACCACCCCCATGGGAGTTCTGGCGAGAAGGGTCCCACGGAGGTGGAATCTCCCCCCCTGTTATTGTATGTCGGAGGAAAGTACAACCAGATGTTCCCAAAAAATCATAGTTCGACGGATCGGCAGAATTTCTCGTCGAGGGCGCAATTTATGATCGATTTGTCAACGCGAGTCAGCGACGATCGATGGGATCCTTCGGGACGAAATACGAGTTTATCACCCGCTGACAGACCGCGACGGATTAACGAAAGCGTACGTTTAAAACCATGGTTGCCTAATTCTTTAAGGACTGGTGTTTTAGCCACCTTAACGCTTGGTAGTCCCCAAATATTGGCGAATGTTAAAATATTATAAAATCTGCCAGCCAGACCCGGACATTGAAGAAAAAAAAAAACTTTCGCTTCGTCTGGAACTTGTTTTTGTTTCCGTACAGTGGAACAATAATCAATATATATAATAAAGCAAAGAGTACGTTATGTGCGTGCCGCTAAAACTCAGAAGTGAGTCCAGGTAGGATCAATGCAAAAAAAACAAAGGACGGATGATGTGAAATATCGGAGATATTCAGCATCAAACTTGATGCTTTAGGTAATCGGACATTTCTTACTCAATGATGAAGGAATAGCGGGAATATGATGCAAACCTAACAATGAGTGATGGTTGAAACTTTAAAGAAATGTGTAATTAAGCTTTTTGTCAGTTCAAAAGCTAATACGGAATTCTCATTATACACTATTCTAACATATTTCCAGTGTTAGAGTTTAAGCTTGTTTCACATCTCTCTGCTGAATGAGGGTGCTACATTATTTTTTTGTATACCTTATATTTTAAAGTATTGCATCAAGTTTAAAAGATGAAGAATATAGTTGCTTAAAATCCTTGAAGATTAAAATAAGGAGTTTAGTGATTAAAGTTTATTATTATGCAGGTCAATAAAAGAGAAAGAATGATGCTTCTGTTTCCAGTCAAATACGGCAAAAATTTCGTAATCGAGAGATTGGTTAATCATGAAAAATTCTTTAGAACAGCTGAAAGCATCAGCTATCAAGTATATCTGATAAGAACATGAACCTTTCACCTGTGCAGTCGATTTATCCGACAGTGAACGATAATAATGATGACGAGTATTAACAGCTGGACGAATTTCAGTAATTGATGTCCTAGAACGGTACATGAACTAAAGGTGCATTTGACAATTCCATGCTCTGTTTACGTAGCTTGTAATTTCCTCGTGCTCCGGAGCTGTTCCCATGAGAGGAAACAAGAGCTCTCGAATTCTCGATATGCCACTTAAATGCTATTCCCATAGCGACCAATTTGGTCGCGAGATAATATCCCGCTATCATAATAGCCAATTTCGTTCCTAAATAATTTCGCATTCGTTGAAAACGCTGGAATTATGTCAGTGGAAAAATTAAGACATGGTGGACACTGATCAAATGAGGTTCTTTCACCAAAAATGAATTTTTCCGTGCCTCTACGTATATGTGTGTCAAATGAATAAAATCTGATGAATAAAAGTCCCGGATTATAATATATTGTTTAAGTTAAAAATGTAATTTGTAACATTGTTCAAATAAAAATCAGTTCTTTTTAAAGTGAAAGTATTAAATCGTAGGAACAATGTTGTCATTATGTTTTTCAAAATTAGAATGCATGTATCCAAAGCTGTTTGTTTCCGAAATTCCTCGTATGACTTTCAAAATTGTACTTTATTGAATCAGTTAGATTTCTTTAGTATTTGATACTGAATTACTTAATACGTCTGAAAATGAGTTGATTACTGAATTTTTAAGTAGTTTCCTGTTTAGTTCAATATTAACAACGAGCCCGAGAGTACTACCTGATGAATAGACTGCGGACGTTTATGCAAATTTCGAGTTTCGAAAATGCAGGTGAGGCAGGAAAACCTACCTAGGGATTTATTGCACTTAATAAATATTACAACAAATACCATACTTTGGATATTTTAGATATATTTTTATATTATGTTCTTTTTGTATATTTTAGTCATATTTAATTTGTCATAAATGCATAAAAATCCGCAGTCTACTGATGAACAAACATTAAGAGGTAGGGTAAAAATTATGCTCAAAGTAAGACTTGCAATTAGATGGTAGGAAAAGATGCAGGAGAGTAAAGTTAGTTAGCTCCTGTGTTTAGCCCTATCAACTAACCGGTCCCGGAAGTGCATCCAGAATGGATGATGGAGACGTGCAACTTTTTCCTCTTGCGAGTATAACAAGAATTACTTCGAAGTTAAAATTCTGAAGTATATACTGAAAAATTTCAACTTATTATTTGTCTCGGTAAATGTAAAATATAGTAATATACGTATAATGAAAAATTTGATAGATGTAATCTGGAAAACTAATTAAGAATAATTAATGAAGAAGTATATTTATGTTATTTATGAAAGAATAATTGGGCATTTACAATACATAAATGAGTTATAATATTTTTAAATGACCTGGTGGAACTTGGACTACTCTGTATGTAACAATTAAGAATTTGAATCGTAAAACTGTAAAACAAAATTCAAATTCAAATATCTCAAGATACTGTAAACTTGATTACAAATTGATTTTGTGATTATCAACAATCATACCATAAGTAGTATTAATTGTAAGTAATGGTGGCTGCTTGTCTCTACAATTTATAACCTTTTTCACTATCCGTACAATGTAATAATAATGAGGGCATACTGTGAATACGATTGCTTTTAATAACAGGAATGAATGCGGTGACATATAAAAACAAAGGATGTGTGTGGCTTGAAGTTTGCTTGTTGATTTTGCTTAACCAAAATGCTGTAACAAAGATTTATTAAATATTATATGTTAATTCTTCATTGTACTTTCTCATTGTCCTGATTAATTAATAACCCACATACACACACATTTTCAAACAAAAATTTCATCGACACACTCTAGTTACAATATTTGCACAAAAGAAACTTAAAACTTGAAGGTAATTATTCACTATGAGCTCATTTATTTTTCGTGAAAGGAAATCGAACAAATTTAAGTTGATAAAATAGAAAAATACCGCTAATGGAAATAACTATAATTGTCTCCTGATAGTCAATAAAATTTGTACCAACATCTACATTTTAAACACGGCTGAACTTCAACGGTAATCAGCACCACATGGAAAATATCTTTGGAATTATTATTTCAGCACGTACCGATATTAAACTTTCACATGTCGCGAGGGAGTTGCAAGTATATATTATATTTAGATGAATGATACGGTATACGGTCAATACCAGACATGCACGAAGCACGTTAGTCTCGTTTCACCGATGAACACTTCCTGTGAATACACGAGGTTCGTCCGGCAAAACTATTCGCGTACGACGACCCTTTCATGGCTTCTCTCGAATGCTGCAGAGGCCACGGAAGGCATTGCACTCATTTGTATCAAGTCATTTGGAAATTCACCCTTAGATAAGGAGAACCGTGTTCTCCATGGTATCGTTTTGGGTTCATTGAGAACAATTTATTTTAATACATATGAGGCGTTATTTTTGAAAGTGATATAAGTCCATTTTTGGTGAAAAATGAGTTAACGGCAATTTTCGTAAGATATAGACACCTTCTCTCTATATTTATAATAATACATTTATTGGAGTACGATTTATTTATAAAGTATACAAAAGAATTTTGATTATATAACGTTATCGTAAAAATCTTTTTTTTTTGGAAGTGGAATATGTCCGTTCCTAATAATTATAATTCACTTGCCGAAAAAAATAGCTTCATTTTGTGTGAAATGAAAAGAGAAGATTTTGTATCAAACAAGAAAAAAAATGCGGACGGAAGAATTATAAACTGGCTGAAAACATGCTGGATGAGGTTTAAAAGGGATGAACCACACGACAGTTTTTACAAAACTAGTATGGAAGAAAATGTTCCATTTAAAATAATTTTTTTATTTGGAAAAAAAGGAAGACCTACAAGCGTCAACAACATTACTATGTTGCCACTGTATAAAACTTCAAGACCTATAACAAAAGAGAAACACAACGATATGATGAGATTAATGCCTTACATTCCACCTATTTACCATAAATACTTCACTTTGCTAACTGTAAAGGAGAACTATGTAAGTTTAAAATATACATTTTTTAATTTTTTGTTATGTTAACGAAGTAAGTTACATTTTAGACTTGTTTATTTATATCGCCTTTTTAATATAACTGAAATTAATTCTTAATAAACTGGGTGACTCGTATATTTAAATGTCTTAATTTTAATTATTATTTTTTTACATAAAAGATCCATTTGAGTAAAGCTAATGCCTATCAAAATATGGACTTTTACTCTTTTTTTTTACTTCTTATAATATGTTATTTTTGAAAGTGGTATAAGTCCATTTGGTGCTAAAAATATCGTTTATTCTTTTTAATAATTTTAATAATTATTATTTCATAATAAAATTTAAAAGGTGTATAGTATTAAAAACGTGACTCGAATAGATTAACGTATGCCAATATTTTTAAATTAACTCAAATGCAAACCCTTAAGTATCTCGATACATGAAAAAATGGACTTATACCACTTTCAAAAATAATGCCTCATATATTTCTCTAATTATTTCAGGCTTTTCTTTATTGTTTTGCAATTTTCGGATTAGATAACGTATTATTATAAGTAGTAATTTAGTTACAACAGTAGTTTTGGAAATAGAAGTGTAATTTAGTTATAATAGTAATTTTTCATTGGACACAATAAATGAATGATGTAGTACATGTTCTTCCAACGCAGAACGGAAGGATCGTAGAGAACGATCTATCTTTAATATTCACTTAAAATTTCTCAATGTATCTTTAACTCTCAGGAGGGAATCTATTTCTATAGAAGAATGTTCGCAATGCTTTCAATTTTCTATTTAACTAACCAGACAATATATACGAAAGGAACAAGTAGGGCAACATCAAATAAAGTAATTTTGTTATGTGAAATTTTGCACTGAATAATAACGTATAGAGATGGAAAGGGAAGCAAATTTAATATCGAATATTAGATAATTATAAATATTATCTCTTCACTTCTATATTGGTATCGCGCTGCTCTTAATTTGTTTCGTTATCACTTTCGGTGTTGAACTCTTACTTAACTCTTTATTAATCCTATTGACGATACAATTAAATGGATTTCGGCCATGAAGAAATAGACTGTTTTTATCACTTTTTCATTCATCATTTGCAATATTCTTCCTTTTAATTAGTGCATACAAAGGATTTCTGTACCCCACAACTCTTTTATTAATTTGAGCTTATGTTTTCATATTTGTTAAAATTTTATATTAACAACTTCACCATTAATTGTACACCTTCATCGAATATTAATCATTAACAGAAAAAGTACAAATGTACAATTATGTTTGTTCTTTGTTGCATTGTACGACGTCGTTGTACATTGCGTGATGTATGTCTTAGGGTGAATTAAACTTACGCCCGCCATGGCGTTTAAACCTGGTACCCGGTACCGGTTTTCTTTGCAGGATACGAAACTGCTTATATTCGTAATAGTGAAGTAAATGGGTTGCACGATTGTCGTTTTAAATGCCCTATTAAATGTTATAGTTCTATCGTCGGGTTACGATTCTATTATACACTGTTAAATGATTTCAATTCGTGACACGAACTATTTTTCCTTTTACAACTTCTTATTACCTTCGACAGATTTTTATGTGAACTGACTAAACGGAGTGTTTTGCTTCACCATAAATCTCAGAAAATTACTTAAACATGATTAAGCAATCATTTATTTGAATCACATTGGCCACTTGTTTTCTCGTATATTATTCCTCGGACAATTATGAAATACCGATTTAATTCAGCAATTTGTCTCCATGAAATAAAGTAACTTTTTCATCCACTGTTGAGTATTAGATTTACCGATTTGTTTCGTTAAGCCATTGACTGTGAGGCTAAATTATAGGGCTTTATTTGCATTATATTATTTTCAACTTGTTCATGCTGCCATTTCTATGGAATTTGGGGTCGTTATAACAGAACTAACAGTTAATAAAACACAAAAGGTTTATTCATAGTAACAATTAACCTGTTAACCGGGCGTGACGAATAATTCCGTCATATCTGAAAGAAAACTCCAGTAAGCTTGTCGATCTTTTCTTCCTTAAAATTTTTAAACGTAATATGTTGAACGCATTACATTTTATGTCGTTCGTATCCGTTTAATCCTGACGTAGTACTTTAGATGTAATGACATTAATTCTCGCTGTAAAAAAGAATATTCCAATTTGGAACAAGTTGAACAAAAATTAATTCCCCGGTTAACGGGTTAAGGAAAAACACATGGCTCAAAATTCTCGTTGTATTTCACAATTTTCTCTCACTCTCGTTAATTCTCACAATCTTCTCGCAATTTCCTTTCACTGAATCTTTCGCTACGTCTCTCCTAAATATCGCCTTTTGTTGCTAGATATCGCTACACAGTTTTTTAAGTAACAATTTAATCGATATTCTTTATCACCGAGGCGAAGACAAAATCTCCGTGCTTGTCGCTGCCGCGATCTACTCGAATTTTCGCGCTATTGCTCTCTTTTTTTTCGTGCATATATACATTTGTATAATATATGATGAGAACGGGATGGTACCCTCTTATAAGAATCTCGGAGAAGAAAAGGACGTGAAAAGGAATTAACATCAGAGAAATATCGCTTGGAATTAAGCTACTCAAATCGAGTGCACTACTTGAATCGGTTACCGCGCGCCAGTCTTTCTTTTTCACGATCCTACATATACTTATAATAAAAAGGAGACATAGAATGCATTCATTAGCATATATTTCAGAATTCAACGATTACATTCGTGTTTAATAAGCAATAAAGCTACATTTTCATCATTCTCTTTGCCTATACGATCAACCTTTTAAAATCCATATCATAGCATTACTGATTAACTTTAATTAATTAAAAATGTGCAAACTTGAAAACGTCGTACGAACGGATACGACGTTTTGCATGAAGATTTCCTCAAGATCTTATTCCCTGAATGAAGAAACGTTCGAAGCTCAGGGTATTGAATTAGCTCTTTTAAAATTTCACAAAGACACGTACATACACATCTGTGAAATATTACAAGTATAACTCAACTGAAGACTCCTTTTTTTCTAGAGTACCGAACTTTTGTAAAGACCTAAAAGATACCTTTGCGTTCCATTTAATCAAAGGCAACTTAAATCATTGATAATGAGCTCTTCCCATTGTTCTCCGCACTGACCTGATCTCCGCTCCTTCGTCTTACTTAATCGAGAATTAACCGTCTTGGTCGCAATAGATCATCTCGGTTATTGGAGGACTTCCAAGTCATGAGGTACGGTCAAACGGGTCTTAACGTACAAACTATTGGTCTCGCATTACGGTAATGGCAATAATATTAATGTAATATCCGTCGTAAAGGCATGGCACATTAGTCGTCCTGCGCGGGTCGCTTTTATGGAATTGAGGCTGACGGGAATAAATGTGCACTAGGTACGAATTACTTTTCACAATGGTGCAAAATATACTGAGTGAGTATTAAATTAAGTAACGTACGGCGTTGAAGTATTAGTTGTTCTGCGGGAGTCGCTTTTATGGGATATAGGCTGTCTGCAATGAATGCGCAAGCCTACGAATTATTTCTCACAGTGGTTTTAAATATGCCGACAGAGTATTAAATGCAGTAACGTATGGTGTTGAATTAGTTATTCTTTTTACTCTTTGCAATCTGTTATTAACACTAGATTTACGGAAGCCGTCAAATTGACGGGCTTCTACTTTTTGTAAGCATTCCCGAGTAAAAATAAAAGACGGAAAAAACTGAAATAAGACTGAAAACAGGATTTTAGACGAATTTCGAACGGAAATAAGACGAAACAAAAAATATGCTATTGAGAAAGTTCAAAAGGAATTGAGACTGAAACAAGACGGAAGAATTTTTTAGTTGAAGCCGAGGCTGAAGTCAGACTGAAAATTTAAAAATGAAAAATAATTTAGTATAATATTTATTGCAGCCTGTTTTCCGTCTGAATTCAGTGCTTAATTTACGATTAGATTTTAGTTTAGTTTCTGGATAGTTTCAGATCGTTTTCAGTTTTATATTTTCGCCCGGGTTTTTCAAATTTACACAAAAGGAGTGGAGTAGATATTTCACGGACATTTCATGATACAAAAATACTTAAGAAATTATTAACTTTGCCGGTTGATTCTTCTTTTTTCAAAGTTCTTGTTTAATATATTGCAGTGTAACAGATTCCACGTACGTAAATCTATTATAGTGTTAATAGCGTTTATCAGTATTATACAGTTGATATTGACTCTACTTTTCTTTAATTAAAGTATTTTGAATTAGGACTGCTCGCTGTATGAAAACACTTTTATTTTGAAAAATTATGTAATAATATTGCCTCATCGATTTTATGATAAAAACATTGAAAAAATGCGTATGTGAAAGGTTTTGCGGAAACAATTAAATCACACGAAGAGATACTTTATTTGACACAGATACTACTGTTACGAATTATTGTAACGAAATTGCCTCCCCTATATTTGATATCGATTATGAGAATGATAACAACGAACTGCAAATGTTAATATTGATTTAATAGAGAGAAAAGAGTTGTCTTTGAGTGAGAAGTTTGGATCCGTTAAAATAGAGACATTATTTTGTAATATTTGAGTTGGTTGATTATGAAGCGCCGTTACAATACTTACAATTAATATATGAACCGAGAAAATTCGCGTGTATAGGCTTCATATAAGATTTCAATGCCAACTACATTGTGCCCATAATTATGAAAGTGGTCTAATTGTAAGTAAGAAATTTAAAATATTATATAAACATACCCTTAAATTTTTGGTATCTGGTCATTTCTTTCTACCGAATGACCGCGACTTTGGGTTAATAAAAATAAAAATAAAAAAACGTGAATTATTTATACAACCCTGACCATTATTATGAATTGATAGAAAAGTGTAGAAGAAGAAATACATTTTCGGTAAAACGAATGATGCAGCCGGATTTTAGTTTAACGAACCACTAGAAGAGTCAACGACAAGAAAAGTAAAAAATACCGCGGGCGAATCTGTCTCTTGGTTGCAAATTAAATCAATGAGATTCTTGCGAATTGAACCTTATAAGATGTTCTATAAAACTTCTTTAGATGATTCTAAATTCCACGTTTTGGATCTTTCACCTAAAAGGGGGAGACCAAAAATATACGGAAATATTAAATTACTTCCATTATACATTACCACTAGACCAGTAACGGAAGAAAAACATAAAAATATTATGTGTTTACTACCATACATCCCTCCAGTTTTTCAGGAACATATTAGGAATCTTAAAAATTCATAATGATAAAAGCCTAAAATTATAAAAACTGATTACTTTTTAAAAATAATTAATAAATGTTCATGAATTATTTCATTAAAATTATTGTTTCTAATAAAACTCGTAGTTTTTTATCACTTTAAGTAATTTATAGGATATTCAGTTAATTTTGAAAATGGTCTAAGCAATTCAAACTTTAAAACCAACATTTTCGTAGGAAATTCACGCAAAATTTCATATTCATAATAAATTTCCATTAATTAAGACTAATAAAATTCTAAATTAAAATGTTGCATAATATAAAAATATTTTTTAATTCGTTCAAATGCAATGTATTAAATATCTCGAAACAAGAAATATATGACTATGCCCGTTTTCACCAAGGTCTCCTAAACTATTACTTATTGTTAGCTAAGACACCCATAAGCTACATAAGTGTTCCCCTAAATCGGTCCTTTACCTAAATTGATTTTCACTGAGTTAAGCGACCCCTAACTATGGGCTCCTTAACAAAGTGACAGTTTTTTTTCTATTGCTGCATAAACTGTAGCAGTTGCTCAAAATAAAAGACAAAAGCTTTTTGGTTCGAGGTTATCTGTTACATTGCACTTACATTGTATTTTTTTTGTTATTAAATAATGGCTGAAAAGCGGAGGCGCGGACTAAATTTTACCGCGGTAGAAAAAGAGAAATTATTGTCTTTGTTGTGCCAATACAAAGACACAAAAGGTATCGCGGTTCAGCAAATATTTACGAAAAGAATAATAAGGCTAACTTCGCATATATTTCTCACAGCATGATTTGGCAACGTACTTCAAGTTTCATCAATGTAGAAAATTACAAAGTAATGCTAATTTTAATGTTGCCATTTGAACGGAGCAAGTAATTACAAAAAATTTCTATTGTATAAACTGTTTCATCTGAAAATAATATACAATGATTGGAATCACTTAAAAATTTTAATCTTGCGAGCGTATTCCGATTTTTGAAAGATATTAGCGAACGATTGATATTGCATTTTTATTTATTTTTCATGAAACATGGATAAGTAGGAGGGAGATGATTTAATAAGCAAGTAAAACGTAAAGGAGTAGACAAAAATTAATTTCCCTTTTATTATATTTCAGCTAGCATTTAAAATGTCGGCTGCATCTTTTCAAAGGAATTAAACTGTCAGTGTTACGTTTTCCTCGAAGAAAAATAATTGTATGTAAGGATTAAATGCAGGGAAAAGTGAAATCCGACATGGTGGGACAGTTAATTAAGTAAAAAAGATGGAGCTTTTAAAGAATACTGAGAAATGCAGAAATATTACTTGTTGCGAATTTTATTTGTTTTTTGTTTTGTTTTAATAAAGATAGTCCATGTGAGGTAAAAGGTAATTAATAAATTATATTCGTGTCCGAAATGTAAATAAAACATGCGTAGTAAAATATATAATTCATTTTACTTTGTCCCTACATTATAATTTCTCATATTTCAGTAATTCTTTCTCATACACTTCACAAAGCATTAACAAATTTTTATTAAAGCACTGACTCATTATTTCAAACTTATATATGGCACTGCGTGCAGAAACGTCCTTATTATTGTATTAAATAATTTTAATAATTAATTTTAATAATATTAAAAATATTATTTCCTTTTGTAACAATGAAAGTACACTAATAGAATTTTATTGTTTGCTGTAGTCGGAATAATAAGGTAAAGCAGACAAAACTGGATCAAGTTCGTTTGGATGTACATTGTATTTATCAAAGAGCGATTTGGAGATTCTCTATTATTTCAATCTTACATTTATTTATTAGCTCTTACTTTTTAACAGAATGTGACCACTTTACACGATTACACAAACTACTCATCCGAACTATCATCAGACTCTTAGCAACATTTTAAATTCACGACATTAATTACAAAATAATTTATATGTATCTACACTTGCATCATAAAAAGAGGAACAAATAATACAAATAAAGTACACTACCATTGATACTCATTTCACCCTGATATTCGTATGTTAATTTTTTTTTTCGCCACATTGCAAATATTCGAAGTAAACGATCAAAACATTTCCACACTTTCTTCTACTCCCGAGTTTTTTCCCCATGTATATTTCGCGCAAACAAATTTTCTCTCGCCTCAAACGCTTCGATTCTCGTACACGGCAATATCGAATGTTGAACGCACATAAATCGACGGTATTGATTTACATTTTTATTACAAAAATCCACACATTCAAATCGCGACTATTCTTCCACAGTAATACAGTTTGCTCGTAAAGCGGTGTGATGCGTTTGCGTTTCACTGTTAAAAAGGTATATCACACCGTCGCGCGAAATTGCCAGAATGGCAATTCCGTACGCATTTGGCGAAAGTAGGGCGACCACATCTATTACACCGTTGACGATCGGCACCGTGATGCAACGATAGAGTTCCATCTGCGAACAGGCACAGATCGAAGCTTTCAATTATCAAGGAATTAGTTATAGTTAACTAACTGTAACCACGCCTGTTTCACGTCACATGCAATTTGATGGCAATTGTCATACTGCAACTAGCGGTTCATGTACGCCTTCGATGAAGCTGGTTCGGTATATTCGGGGCGAACATGTCCGAACACGTGCATCGAACTCCGTTCTAAATGTGTTTTGTATATGGCCTCTAACTACTCGTTGTTAACTTGTTCAACTTCTATACACAGTTCTATTATGTATTCCGTTTGTGTTCCCCGGCTGTTTTGACTTGGCGTGCCGGAAAGGGATTATCGAAATGTATCGATGGTTGTAGTTTGCATCGATTCCCTTGGGGGGTGTACTTTGGAAGAGATGTTTCTTTTGGAATAAAGATTTGCAAGAAAGTTAGCTGTCATTTTCTTGTCGGTAATGGAGAGAAGTTTCTGTTAATTTTTTATTAATGTTATTTCGATTTTGGTAGTTACAGATTACTTTGTTTATTTTTAGCAAATATTTTATGGCAGCTGTATTTAAATTGATCGTCGAGTATATTAATAAATGTTTGTGTCATCAAAGATGAATAAATGTATAATGATAAAGAATATTATGAAACTGATTTGAATTAAATAATTAAATAATTGAAATGTTTCACACATTTTTTTTTATATATTTTATGATATTTTAAATAACCGCAAAGGAAAAATGCATAATATTTAATAAAAAACCTTTTACGTTTTGGTTTACGTAAGATATGTTTAGAATAGATCTAAATATAACCAGCTACTGCTCCGTAATCAAAAGTCTATTTTCTCGATATCTGGAGTAGATAAGAAAAGATTTGGCAGCGGTAAATCTTTCAGATCATCGTTGTTGAAAATCTAGGATAAATGAGTTTGTGACTCGTCTTGCAATTTAAACTCTTTACTTCTAAATTCAGTTAATTGCATTAAGTAGTGCGAAAGTTCACAGTGTATTCGTGATTAACACCACGCAAATCCTCGAAACTTTGCATTTCTGCAATATTGTTGCCTTTCTGAAATTTGAATAACACTTGCATTTAAACGCTCAATTTCGTGTTGTACACCACAATGTAATGTATATAAACAGCAATTTTTTTTATCAAAGCAAAGAGTGCGTAAAGTACTTTCAAAATTATGTAATATTCATATTTTAAGTAAATAGAAGCAGATTAAACACCATGATAAATAAATCCACGCAATGATGATGATATCAAAGTAAATGTTTTATATAATAAATCGACATAATTAATATTTCCTTGATTCAGTTGCAATTGCTGAATACTGCAAAATTAAGGCCATTAAAATATCCGATGTTTCTTTGGAAAGGATATTAATATTTTTACTATTACCATGGTGAAGACAATACGGATAAAAGTATATAAAAATATTGTAGTGTAGATAAAAGTAAGGAAATAAATCTGAACCAATAAAAGTAGTTCGTCCACGAGTATAGGATAAAAGAAAGCAGCCCCAAGTAGAATGAATTACTTCCTCTTTCTATTCATAATAATAAAAAATACATAGAAAATTAAATTCCTGCAAAATCACCACTACCACAATTTTAATATTTCTACTTCATTAGAAACATAACATTATAAAACTACAAGACCTCATAAAGTATCCATTTATTAAATGTAATAGAAGGTACAAATAACACTACATTTCCTAACGGCTGCACAATGCGGCCAGCAGATTTGGCGCCAAAACGTTTTATAACTTTCAACCTCAAATATCAAAACAATAATTCTCTCCCAACATCACCACCACATCACGTAAAAACATAAACATCAAATTTACTTTACCATATAAATCAATAATCTCTACCTACCTGTACATTCTTGTATGCCGAGGTACAATTATTTCTCTCATAACTCGCAAATGAATTGCAACGCTTACGCGGACTCTACCAAGAGTGTTAGTATGATTTTCATGCAAGCCTTGCAAAAGGTAGCGTGTTCGTAAAAAAAAAAAGAGAGAAAGAAAAAACAACAGAAACTTTCCTCGGCAGCATTGACTGGCAGCGTGTCGGAAGAAATTGTCGACGGACGAGGACCTCGCACTCCATTTTCTTTTCTTCTTTCCCCTCAGCAACGTCCGCGGGAGCTCCTTCCAAGGGCGCGATTACCATTTTATCGGGTCTGATTTGCGAGCACTTTACACGAACCCTGTTACTCGATGGGGATTGCGAGCGAAGGGGTGCACTTACCAGCAGCATCGTCGCTCTTTCGAGGGTTTTAGCCGAGTACCAGGTGCTGCGTATGCGTGCTTCTATGTGCGTACATATAGATTCGGGTATACGTATATATGTATGTATACGTATCGATATATGAATGCACAAGGATATACGTGAATGTGTGCAATACCCTCGAGCTATCAAAAGAAAATGATTTCGAATACTCGGAGTCTCTATCGTTGGAAGCCAGCAAACTCGAGAAAGATTATATGTAAGATTTAAACTGTAAGTGGGCGGTTCTTGGAGAATCTTCGAGGATATTCGTATTTAAAGACTCGTGATTTTATCTCTTCGTATTAAAAATTCGGGATATCGTGGTAGATAGATAAAATGAATAGCATTATGTTACTTCTTATTGGAATTCTATCCGCGATCAAGTAGTGGATTTTACGTCTTCATCATTTTCAGTTGTATTAGGGAAGGTTATAAGAGTTAGCGAAATAAAATGAGTGATAAGATTTTTTATGGAATAATATTTTAGTTATGAATAAATAGTGATATAGAGTTGGGGGTGATGAGGTTGAGATGGAAAAAGAACGATGTTTTAGAATCTATTATTTTTGGATGTTAAAGTTTGAAATTGGAACATTGTGATATTAATGTTTATTCTAATTTTATAGTAATGTAATGTGACAATGTGTACAGAAAGTGATATTTTTTCATAATTTTTTGAAATGTCAAAGTATAGCTTCGAAAGTTTTATTTACAGTATTAAATCAGTTTTCCAATTCTAACTCAGAATATGATTATTCTTTTGACACTTAATATATACAGGAGGTATACTATATGTATGATGAAGAGAAAATAATATTATAACCATGCTATGTTAGTGAATCTTTATCCATTAAACAGAGCCTATGAATTGTTTTAGACTGAAACATATACAGAGACGTAAACGTGAATTTCTAATCACACAAACGCATCGTATTCAACGTAATGATACCCGACCGTCAAAAGTCTCTTACAATTATGTGAACACGGTCAGCAGAGCTCGCAGCAAATTCCATGGGGATCTCGTAATATGCTATTTCCTTTTTCGCCTCGCAGCTAGCTCTTTATCAATGTTATAGCATTGTAAATTTTAAAATCATCATCCTTCTATATATAATATTTCTTTTAACACGAATAAACAATACAAATTACATGATAATTATTCTCTGACGTTTTAATTATTGCCGAAGAGATTTTCTGGAAAGGGTAATAAAATTTTGTAAAGTACCCTCTACTTAATGAGACTCGAGGAGACGGGAAATTCGCTCGGCTCTTAAATTACATTATATTAATATTAAATTTTTAACTGTTTTTACCATTTCATCTCAACGTTCTATGTTTCACGAATTTTTTGGCGTCACATATTTCTTTTTATCTCGTCTTTAAACATATATTAAGGCATCGATCGATACAGCGTATCTTTATTACTTTTAAGTTTAGTCATTGAAAAATATCGAATACAATTTATAAAAATTCTTAGATCAAAGTACATTCGCTTATGCGTTCCATGTTGAACAATTCAAGCGATTTTATATTCATGTGCACTATGAGGGCTATTATGCAAATTTTGAGTTTAATACACTAACATATTCATTCAAATATTCACTAAATCATCAACTTTTTGTATTTTATCGACAAATTTCGACGTCTTGTTTTACTAAAATCCCATTCAGCTGTAATATTGATACAGATGTTAGTCAAAACTTTTGAAAAATATTTTACACTACAAAATTGTATTTCGTATCTGAGTATTACATTTTATTGGGTTACCTGGAACACGTTCGTGTCGCCATTTTCGAAGTGAATCAGAGCCAAATTCGACGATCTTACATTTAATACTTAAATAAAATCCGATAGTCATTTCAAATCAGAATCAATTTCTGTACGAGTTTTTGGCCTTAAATCCTCAAACTATGGTATTAGCGTGTAAATGATTCTTCAATAATACCGTTCATGTTCATTTTTTTTCGAAGCCAAAAACATGCATGGACGTTATTGATGGCATGCCGTGCCGATTCTCGAGTGATATTGTTTATTTGCTTTGCCAACGTACAATTTATGTTCTATTGTGATTGCATAAACTTGTATGTATTATCGATAGTAATATGAGATAAAGCGATTCGCGTACCCGATACCTCTTTTGTTGCGTATGTACCATCGGTAGCGGTGTAACGTTCGATGCATGAAAAAAAAATTGCTGTCATAAAGTTACGTTTTTGCAGGAACATTTGTTCGCCATTTGATGAACACAACTTTCATATTTTCCGGATATTGTTCTACAATTTTTATTTCTTCAGCATTTAACTGCACCTATACATAAAACTTTCATTGAATTCTAACAGTCAAAAGTTATAATATAAATATTACATCAAGGAAAAAGTTCGTAGCGTGTTTTCACCAAAATTCAAACACATTTTCTTTATATTTCAAATAAACTTTATTAAACTAAATATGTGCCGTTTTGATCGATAACATTTTGCCATTTTTCTGGTAAAACCATTATCCACCACTGTAGAACTTCTGTGATTTCTGGGAGAAAAACTGTTCCAAGTGATTTCGGCAGGCCTCTTTTTAAGCCAGCTTTACCCCATTAAGAGAATTTTGGAGAGAGCGAAATAGGTGATAATCGGAAGGGGCAAGATCTGGACTATACGGCGGATGCATTAAAATTTTCCAACTGAGCTCTCTCAATTTTTGCCTAGTCGTTAAAGAGGTGTGCAGTCTAGCATTATCGTGATGGAAGACAACGCCTTTCCTATTGACGAGTTCTGGCCATTTTATCTCTATTGCGCGTTTTAATTGCATTAATTGCTGATAATAGATATTTGAATCAATCGTCTGGCAGGGTTGGAGCAGCTCGTAATATACAATTCCCTTCCAGTCCCACCATATGCAATTACTTTACGACGCGTCAATCCCGGCTTTGCCATCGATTGTGCAGCTTCACCAATCTTGGATCACGATCTTTTTCGTAAATTATTGTCGTACGTGATCTACTTTTTATCACCCGTTATCAGTCTCTTCAAAAATGGCTCGATTTCATTTCGTTTCATTAGCGATTCGCAGATGGAAACTCGGTCTATTAAATTTTTTGCTGTTAAGTCATGAGGTACTCAAACATCGAGCTTTTTTTGTACCCAGCCTTATTTAAGTGGTTCAGAACTGTTTTTTGGGCGATTTTCAGTTCCGAAGCGATATCATAGGTTGATGCGTGCCGTTCTTCCTCAATTTTTTCGAAAATTTCATCCACTTTTTCAATAATTGGTCGACCAGAGATCTATTGGAAAAAACGCCACGAACTTTTTCCTTGTGCTACAGTAAATGCCACAGTAAATATAATACGGTAGAAAGTGCTTCATAGAAATGCTAAGAAATTGAACCATTTGATGGAGCTTCTAATTATGCCATTGCCCATAACTTAATCCATGCACCAAAACAAAACTCTAAACATTTCGAAGCGACAGATAAATGACTTATAGTTAGATCACTATTATAATTACTGATACAAATATTATCTAAAACGAATTTTCTAAATATAATAATTCAAACTCGGGACCACTACTTAAAAGTCCAAGCTTCAATCTCTAGAAATACCATAGCCCTAGTTTCTATATTTTTCACTAACCCTGCTGTAGTATCTTTTCGAAGCTCTTACATTTATCATTATCTTTTGTCGCCTTCTCTCATCACGTATTCATCAATTGAAGAATATTCCAGAAATTAATATTTTCAAATTTTTAATATCTTTTACAAGAAATCGCATTACAGTAATTTTCATAAATCCAATAGTTGTTACTTTTAAGTATCGCAACGTAGCGTTTGGAAAGTGTCGACAAGAATGATTAAGCCCAAGTGCATTATCGCTTCGACTTTCGTGAAAGTAATAAACAAGGTTGTACAGGAGTAAGTTCGATCAGACAGGTTCAAGATGTACGAGCTGAAAAGAGTATGGTGAAACATACAAATCTCCTCCGGATGCTTCTGGGTAACGATGCCACACAATAGGTAAACAGAGATAGATCGGTGAATTTCAATTTCAGAGGTGAAACCAATGTTTGCCAATGCGTCGCACTTTCTATGGAGAGAATCGGAGATCGGTTTATTTGTTAGGAACAAATGTGCTCATGTGATATTGCCCACGTAAATCAATTTCAATCATAAACAACAATCATACCGCGCAAAGAAAACTTTTGGTAAACAGACATTTAATTTGATTCTACAGTGTTCCGCGTTTGACGAACTGCTGGGAACAGTCGGAATCCCGATAATTCGGGAAATTCGGATTAACTGACTCGTTTATTTAATTGAAATCGTGTTGCAAACTAATTGCTAAGAGGGATCACTTGTTAAGGTAGAAATAAAATATTAAAATTAAATCCTGATCGAATTTCGCGACAAATGAATTTTCAATCGTTACGTCTCCTTCCTGTGTTTTTTATTTGTTCGAATGTAAATAAGTCCGACTCTGTCGTGAAATTCAAGTTACAGCTTTGTAAAGAGAATAATTGAAAATATGAAGTGTCTTATAGTAATAAAAGTCGAAATAGAAAATGTGATGTTGTAAAGCTTTTACATACTTTAACACTTCCAGTTTTCCTTTTATCAGACATGAAAAAACGTAAATGATTATGGAGAATAATATAAAACAGCATTTTATATAACGTTATCATATTTTTCAACGTGTGAAAAAGTAAGTAAATTAATTTCAACAAATTTCAAAAATAGAAATGCAAATATACGTATCCCCATGTATCAAAAACCAATTTACTATTCTACTTTGAAATTTCCATAACAAAGATGAAGCAAAGAACAGCGTTTCCTTCAAAATTTCTCATACAAAAAGGCCAAAATGAGGAGAAAAGGGAAACGGGAAAGCGAGAAGAAACCGCAAAGATGAATTCTAGTTTCCCTTAAAGAATACGACGATAAATATAACATGAGTCGTTGCAATGAGATTATTATTCGAAATTTACAACCTCAAAAGCTCTAACTTGTGCAATGCAGGTAAACAATTACTAGCTCATTATTTCACGGGAATATTAATTACCCAAGTTAAGCTATGAATTCCCTCCTGTAATTAAGCGGCCGCTTCGACGCACAATGAAAAGGAAGAAGAAAAGGCAAATTAGCCGCGATTTCGAAGACTTCAGTTTACAGAGCATTAATTTGAGGATGGTAATAAAGCAGAAAGTTAAGTTATACCATCGTCACCGACAAACTGTCCCGTTTCGTAGACAGTGAGATAGTTTACAAGCGGAGAGCTCTTTCTCCAGTAACTGACCCTGAATTTGCTAGTGGCAATAAAAGGTAATTGCCCACGGAAACGCGAAACGTAATCACCGGTGGAATCCTATTTTTCCGTGCTAGCCACACGACTACCTTTCTGGCTGGCCATGCAAGATTCGTAATTACCGCGTGTAATTACCAGATAACAGATAGGTAAAAGAGTATCTTCGTTTTTCCGAAACAACGTAGGTACATATCTGGAGAAACGTACGCCGTGTATGTATGTATATACGTGACCATACATGCTGCGTGAGTTTGCAAATGAAATATAATGTGCTGCTAACGATATGCGAATTTTAAACACGCTGCAATGGTATGAATGTGCTCGATGTTCACTCTGAAGATAATCGTTCGATTAAATTTCATGCTTATGAATAACATATTTGAAATTTCACAATGAAAACTTATGAGATTAGTAGTTTTTGGAATTAAAGATAAATACTTCGTGTTTTTATTCGAACCTTGTTGAGTTAGATTTTGGAATTGACATGGTTAATGGGACATTGTGAGATTTTCAGCATAGTTAAATGTCTTCATTTTTTAAAGATTAACTGTAGTGACATTTCATGACTCTGCAGATAGGAGATTTTCTATAAGAAATGCAAGCGGCTGTTAACTCAACACTATAATTATCAAATCAGTCAAAATGATTGCTTTCCAATTTTTTCCAAATATTCTCCAAGTTTATGGAAGAGTAATCGAGCATATATTCTACTTTGGTTTTATAAAATACAGATTACCGAATCGATCAATCTCTTTTATCTCTTGATACATCTTTTTCTAAAGTACTTATTTCATATAAGGTAAGTTGCCCAATAGCTGACAGTTTAAGAGAAAGGATTCAACCAATTTAAATAAAAAAACATTTGAAGTCAATAAAAGCAGTCGCTAATATTTTATCAAGATTGATTGATCCTTTTTCTTTAAATTGACATAACCAAAGGCTATTTAAATTTTGTTAATGTTAAGAAAATGAAGTAATTTAGGGTTATGATAATGACCCTTTAATTATAATAGTGTACCCAATATCTGACATCTAGATCCTCCAATAGCTGACACTTTTATAAATGTAAGCAGAGATTATTCATTTAAATAACAAAATTTATTTCCACAATAAAATAACAGAATATAACGTTAATTTATTCAAAATACATTTAAATTTAACCTTAAAGTTTCTCAGATGATGTAGAAGTATCACTTCTTCACCACCATCTGTAGCGTCTAAAGCCTTTTTCAAGTCATCTGCTGCATATCTCATAGTTTTCTTTGCTTTTGATGCCATTCTGTATTCAAAATCAAAAATCGAAATTTATTCGAATGTACCAATATCTGACACCACCCAGTAACTGACATCCCCTGTCAGCTAATGGAAGCTGTAGAGATATGGTACTAAAAGTAATGTTTATTGATGAATCTTTTCAAATTAATCTGATTTTAATTTAAAAAAACGTAATGTAATGTAGTTTCAATTGTAATGTAAAACTTCATATTCAATAAAAATAAACATTTTTCTAATATGTTTCTATTAATTGTTCTTAAATAACTTATTCTGATTTTGTAATATATAAATAAAAAAAAAATTGAATACCGCGCTTTAGTTGCGAATTCTTATTGGTTGGTATTTGTTTTGGTGGGGGGCGGTGAAGTTGAAAGCGTTTCGTTGACTACAGTGAAATGTTGCCTACAGCGGGGTTGATTACAGCGGGCTTCTACTGTACGTTGAATATAAAAAACTAATAATTAGAAACAAAATATCTGTTAAAATATAATCTCCATTTCCGATCATATAGACCCGAGCAGAACAGCAGGGTTAAGTATAATAACCCTGCTTTGGATTTTTCAACCGTAATCTACTATTTTTATTTATTATATTATTATTTATTATATAGTTCCATCTCGACATCGATATTCATCAGTATTTAAAAATGTTAGAGTTAATGCGTGGATATTTTACTTATCAGAATGAGTTTATTTGATACAAGATTTATTAGATTACAATATGCGCGTGTTCTCGATACTCTGTTCAACAGCAATGTGTCCAATGTAACCATCCAGTAGGAGGAGTCCCAATCACACATAGGTGACGCTTCATAGCGGGCGCGGATTACAAAAATAGTTACTCAACACCTCCTCTTAATACGCGCCGCCTTACAGTAATTACGTTATACCATTATACAAGCATTACACATTATCTATATCTCGTAAACCTATTGCATCTATACAAAAATAATGCTTATCTTTGGTCATTAGCTTCGTCAAAATATCAGCTGGCATATGTTCAGACGGTAAATATTCTACAGAAAAAGTATCTTTCTTTAAAACATCTCGTAGAAAATGGAACCTTATATCAATATGCTTGGTTCGCGGATGAACTATTGGATTCTTTGCCAGCAACTGCGCTCCAATATTGTCGCCATAAATGGACATCTTGGCAAATTCTTCCAAACCGATTTCCTCCAAAATTTTCTGTAAATAAAGTCCACTTTTCACGGCCTCGGACATCGCCATGTATTCGGCTTCTGTGGAAGACAACGCCACAGTGCGTTGTTTCTGTGACTTCCAAGTTACGGGACCTTGTAAAAATCGGATTACGTATCCAGTATACGACTTTCTGTCCACCTGGCACCGTCCCCAATCAGCATCGACATAAATAGATGCGTCCTCATCCGACTTCCTAAAAAGAATACCATGATTAATAGTACCTTTTAAGTACCTGAGGACCCTTTTCGCTGCTGCCCAATGTTCTTCTCCGTTGCAATCATTAAATTGAGCAAGAGTGCTCACTGCATGAGCTATATCCGGCCTTGTGGCGACCGCCAGATACATAAGGGCCCCAACCAATTCGCGATATGGCCTCCTCTTAGTTCCATCACCATTAGCCTTTTTTAAAACTGCGTTTTTGTCCATGGGTGTGGCCACAGGATTGCAATTAGCTAAGCCATATCTCTCGAGAAGGTCCATTAAGTATCTTCTTTGAGACATGCTTATTCCTTGAGCGTTTTGTCGAATTTGAATACCTAAACAATAATTTACACGACCAAGGTCTTTAATATCGAATTCTTTACCCAGCTCTTCCTTAACATTCTTTATCCACCCTTGGTTATTGGATACAATCAGCATATCATCCACGTATATCAGAATGTACAACCTATCATTCTTGATCTTTGCGTGGTATAAACAGGGATCTGATACTGTCGCTTGCAATCCCAAACTTATAAGTTTTTTACTAAGTTCTTCATGCCATTTTCTTCCTGCCTGGCGCAATCCATAAATTGCTTTTGTCAATCGGCATACTCCGTCTTTGCTGCGATCCATTTCGTTTAGCAACTTTTGGGCGGTTTCTCTTATCCTTATGTTCTCCCTTTTGTCTTGTATAATTTCTCGCAAACTGTTGTCCAATTGGTCGGGCATTTCCATAAATATTTCCTCCTGCAGGTTCCCGTTCAGATATGCGCCGGTTACATCCACCTGCTCTACGATCATATTCATCTTGACCGCCAATGCCAGCATTAACCTAACTGTTTCCAACCTTGCTACAGGAGCAAACGTTTCGTTAAAATCAATTCCTGGCCGTTGAGCGAATCCTCTCGCCACAACTCTTGCCTTGCGTTTGTCCAGGGAGCCATCCGCTTTATATTTATTTGTGAGCACTGTTCTTGAACCTATAACTCTTTTATTTTCGGGCCTTTCCACAATTTTGAACGTATCATTTCTTATTAAATTAATTATCTCGGTTTTTATGGCACGTCGCCATTCTAATTCATTTTCCCCTTCTAGGGCGTCTCTTATCGATATTTCGGCTATACCAGCAGCGTGCTGTAAAATTGAATTTTCTTCATGGTCTTCTGTTTCAACTTGTCGACTGGTCAACTCTTCGACCTCGGTTCCTCCAGTATCCACAGACCCATTTTCATTCCCGTCTCTAACTGCGCTACCTTCTTCTTCGTTGGGTTCCATTACTCGCCTTTGGTATATCTTTTTGGGACGTCCTCTTCTTCCTGTTCGAATCAGCCTAGGTCTTCCCGGAGCTCGACATAGATGCTCAGGTATCTCCGTTGTTTCTTCTTCTGAACCTGTCTCTTCTGTACTCTCCACAGCCGGTTCATTAGTTTGCACCTGACTATCGGTGTTATTGGGCGTACAAATTAATGGTATCGTTCTCGACTCCATATTTGTATCTCTTTCTTCTTGACTATTTCTTCCATTTCCACGGTTATAGTCACCTTCGAGAACTTTTATATCTCGGGAAACAACCAATTTCCTTTCATTAGGCAACCATACTTTGTATGCCTTTGATATTTCAGAGTAACCAATGAATATTCCCGTTTTCGTCCTTTGGTCAAACTTCCTTTTCCGAGGATCCTTGTTTAATAAATATGTTTTTGCACCAAATGTTCTCAAGTGCGCTAACCGGGGCAACCTCCCGTTCCAAAGTTCAAAGGGAGTCTTCCCATTCAAAGCCTTCGTAGGACATCTATTCCTGATATAGTTTGTTGTGTCCATTCCAGCTGCCCAAAATCTTTCTGATAATCCTGCGTGTAACAATAAACATCGAGTCATTTCAATTAGAGTGCGATTCTTTCGCTCAGCTAGTCCGTTTTGCTGAGGTGTATGTGGTACAGTCAGCCTTCTCGTTATTCCGTTCTGTCGCAAAAATTCATCAAACTGTTTATTACAATATTCTCGACCATTGTCGGTTTGCAAACTTTTGATTTTACATCCCGTATGCGTTTCCGCGTAATTCTTAAAATCTTTAAACGCTCGGAATACTTCATCTTTACCTTTTAGGAAATAAAGTTTGCACCACCTAGAATAATCGTCGACAAAGGATACCACATACCTATATCCTGCCATGGATTCTTTATTCATCGGACCACACACGTCTGAATGAACAATTTCTAAATATCTTGAAGTCCTTTGACTGTCCCTTGGGAAAGGTGTTGACGTCAGTTTTCCTTGAATGCATGTTTCGCACGAGGGCAGCGATTTTTCACCATTCAAATCTATTCCAATGG
Organism: Cerceris rybyensis; assembly: GCA_910591515.1. Taxonomy (NCBI): domain Eukaryota; kingdom Metazoa; phylum Arthropoda; class Insecta; order Hymenoptera; family Crabronidae; genus Cerceris; species Cerceris rybyensis. The sequence continues at coordinate 13,701,233 of OU342789.1, read as the reverse complement.
CATTTTCTCTTTTAGCTAAATGTAATAAATCCTTGGCATTCAGGTGACCCAACCTGTTATGCCATAATCTGATCTTTGAATTTTCTGTCATATTAGACTTTTCATTTCCTTTAGGACTTATAACCCTTCCATCTTCTGCTTCTTCGCGCAGGTAATACAAATTTCCTATACGACTTGCCCTTAGTCTAACCCGTCCTTCCGGATCAACAACAAGAGCATCATTCTTCCTAAAAATAACTTTGTGATTCTTATCAGTTATTTTAGTTACAGATAACAAATTTGTCCTTAAATCAGGCACATACAACGTGTCCTGCAAATCAATCTGTTTGGCATTGCTGTTTACACTAGTTCTAATGGATACATTTTCTTGACCTTCTACTACAGTTGAACTATTATTAGCGAGACTTAATTTATTATATGTAGCATTGTTTAGTTGGTCAAACTTGGACTTGTCTTTACAAAGATGAGTGGTGCAACCACTATCAATACACCAATATCGATGTTCAGGATCTTTGGAAATATTATATACATCATTGACATTTATATAATATGACTCGCTAGCCATACCTGCTTTAGAGTTATTTCTACCCTTTTTATTCCAGCAATCAACTGCACGATGACCCAATTTCCCACACTCGTAACATTTCATTTGCTGTTTCCAAGGCGCATAGTTTTTGTTAGTCCCCTTTTCTCGCTTTACTTGTTTTTCATTCTTCGCACTATTATGTTTAACTGCCATCACTCCATGTACCTCTGTTCGTTTCTGCAGTCTTGTTTCATGTTCTTCCAGAATTTTTATCTTCAGAGTATCTAGCTCAGGAAGTTCATCTCGAGATTCTATGGCACATCTGAAATTCTCAAAGTTTTCAGGTAAACTATTTAGTAGCATAACGCTCTGCAAATCCATATGGATTTCAATACCCATGTCAGCAAGTTTGCCTACAATCTCAATGAAAGAGTTAATGTGTTGTCGGACATCATCATCACTCGACATGCGATGCGTCGTAAGCCGTCTCAACAACGTGGCTTTCTTTGCCGGCCCTTGCGAAGCATAGATTGCTCGCAACTTCTGCCAGACTTCATGTGCCGTCCGACACCCCTTCAATTGAGTTAATTCTGATGGACTTACAAATAATATTATATCAGCTTTGGCCTTTCGGTCACCTTTGTCCCATGCCGCTGCCGCTGCTGCTGTCGTCGCATCTCCTTCAACGACTACGGGCCGCTTCATCGTCCCGGCTACATATTCCCATCCATCATTTTTTACTAATAGCGCTTCTGCTTGCATGCACCACGTATCATAATTATCTTTAGTGAGGACCTCGATCCTTGCTATACTTCCCGTTGCGAAAGCCATACCTTCCTGATTAATTGGTGAACACGTGCTAACTCAAACTTTTTCACTTATTCTTACTTATTTTGCTCAAACTGTCAGTAAAAATATATATATGCCTGGGCCCATAACCTGTTAGAGTTAATGCGTGGATATTTTACTTATCAGAATGAGTTTATTTGATACAAGATTTATTAGATTACAATATGCGCGTGTTCTCGATACTCTGTTCAACAGCAATGTGTCCAATGTAACCATCCAGTAGGAGGAGTCCCAATCACACATAGGTGACGCTTCATAGCGGGCGCGGATTACAAAAATAGTTACTCAACAAAAAATACAATTCTCTGCGCGTTTTAAAAAATATAACAACGTCCCGTTGTAGGTAGGGGAGAGTCTGGTATATTGTACCACTTTTCAGTTTCAGCAAAATATCTCGTTTTGATATTAATTAAAACAAACTATTTATCCAATGTCACATAGTGTAGAGCCTCGTTTAACTTATACCGCAAAATCAACACCGTACTCTTAACCGATTTCACAAAATATTCGTTTTTCTAAACGCTTTCAGTTGGTACAATTTACCCGACCAGTCGGTTTAATTGTACCACAGGTTCGGTAAATTGTACCACTAGGAGTTAAGGGACTTTCAAACATGATAAATGATTAATTATTAAATAATATGGTTTTCATAATACACAATACTCTTAATGACAATATTTTAATTATTATTGAAAAAGTGTTAACAAAAATTAAATCAATATTTCTTCAATAAGTAACATTCATAATTATGAAGAAAAAATTAAACAAAAGTATCAAAAACGAAAGAAATTTAAACATTTATCAAACTTAAATACCTACTTATAAAATTAAATGATTGCTTTTATGAAAACGAAATAAACCATTTTTACTTAAAATTATTATTTGGTCAATTACTAATTATTTATTATAATTGTTTTGTACTGAGATCGAATTATTTATTTTCTTTTAACCTGTTTTAGTTCAAACAATTGTCGCAAACATTTGGATTCGATGTAGAAGTTTCGTCTTGTTGAGTAAATTGTACCAGTACAGGGTGTAAAAAAATTAATGGTCATGGCTTTAAGGGGTTGTTCTACACCTCTGGATCGATGGAGATTTGCGAAAAAAACCGGCCGCAAAATTCGGGAAAGGGTAGCAAATTTTTTTTATTGGCTCATCGTATTCGTCTGGTTACGTAGGCAAAATGTCTGAGAGGAACCATGGGTCAGAAACGAACCGTTCTCTCAGAAATTAACTTTTAATTCGGCCTTCTGATTACAATTTCGCCCATATGGCAGCCTTCGAGTCACCGACCTTTCGAAAGGAAACACATGAGATACCCTTGCTAGCTCCAATAGTTGAAGCAGAGGCAACATAAACGAAGATAGAAAATTACTAGAAAAATGTCATTGACCTGCGTTCGGTGTTGGGTTCGCTCAAGGGCCCACCCGGGGAGAAGAGCATAAACATATGCTCTTCTCTTCTGGTACGGTGACACAGTGCCCCATTTTCTAACTTCGTTTATGTCGCCTCTGCTTTAACTAATGGCGAAATTTTGATCGGAAGGCCCAATTAAAAGTTAATTTGTGAGAGAACGGTTCGTTTCTGACCCATGGTTCCTCTCAGACATTTTGCCTACGTAACCAGACGAATACGATGAGCCAATAAAAAAAATTTGCTACCCTTTCCCGAATTTTGCGGCCGGTTTTTTTCGCAAATCTCCATCGATCCAGAGGTGTAGAACAACCCCTTAAAGCCATGACCATTAATTTTTTTACACCCTGTACAATTAAGACAACTACTGGTGGTACGATTTACCGAACTAAGACATTTAAAAAATATATATTTGTCACAAAATGATCTCAAAACCTAATACGTTCATTTCTTTATAGTTTGAGAGGTGATTATAGACCTGTTTAATAAAAAATATAGCAAAATTCTAACTTACCATTTTACTGAGTAATGTCCTTAGGTACACGCGTCAAAATTTACATCAGACACTAACAAAAACGTTTTTTTTCTCTCAAACTGAATGCACTTGCCGGATGCCGTTACAAAACGAAAAGTAGTTGTGGGTGCTGTCAGTGCTTAGTTTCGTGTTTCCAGGAAAGAAAAATAGTGGCATGTTCTTGGAAATTTTAAGGTGGTACAATTTACCAAGCGGTACAATATACCCGACTCTCCCCTAATATGGAAGGATTTCGTGGGCGAATTAAATTGGGAAACGCTGCTCCACATAATAAAGTCGACGAGCAGCACCATTGTCAAGGTAACAATGACGCGTCGTAAAGTGTCATATTGAAAGGTCTTCCACAATTGCGATCTAAGATTCTATGTACTCACAAGGCAGCTTCCGATAGTAGAAGAAGCATACTCTTCACATAGTTAATGCATTTTCTCATGCCCACCTTTCGGAAATTGACAACGTGCTCGTTGTTCCGTTGACGACGAAGAAGATTTAAAATATAAAAAGTACTATGCGTCTATGAAAAGAAAGATAGCATGTCATTATAAGGGCAACAAAAGTTTCCAGTTATTCTGCTAGATCTCTGTTTGTCCGCTAAGGGAATTTACACCTGGTATTTCTTGGTGGAATTGACATTACGATTCCCGTAAATTATGAGAGATATGTATATCTTCTGATTTATAATCCATGGATTCTGAATTTCTTTTACATTAAAAAAGTAAAACATAATTGTTTGTAAGTACATTTCATAAATGTAGTGTTAAGCTTCATATTAATCCCTTGCCCTTAAAACTTGCGTGACGTGTTTGGAGAGGATGCAGTAACAGTTCGAAAATGTCAAAGATGGTTTGGGAAATTTCGTTTGGGTGATTTTTCTTTGAAAGATGAACCCAGATCAGGAAAGCCATCACAGTATGATCAGGACAAATTCCGCGTTAACTTCCACAGAAATGGGCTTTCACACTAGAACCGGCGTTAAGTCTACTATATTTCCATCTATCAAATAAGTACTTTGGAAATAGAGAAATCAAGAGGTAGAAATGATGAACGATTTGAGAACCTGAATTTTATAAGATCAACGTAGAATATCTACTCTATGGTTCTCCTATAAACTTAAACAAATTTTAGAAAAAATGAAGAACAAGTCATTTTGACCCCCTTGGTAGTTCTAGTGTTAAACTTGGAATTCATGAGACTACTGCTTTGGATCACATTAAAAAACTTGGTTTCCTGTCCAAACTCTCTGGTTGGATTAAAAACGACAGAACTTTCCCTTACACCTAATATTTCTTTTGCGACTGCTTCAGCAATAATTCAGAATTAATTTGGTGAAATAAAAAGATATCAATGATTTTTCATATACCGTTCAATACAAGGCAGTATTAATATTTTAGAAATAATTACATCCTGCCTTGTCTCACTGATATTATCAATTTCATAGGTTTTGCAAAACTTGCAAATTTTCTATCCAATTTATCGCATCCCAAGTGTTACTCGTTATTGTACGGCGAGAGGTTAATGAAACTTCTATTTTGTTAATACTTAATAATCTGATGAGAGAAACAAATCATAAAGACTTGTCACTAAGCTGAAATTATCAGCGTGTATTGTTAACCACTTACACAATAGACGTATAAAACGAATATCAATCAGTGAAAAGGATTAGCACATTTAAGTCTCCGTCATATAAATATACAGTATCTTGTGCTTATACTAATACATCAATCACTTTGTATTACCTCACTTTGTCTCAAATTGTTTCATTCATTTTCTTCTTTATTTGATCCACTTAAAGTGAGTAATCGATTAGCAAGTGACAAATTGGATTTAGAAATGCATGTGAGAAGATGTGTACTCCGTCCATTTTCATTAATCAGACTTGCCATCTATTCGCAATCCTTCAGGAGGAATTAGTGAAACTAATAAAATTAATCTAAAATACTTGTGTAATCGTTTGGTCGAGCGGAATGTGCAAGCTACTCCTTTGGTCCTTTTATTGTCGCTTTAAACATCTTTCCAACAACGCAATATACGTTATACCATAGCTAATTTGAAGATTTAGGACACGCAAAGTACCCTTCTAATCTTTCGCAGTTGATGCGGTAATGCAGGAAGCCGTCGCTCTCCTCATTACTGCACAAAGTTAAGTTATAATCAACATAAGGAGGATTGAAACCGGAGATTCAGACGAGTTGGGAAGCCTTTTTCACTTCGTATACAATTATCCTAAATTTCGATGATATCAAAAAGAAGAAAGTTTTCACATTCCAACGATTTTTGTCGACAGCGTCCATCAGGTTTTTTTAGAATGGGATATGAGAATTAAATTGGATTGGTCGTCTGGTATGAATGTCAGAACATATTGAAATATGTGTCGGACGTTTAAAAATCGAAGATTTGCTGTTGATGAAAATCTATTGTCGCTGTAAAATTTAGTGACCGTACTATTCGTACCATTTACAATTGGTTTAGTTGCATTGGGAATTTCTTTTGGGATTAATTTAATGGAGAATGTAGACATTAATGTTTACATTTTTATTTGCATAGCGTCTACGAGTTTCAGGACTTAAGCATTTATCGTGGATTAGAAATGTGTCAGAAACTTGGGTATTCCATGTAGAGAATATTATCAATTATAAAATTCTATGTAGAAGGCATTATGTAAGATAGCGTTGTATTATTGTAATTAAATTGTTTTTAACTTTCTTTCAAGTAATTCTAGATTGTTAATGAAATGGAACTCACAAAACGGCGTATTGAAAATTAATGATAAATTATTAATAATAATAAATAACTGCATAAGAAGAAGACTTATCTCTGCATCGTGTATAGCTTGTAGAGATAAAGATTTCTCGTGCATAATGTAAATTACAAATAACTACTTAACATTTTAATTCAGATTTCTATTTTACTATAAATTATGGAACCAAGGTAACCGGTTGTTCTACACGATTTTTTAAATTTATAATTAGATTGATGGTTATTGAAATCATCCTGTTTTATGGCAAGGAGAATAGGAAGATTTAGAGAGTTTTTAATGGTAAGGCATAGAGCGCAAATGAGTGTTTTTAAGATATAGGGCAGAGCTTTCTACTGTAAGAAGAGGAAAATAAATGATTAAGGAGATAGGGTAAAAACAAGAAAACGTTTTGTTAATAATAAACTGTGAGGAAAAAGGGATCGTTATAAATTCCTGATTTTAACAGTTTTGTATTATGAAACCATTTAAATACCTAATGAATTTAATTTATCTTAAATTAAGCTCACGGTCTTTGTAAGAAAAGAATGTCGACCCGTGTCACATTCTCAAAAAATGTCTTGTTTTTTTAAAACCTTCCACGAATCGCAACTTTGTTTTTCATACTCTTTAAATTGTCAACACATTGTGAAGAAAATAAGATGAATTTTCTCTCGTCAAATTTCCAAGTTACATTTCACACTTCCCTTGCGTTTGCAATTCAAAAACAAAAATCCGTCCACCTCTATTTCGAAAACATTGTTGAAAAAATACTGGGTCGAACGATACCAACCATATTTTTCGCGCACCAGAACCACGTTAACGAAGTGCTACGTTCCATGGAAGGTTTATTGTATTTGGTCCGATATTTATTACGATGCCAAACGAAAAACTCGTATACCCTGGAATACAATAGATCCAAAAGCCATCCCCGCGTCGAATTCCGCACTTAACAGCAGCATAAAATTTCTTAATGAAATTTCCCATTCTCCCATCGAACACCTTCCAATTTCTCTTCTCTTCGCTTTAACCTCAACCGATATTTAAACGACTCTCCTATCAGGCTACAGTGAAAGCTCGAAGGATCATTAAAAAGGAAAAAGAACAGAAAAGAAAAGAGAGTACGTCTCCGGACATGGAGCGTCCGATGCGATAATAGAAGTTAGAACGAAAAGAGAGCCGTTCACGGAAACTTTTTACGGCGACTCGAAGGTCTAGTCTGATACGTCAGCCGGTCATTTGCCTGGATCGTCCCGGTGATTACCAACCCTTTGCTCCTCGCCTCCGTTACTAGGGTTCGTACGAAAATCCGATTAGACGATTTAAAATCGATGAGAATACCACACGAGGGGGCTGACTCCTGATAGAAACGGGACATAGGACGAATTTTGAACGGGGAGACCTCGAGTCCGACCTCGAAATCGGACGAAGGGTAGAAGCGGATCACGAGGCGAGACGAACGGATGGACGTGCGAACCGGCGGCTTGCAATTACCATTCATTACTTTGTTGGGGCCAATTGACATAACTGATTGGTATTCGCCGCCCATACCACCCTCAAAGGACCCCGTCGGATGGGAAGGGCGCTAATGCAGTTACCTACGTCTGCATCGTGGGTTACATACGTTCCTGACGCTTTACCTTCTGTCACGGCTGGCCACGTACGTACAAGTGCATTCGGGCTACTGGCTTTACCGAAAATCCTGGTAACGAGTTGCGGAAGATAGATTTGGTATCGTGAATCATTTTCCTGTCGATCGAGCTGTTGAATGATGCGAGAAAGTTTGTGATTTTGGGTTTACAGATTTGATAAGGGTAGATCGTTTTGTAGAGGATTTTGGTAGTGAGAAATGTTTGTTTTGTAGTGTAGGATTTGTGTGTAATAGCAGTTATAGGTAATGTGATTTTGAATGGTGCGGTTCATTTTGGGTATTGTAATTTTAAAGTAATTGTATTGAGGAAAGGATTGGATCTATCACTCGGTTTCTAGAATTGTAGTTCTTTGTGGATCAATTTTTTTGAATGAGTTTATTTTTATTGTAGACATTAGAAAAGTAGAATATGGAATATCTATAGCAATTTCTTGAGATCAACTTTTCTGGAAGCTATTCCTATCTTAGGAGTCGGAATTTTTGCAAATTACTTTGTAATAGTTCTGTTCGAACTGTTTCATCGTCTTAGAAAAACATAGAAATTGTACGTTACGTGGTGCACATGGTATACAGCTTTCTCAAAGCAACTCTACATATAATAGTCGTTCTACTTTGAGAACTATTGGGTTGGCAACTAAGTGTTTGCGAATTTTAATTGAGAAGGACAATTCAAAATTTTTGATTGTAAATATAACTTTATTCAATTAGGTATTGTCCGTGTTTGTCCATGACCTTTTGCCATCTTTCAGGCAGTTTCATAATTCCATGTTCATAAAACTTCTGATTTTTGTCAGGAAAAAAAGTGAATTAAATGTGATTTTACATTATCAGCGTCATTAAAAATTTTACCATTTAAGGGGTTCTGCATAGAACGAAATAAATGGTAATCTGAAGGCGTAAGGTCAGAACTATATGGTGGATGTGACAACACATCCCAACCTAGTTCCAATAATTTTTGACGAGTGACCAAAGATGTGTGTGGCTTTGCATTATCATGATGTAAAACAACACTCTTACGATTTGCCAATTCTTGCCGCTTTTCTTGAATTGCATCGCTCAGTTTGACGAGCTGTTGAACGTACACGTTTGAATTAATCGTATGGTTTCTTGGTAAAAGTTCAAAGTGAAAAATTCCTTTATAATCCCACCAAACTGACAGCATAATCTTTTTTTGGTGAATCTCAGCTTTTGATGTCGTTTGGGCTAGTTCATCTTGCATCACCCTCGATATTTTCCGATTCACGTTGTTACAAACTATCCACTTTTCATCGCCAGTAATCAATCGTTTCAGAAATGGATCAATTTCCTTACTTTTCAGAAGTGAATCGCAGTTGCCAATGCATTTCGTCAAATGAATTTCCTTAAGCTGATGAGGGACCCATAAATCGAGTTTCTTGACATAGCCAAGCTGTTTTAATTTTTTTTTTCAATGCGTGTATGCGATACATTGAGCTTCTGTGCAATTTCACGTGTTGTGCTGTGACGATCTGAATCGATAATAGCCTTGGTATGAGTCTAATCAACTTCAACTGGACAGCCAGATCGTTGCGCATATTTCAGTGAAAAATGACCAGAACGGAATTTGGCAAACCAATTTTTACACTGCCTTCCTTTCAAGACTTCATTTCCATATACGTCACATAACTTATTGTATGCTTGTGATGCGTTCTTGCCTTTTCGGAAATAATACAATAAAATATATCTCGAATGCCCGTCTTGTTCTTCCATTTTTAAATTGGGATAAGAACGAAACTAAATAACTAATAGATACAATTTTTTTACTAAATTAAAGGTGGAAGTCTAAACGATCAGAAACCAATATAGGTCATGTGCTTTCAACACGTTGTCAAACCAAAAGAATGCGCTAAAACTATCTATTGACAAAATCCGTAATCACTTAGTTGTCAACCCAATATTTCGGAGCGATAATGCGTTACACTGTTAAGAATCCAGAGTTGAAAAACTCTAGATGCAGTCGAGTTCTTGCAGGAGGTCTTTCACAAAATTATTTCCTAACACTTATATTTGTACATAGTTTCCTTTAATCATCACGAGGTATTACATTTCCGATAAGACTTTTGTGTTGACACACAATTAACATCAGAGTCAAGGTACTTAAAATGACCAAGTTGAAATTTTGTTAAAAAATGAATAAAATTTCTAACGGTGTAATTCATTTGATTTTCTGAGACTAATTTAGAATGTATATTTCAAAGGTATAAACTAATATGAATGGTGGAATATTTATTACTTTTTTTTAAACATTTTTCTTTAATACTTTTATACCTATCACATTAAGTTTATCGACAGTTTTTGTATTAAAGGAAATACATTTCAAACGGGCGACATTACCAAAAATTGACTTCTGTTCAAAATATTTATTTTGAAGGAAACAGTATTAATTTAATTTCTTTGCCGGATGCATCTAATTTGTCACTGACTATCATTAACCTCTTTCATTAAATTATTTAAATTGTTCACGACTTATGGAAGTTTGTTATACGCTAAACTGATGTGTAAAATTATCGACATTTCATTTTAGGTCAAGACAAACGTCTACATCTTTTTATTATCTTTCAACAACGCGATTACTTTTAATCTTTAAAGAATTTAGATTGGGAACAGCTATTAGAAAATAATTTGTAAGAACTTGTTATTTTTAAAACGGGAAATACTGCACAAAAAGGACACGGATGCATATAATTAATTATTAACATCCATTCATTACATCAATGACGAAATTTGGCTGTTACAATTGTATTCTAGCTTCGTTAGCAGGAGAACAAATGTTTCTCGTGTGGCTCGGCTGTAGTCGATGGTAATTAAATGAGGAATCATTAACGATAAAAGCATTATTGAAACAATATTTATAGTGGTTTTAAGTTACCTCATAACAATGCAATCATTTTATACAATTCGGTTATATTCCATTTGGCCTCCGAAGAAATAAGGAATACTACAATATCAAATTGTAACGAAATCTATTTATTGGTCGATAAGGATACATAAATTCTAACTATGATTAAAATACTGTACCAAAAATATTGAAAGTACCAATTACATATATGAAGGAATGAGAATGTGTATGGATATATGTGCTTGTGAATGTTTTAAAACAAATGAGTGCAAGAGTGACCGAGGATGGAAGCTGGAAACGGAACTATTTATATTATCCTTTTTTTTCATTGTTACTTCTAGTCCAGTCAAATAAGACTTTGAAGGTTACAAAAATTCCCATAGAGCTAAAAATTGGTATGAATGTTCAGAATACTATTATAAATGAATTGTGAAAAGTCCCCATCAATCCCCCTTGTGCAAAAAATTTTATTGATGGGGAAAGTTTGCAAAAATAGGTTTTTCGCGTTTTTCTGCTAAACGGTGAGTTTTACAGCAAAAATAGTTTAGACAAAAATTGTAGATCATCCGATTCTCTACAAAAAATGTATCCACACTTTTTTTCATAAGTATTGCCATTTCCGTGATACAGCGGTTCAAAGAACTGAAAAAATTATTTTATTCGTAATATGCACACGTTTCCACACCACCTATGAGGTAGTGTGCTTGGCACTTTTTTTTTTAACGTGGTTTCCCCGGTAGGCCTATTCCACGATCTATTGTGATCCTATTGAATTCAAATTGAGTATTGAGAATGATGAAAGCTGTGTATTTATGTAATATATAAATGAAAAAATAATTTGGAAAAATTATTCGTCGGATTCATAATAATCCAATGGAACTTCTAGTGTACTGTCTTCGTTTTCTTCATCTTCCTGCTGGATACAAATATGTTCTAAAAGTGATACATCATATGTCTCATCACTGATATCGTAATTATCCTCATCTAGTATCGATTCAACATTGGAGCACGACTGTCCTTGACAATTGGTACATGCTAAAGAACAAAACAGTCCAACCTTTTTACAGCCGCATTTAGCATTGCAACCTTTTTTGCAATTGCAAAAGATGGTGTTAAGGAGTTTTTCTGGTGCAGGTGGGAGTAACGTATGAATTGGTTCCAATGCATTGTCAACCAACTTCCAACCCCAGTCTTCTGGATCCATTTTATTACCAAGCCACACTTGAACTTGATAATATACCCGGAATAGATGTTGTTGAGCAGCAGCAGAGGTTGGGGGAAGACAAGCTAATTGCACTTGTTTTTTATTATAAGTTTTTTTTTTGCAAAAGATAAGTATCGGAGTTTATCCAAGCAGGTAACTTTTTTTGGAGCTCCGTACATAGAAAGAAGAAAGTGAATTCCATTAGTGATTATAACTGCACATGAATTTTTACAGATGTCTGGTCTTTCAGGTACTCCGAAAACTCATCACCTCTTTCAATACTTGCATCAATTAATGCTTTCATGCCGTGATCAACAGTAACAACTCCACTTTCAGTCAAAGGTTGACTACGAATAAAGCAGAATTGCGACATTTTTTTTTAAAAACAGTAAAATGCACAAACTTTGTTACAAAATATAAGCGATAGCCACAAGTTGTCACTACGAAGGAATGCTTACGACTAACAGTATTTTGTTGAGTATGAAACCTTTGAAACGGAGCAGGTATACGAGCATCGCCACGCTGACAATTGAATGGAAGACAAATGTTACTCAAGGCCATGCGACTAAATGAAAATAGGGGCGGAGTTTTTGACGTTCATTTATATTCTAAGAATTTTATAATTTGTATGTATAAGACATAGGGACTCATATTTGTACTCGTATAACGGTTCAAAAATGTATATAAAAGTACATTAACGTGCATATTACGAATAAAATAATTTTTTCAGTTCTTTGAACCGCTGTATCACGGAAATGGCAATACTTATGAAAAAAAGTGTGGATACATTTTTTGTAGAGAATCGGATGATCTACAATTTTTGTCTGAACTATTTTTGCTGTAAAACTCACCGTTTAGCAGAAAAACGCGGAAAACCTATTTTTGCAAACTTTCACCATCAATAAAATTTTTTGCACAAGGGGGATTGATGGGGACTTTTCACAATTCACTTATAATAGTATTCTGAACATTCATACCAATTTTTAGCTCTATGGGAATTTTTGTAACCTAACTTCTATTTTAATGATTAATTTGACTGGACTATTCGTAATAAATACACTTTAATATCTTGTATTTATCTGGTGCCCTTCAACCCATTCAACTCAACGAAACAACGTAAAAATGAAAATACAACTTTATGAAATTACTTCCATAATTAAAAAATATTTGAAATCTTCTAATTTAATTATTATATACACGCTTTAGATATTAGTTTTGTTCTAATGTACTTTTTACATTATGAGTTTCTTTTAATTTTATCATATTATAAGCTTCTAAACGAAGTATTATTTACTATTAAAAAATAAGTATACTCTCTATGTTTAATCCGATTACTTTTTCCAATAGTTAGAACTTCGTAAAATATTGCTGAATTTTCAACATGTCAAAAAGTAAGCGGAACAGTTAACAGTGCTATTGATAGATTTGTCTCTTATGAAGCTGTAAAGATTATTTATTGTTAGACACAAAATTATATCATCACTGACAATGAGTTTTAAAGTTCGTGTCTGACAGTGACAAGTTTAACACTGCTTACCTTTTGCTGTTTAAAACTCTGTCTTACTATTTCTGCAAATTTACTGTTCATATTCAAAGAAATCTGCAAAATTAACAGAAAAAAGTTACATGGTTTACCAAATCTCCTATCTAATAAGTAAAAAATAATACGACAATTCCCTTAATGTCAGAAATTTTTGAAAATACTTAAAACTATATAATTTCCATAGTTTATTATTTCAAATAAAAATTGGTTATATAATATCTTTGAGACTAAATAAAAAAATTGAATTACGTAGATTTTCGATATCTCAAAATTTCTTCGTCACATCCGTCTTCGTCATTCTTTCCATTGGCTGACGATAGACAAGAATAGAATCTTTATATTTTTTAAAAGAATTTTCAACATCAAGAAAACTCAGATAAAAATAGAAAAGCTTTACATCCCACTTCCTTCTTGCATTCTCCTGCATTTTTCCATGCTTTTTCCTGACTTCCGTTTCTTCTTTCTGACTAAGCGCTGCTTCCACCGAAGGGAGGTGTTCGTAGAATGGAAAGTTAACTGATAAATAGCGGCTAATACTTCACCTGGACAAGTCTTCCATCTCGCCGGTGGCGGAGCACTCGGTGCACCTACGTCTGCAACAATTTCGGACTCACTTTTCGTCCGGCACTTGAGAAAAGTTGCTTGCAAGCTTTCTCTTACGGGAGTGAGCTTGAAAATTCTGCTGTGTTGCGAGCCACTCAAACTCTCTCGAAGAGTATTAGCAAAGTAATATTTGCATTTTGTGCCAATGATACTGCTTAAGAATTTTGTTGTGTTAAGAAGTTCTTCGTCGGTTTCGTTCTTGCAGTGAATTTGAGTATGATGTAAAGGATGCGCGAACAAATTGTTAATAATGTTCCTCGCTGTATTAGCCAATTTTTGTACAAAAGTGATATCAACTCAATTCTTATTATTTTGAAACATTTGACGTTTTTAGGATATTAAAAAGTATTCTATTAGAGTGAACCGAAAGTTCGTGCGTTTTTTGTATTGTCTCAGATTGTCCAATTTATTGGAGTCAATAAAAGTACTTTATATGCAAGTGTTCTATATTATTTTGTAGCTTTTGAAAAACTCTTTCATGTTTAGTTATTGGAAAATCGAGCTCAGAATCGTGTATATGTGTGCCGAAAATTGCTGGAGAATCCGCATGACGACCTTTTTATCTGCCGAATTTTGACTTGCGATGAGAAGTGGGTTTACTTCAGCAAACCAGACAAGCAAAATCAACCCATTCGAGGCCAATTGCACACCGTGTGTGCAATGCATTTCCGAGCCAAAAAGACCGACTGCACACCGTGTGTGCAATGATCTTGAATTGCAATTATCAGTCATTATAGAAAAAACAGCCCTCGAAATAAGACTTGCTTAAAATAAAAGATATCTTACAAATGTGTAAACATTACATTTGGTATTTGGTTCAATTTCGACCCTAAAGTAGGTGACCCAAAGCCACGATCATTAGAAATACAAGAAGTGGTACATATAAAGCCAAAAGTTATCGGTCTTTCTGGATAGTCTCCAAAAAAATGCACGGTCTCGAATGAGTCAATGGCAGAATCCCGGACAAATGGCGGAACTGGTAGTCAAACGGGACCAGTTTTCCAGGAAATCTTTATTGTGCGTTTGGTGGAATTTTGAAGGTGTAATCCACTTCGAGCTCGTCCCAAACAATCATACCATCGACGCAGACCGCCATTGTACTCAACTCGACCAATTGCACGCAAAATTGAGTCGGAAATATCCACATTGGTCAATCGAAAGCGAGTACTTCTGCAGCAAGAAAACGCCAAGCCGCACATCGCCAGACAAACCAAGGAGAAGAACAATCTCGATTCGATTGAACTTTTACCAGATCCAGCATACTGACCTGACCTTGCACCATACGACTATCATCTCTTTTGGTCAGTGGCACATTTCTTGCGAGCTCACAGCTTCGAGAACTTATTGTTAGACCACGTCGAAGCAGGGTTTTACATTTCTAAGCACAAGGAATGGCTTTCCTTGTGAATGCTTTTCTAAGGTTCACCTTGAAGTGATTCCTACGTGGAATTACTCAACTCGCTGATAGATGACTTCAGTAAATAGAATCAAATGGCTTCTACTTTGAAACGTGATAATGAATAGTTTTTGAAGAATTTACATTGGAAGTATTAATAGAAAAAACGCACGTACTTTTGATTCACCCTAAGACGTTTACGTTTTGACTGCCATGAGGGACACTGGTGACCGGCGCTATTGAATTCAATGAAATTTCGTGTAACTTTTGAATTGTAAAATTTATGAATTTTTGGACATACAGAATAATTAAATATCGACGTCAAAAAGATAAAGAAGTACCGAATATCCATCCATTTGTATCTTTAAAGTTTCTGCTTTGTAGAGATGCGAATAAAATAGAAAAAATTTCACTTCGGTAGAAATGGTGAAACTAGCAAAATACCCTTGGCGTTCAATGTATTTATGAATTTCTCGGTCTTTTTAAAACTTTACTGACGATTAGATATCATTTAATTACATTTAAATTTACGTTTATTATTTTTTAATGGCAATTACATTTGTGTTATTTAAAGAAAAAATAAGAAGAAATTTTCGATGTGTGTAACAACAATAAATGTTAATTCATATTTGTCAAGGAATATACATTCTTTGATAAGGATATTTATTAAAAATATTCAATAACATTTACTGTTCTGAGTTGACTGGATCCATTAGCAACACCTTCTATTCGTTGTCATTTAATATCTTAAATCACTGCTAACTATAATATAGATTTTTTGTAGCTTTCTTGAACCTGAACAACTGACGTCAAGGTAAATTTTACCTTTTACCTAAAATGCATAAGACTTTTTGTTCTATTTGAACATCTTTAGTTACATACATTTACAAAGCGTAGTACTCATTCTACTTAAACTATAATTACTTGGTCCTTACGAGCTCGTGCTAAAACACGAACATACTCTCACACGAACCGCGACGCTAGTAATTTATCCTGTCCGGCATTTACTGTGCATACCTACCTATAATTACTTAAGCGTTCTTACTGCTATCACATATTACTTTTGTACTACTACCTTCTTCTTCACATTTGAAATCATGTTCTCGGACAGTACAAATTTCAGTGACCTGCGAAAACAAACAGTCAAATGGTACACTTTTGACCACACAGAGAAAAATTTAAATAATATTGTTGAGGCGCACGTCTTCCTCGATTGGTTTCGAAGTCGACGTGTTTGGCGCGGGACTAATTAAAGTGCCGCAACCTGGTTGTTTTGGTCTCCCGAATGACGAGACTCTTGTTGTTGGTGAATTTATATATTTATTGTAATAGACAACCAGCTAACAACACTATATACAACACTTTAAGAAAACGAACTAAAAAACTGTATATGTTAATACGAAAGTCCAATTGTCTCAGGCGACCCGAGTGGAAAATTTCAGCCCAAAATCCTCCTAAAGTACCAAATAACTTAGGATATTTAGGCTGAATATGGAAAAATATGTTACATATAAAAGAATGCAAATTTTAATTCCACAATCGCCCTAAACTTGTTCACTTTTGCCAGTTTTGCCTAGTTTAGGATCAATTTAGGCTTCATACAGCCCAAAATAATCCTCAGCATTCTTATTTAGAAAATTAATCTAACAATAAGCCCAATATTAAGCCATACATTCTGTAATAAGGAGTTTTAGAATTGTATTGCAATTGGAGTGATTTAATTCCTACTTGCTCCTGAAAGCCCTATTTTTAGAATATGAGTAGACAGAGTTGGAACTTCTGAAATATTTTTAGGGGATGTCAGATTAAATTGGAATAAAAATTTTACCTGATCAGTCCATATAATTCCTAAAAATCATATTTACAGGACTTTGAGGCGCGTAGACACACTAGTTGAGGATTTTGAGGTTCAAAATGGTATACATAGTTATGCGGCAAATGAGAAATCAAAAGAATCTAGGATTTGAAGTTTCTTTTTAGGCTGGACTTTTCGACTTGGGGAGACTCAGAGCAATGATAAAATTGAGTTAACGGTGGATAGTTAATGATAGTTATGATTTCGTTGAATGTTAAAGTAGTTCTGATTCCGTTCTATCCGCCTGTTGAGAATTAAATAATTCTCAATTCAAATCTCCCAGCTAATCGGAACTTTTGGCGAAATTCCGATCTGGAGATATTGATCTTCAAAATGAACCACGCGGTCAGCCTGAAAGTAAGGTGTATGACGATCAACTGAAAGCTGTAATCGAAGCGAAGCCATTTGAAACGATGCGGGAATTAGCGCAAAGTTTGGAGTTACCATTCCCACAATATTATGATATATTTTGATTAATTATGTTACTTTTTGCTCGAGATATAATAAACCAAACTTTCAGTTTCAAATCGGACGTTTCATACTTAATGACCTAATATATTAAATTGGTTAGTTTACCCCTCCATAATTCATAATGTCGGTGGGATAATCACAGATTTGATCGGGTTGATATGTAAAACAGATTCTCGTCACTCGGCACTGCGCAGGAGACATGTGCTTTAAAATGTTAAAAAACTTTTAATAGAAATTCGGAAATTTCTCACGGATTCAACACATATTCTCTTAATTTTGACACTGCAAGTACCATAACAAATGTGATTGTAGCAGTTCCATGTATCAAAGCGGAAGAAAAATTCGCTTCTCGGGCACATGGATAACTCAGGTGGTAAGACGAGTCATGGGGCTATTGTGATATCGGAGATAGAATCTCGGACTTTCAACTAGTGGGCTCGAGTTTAAATCCCTCGCCGCCACCTCTGAGAAATTTATCCCATGTGATTCATGTATCATAACTTCAGTTGTTCGAAAGCCACCTCAAAACTGTATGTACATTCTCAGCAAAATGGCCATAGAATCTATTAAAATCGTGTGGATTTACCCAAAAGAGTTTTCCTTCGGACATTATTTCTTTCATTTCCGTAACTATTAAAAGTAGGAATTTAGTATAGCATTGTCCCTCAAGATGTCGAAAAATTTATAATTCTGTAAACCCTAAAAATCCGATAGGTTTTGATAGATACCTTCGAAAATATTTACAGAACTTTAGGTTTCTAGCTACGAAATGTTGCTTCGACTGCTCGAGGATGACCATATTGGGATTGGCCAAATTGGAGGATTTAGGTTTAAGAGATCTGGAAAGGTATTGTGGGGATTTTATAAATCCTGCGAGAATAACATCGTCCAAACAAATTTGAAACTGTTTTCTGTTTTCCGATAGCCACTATATGATTCTTATAGAATTCGTCGTCCTGAACACGAATCCAACAACGAAATTTCTGGATCATCCTCTGTTTTCGAAAAAAATCAGCATTTGTAAAAACGGTCGTTTTCGGTAAAGAAGCCGGTATTACGTGAAAACTAAGAAACGTAGGTTGTTGTTCTTGATCTCAAAAAATAGAGGGGTGTTTCCCGAGTATGTATGTATAAGCAGTTATAATGTTTCCTACTTGTTAATAGCAATAAATCACTGTCAAACTTCAAAAACGAGCGGATGCGCGAATTGTTTACGCATTCACTTTGCATTTTCACGTAGATGACTATTGCTAGCCCAAATTTACTGTACACCATTGGATTCTATGTGTATTTCTGAATAAAAAACTATCAGCGAAAAATGTCATTACTATTTTCGTTTCGGCACAATTTAAGAAAATATCCATCGAGAGCGTGTTCTGACCGTTTTGTCACTACGACGCACAGTGGAACGAATCGACCATCTAGGTGGAAAAAAATAATAACTCGAAAACCATTCATTTTAGAGAAAAATATTTTATACAAAAATTTCATAATATCGTGGAAAGAATATCGGTGTAATACTAATTTTTTATTTTTTATATTTCTTCAATGTTATTTAAACGTCAACTTAATTTTTTATACAAAAATCGGCAGACTTTTTTATAGACGTTCATTGTACGGGAAAAATAAAGAAACTTTTGTATAAGATATTTTCTTGTTGAACTTTACATTAAAAAGGTATTTAATGAAAAAGATCCTACTAAATCCTTTTTCGATAGGCGGATTGCCCAACAAACATTCAGCAGCTATAACAAAGAATTGCACAGATATGTGCACAAAATCTTTGCGTTAATTACTTCTATATAGTCTGAGGAATATATATGTATAGTTTCAGCCCGGTACTTTTCGGTACTTTTTTGTTATTCAATTTTTAAGTGTACCGCGTGCCCCGTTGAGAATCAACAGCCGAACTGCCTCGCTAACTTTCAGCAGGTATAACAAAGAAGAGCGCAGGTTTGAGCACGAAATTTAGTAGCCGTACTATGTCATAAACTTTAGAAAGGAATAACAAAAAAAGGCGGCAAAAAGCGCAGCCTTTTTTGCAGGAGCTGCTTCTGCAAGGTTTAAACTAAATACCCTCAAAATTCCAAGGTAGTATTTTGATATACAATATAAGTTTTTCTCTGCTAAAGTTTGCTAATTTCGCCGAAAAACATGTGTCTAAAGAAAGTTCCATAAATTGTTTAAAAATTAATTTGTCGAAAAATCGTTTATGGGCATTCCAAGGTTAACTAACAGTGACAAACTGTACAAAAAATAAAAAGTCTCGCAAAATTCTCAATGCTTCCATCAGTATCTTCTTTTCAGAGAAACATTTCTACGTTTTGGCGCTGCTGAAATTCGTTGTTTTTAGGCGCTGATTTTTGCACTTACATGACTGCAAAATCAATTATAATTGCTATCACTGGCCTCAGCAAACATTTTGCATTAAGATAGCATTATTAAATTTCAAATCCCAAACTTGATGTTTTTCCACCTAGATTACCCATTTCGTTCCACTGTGCGACGCCATCGCTCCCTGTAAGCGCCGTAGCTACGCGTAATACTTTCACAAACAGAGGGTGATCCAGAAATTTCGTTGCCGGATTCGTGTTCAGGACGACGAACTCTATAAAAATTATATAGTGGCTATCGGGAAACAGAAAACAGTTTCAAATTTGTTGGACAGTGTAATCTAGAAAGATCCGCCATAAGACAGTTAACTGACGAAAAAGACAAACGACTATGGTAGAGACCGACACGAGGATGAGAGAACAGTTTAAAAGTAGACGAGATATAGAGTACAATAGAGTAGACCTATCGAGTTCGACAATACAGACGTACAGAGTTAGAGAACAGACGAACGTATATAGACAAATAGACGAATAGAGTTACGGACTAGACGAATAGAGTTACGGACTAGACGAACAGAATTATAAACGATAGACGCATAGAGAGACTAGATAAATAGACGAACAATTAGGCGTGACTAGACGGATTTTATATTATAGTTTGTATTTTATATTATTTAGAGTGTGTGTATGTGTGTGTATGTTAGAAGAATACATTCCCTATATTTCAAATTAAATTTAAGTTTCCACTTGGGTATGTCATTTTAAGTATATTTATATTAAATCGTATAAAGTATTCGATCCACGAAGTTCTTGGATAGTTCCGAACGTTGCGAAAAGAAGAGATCCAAGATTCCAGATTTGGTTTAGGAGGATTATTTTCCCAGTGGCCTTGTGATAGAAGTGATTTTAAGTTGAATTGAATTTCGATGAAATATATTCAGACCTTCTGTTAGACCAATGAAGAAGAGATATAAGTCTAATATGAGAATTAAAGAGAGATTTATACGTGGTGCTCTGGACATAACACACATTCAGGGAATAGAGATAGAGATGGGTTTATAACGAGGAGCGGCTTGAAATTCCGCCAAATTTCCAAATTCCGCTTGCACCGGCCGAAAGTTAATTGGAAAGCCTCAATGGCAATTGCGAAAGGGAACAACTCCTATGGCGTGCTTTTATCGCGCTAACTATTCTTACAATTAGCTCGGGTGCAGATCCAGCGCATCTCGTTCGAGAATTACCTAGGAATTTAAAAAATTCCAATTGGATATATGTGGTTTGTCCAATTCGAATTTGTCCCTTTATCGTATAAGAGGGCAGAGATTCTTCATTAATTCTTTTTTACTCTAATTTTCAAATCGGTAGATTCTTTGTAATTTTATTCAATATCTGTCTACTCTAGGATTCAATTACGGTGAAGACCGTCATTGAAAAAATTCGGTAATATTCATTATTTAAAGTCGACACGATGTATCAAATAAAATTATCAACTTTATCATAATTTGATGATTAGATAAAATCATGTATAAATGTAATACACATTTTTAAAGTATTGCAGATAAATCAATATAAAATATTAATTCTTATAAATGAAACACTTGTATCGAGGTAAATTTAGCTCTTATCGAAAATGTATAAAGCTTTTTGCTCTATTTGAGCATCTTTAAGTACATGCCATTTGAATCCATTTACAATTCACCTTCATCGATTCCACTTTGTAATAGCAAGTGGTAGTAGTACCTACGATTAATCATTTTCAGACCTGGAATAGAGCATTGTTTCCATTCCATTATTGTAATGAAGCTCTACTTTTGGCTTTGTAGTATCACTCCTATAATTCTACCATTAGCAGTACTAACAATAAGTACCTCAATAGTATTACATGTCAAAAATTCAATCGACGGTAATATTGATGTTCCATACTAATGGTATTGCTGTCTAATTCAACGTGCAAAACAAAATACCGTTTTATCACCAATGTAATCTGTTATGGACGAAAAGTTGCAGATCGTATCGAGGTATTAATTAGATGAACCCTGAACCTTTAACGCGTTAATTGCTATACGAGTTTAATAAAATTTGTAAAATTTCTGTCGTTGAATATATAAAAGAAAAATATCTACTACTTCTAAAAAGAACAAGTTCCACATCTGTCACTTGTTACGCTCCTTCTCTCTAGAACAGCGGTTCTTAACACGTTCCGTCCCGCGTGGGGCGTATACGACCCCCACTAAACATTCCGTTCAGGTTGCTTGCATTTCTCATTGTAAAACAAAGATTTTTATTGTGAAAAATATATTGTAAAGTTAAATATAGACATCTTAATATTATGTATACTGCAAACAAATTTATTTAATCGTAAAAGTGTGTGCCGTATGCACTTCACGCGGCCTGAAGAGAAAATCTTAAAAAATGCTCCGGCACGGAACGTGTTAACCTTTTGTAGTGGTTAACACCCCTTTGAATCTGAAAACAATCTCTTGCACCCCTTTAAAAAATGTGCGTAT
The DNA here is from genome assembly GCA_910591515.1 of Cerceris rybyensis. Lineage (NCBI taxonomy): Eukaryota > Metazoa > Arthropoda > Insecta > Hymenoptera > Crabronidae > Cerceris > Cerceris rybyensis. The sequence continues at coordinate 13,678,756 of OU342789.1, read as the reverse complement.
ATTTTTTATTTCAGAAAAAAAAAACATTTATTGCATAACCAAATGCTGTGTTTAAGTACAATAAATATTACTACATAACAAAAAGTAATACTTAAATTTTTGAAATTTCTCGCACACCTCTGGAAATACTCTCTTGCAACGTAACGGGTGCACGCACCCCAGATTAGCCCATGCATTGCCATCTATGAGATATCTTGTAGTTGCACTATAAGTTGGAATTAACACTATTTCTGTACCAAGAGGTGTCAAAAGACACCTTCCAAATTGTAACTTAAAATTATTCGCTAAGTTGAATCATTTCTCCACAATTAATTTCTTAATCCAAAAATCTAAATCCAAAAATGTGCATATTGTATACATATTTCCACCATGTGTCTGTTGACATTTTAAGGATTTCATGACAGTGCCTAATTTTAAACCATTTTACATATAAATATTAATACCATTTTGCAGCACCATATGAATTATAATCAGATTAGAGAATCCCGATTTTAGTTGTAACAGAAAATACAGGAGTTGCGGCATAACTTTGATAATCGCTTATTTCCCGCCATGTTACATTTTAGCGTACACCGCTACAGTGACTTTACAACTAGCTGCACACCGCTGCTAGAATTTGCAAGCTGATTAAATAATTTCTAATAAATACACATCAATGTATCAATAAATATATTCCTCAAATTACCTACATGTAACTGATAATTTGAAGTCTCAACAGTTTTGACAATTATTTGCATTCAAACGAAAAGGTGTCAAAAGACACCTTTTGGTCGAAGTAGGTATACAGAAAATCGTGGTAGAAATAATGTTAATTTTTTTAATATTTATGAATGTGGGATCGGGACGGAGAAGCCTTCCTATAAAAGAACTTAGGAAGAAAAGGACGTGAAGAGAAAGTGTCAGCAGGGAAAGGTCGCTGGGTAATGGTTTCGCGCCGACCCAGGTTATCGTCGACGTTAAGCTACTCAGACCGAGTTGCTGTCTTGGATGGGTTTCCGTGCGCCTCTCTTCCTTTTTCACGATCCTACATGCATGTCGATATTATATTTTTGATTCATTAGATTAATGTTCCCAAGTATTTCTGTCATTTTCTCTTATTTTAACATGCAAGGTAATATTTGCATACTTTTTCTGGCAGTCAATGACTTAAGAACCACTGCTCTAGAATCATCAACATCTTTTAATACACGCAAGTTACAAAACATTACGATGCAGCTATCAATGTACAAATCACAAAAGAGAAATACAATAATTACAAACGGTCGAAGGATGCATTGTGATGCATCGAATCTGACTCGTTCAAAGATCCTACCCAAATGTCGCGATGGCCGTAGATAATCGCTGTAACCGAACAATAAAAATCCGAACTTTGTCTGTTGCATGAATACTAATTACTTGCCGACAGCAGAGTACAACCGTCGAACGTTGAATCCCGTACCAGTGTTCGCATTTCGATCGACGGGCGTCCTTTTCAAAAGCTCGCCTAATTCGGCCCGATGTCATTAACGTCTGTGATTCGCCGATAAATTATTCAGGGTAATTGGATTCAGGGCGTGCATAAAATCTAGCGGGCAATATCGTCGAACGAGGCTGGCCTGCTTGCCGATGTCCTCTCTCTCGCTCTTTCTCACTCTATCCTCTCTCGCCTCTCATACGATACGTGCTGGCAGAAGGGTGAAATAGAGAGGAGTGAGAGATGCTCTCAGGGGGTGTTTTATGCCAGCTGGGAAGCACAGTGTAAAGCTTCGCTGCCGCAGGGAACACAATTCGATTGGCCTGCTGTTTACTATTTATCAATATGCTGATAGCTTATCATGCTTTTCCGTCGAAGATGTAACAATTGTCGTGAACTTAAGTTCGCACCTTAACATTGTAATCCCTTGTGCCTTTAAGATAATGGTGGGATTTCATTATCTTACAGGAATTTAATATTTCCGCGCCTGAAGGACGTGAACGTTCTGAGTAGTAATATAATCGTTGAATTATATCTATTATTAGTGAATACTAATGGAACTCATTTGATACTCTTTATTTGGCTACCATTATGCGTTTGTGGGTATGTGTGTAATTGCAAAGTGCAGTTTCACGTATTGTTGGGTTTGTGAACTTAAGATTTAACAAATTCTACGTCTAAAGATTACGATTTGTGTGACTGGTACTATGGGACTTGTGCGATATTCATTTAACGTAGTAAAAATGAAAAGTGTAAAATAATTTAATTAATAAACGTGGAAATTGCATGGTATCTAATTTTTTTGCAAATATGTGATATATTCGTAGTTTAGTACAATGTATGAAACCATTTTTTTTTTAAAGAAAATTTCAATATATAGGTGTATAACCATCCCCGAAAGTTCAGTGAATTACAAATCTATCGAAAAAATCAGTCAGACGTGAACGATGTTTTTTCGTCAAGCTTTTTGAATTGGCAGATTTGAGAAGACGATTTTAATAAGTGAAATTTTTATCAAAGTTCAACAGAAAAATTGAAAATAATATATTATATTTCGATAGTGTCCAACTTGTTATTGTAATTTGTATATTATTGCTAACATTTTTATTATCAAGTCTTCATATTGGCAATAATTTCATGGACTTTGTGAATCACTTTAGTCACACTTCCGTGGAATTGCTTGAAACGGTACATTGCATCCAGCCCGCATTATCTCTTCAACCGTCGGAGTCTAAGAGTTGAAAAAGCAAAGAAGAAGGATTATATCATCGTACTCTTTGAAAGGCCAAGTTTTTCTCGAGATTTCACGGTCTGTAAGACGAAAGTGGAGAAACAGACATCGAAAGTGGAGATGACGAGAAAAACGAAAGAATTAGAGGAAGAGTCTACGAATTAATTAAGAACCCCTGAGTTTTCATGCAGCAAATAAAATAAAATTACCGGAACTTAGAAAAATATGCCGGATGTTGCAAGCTGAATAAAAGGAACGGTAATGAGGTGTATTCACACAGCGTTACGTAATTCTGAGTCTGACTATTGACGATTAATGCCCTGCTGTTTTATATAAAAGTATATTCACCCCTTTAATATATTATTTATTTTACGTGCCAGTATTTAAATTAGTTGCGAAGAATTTCATAATATATTATCCGGATGTAACTATACACTTCTTATGGATATTTTTTGCTGTCTAATAATACGATTGCGGTGAACACTATTCGCTCTTTCGGATTCACCCAAACAAGAGAATTTTTACTCTTAAGTGTGTTATATTTAAAATGTCGTCTCCTTTGAACAGCGATACGGTATGCGATGATGAATTGGGAAAACAAGAAAATAATGAGAGCTTAGCGTTGAAATGAATATTCACCTTGTGAGAGATTGAATGAGAATTAGCAATGATTGGAATTAGCAATGACTTGTAAACTTATAAACCTTGGTAAAAGGGGACGCTGAGTTTTAACCCTTAGCACTCCGAAAACTTTGATTATGAGCTACCAACTCCTCCAGGACTATTTACACAGTGCCATGTAAACATCTGTGGAAAATTAAAAATTTTGTTTTACCATTAACACGTTCCGTGCCGAATGGGGCATATAAGACCCGCACTAAACTTTTCGTTCAGGCCGCTTGCATTTCTCATTGCAAAACGAAGAATTTTATTGTGAAAAATATATTGCAGAGTTTAATATAGGCATCTTAATATCATGTATACACCAAACAAACTTATTTAATCGTAAAAATGTGGGTCGTATACTCCCCACGAGGCCAGAACAGAAAATCTTTCAATTGATCCGGCATGGAACATGTTAAAAAAGACGTGTATAACTACATTTCGAAATTATACTTTACGACATAAAAAATATAAAGATACACCGGACTTATCTAACAAGAAAATTATCAGATTCTATTACAGTGTTGCCACTACGCCGTTAAGTTTTTGGAAAACGAGTCGGAGTAGGATTGCGATGTTTGGATGTCGAAAAGTCAAAGTAGAAAAGTAAGAATTTTTGAACTTGGAACGGTGATTCGGGAATGAGTAAGGAATGGTTACTGTCGTGGATGGAAAATAGGATTTTGGACTTGAGATGATGGTTGGCAGCGAATCAGAGAATGGTAACTGATGATCGAATCACATTGCCGATGTACAAAATATTTGTAAAGATATTATTAATTCTTGGCCGAGGGTCGGTACATTGCATATAGGGTGCTTATGGAACACAAAACATTTATATTGTACACAATATGTTTACGACGAAAACCTAAAAATTGGTGGGTTTCAGAAATTGTAACAAAAATGTAACGAATCTAAAGAATTTTCTACATCCTCCTACTGAAACTAAAACAATTCCACTTTCTTGCTGTATGGGAAACGACCTATAAAAAATGAATCGACGGTCTGTTAAAAACAACGAACGTTGTTAGTCTTGCAAGCGAACAAAAAAGAGAATGTTTTCATTGTGTAATTTCATATATTGTTGGTAGTTTATTTTTAAAATAATACTTTTCATTGAAAACGGAGTTAAACATTTTTTCAGACGTCTGCATGATAATTCGGAACTTGTTGCTAGTAATATCGGTGACATGTTCTTTCAAGATAATGAAGACAGATAGAATGTAACTTCAGACGGATTGCGGTTAATGGAGCTTGAAAATAACCGACAATCAAAGCCATCGTACATAATTTATTTATTAGAATGGACAAAATCAATTCGCTGCAGGTTCCGTATTAAAATTTGCCTTAACAAGATATCTTTTTATCGATTATATCACTCCGAATCATATATGATAATCACTTTTAGGACGTAAGTAAATATATGTTAGCGCTAGCGCGTTTTATGAGGGTAATATACCCCGCAGTGCGCATGGATTCGGTCCGTAGTAGGACCGTCGCCAGTGTACTTGGGGTTTGTCTCGGTTTCGAGTGGAGTTCTTGGAAGGCGACGGGTGTTTGGCAAATGTCTCGTCACCCGGTCGCATTCCAAGGAACAGATTATTTAGAGTATTGATGGGCCCGGGGCTATAAATTAGACCCGTGGCTGAACTATGGAAAAGTGGCGTGTGACTCGAGGTCATGGAGCCACATAGTCTGTTTAAAAGTTGGGGTTGTTTTACGGGATCTGGCCACGGAGTGGGAGAGTTAGAAATGACTCTTGGTAAGCGGACTGTGAGGAACCGCACGGCACTTACCCCAGAACCTCCGAGCAATCTGAACTAAAAAATAATTCTAGATATCGGCCGCGGTAGAAAACGGTTAATATCTAACATATATATTATAGTATTGCGAATTATTGGCATTCCCTTTATATAGTATTGGCTATCAAATTATATAGTACTATAATAATATTCTTTTGTTTAAATTTATTTATTCAGGAAGAAGTACAATGTACTTATGTTACATAAGGTTAAACAATATAGTAATGCGTGCAATATTTATATTAATAGAATGTTTACATTTGGTAAAGCAGGTATTAATTAACCAGTTAACTGCGGAATTTAGTTTTAAGAATCCTTCGCAGGGTATGGAATTAAAATGCAACAATGACGTATATATACGTGGAACACAGAGAAAATGTTTCTGTTATAAATTTTACGAAAAAAGGAAAGCAAAATGTGGAAGAATCACATTTTTAGTTGATAGGGAATGGACAATTTAGTATTAAAAAGGGTACCGCAATAGAACTTTGGATTGATGTGTATACACGTTGAACGCAGTTAACAGGTTAAAATGTATTTACTTAGATTATTTATCAAATAGCATATATCTTAATTGCGACACGTTAATTTTTGTTACACAATGGAAATATATGCTTTAATATTCGTTCTCTTTAATGGAAAACAACAAGAGAACGGTGATGTATTGAAAACAGAAATCGAGATAACTTTCATCGAAATTCGGGCTTCTGAGTTATGTTCCCAAGCGTGTTGTAACATATGAAAGAGCATTCAAATTTTCCTCAATCAGAGATATTGAACACCTGTGTTATAGTTTCATGCTGCATTTTCTCTCTCATAGAACAAAGCTTAATTAGTTATTTTCCATCTTTTATTTGAATTTTTGTTTCTTCAAAATTAGTAAAAATCGTGGCGGTAGACTTTCTTCAATCTCTAATCGTCATTTATTTTCTCTTATAGTTGTCTTGCTAGAAATAGTATATACGAGGTCTGTTCAGAAAAATACCGAACTTGTTTGAAAAAAAACTTTATTTTCAATTTTACAAGATATTGGTCTTTGTCTCCTTCAACTTTCGTTAAGACTAAATGTTTTCAAAACACATTTAGAAGAAACAATAACGGAATTTGAGATAAGTAACATTTTCCGTTTTGGACCCTGAATCGCGTTTAGTAATATTTGTCAATATTATTAGAAAGAATTAAGTCGGTATCCAACAGCCCACCTATCACCTTACACTCTTATTAACATCTAACCCCTTGACTTACATATTGATATAAAATGACTGTAATGTACAGACCCTCCGATCACTTAGTACCAGTGATGTACAAGATACCTTAAATAAAGTGTCTGGAATACAAAATGCAAAATACTTTTAAATTAAGTATTTCAGATACCAGATGCAAATAACTTTCTGGAATGGTATCTGAAATACTATATACAGTAATCCTTGGATAAATGCACAAGAGGTTTCCCTGGATAAATGCATCGCGGCCATCCCCTCCACATAGGGGGATCCCCCTCGGTCGAACCTCGACGCACAGTGGTTTAAAATGCGATTCTAGCTGTGCAAAAGTCTTTTACGTATGTAATTACGTAATTAATAGTTATTAATAGTTTTACGTGATTAATAGTGTTTCTTTATTTGTTATTTTTAATGTTATTCCTACTTATTTATAATTATTTTTTATTTGTTTGTTATGTAAATAAAAAAATAGCATTTCTCGGTGAAACTTTGTATTAACTGATTATATCCATATTATATACAATAGAAGAAAATATGATTACAAATGTATATGTATAAATACAGGCATATATCAATATGCAAGAAGGAAAGGAAATTAAGAGACCTTCAGCTATCTGGTGCTATTCGTGCAATTAGAAAGAAGTGATTTTTCCTTTAAAAAGTGCTAAATATTTAAAACAAAATATGGATCATATATTAGAAGGTAAGTACAATACAGATATTACAATGCATAATTAATTAATAATTAATTCTAATTACTTATTTAGAATAAATAGGCACATATTCCAGTCACGATCAATTAATACTAGTATTTATATATGAGAAATGTAGTGTGAAGCATTAGGAAGTACCGTTCTGTTTAGATTTCCTGGTAGTTGAACATGTACATTAACAGTATTTCATTAAAATTTTTGCTGGTTTTTGCCGGTTATTGAAATATTAATGTATTTTTCAGAACATAACGTAATATCAAGAAGAGAGTTATTTGATCAATGGAGAAACGTAAAAGATGTGGCAAAAGAAACAGTTTTATTAGCTTATATTTTAAACAAATTTAAGCGTGAAAATTGCTGTGAAGATGAAAGAAAACAAATAAAAACAATTGTGAAGATATTTTGTGGAGCAATTGCCAAAAAATGGAAGGCGAAACATCGAGTTTTAAGTGACTTTCTTCTAATACTTCCTGGCTGGATGTCAATTTGAAATTGCCGTTTTTGAAAGATACTGTTTCTGAAACTGAATGCCAACCTGGTCCATCAAGCTCACATTTTGGAAGACCTGAATTTGTCAGCATTAACACCGGATGTTATTGCTCTTTTAGAAAATACTGACCCCCCGAATATGGAATGTCATGAGCAAGAAGAGTTAGCAGAAGTTGAAAGCGGCGATTGCGAATAAGATTCTGATTGAAATTAGATTATTTTGTGTGTGTGAGTGTGTGTGTGTGCGCGCGCGTGTGTGTGTATGCCTGTGTGCGTGCGTCACTACATTTATATGTTTGTAATATTTTCTTCTATTGTACATAATATGGATATAATCAGTTAATACAAAGTTTCACCGAGAAATGCTATTTTTTTATTTACATAACAAACAAATAAAAAATAATTATAAATAAGTAGAAATAACATTAAAAATAACAAATAAAGAAACACTATTAATCACGTAAACACTATTATTAACTATTAATTACGCAATTACATAGGTAAAAGACTTTTGCACAGCTAGAATCGCATTTTAAACCACTGTGCGACGTTCGACGACGAGGCAGTGTCATATGATGTCATCGGAACGTGTCGGTGACGCAATACTAATTGGAGACTTGAACTTTTCCATTTTTTATATTTTTGTTTTGAAAACTTCGCTAACGTATTTGTGACAATTTTCTGATTAAAATGATACCAAACACGACATAGTTTGAGCAATATTTACTTAATATTTAATTCGTTTACTTGCTCTTTAGATAACTCAAACATATCGTGTTTGGTATCATTTTAATCAGAAAAATGTCACAAATACGTTAGCGAAGTTTTCAACAACAAAAAATCAATAATGGAAAAGTTCCATCCTCCGATTAGTATTGTCTCATCGATACGTTAGGGCCGGTCCCCCTGTAGCTTGTACCTCTCTGTCTCTTCTACTGTCTGTTCTTTTCTAAGTTCACGCTCGGCTGGAGCCCGAACGTAAACACAAAATAGAAACCACCACTTCGTAACTGCACTGTTTCGGTCCCGAATTCAGTGCATTTATCCAGGATTTACTGTATAAAATACGTATCTTTTGAATACTTTTTATAGATAAAATACTTTTGTAAAAAAACAACAATTTTTTAAATGAAAGTTTATTTTTTTACATGTAAATCGCGTTGATCGCGCAAACGTGACACAACATAATATTATATTTTTAAAGTTTTAATTGAGACTTAAGTAAAACCAGTTCTTCAAACAGTTTATCACTCATTTTTCTTCGATGAGGCGTCATGAGCATGCTCCCAAATGAAAAGAGTTGCTCCACAGGGGCAGAACTTGGCAAACAAGTATTGTATTTGAAAAATATTTTTTTTATTGTAGGATAAGAATTTAAGCTCTTTATGTTGGTATCTTTATTATTTAAGTATTGCAATGTTTCTAAGTCTGCGGTGCTGCCAGTAGATCCTGTATTTTCGGCACTTGCAACAGAGGAATCAGAATCCTCTAAAAACATGTAATAAGATTCATCTTTTGACTTTTTTTATATCACCTTCAATATTGTCTAAAGCCTCCGATTTTTGTTTTTCAGTTCGATTAATTTTTCGTGTTTCAGTCAGGATAAGTTCTTTTACATATTCTTTCCGCGTTTTCGGTACGCATCTCATTTTAAAGAACGGATGTGACATTGAGGCCAATATTGCATCATTTGCTGCAGGCTCTAACTGCAAAAACTTTTTAAAACGTCTATTTAAGTTTTCTTCAACAACAAGTTCTTTCACGACAACATTGACATTTAAAATTAATGTCACAAAAGAATCAGTTATCTATTACCAAAAGTATTTTAGCAAACATAGTATCTACAAAATACTAAGATACCAAACAAAAGGTACTTAAATACAAGATACGAAATGAATTTTAAAAATGTGTTAAAGTTACAAGATGAAAATACGTATTTTGTATCTTGTATCTGTATTTCAGATACTTGTATCTTACGATTAGATAAGTTACGTCTCTGGTTAGTACATAACATAACTTTAAGGAATATTGTATAAGTACAAATATATTGTACGCGGCTCACTCATCATCATCCTTAGTCATACACGAGTCTTGGTCCAAGTCCAAAATCCTTGTTTTGATCCTCAACTCCCAAACCCAGTCACCATCCCTTACTCATCCACGAGTCATCATCCATATCCGAGGTACAACTTCCTATTCCAACCCCTAGATTCCCAAATACAGTCATCCTACCCCCCCCCCCCCCTCTTCTAAAACCTTTAAAAATCCTACGTCTCATTAGTTCCCTCTCTCAGTTCAAATTCATAAGTTCAATTAGACTAGTTCAAAGACATAGTTACAGTCTTCAAGTTTATTTCCAAGTTCATTATTACACAAGTCCAACTAATTCTGAGAGTAGACTTCTAATTCTAATTCCAAGTCTTAACTCGAACTCAAGACTCTTACAAGTCCTCATCAGATCATTCGTTTTTCCACGCAATAAGTCGAATCGCTGCTCGAATGCTGCCCGAACGAATCAAGATATTTAATACACAAGTAAAAAGTATAAGTTCTCTTACTTGGCGGACAGGTAAGTGCGCATCCCTCAATTCGCCGTTACATAACGTTTGGAAAATGTTATTCGTTTCACGTACTATGGTAAACTTTGACGTCTCCGAGATATCAGGAACTTTCTCCAGTGGTCGCCGTACAGCATATCATTAGATTATTTAATTATTTCACTCGTGCGTTACCAAAACTACTAATTTGTTATATTATAATATTACTTAATTATTGTCCATTCAACCTACTTACATGTTATATAACATGCAAGTTTCAGAATAAAATGTTCTGTTTCTAAGCTTACATACATCTGTTCAATTGTGCTAAATCAAATAGTATTTTTCAGATTTTTCAGACACATTAAATTCCCTTTTAAAAATTGATAATTATTTTCCAATAAAACACAACAATAACACATTCCATCGCGGCATACTTTTTCCCGACAAAAATGCTCCTTTCGCAAGCACGTATTGAGGAAAGATTTGAGTCGCAAACGGGATAACTATCAATAGAAACAGGAAAAGGTATCGGTATCACCACTACTTTACTTATCGCCATCTCTATGAAAAATTTACAAAGGCGAGAGAACAGAAAAATTGAACATACAAGCTATATACCTCGGAGGATGCTCGTTGCGCTTCAGCGCACAGTGCACACAAACCCCCTTTAAGCTTATGTACATACATGCCGAAAGAATATACAAATGAAGTCTATGTTCTACAAGCGCATCTTTTCCGAGTCTCTCGACGACATCCGAGAAAAGAGACGGAGAGAGAATGAGAATAAGAGACAGGAGGATTGGTTGAAGAATGTGCACTCAGCGTGATTGGTGCAGTGCACCCGGCGTATAGTGGCGGCTGTCTGCATGAAAACTTGAGAATTTCTCTGAGCACTTGTGCGCTTACGTACACACACACAAGTGAACGTTTCCTCAAGGCGTCTTGCCGCGGCAAAGACGAACTATACTTTACAGTTTTGTCCTATATTTCCATTCACCGTCGAAGATGCGGATCATTCTGTCAGGCATTAATGTTTTGAAATCATAAAGACACGAAAGCCTTTGAAGCACTATTTTCGCTTCATTTGTAAGATGCTAGGCAGTTAGGGGGAAAAGAGCCTTTGAACGACTATTTTGAAATCAATGGAATGTAAGATTCTGTGGTATAATGTCTTCTTTTTATTTTTACAATCATTTTCTCGATTACTTGGACGGTTGTTTTTTGGACCTACAATTAAATTGAGACGGACTAGGTAATTATTGAGACCTTTACTTCATTTGTCTCTTTGATAAACTTCGATAGGCGTTCTTGCGCCTGGCTTTCGTCAAGGGGATAATTCCTCCAACGGGGGAGGAAGTCGACCCTCACTCCTACGGGGCCTTTTCGGGTAGAGGAGGTCCTCGAAGGACCCAGCAATAGCGGAGAAGAGGGAATTAGCAGTGCAGTTGATAGACAATCGTTATAGAGTTGACACAAAGTCGATATAAAATCGTCATGGAGTCGAGATAGTCGTCAAAGAGTCGACGTCTTACACTCATCGAGGAAATAATTAATTAGACTTTTGCGAGAGTGATATTGTTGGATCGAATTATTAATATTTGTATTATTGACGCAAAAAAATAATTATATATATTATGTGGTACCTATCAAAGAATATTTATACACGCCCATATTATATCAATATATTATTGTATATGAAAGGAAAAATCGGTGTGTTACATTGTAGAAGTATGAAAATGTTTTTAATATTTTATGTAGAAATTTACACTTTACAAAGTGCCCTCAAAAAGAAAGGAATTTTGCATTTTACATTTCCTCGTCGTTTCAAAACTTCCATTTTTTTACTGGTAAAAGTCCTGGGCAACATTGAACAATTAAATTCTATTTTGATTTCGTGCCGTCGTATAAATGATAGAAGCTTTATTATCAGAGATATTCTGTGTTTTCCACGAAATAAAACATTTTAATTACTGATATTAAGAATTTATACTCGACATACATATCCAGTTATTTTTTACTGGAAAGGTATAATTGATACATAGAGGTATCGAGTTTTGATTACACTAACGCAATGAAAGAAACAAAAAATGACGGTTTAACGTGACCTATTACCGCATGTAATACGATCTACATTTTGGAAACCATAATAATAACGTGCACATCAAAATTGAAACAGATAAGGCAATCGGTATTAAGTTACAGCAACGTTTTATGAATTAATAAACTTGAACAGTACCGTGAACATGAACCATATTCGTCTGATTGTGAGAAGCATTTTATAAAATACTCTTTATATCGTCGATAAAACAATTTTATAAAGCAATACCATTTATTCAACGCCACTTAATGGAAAACTTCAAAACCTACAATTTAAAATTCTGTAATGGCGAGTAAACCTATTCGCGCTTCTGGATCCAGCGAAATAAGAGAACTTTTACTTTTTAGTGTAACATATATAGGTATATAAATAAACGTCGTGTCTTTCGCACAGCGATATGGTATGTGATGATGAATAATCAAAATAAGAGAATAATGAGAACCTTACATTGAAATGAATATTGAACTTGTGAGAGTTTGGCTGAGAATTAGCAATATGACTTAGAATTGAAAATGAGTTTATGAATTTGATGGAGAATGAACCTTGACGTAAAGAGACACAGAGTTTTTGAAGGTTCTCAGAAAGGTAGTGGGAGTAGAATAACGATGTTTGAGAATTGAAAGGTCAAAGTAGGAGAGTAAGGATTTTTCAACTTGGAAAGATGATTTGGGGATGAGTGAGAATGGTAGCGAGTGATGTTGTCACTGCAGTACATAATATTTGTGTTTATAAGATATTCGCTAAAGTTATTTTATATACTAGTAATAGTGAGGAGGGTCGATACATTACAATACATTGAAGAAACAACCCTTCATGCACTTTTTATTTTATTTATATTTCTTTTATTATACATTCCATAGTATTGTAACCAAGAGTTAATAATATTTAAACACACGTTAATCCAACTTAAGAGAGCTCATTACGAAAGATTATGTAACTAAATGATTTATGACGCGGCACCATTGTGGCATAATATTAGATGTCAATGCCCTTAGAGTGACTTCTCCCCTTAAATGCGTGACCTAGAGAGAAGTTGGGAAGATCATCTTAAGAGGTTACGTCTCAGGATGCGTGAGAGGTAGAACATAGAGTTTTAGAGAAACTGTGAGACACACAACTTGTTTTAGACACCCTTAGATACATTAGATTATTAGTTATTTAGTATTTCGTTATATATATGGTATACTCAATATATGTCCTATTTATTTATATTATATCCTTAGTGTGTTTTGTGTTTTTCTTATTCCTGACATTTAGTTTCTCTTTTTTTATTTTATCCACACCTACATCTTAGCCAACTAAAATCTTCCTTAGTGTTATTTCACTGAATCCTACTACACCATTCAGTCTCCAATTTCACCAAAGTTTATAATCCAACTTGTTGCAGTGGAGAGTCCATCGAACTGTAATTCAGACTATCGTCAGCAACTACAAGTCGAAAATTTCTCGAGTACATTTTGTGACAGCTAACAGATATATAATTCTCCACAAATAATCATTCTAAGTCACACTTCTCTCAAACATACTTCAACTACCTCGAGTGAATCGTTTGTATAGTGCATAGTCTATTAAACTTACACCGAAGCCACAACTTTGCGGCTCAATCGATCAATCCGTGCTCCATCTTCAATACCTCTACGTACAATCGATCAATCTTTCGACCTTATCAAACGGAAATATGTTTGCTACATCATTGAGGTATTAAAGGATACCTAACTAACCGCGGAAGATCAATTGTTCGCGCCAGGGGAACGATAAAAGTGGAATGTTCCTTGATCGCAGGAGATATACAGGGTGTTTCGAAAATATTTGTCATGACTTTCAGGAGTTGTTCTACACGTCTGGATCGATGGAGATTTGCGAAAAAAACCTGCCGCAAAATTCGGGAAAAGGTAGCAAATTTTTTTATTAACTCATCGTATTCGTCTTGTTACGTAGGTAAAATGTCTGAGAGGAACCATGGGTCAGAAACAAACCGTTTTCTCGCAAATCAACTTCTAATTGGGCCTCCCGATTAAAATTTCGCCGATAGTTAAAGCAGAGGCAACGTAGACGAAGCTAGAAAATAGGGCACTGTGTCGCCGAACCAGAAGAGAAGTGCATGTGTTTATGCTCTTCTCCCCGGGTGGGCCCTTGAGCGAACCCAACACCGAACGCAGGTCAATGACATTTTTCTAGTCATTTTCTATATGGGCGAATTATATCTGCCATATGGGCGAAATTTTAATCGGGAGGCCCAATTAAAAGTTAATTTGTGAGAGAACGGTTCGTTTCTGACCCATGGTTCCTCTCAGACATTTTACCTACGTAACAAGACGAATACGATGAGCCAATAAAAAAAATTTGCTACCCTTTCCCGAATTTTGCGGCCGGTGTTTTTTGCAAATCTCCATCGATCCAGAGGTGTAGAACAACCCCTTAAAGCCATGACCATTAATTCTTTTACACCCTGTACATTCTCTTCTCATCATACGGGAAATGTTTGATACATTTGAATTGCTTTTAATTCTCAAGTAGTATTGACACTAGATTGCCGGATGTTTAGTATATATCTATTTTACCTGAAATGAGTCAATTTGACTAAAACATCAAAATCGAAGATTAAAAAAGGAAAATTGTGTTTTAAAGAAACTTTATTCAAAACAGTTTTTAATTTATATTCCGTTTTCAAAATACATTTTCCGCAGATTCTTTTATTACATTTAGCATAGACGGCCTTTCGTGTATTTCTTTCGCATGATATTTAAACTTCACAATTTGACCGTTTTCCAATATTCTGAATATTAAATAGAGGCACGAAGGCATTTTCGGCTTCATTATTGGTATTTACTGTTAGCAAGTTGACAAGTTTGAACATGCAAACTCTCGAATCAGATTGTTTACAAAACATTTCTTTGCACCAGAAATAAGTTACATGTGTGTAAAACGACCAACTGTAAAACAATTTAACGAGTCAATTTGACTAACATCCGGCAAAATAGGTGTGCCACATATGGATTTTTGGAACTAAGAGGGGGGTGGGGGGGGGGGGGGGGGGGGAGGAAGGAATTAGTGTTTGTATACTTTTCCTAATTATATTAAAAACCAATACATGATTTTAAAACAATTATTTTGATTTTTCCAAATATATAGCAATCAAATCGTAAACGAATAAAATTGACTCGGTCCGGCAATCTAGTGTTGAATTACGGATTTGTTTGCAACTGTAGGATCGTTTTTGTAAATATTTCATATTATCTGCTAATTCAATTATGTGTAAACTTGGGAATTGCCTACAAAATGCTTATAATTAAAAATAAAGAAACTGTGTATATTTGACCGTACGATCTATGGAGATTAGAATTTGGTAGAGACTATATTTTTTATTATGAAACACGTGAAAGGTATAGAGAATTCTTTATTAGAAATTAGCTCGACAAGGCGGAATAGTTGCACGGTCTGATACCGCCTCCTACTATTCTCCAACGACGAGTATTATCGTCGACGAGAGGCAGTCAGTCGGGGGCAGTCAAGTAGTCATAGCGATCTCAAGGAGCAAACATCTCCAACTCCAAGCTAAAATAGAATACCTCTCTGCAAACTAAGTGTGACAAATATATTGTCGCTTTACGCTTGCCACAATTAAATCCATAAGTAAGGAGTCATGTCGAATACAAGGTAATTGACTGACTACAAACATGTTCTGTTAAATCTTAATATACAGAGTGTCCCAGCTAATTTTGACATCTTGAATATTTCGGTATTGTGGTATGTAGCAAAAAATGTTTCACAGGAAACTTAAATGGTATCAAGTGGGACATAATCTGGTGTCATTAGTTTTTCCGTAGGTGGACGCGTCAAGGACTTATAGATCAACTTTGCTTTTTTAAATGGAATGAGGTACTTTTTTATGCATCAAGCGATGCAGCTAGATATTCTTTATAAAAAAAAGTACTCATCTATGTATGCCGAAAAGCTAATAGGTAAGGAGACGTTTCAATATAAACAATCTAAATACAAAAGCATCATTCCTGCCGCTTTAGGGACGTGAGCTCTGTTTATCCGTTTATCTGTCTGTCACCTGATTTAACGCCGCCCGACTTCTTATGGGGCTATTTAAAGGATAAAACGCGAAAGTTTGAACTAAAGTGAGTGACATGAAGCAGCACATTATCGATGAATGTGGCAAAACATCAGCCGATACATTATATAACGTAGGCCAGACCTTACTTCATCGATTTCAAATATTCTGCGATGCAAATGGTCGTCATCTTGAACCTTACATGTAAATAAACACTAATGTAATTACGAATTTTAGAATTACTTAAATTGGAATATTTCCTAAACTACATATTAGCTTTTCGGCATATATAACTCAGTACTTTTTTATAAAGAATATCTAGCTGCATCGCTTGATGCATAAAAAAGTACCTCATTCCATTTAAAAAACCAAAGTTGATCTTCATATGTCCTTGACGCGTCCACCTACGGAAAAATTAATGACACCAGATTATGTCCCACTTGATACCATTTAAGTTTCCTGTGAAACATTTTTTACTACATACCACAATACCCAAAATATTCAAGATGTCAAAATTAACTGGGACACCCTGTATAATGATTGTCATATAATCGATGTACGGCTTAGGTTTTGTTATAATTAATTACGATATTATCCACTTTTTATTCTACAATTTTTGCCTTCTTTTTTGTTGTGAAAGAATTGTGAACGTTTCTTTTTGTTGTATGACATGTGAATACGTGTTTCACATGCAGTGAAAAAATAATTTTCGAAATTGGTGAATTTTCATGTTGTAACATGGCATTTAAGCGCTATTTAGTATATTTCGATTTTAAAAAAATAGAATTTCTTTAGCAATTATTATCTTTTTGCCGATATTTCTCTATTTATATCCTACAATACATCATTTTCGCATTGTTACTTTAATTGTCTTGTTTATAAGCATATCTATTTTCCTCTGTTTCCAGTCCTTTTAGTTCAGCTTATTAGTCTACACTGCAACGTAACTTCATTATTTCCAAAATGGCTTAATGCAGTTGCGGTACAAAACCCACTACTTTAAAAAAGGTGAAACTTGTTCTTCATTCAATTAGCGTAAAGTGGTTTGTGATACTACTACTCTCTGAAGTTCTTAACATCGACTATTAATATTTTTCTTAATTAATTCGTTACTGACGTATAATTATTTTAGTTATAATCAAATGAAATATTGCTTATCTGTACTAAATCTCTGCAATTTTAGTATGTGACATTAAATTTCTTAACTTGTATTTGCTTCTTAAATATCGATGCAATTCCACTACTATTTACGTAAATTAAAAATTTGCTGTATCTTTTACACCAAAAATCAATTTTAGAATCTTTGTACATACATACATAAAGTAGAGAGTAGCAAGAAATCTTTTTATAGTAAATTGTAAGATTATAAAAGTTAGCATAACTTACAAGGGAACATATCGAACTGTTAATCACCGATTTTGATGAAAATTGAGTATGATGTAGTCCTCGTTAAAGTATTCGACACGTATTTTTTTTTTATCGGCAATCGTCGCCGTTTAAGGGGTGAAAACCACCCCCAAAGTTAGGACCCTAAAGTATATTTCGTCGATTATCTCGGAAACTATGAGAGATAGAGCATTTGCGTAAATTGACGAAATTTGCGTCTATTAACAATCAACACAATGGTAAAAATTATTTTCCAAAATCTCAATTTGTTTAAACAATATATTGGTAGATTCGGCAGCCTACCAACGAGAAACTGGTGATCGCGAAATATCAACAAAACATTCTCGTTGAACTTACAATTCGCGATCGGTCCAAGCGGCTGTCAGAGATTAACCTACAGCCTCATGGCTCATTGCCAGTCGGTCAACGGACAGCAGGGAGGAACGACGCATCATAACATGAACAGCCTACAGAGGATTTTAACCCCTTGCACTATCGGTAAACTCGCAAGAGTCCATGCCTAAACCGAACGCCCAATATACGATATCTTGCCACTGACAAAGATTACTGCTCCAGTATTTACTCCATGCAATGGAACTTCTGTGAAACTCAAATGAAACTGAAAGGAAAATTGCGACTTTGTGGGAGTGACACAAAGGTCTACTCGGTTCTTATGCTATTTTATTGCGGTCCCAAAGGGGGCCGCGCGGGTCTTAGAACGGGTTAAGCAATGGAAAAAAGGGATGTAAAGGAATTTCCATTACAACACCTCATTCGTCAACAACTAATCCGATACATTGAGCATTCTAATTCGCACATCATACACACTCTCTGTTTCTATTTCTCTCTCTCTCTTCCTATTTCACTTTCGCTCTTCCACTTGACACACTTGTACTTGTTATCTTGGATGAGTACTTATATTTTTCGCAGCATAAATAATTTCGACTAACAATTGTAAAATCACCATTTTTCATTACGGAAAGTGACTTATACCACTTTCACAATAAACAAAAGAATATTTGACTCTCAATATGTTTCAATATCAATGTTATATGATGGTAGAATACGCTTAAGGAATTATTATATACATATATTTGCTTATAGTTGAAATATTTTCTGGTGTTTGTTTAGTAAATCTGACATTTCCTAGAACTGTAACATATATTTTAAATTGATTTATCGCCAATTAACGATTAAGTTTAATACTCAAACGTAAGCTCCAATTTTAGCTGTGCCGAAATGGAATTGCGTTCTCAAATCATTCACATCGGTGATTAAATTCAGGCGTGAATTACGTGGTATTAGTAGTATCTGAAAATGTTTGATTTTAACTATATGCATTAATATTTGATGCACTCAATTTATTTTGAAAATTCGGAGAAAGAGCCGGTAGTTACATATGAATATATAAATGTGGAAGTCTTTGGATCGAATAATAGGTACACAGTTACAATCGTTGATTGTTTTTCATTCATGGCAATCGAGTACCTAAACAATTTACAGTGATTACGATAGCATAATCGAGTAGTTTATATAATTAATCTGTTTCAATTATTTGGTTTCGTGTATCAGAGACAATAGAATTTACACCAACGGTTTTAAAGCTACATAATATTATCGCTGTCTATTATTTACTATTTTTGTTAAATTATTACGTGGCATTTCACATTTATAATTAGATAATCGGCTATCTTATAATTGAAACATATAATTCTCTTGTTCTATTGTGCGTAATTATCATCAGTCAATAACAGATTTAACAAAATAATGTAACACAGTACTCGTAAAAAGGGGTCGTTTGACCCCTATCGACCGCTAGCTTTTTCTACATGATTCTCCACTTACTTCGGTAAATATGCGAAAAATTTTCAGTGTTGAAAGAATAACATTTTTGACGGTAATTATTTATTTTTTGGAAGAGCACTACAAATCATTGAGCTTTAAAGAATTCCTTGTAAGTTTTCACCTATGATATTTTATGAAACAACCTTTAACATGAAGGAATTGCTTTTTCTTGCACGTTTCATGAAAGTATACTATTGTTTTTCTTTCTTCAGGCTACTATCGCTACCGAAATTTATAAAATTCTCTTCATTCATTTTTTGGGTTCAATATATTAAAAATTGACTACAGAAAGCATTGACATGTTACTGGAGATGTTAATTGCTCCGTTGTTGATGCTTAACTTGCAAGACAGTTGTGCCGCATTTTATAGATAGCGAATTTCGACAGAGTTCGACCTGTCATCTCCCACGTGATATATGACAGCCTCACCGAAATATTGTTGTTACGTGAGAGGTGACTTACGACCGTTAAGGGCTAATAGTACAATCTTTCTGACCCATTGTAATAATTGGCGAAAACTTCGCCACTACATCACTGCTATAGCTTTTTTCAGAATTTTTTAAACTATTTTTTGTAACGACACGGGGTTTACAACTTCACCGAATTCGCTAAGCCGACTTGTAACAGCAGAGAGATCATTATTATAGGATATCGATATCAATATACTTAAAGTTATATATATGTACACAAGGGGAAACTTAAATACGTAAAATATAGGGAAACGCACTACTCTAAAACACACACTCAGACACTCTAATAATATAAAATATAAACTATAAAGTCCGTCTAGTCGCGTCTAATTGTCCGTCTATCGTCTATAACTCTATTCGTCTATACACGTTCGTCTATTCTCTAATTCGTCTACTCTGTAACTCGTCTATCGTCCTCGTGCTGTTCACGTTTCGTCGTCGATCGTCTTTTTCGTCAGTTAATTGTCTCATAGCGGATCTTTCTAAATAATTCCAGCGGGGTTTATAAAATTCCCACAATATAAAACTTCTACAGCAATTTCACGTCGTCTTAAAATATTGTTTTGAAATTGAAAATTGTTGAAAAACGGTTCCTGTTCCGCAAACGATCGCGCTGACTTCAAAATGTTCCATTACAAACCGCAGAACACGAAGAAGAGAGAATCCTCGGCCGCGATATGACTCATGCTAGTCAGAATTTTTCGAAAACATCCTCCGCCTTGCCACACGTACGAAAAAGTAGAGGGTGTTTCTCTTTATCAAATAGTTCCAAACTTAATGATATTGTAAAAGTGAGAAACTCCTGAAACTTCTATCCGTGTCCTGACGCTCTGTGTTTTTAACACTATGTATTCCTACCGACACTTCGCATATACCTATTCCTACCGCGATCGGTCTTTAGCAAAACTTATATTTTTTTAATATAGAATGAAGATAACAGCCAATTTGACAGTATAGATATATAGTTTCTTTTATTCAGTAGTATATAATGTACATATTATTCGTTTTCACCGGATTTTTTGCAAATCGGCATCTCTATTATACATTTTCCACATACGTAGTTTTTACATTTTAGATAGACTTTGGTAGGCTTATTATCTTTGCAATGTCTTATCTGATATGTTTTTAGTTTACGGAAACCTGTAATTGTATATGTGACGGGTGTTGGTTGATTTTTTTTTTGCCTGGCTGTAGCACTTTTCTGATATTCAATGAAAAGTTCTTCTGCTGATTGAAGTAAAACTTCTTGTCTCGAAATATCTTCTCCCGTGGTTTCTTCATATAAAACCCGTGCATTTTATTCAACTGATAAAATAAAAACTAAAATATAAAAATGTAAATCAAAATAGATAAAAAAATGAATAAAAGATCAAATATGAAACTTACTACGAAGTATTGTTGGTTTTGTTCACTTTTTTGAAAATGACACTTGTAACACGTAATACAGTACAAAATAAGAGTAGAATAGTACTAATAGAATAAAAATAAAAATTAACAAGTTACAAAGTTTACTGATTTGAATTGGAGAGAAAACACACACGCACCATCTTCCAAGGCATCCCCTTCCGCTATTTTATTTATTTCACGATCATAATAGTAAAGACGGTATAAGAAAATCTACGGTTCTGGACCACTTCGGATACCAATGAGACAAATAAGCACTGCACGGCCGATTGGTGAGCAAGAACTCTAAACACTTGGAAGTGCTGTAAAACAGTTCGACAACTGCATTACCTTTCATTTGTAACGACTTTATTGTTTCGGAATTGAATCTTTGAGAGAATACTATTATAAAAAGATATATATCGTTCAACCGGTCAAATTCAAAGGCAAACTACAAATTTTTCTCAGAAAATAAACAATAAAAAAAGAAGTGAATATTGAAAAATGTATTACACATATGTTTCAGGAAAAGTCGTGAAGTTTAAAGGCGATTGAATTACGTTGTATACCTATAGGAAATGCTAATCGAAATTTTAAAAATGATCATTTGACCGGTCGCGATAGGAATAGTGTTAAACTGTTGCCAACCAGAGACAGTCAAATCGAGAGCCACAAAGCACCAAAGATTTGAAGAAACTTTTCATTCACAAAAATGATCAAATTAGTCAGTCTGTTTATTCTCATGTTGCACGTTTCAAATTGATTTTAATTCATGCACTCCAGTTTGTTAATTTTCCAACATATCTTGTAGAATATGTCATAACTAGTTCATATATTTTTTACGCGTTTTAGTAAACATAATTTTATGCACAGAGTGCACGTTAGGAGAAGAGCATACAACTTTTTGGTTATTAATGTAATGTAGTTGATTATGTCATTTCGTACTTTTCTGCCTTTCACATTTGAGTTAAATAACAGAAAGCAAAATTCCTTTTACATACAAAAATGAAATTCCACAAAAATAATAATACTTATTTTGTATAGGAAACGACATGCATAGTGAAAATGGGCAGGAAGTACTTAGCACATCCTACTAATCATATGAGTACTGGATTAAACTTTGCAATACTGTTATCACATCACATTATGTTATAAACCAGACACTGTAATTTCATTCGGAAGTGTGACACAAAAGTCACTAATTGTAAGTTTTTAAATATATTTTATGAGAATGTTACATGAACATTAGGTTTACTGAAGCTGTCAAATTGGCGGATTCCTACCTTTTTAGAAATGCCTTCTAAAATAGACACATGGTACAGTATATATTTCACGTATATCTTATAATATAAAAACTATTTAATTGATTTTAATTGACTTCCAAAGTCTTCATATAGTGCGGTGTAACAGATTTTACGCCCGTAAATCTAGTGTTAAATGTAAAAACTTATGGGCTATTTACTGTTTGGAAAATATCATTTATATTATTATCTTCAGCACAATTACTATAAATTATAATTCTTCAAATAAAATGCCACTGCACATAGCAAATATAACGTCAAATTGATCAAAAACAGATAATTAAATTCGCATACAATAGAGGGGAAAGCTGGTACAAGGAAAATAAAATAACTTGAAATCAATTAAATCCGTTCGTATCAAGCAACAAATATTTATTTCATATTATCTGTACAACAATTCTCTGTAAATTAACACCGTATCATTCTAAAACCATATAAACGGCTGCATTAAAAACAACAGATTTATATAAACAATTAACGCAAACTCATCGAAACCGGAATTTCCAAAGTAAATTTTAAATAGTGAAAACAATCGAAGCAGCGCCAGGCAAGTTAAGTTTTTTCATATCTCTCCTTAAGCCACTTGCAATATTAGAACCAATACTTGAAACATAAACCACCATCTGCTCAGGTACATTTAACCAACCACTAGCGTCTACTGTGACGGCATTGTTCGAAAAATTGACCAATAATACCACAACCGATGAATTCAATTTACGTACAACCCCCAAAACATTCTGAGTAACGAGCGTAACTTGTAGAGAGCCTTGAGCGATAACAGGTTGTTTTTTCAACGCGATAAGATTTTTGAATACTTTATAGTGAGACCTAGGTGCAACTTTCTGTGCGGCCAGATTCAGAGTCTTGTAATTACTATGTACCGGTAGCCAAGTACGATTGTTAGTAGAAAATCCCGCACTGGTACTGCCATTCCATTGGAACGGTGTTCTTTCTGGATCTCTAGACTTGAGATAATACCTATCGGGTCCAGCGTTACATCCAGCAGGATCCACCGTCTCCTCGTACGTGAAAGGCCTATCGACCATTCCAATCTCGTCCCCATTATAGATTACACTAATACCAGGCAGAATAGTAGCTAGCATGGACAGTTGATCTGCTCGTTGAACACCAAACCTTGAAGCTGCCCGATGATTATCGTGATTGCCAACGACCCAATTCGCTACGTATTCTTGTTTAGGTATTGTGTTCATCCACCTATCGATTGAACGCTTGAAGTCTAACGCACTCGATTTATTATTTAAATCGGCCATGAACATGAAATTGAACGGAGCGTTTGAACCATAATTGTAGTACTTCATCGTAAGGTCAGGCAGGGTGTAAGCTTCTGTAAGAATCATTTTAGTATCAGTTTTATTTTTCTTCGAGTGCTCGTCCATCAGTCTTCTCCATGAAGCTAAAACTTCGTAAGTCTCGTTCAAGTTCTTAGTGTAAATGTGATCTAAAGTGTCATAGTCATCGGCAGGTAGGTCGGGTCTGTTCAAACGTGGCTCATTGGTAAATCGTGCGTCTTCGAACATATGATTAATGGCATCAATACGGAAACCTTCAACCCCACGATCCATCCAGAAAGTCAGTACGTCCTTCATCTCTTGATTTAATGCCGCGCTACGGTAATTAAGATCGGGTTGGCCTGCCGCGAATTGATGTAGGTAATATTGACCACGAACCGGATTCCACTCCCAGGCTGATCCTTGGAAAACACTTAACCAGTTATTGGGTGGCTGTCTGACGCCATTGACTATAGTTGCATTTCTCCAGACATAGTACTCGTCGTACGGCTTGATCTTCCGTATACTCTTCTTAAACCACTCGTGCTCGTGCGAACTGTGATTCGGTACGAAATCGAGGATTACCTTCAGTCCGAGGGATTTAGCCTTAGCCACGAGTCTGTTGAAATCTGCCAGGGTACCATAATCCTTGTCGACGTTGGTGAAGTTAGCTATGTCATAACCGAAATCCACTTGAGGGCTCGTATAGATCGGTGAGAGCCAAAGAGCTGATGCACCGGTGTCCGCGATGTGTTCCATTTGACTGGTTATGCCGTTCAAATCACCTATCCCATCGCCGTTGCTGTCTTTGAAACTCCTCGGGTAGACTTGGTAGATTAGAGAGTTTTTAAACCAATCTTTACTCTCTTGCTCTGCCGGAAGACCAACACAGAGGACTGACAGTCCTGTGCATGCGATTACCAGCGCTCGAAACATTGTGATGTGTACTGCATCCATTGAGAGTTGCTTCGTTCTTTTATAATGCGTGATATTTGTAAAAAAAACGTGATCGAGAGGACGCTGTGTTATCATTGTTTCTTCTCGTACCGAGGGTTATCGACTATTAGCTTTATTCGACGTGACTGTGTTTGATAGTGATAAGATTCTCTTGAGTGTTTTCTGTCGTGGTGAAAAATAATGAAGTGGTCATTCAACGCATAATTTTTCCAATCTTATGCATTATGTGTTGTAAATAATTATAAATTCATTATTCTATCGTTATAGTTTATGATCTTGTTTTTTATTGCGTTGTAAGATGGTAAAATTCGCAAGTACATGAAAACGTATTGCTATCCACTTGGAGCAAACTTTCGAAACTTTTTGCAAATTAAAAGTAATATTTTCTCTTTTAAATAGTTTTTTAATGGAATAATTATAACAATAATAATAATTTCCCATTGTTTGTATTCTTTAATGTTCGTCTTAAAAACCTTTCTTATTTAACATTCAATTACTTTAATTAAAACTCCAAAGAGTTAAATCTAAAATTTTGTTAAACGAGGGGATGAAAATATTAATGTATCTAAACAAAGCAAATGTGAAAATTTGATTTATGACATTACTATAAATGAAAATTGTCCTCTTCGCTGTTTCAACATTGCACGACGTTGCAATCTCTTACATCAATTACAGATACACCGGTACTATCGTGATTTTGCTTGATGGCCTTTATCATCAATCTGTCCAAATCTATTTACTGTACCGTAGTCTGCATCGACATCCGTGAATTTAGTACCGTCGAAGCACAATCGAATGTTATCTCGAATCATTAGGAGTTTATAGGAACAAAACGGTGATCTTTAAATTTATTACCCTTTTAATATGCATACTATCGAACACTTTACATCTTTTCAATTTCTAATTAATAAATATTTTAAATATATTTTCTAGCTTCATTACCATTACTGTTTTATATTTAGATTTTAAATCTAATAACAAATGATATATATATTGTTTTATCAAATAAGAAAAATTTCTTAGAAATCGCGATTATTTATACTGAGACTTAGTAAGTGAGAGTTTGAACTTTCATTTCCAACCTACGTAGTCATCTGGTGATACTGAAACTCATTATCTTCGCTTAATTGGTAACAACATTTTAATTGCGCGAGTCACACATTAAGAGTAATTTCCCTGTGTGGTATCATCTTTTCAGAATTTACTTATCATTATCATGCGAATTATCCCGTATAATTTCAAGCGTATTTACGTTTTCACTAACTGTAATTAATTTATTATTAATTAATTGATACGCGTGTTTTAATACGTTATTATAAACATTATTTTATAAATATACTTTTACTATTTTCTGGGATTACGTATGACTAATAACATTCTCGTAAATCGTGTATCTGTAATAGCTAAAGGCACTACATATACGTAACAAGCTTAACAATGAGTTCGATTTACTTTCATAGTTTTATATTGTGGAATAAATTTTCAATGAAACATAAGAATAACAAGATAGAATTGATACAGCATCGGTAGGATTTTTCTTCGAGACGAGTTGATAAGCTACAATCACTTTTATTCCTAAATGTTTATATTGAAGATAAGGATAACTTTCATAACAGAATTTTCCATTGTGAAAGGAAATGGATTTTTTTAAGAAACATTAATGTACAGTTTCGTGTAGTTATACATATTACATAAAGAGTTTAGATATAGTAAAAAGGAAAAGTTTCTTTTAAAGAAAATTGCATGCTTTAATCGTAAAACATTTTCAAAATAGACGTAGAAAATTAGAGAAATGTTTATGTCTATGTCTACATGTAGATCAGTTCCATTGGACCCCGTGTAAATCAAAATCGTAGACTGTAGAAATAATTTCACAGCAAAGATAGTTATTTTTAACATTTGTTTTTATATCCGTTCTTTTGAAGGCCGCGTAAAAGCGAAATGTGTAAGTAAAGTGACGAGTGTTAACATTAGATTTACGGAGCCAATTTGGCTCATGAAAAATTTGATTACAATGTATATAATATATTGGTTGATTAATTTATTAATAATGAATCTTTTATTTAAATTGATTTGGAACTATTTTCTTTGCAAAAAACTTCAATTTTCTTGTATGAATTAAATTGACTCAGTTCACAGAAAAATAGGTATATCAACATCCGTAAATCTAGTGTTAAATTAAATATTCCAATTCGAATGTAATGTGTTCAAGTATGAATAGTTACTTTCGAAATTAGAAATTTTATCGTTCGTAGAAATTTTTATCATTCAGAAACTTGTCTTACGTAACATGTCACACCCTTTTTTAATCATAGCCTGTTTAAAATTATCTTATGTGAAATAAACGTAGTAATCGAAGCAAATATATAAAAGAAAACGTGCATAGTATAAAATAATAATGCTCCTTTCGTGTTAGACTTTTAAATGCAGATACATGCATATTAATTGATTCAGGATAATGACCACACCATTACGAAACATCGTGCTTAAGAGGGTTCGAATTAATAATTAGACTTACAATTAGCATCCTGAAACATTTCTCCGCGTTCTACAAGGACTGCTATTTAACCATGCACAATAGCACACGGGAGAATCGTGCAATCAAATAGAATTTTGTTCTTTATTTTTAAATGAAACTGAAGAGCTTTATCAGTTTCGATTTTGTAGATCTCCACCTTTTTGCTTCAATCGGAATAGTACTCTTGAATGGTGCATTTCTAATAATTTATATATTGCAATCGTAAAATTTATTTATTATTTATTGTTTATTTCAAAGATATAATAACCCCTTTATTTGGTGTATTTTTTACATGAACGTAAATTATATTCAAATAACTATCTTTGTCACAGTGAAGGATGCTTGTCAAAAACTCTTTGTCTGTAAAAAAAGTGTAGTGGAATTTAAGTAGAAGAAAACATGTAAACGAAAGTTGCACCATACTTGTATAATAAAAGACTTATAATCTTGCAATATTTACTATACGATGCAAAAATATTGAAGTTATCTACTTGCTCCTTATTTGCGAAAGCTTAAGCCGTTGAAATATATTTCTAGATAACTGATAAGTTCAAATTTTCCAGTTAGACTGATTATCAGTAACAGGATGAAAGTTATGAAGTGTTTATAATTGTTTACAAAACACAATTAACGTGTTATTGTATTTGTAATCTATGTGTCTAATGGAAAGTTTGTACATTTCTTTTTAATTTTGTATAGTCTTATACTTACGTATTATATAGCTGTCAACAACTAAAAACATGTGCAATTTTTATCGATTTCAATTGATCTCTTTTAGTGATACACAATATCATAGAAACTATAATTTAAGCTGCATCATAAATTACTTAGTAATTAAGTTAGTATTTAATTAAGTTAACCAATTTAAATTTGCTTCAAAAATTTATTTCCATCGAATGTTATAACTCATTGTCAGTATCATTATTTACAAAGTTACAAATTTGATGATCAGTTATTTACATTTTATACAAGTAATATTTATTTAGCTCAAAAAAATGCTTGGAATTATTTAACGCAATTAAATAATATTTCTTGTCCAATTGTCCATGCGTGTATATATGTACTTCAGCAGAAACTCAATTTTCGTGACAACGCCAAGAAGTATTTGCACATACAATCTCTCCCAATTTATAATGTAGATATATATCTCAACTGTTAATAAGCTCTATCACGTAAGTATATAAGCAGATATTGATCTACTCCATAGTTTTGTGCACTCTCAGAAAAATAACTTCAAAGTTCGTCAAACTTTTATCCTTAACTTGCGGTTCAATTCTTCGGAAATATGGATAAGTTAACTTCCTCAGAGAACTACTTAGTCCATTACGTAAATCACTTCGAATAAATATAAAATTATATTTTATTTTTATCTCCACTGAGAGTTTAAACCGAAATTCACACCAAAAGTCAATAATGTAAGTAAGTCTATTTGTAACTCGCATCAATCCGGTTTCTAACTGACATTTTCTTCTTGCAAGTACGAGATGCATATTACATAAATTCAACAAAATTATCCCCTTATTTGTCTTGGAATTATTATGAATTGAATTGATTATATTACATTATCGTAATCTCATAATGTATGTTTGCAGCCGTTGCTTATAATTTCAAGTAGAATTGCTACTTGCAAAACCACATTTAAATCTTATGCAATAGCTATTTACTCCTTGTATATCTTTCAAATCATGAAAGTTCAAAGAACAATTTTCTAGCGACGGCTATATTTCGTCCAACTTTACGTGAAAAAGTTTCCTTTGCTCCTACGGTTTCGAAGATATTTCAGGTGCTGATAGTTACTGCAGCGCCCTGTATACATGGTTCCTACTTTATTAAGTCTTAGTTTACGTTACAGCAAGTCCAGGTGCTTTTTTTCTAAATAACAAATAAACATACAAGAAAAGTAAAACAAAAAATTGTATCTTTATTTTCTACGAAGTATGTAATTTGGAAATTAATTAGTATACTTTTGTATACCTTTACTACTTCGTAAGTTTATAAAATACGGTGGAACTATGTAAGAAATCTTGGAGTGATATAGTTTGAAGATGCATAAAAGATTTTTTTGAATATCATTTCAATCTATATAACATTTGTCCCCTCTATACAAAGTGAATGTAAATTATCTCTAAGTAAATCAACCAAAATTGCAATAGTAAGGAGTAAATCGATAAGGTACGATTTAAGTGAGCAGTTACCAGTCTTCAATAACTGTTTCCAAGGAATTCGGTTCTTCACCCTTGAAAGGTTAAGGGTTAATAAATCTGGAGTATTTGCGAACATATTTCCTCACTTGGCACGTAATCGTTTAAAGCTCGTCAGCCTGGTTTAAGTGTTTTGTAAGTACGGCATAGAAGAGAATATTTTCATTATACAGAATACTAAAACCAATTGAACGATGCATAGTAAATTATTTTACATTTCTAAGTGCATATTGAACTGTATCTATCTTCCGACGTAATGGTATTAAATATATTTCAATAGATTTAATAATATTCTATTACGGATGGCTTCAGTAATACTTTATTCATCTTTTATCAAAGAAGTCGTCACAACATTATTACAATTTATTGTATTTGTATTTGTCTGTATTTAGAAACTTTAGAGTTTCGGTAGAGGCTAGTTTAACTATTACTAAAGTTACTTTTAAGTTAATCATTCTTATAAAACAATCCGTCCTTCTTGTAATGACGAATAGGGCTTTTCGTGCTTTCGAAATTCGCCAAGTATAATGCTTTCAATTATTTGCCGTGCGTCTTTTCTTTAATTTATGTTCATAATTTCGGTTAACCCTTTGACTGCTAAGGGCGCATATATGCGTTCTGCGAAAGCCATCGATGGAGACTATGGACGCACATATGCGTCCGGCGGAGGCAATTGTTTCTGTGGTATATCCATACCATGCGGAAAAGTATTCAGTCTCTCCGGAGCGCATCGGCAGAAAATCGTCCGCACGCAAAGGGTTAAGGATAATTTGTAGATACAATCGGAGACATGAGTATGTGAAATTTTGATTAAACCAATATCTCTCAATACCTTTTAAAATATGGCATTTTAACAAAATGTCTTTCGTTGCCAAGTTTATTTTTAATATCAAATTTGCAATAAAATGGAAATTCATTTGATTTTAATTAATTTTTCAATGAAATTTTTGATATTTGTCTCAATCATAAAAAAAACTTTTGATAGTGGCTGTACCCTGAATTTAACCATTAAAAAAAAATACGTAAATTTTTTACATCTAAAAACACTAATACAAATTTTCTCAATGTATTTAAATAAAAATTAGAAGACAGATATATACCACAGAAAATCATAAATTTGATTTTATTTAAATAAATGAAATAAAATAAGTTAAATTTTTACCTGATGAAATGTGACAACATCGCAACATTTTAATAGTTGGTAGTCGTGAGTGATTCGATTTTGATCGCCCCAACTTTTCGACGCATTTTAGTAATATTTAAATTCACGCTGTAACATAGCCTATAGCATATTTTTAATTTGCTATAGTCGAGTTTAATTTTATTTCCCGTAGCTGTTTGCGAGGTTGCCATATTTTCACTGTGAATTACGCTCTGCATTCAATTATACCATAAATATCACTCATTTTTATTATATTTCTCTATAAATAATATTGAAACCACTAAATGTTAATTGCTTATGTGCTTCGTAGATATTTAATGTACTAGTTTACAATTTTGTGGATTTTTCTAATCGTATTTTCAATGATTTTTTTTACTTTAACTTGTCCTGATAACATGTTTTCCATTTAAGTACGTGTAAATTTGTTATAATTTAAAAAAATTATAACTTTTGAACGAGCTTGTGAAAAAATTTCTAATTTTTTGAGGCGTTTCAGAAGACTTATAAGAATAATATATAATTTTTTCATAGGATTCTCATCGCTCTTAATATATCAACAAATCATCCTTAATTCACACATACCATAAAGGGGAATTAAACCAATTCATAACATAATAAAGACGTCTTTATTGATTGGTGATCGTGACTGCATTGCCAGATTTTTTTTTTGCGAACGTCGTCACGTTACGACATCTTTGCGATGTTCATTGTCAGTTCTTTTTCTCTCTTTTTATCTACGACGGCAATTGTTCGCCGTTGCTACCGAATCCAGCACAGAGCTGGGCAAATTTTATTTCAAATAACGATAATAAGTTAATTATTGAAAATAACATTATCTCATATAAACTCTATGAAATAACTATTTGAGAGGAATTTATTTGAATACATTTATTTAAAGTAATAACTTTATTATAATTTATTTCGGCGTAGTCATTTGAAATAAACATATTTGAAATAATTAAGAGAAATGTATGATACTAATTGTAAGTTGAAATTTCGCCTTATTTATGTTTAGTTTGGAAAATAAATTATTCTTGGGTAGCAATAAAGGTTTGAAAGTAGAACCATATATTTAATATTGTATATTTATATATTAATAATGAATTATTTACACAATGATTTGTAATATGATTATGAATATTATACATTACTATACCTATAGCAAATTAATACTTGTAATCGTAATTATTTATCAAAATTACCATAGGTAATACTTGGTTGGTAAATAAATTTGAAAATCGACAAAATAATAATTGACACATTTTTACAGCAACTAATTAACAAACAAAAATAAAATAATTGAAACAGACCAAAATACTCACTGCAATCAGAACCATATTAATTACTTCATGAAAGATTTTACACCATTTGCTTTCAATAGAACCCTCTTTTCGAACAGTTCATCGCAAAGATATTTCATTCTTGGGGCATCAAACATGTTATTTGACATTTGAAATACTTATCTCAAATAAGAAAATACCTTGTTATTTTATTATTTGAACTGATGTATTTCACGAAATAAAAGAATAGATAATCATTTCATAAAATTATTTTGTTGGACGAAATATAACATAATTTATTTCATATAGTGAAATATTTTTGTGAAATAACTTTTTATTTCAAGTAATATTTCAAATAAGTTTTAAAATATTGTATCTGAAGTAATGCCCAACTCTGATCCAGCATCGCTGTGATCGGCCGCTTTACGCTTACAGAAGCAAGAAAATTTGTACTTTAGAGAATTTTATATTCAAGATTTCGACTCGTTCCAACAACGATTCGGTATGACACTGAAATGCAAGCAGGGATACAAGGTTTTTAAGGGACTTTGTGAGAAGGAGTAGGAGCAGTGGTAACGGTGGCTGCAAGCCAAAGGTCAAAATGGGAAGTAAGATTTCGCACTCGAAACAGTGATTTCCGGGATGAGATGATTATGGAACGGTGGATGTTGGTCGAACCGCAGTACAAAACATTTGAGTTAATACAATATACACTAAAGTTATCTTATATACTGGTAATAGATGGAATACATTCGTCGGTGCAATACATTCTTAACCCTTTCACTGCGAAAGGCGTATATATAGGCCCACAAGTCCGTCAATATATACGAAAGGAGTAAATATACACCCTCTCTATTTCTTTTACTATAATATCTTTACTACTATTTTACCGATTGATTCAACATGGAATTTATCATCGCATGTAACATAGCAACTGAATATCGGCAATTGTATTACATTTTTCTATTATAATTTTATTATCTTTAGTCGTTCATTATCGTTTTCTTAATTTTGTTATTATTATGTTCAAATTATCAAAATATTCTGTTAAAGTTGTCAAACCCTGTGTTACATTATACATTTTAGATTTTTTCCTCTATATTTAAGAAATTACTTAAGATAAATAAAAAAAGTTGATATTTATAATCTATTTGCCATTATTATTTTTTAAACCCTAAGATTGGTAACAAATTTCCGGGTTTTGTATTGATCACTAGTCAGTGGACAACAAGTCGTAGCGACTGACATGCGAAAAACGCTCCGTCCATATTGATGGATTCGTCCGAGAGCGTGCCGCAGTCAAAAGGTTAAAAAATACTCCGTGATAAGAACAAGGTACCTAACACTATTATACCTAAAACAGCAGTGTATTGTGACTCGCAAAAAGATATAGAAAGCATGATATGGAAATTACTTTAACATTCTTAACTGTATCTATTATGATTGAAAATTTTATTATCATTTATATTCGCTGTTAATCACATTTTATTTTTCTCAATATAATTCTAATTCTGTTTTCCTCGTTCGTACAAAATATTCACCTTCCAGTATTGCAATAATACCGTCGATCTGTCGGACATTTGCAAAAGCACTCGATACGGCTCGTTCCCGGTGGTTGCGGAGCAAGAGAAGGGGAGTTCGTAGTTTCCTGCAAGGGTGTAATGCACTCGTAACCACCGCGCATAACGTCGGCTTGCATACGCGATAAGATTTTTCGAGCTCCAGCCACTTGAGAGACGGTAAACATCTACACCCGCACCATTTCGCGTGTTCAAGACGTTTATGCGTGTTGGTCTCGTAACTACTATCGCAGGCATGGCTAATTATACAGCTAGTACACCTAACCGGTCTGCTAGGCCCATTTCTTATTTTCTTATAAGCGACGAGGCTAATTTAAGCTTCACACAGTTGTTCCTAAACATCGAGACTTTTCATGAGGAATAAATATGTCATTCGTCACTGCAAATTGATGCCCACTACCACCGCATGAATGATGATAACAAAAAAATATTTAACACTAGATTTACGGATGTTGATTATATACCTATTTTTACTGAAGTGAGCCAATTTGACTCAAATAAAAAGATTGAAGTTTTTTGCAAAGAAAATAGTTTCTAATCAATTTAAATGAAAGATTTATTATTAAAAAATTCATTAAAAACCTTTTTTACATAGAAACTCTGTTTTTGATATACATTTTCACTAAAAATTCTCTGTTCACGCGCGATGTACAAATCGAAATGATGACAGGAGTGGGTAGGTAAGAAAGATAATATAGAGGAGTCGCGAAAACAAGAGGATGACTCTCATACAAATAAACATTGTACGCAAAGAGAGAAAAATTAGAGGAGAAACAAATCACCTGCGACTTGAAAATTGCAAGATACTCTGGTCTGATGGAAGTTACAAATTTCATGTGTTATGCGATTAACTGTTAAATAGTTTTATGAGTCAAATTGGCTCACAACCGTAAAAATAGGTATACCACATTCGATAATGCGAAATGAAGGGGTTTGCGGGGGAGAGGAATCAACATTTACATACATTTCATTATATGACTAAAAACCAACATATGGTTTTCAAAAATAATATTTAACTTTTTCATATATATAGTAATCAAATTTGCAATGAGTCAAATTGGCTCAGTTCGTAAATCTAGTGTTAATATAAGAACTACCAAGCTAATCAAAATGACTGATTTCTCATTTTTCATAAAAATTCTTCTTGCTTATAAAGGAGCCATAGAGTGGATTTTCCATGACTATGATGAAAAATATAAGTTACTGAAGTAATCATCTTTTTTATCTTTCAATTCCTTTTTATTAAAAGTACTTATTTACCCTTTGACCTACGATTTCTTTTGTAACTACGAGCGCAATAAATCATAGAGTTAATTCCAGATATTAAAATTTCTCACTGATTTCTTATATTTTGCCTAACTGAACGGAGTATTATTAAGATAGAAATAATTTGATTGTTCCGTGACAAACTGATATTTTTAATTTAATAATATTTCTAAGACTTCGAAATTCACTATGCCATTTACCGCGTCACGAGTGTCACATGTTGTTGTAGCTTAAGGGGTTAAATATATTTAAGAACAATATTTAACGTCAGTAGTGATAGTGCTCAATTATTTTTATTTCACATTCGTCAACAGTGATCGTGAACTTTTTTTCAGATTGTGATGATATGTATTGAGAGCAGAGAATTTTTCGCGCTATTCTAAAGCGTTATAGGTTCTCTGGAAATTGAACTTTCGCCGTCAATCGAGTATAGTTGGTCGTTGTACACGTAATAATTAAAGACAGCTGATGGACACTTGATAGAGAATAAGGTTCGTCTAGCGCAGTCTCTACGACAACGTTGTTAAATACAAGTAGGATTACAAAGATTTTGATTAGATTCTAATTGTAAGTTTAGCAGGTAGCTCGAATTTTGCATCTTTCTGTGTTTGATCACCGTTTATACATTGCACGCTGGTTGAGTATCAGCCACTAAGTTTGTTTTATTTAACACTAGAACGACCAAACAAATCAAAATGACTTGTTCACTTTTTTTTCCAAAAATTCCCTAAGTTTACAGGAGAGTCCTATATTAAAAATTCTAAGTTGATCTTATAAAACACAGATTACCAGACCGATCATATTTTCCACCCCTTGATTCCTCTTCTTTGAAAGTACTTATTGAATATATTTAAATTAAATAAATTTAACGTCGGTCGTTCTAGTGTTAATAAAGTTACTACTTAAGTCAATATCAAATTTAAATGCATTAAGTAACGCAAAATTTACATAAAGTAATATCCGTGAAATCTGCAATCATATATTTGAAATCTCGCATTATTGCGGTGTTAAGTATCTTCTTTAATGCTGTCGCTACTAATTGTAAGTTCATTTGCAATCCTTGCCCGGGAAAAACCAATTAGATCTGAACAGATATAATTATATCTGCTCAGATCTGATTATATCTAGTCAGTTCTATTTATATCTGGTCTGATAGGACACTTTAGATGTGATCAGATCTAGTTATATCTGGCCAGATCTGATCAGATATAACTATATGGGGGCTGAAAACTTCACCAAATATGATCAGATCTAATCACGTCTGGCCAGACATAACCATATCTGGGCTGTCCACAGCATCAGATCCGAAAAGATCTGATTATGTATACTCTATAGAGTCATGCATAGCTATTAAAAAGCATAAATAACAATAGTTCTTAAATTCTTATCATTTATCTATTGAGAAATTAATTTATTACATATTTTTTAAAGTATAGATATTTTCAACAAGCTTTTGATTGACAAAATTTGTTTTAATTAATCACGAAAGATACATAAAGTGTAAAAAGAAAATATTATTCACTTGATATTTTTTTCGTAAATTGTAGTTTTTGTCAATATGATTTTTTGCCTATTATTTATTATCCCTCAGAAAATTTTGTTGAAGTTATTTGGAGCTTGACATAAATAATTTTCAACTTTTATAAGAGTATTCATCGTTTTAATATCTTTTAATTTAATCAAACAGAATTCGTTTCGTAACTCAACTGGTATTATATGATTTACTTTCTCTATACAATTGTGATTAAAAAAATATATTTTTATATGCACAACGCGATAATACTGTTATTACGCGATTAATAACCAAAAAACATCATTGGCTTTCTTATGAAGAACTGTAACAAGGAACTTTAAGAGCTGTTGTGTTACAGTGACAACGTGCAGGGTTTGCGGAGAAAAAATTGGGTTTTTTTTTGTTCAATTCATTTACATGTTAGTGTTATGTGCATCTTGATGTAAATATGCATATTGAATTTTCAAGTGACTTTACATATAATATTTACATATAATGTTTTCTCTTTGGGTTAGATCTGTCTTCCAGATCTGGCCAGATCCTATTATATATGGTAAAATCTAATTCGTTTTCCCGGGTGGGAACCCTAAATATCGAAAGTCTCCTTGGAAAAATGATTTAAGGGCAGTGCGTGCAAAAACATTACCTACATTACATTTAGAATCAGTGATACAATCGTTTTTCACTATTTCAGAAATTTGAAGTATGGAATAACTATATATTCACATGTTCATAACTATTCATTATATTGAAATTTGAATGATGCACACTGATTCCGCGGATTAAGTAGAACGTTCAACGATGACACATTAGTTCCGCGATATTTGGATTTACAAGTAAAAATGATTTATACTTTTAAACTGCAGTCGGGAGTCATGCTGATAATTCTACTGGTGATAATGAAAGTAGCCGCAGCACGTATTTTGCATTTTGCGTTTGCATGTGAATTGAATTCCGCTTAACGATACAAATATCAGTTCCCTTAAACGGCTCAATTTCCGAGTAATTTTCAAAAATTACATTACATTGCTGAAATGTACATCCATCATAATATGGAATAAAGGGCGAGTACGATTTTTTTTTTCGCTTTTCGTGTTCCACCTGTTTCATAATCACCGGTATGATTAGCGGTTTGGACCCATCGCTTCCACCGTAGCGGAAATTACTAGAACAACGCCAGATTTTATTTTGGCACGAAAACCTTTTGGCATTAAAGGTCCTCGTTGAAGTTCCCAACTCCATTCTATGATTTCGTATATCAACATGGATCTCACTGAATTCAATTTGTATTTACTTCTTTTTGGCACTTTGTTTGAATGTTTTATTGAATGCTTAACTTTGACAAACAAGATCGAAAAGAGTTGGACTCGCTGGTGGTTGATGTTTCTCATTTTCGTTAGCGCAGGGTTTATAAAATTTAACAGTCACGTTTTAGGAAGAGGTTGCATAAATATTTAGTATGTTACGCTCCGACAAATCAATATTTACTCGTTTATCATTCAAGAAAGAAATTTAATGTGCGTCAGCGAGGTAAAATCAAGGTAGGAAAAAGAGTTGTAACATCCTTTGATGAACAGCGAAGTATATATTTAGATGAATCTGGTCGTTACTAAAAGTACCCGAGTCGAAATATTGAACCTCATTTGAACCTTTTACTACCCAACATTTAGGAATTAAAAGTACAAAAATAGGAGTATCATTTTACAGAGAAGGAGTTACAGGTTTAAATTAGGAGTTTTAGTATTGAAAAGTACCATATTAGGTTCAAATAGGTGTAAATACCATGAAAATAGGTTCAATATTTCGACTCGAATAGCTATAAAGATATATTTAATGCAACATATGCAGTTTGTGAAGGAACCGCAGTTTTTAGTATTCTTTGGAGAAGAATAACTAGTTTTAGTCGTTTGAAAATGGGATCTTTTGGAACTCTTTGAAAAAAATAATAGAAAGATTTCTCCTTCTGAAAAAAGTTGTTTTTCAAAACATGAAAAACTGCAATGTCAAAACTGTATTTTAATTTTAGGATGTCTTCTTTTAAAAAATACTAACCAACTGTTTGTGGTTTGCAACAAAATAAGCCTTTTATTGTTCCACTGTTTAAAATGTCTCCTAAAGTACAATATAAATGGGAACAATGCTAAATTCACGTTTTAGCTTTATAACGTTTTTGTCTCAGAATTTAATTCATAAAATGTGGTAGAACTTTATTCTCAACTTCCATATGTTTTTGTCATTTTGCAAATTATAACTTCCACACGTTCGTTATAGACATTCGCGTTAAATACCTGTGGACAAGAAACTTTCAGAAAACTAAATTAGAATAGGTAGCACACTACGTATGATGGAATGGAATATACCACAGTGAAGTTATTCGACGTACAAATTATAAAACTAAAACTGCAATGAGTGCAGTCTGTTCTCTTCGCTTTATCTTCAACGAAAAAGAATGGCGTTCATTTGTTTGCGATGAAACAATGCTTGTACTATCTTGAAGTTGATACTTTCATTGGCCGCATTTTCCTATTATTGTTGCATAAAGCAAATAATTGCATCTTGATTGGATAGCATTTGCAAAAAAACTTTTCTTTATATTCTTTATATCGTTGCACACTATTTATGGCAAACTATTTAGTACTAAAACTACCGATGTTATTTCTACTAAAATTTAAGTTCGCTGAATAAGTATTTTAGGAAAAGGCAAATAAAGTTGTGACAGAGATGATTAATTAATAAGTTAAGGTTTTAAAAGATAGTAGTGTAATAATTATTTCATGGCTTCCTTATCAATTCAGATAGTTTCTTGGGAATTATTGAACACCGGTCACTTTGACCGGCTTGGTAGGTTTAGTGTTAATAGATATTTTCAAATATTAGGTTGGGGAATAAGTTCGTAGCGTTTTTATATTTTCTTTTGTTTTACAACGATTTTTTGCTGTTTGACAAAGTGTATAATATTCATTCGATAGAGCTCTTTCTGCTCTACAAAACAGTGCTAATCGTTCTTTTTAATAGTTTAATTTTTTGCTACTTTTGAGGCTTAGAAATGAAATATCCAGGAGGTAAAAAGCAACATTTTAAACACCTGCTCTTCTTCGCTTTTGATCGAAGCAAAAAGCTGTTGAAGCAGCCCGGGACATTTGCACCGTATACGGAGAAGGTGTCATAGGCGAGTCTAAAGTACTTAAATGGTTTGCAAAGTTCAAAAATGGCGATTTTGACGTCGACAACACGCCCCACAGCGGAAGACCTTCTGAATTTGACGAAGAGCGTCTCAAAGCACTTTTTAAGGAGGACGGTCACCAAACAAGTCATGAATTGGCCGAAAAAATTAGTTACACCGCGTGAAAGAGGCGATACGACTGACAATACCCAATCGACAAGGTCAAACCATACTCCTTCACGACAACGCCAGGACCCATGTTGCCCAAGTCGTCAAAGCGGCACTCCAAGAGCTCGAATGGGAGGTCCTTCAGCATCCGCCGTATTCTCCGTACTTTGCACCGACGGATTACCATCTTTTCTGCTCCCTGTCGAACCATATGAGGGGCGTTACCTTCGACAATGAAGAGGAACTTAACCCTTTGCGCTCGAGGCCTTTTTCGCGGGGACGATCCAACAACTCCA
The DNA here is from genome assembly GCA_910591515.1 of Cerceris rybyensis. Taxonomy (NCBI): domain Eukaryota; kingdom Metazoa; phylum Arthropoda; class Insecta; order Hymenoptera; family Crabronidae; genus Cerceris; species Cerceris rybyensis. Next base: position 13,638,706 of record OU342789.1, on the reverse strand, counting down.
GACGCTTCGTAGCATCTTTAGGGAATTTCTTACCTCTAACTTAAAATGGATACACATACAAATTAACGTATAAAACTTATATATTTTAATTTTTTGTGCATCTTTACACCTTTATGAAGATATTTTCTTACATTTTAATATTTGTAATTTTGTTTTTTGTTATATTTTTCGTAACAACTACTTAGATGCATGCTCAGTTTGTCGCGACAAGTATTACAACAATATGTTGTTTGATGTCTTTTGCCCGGTGTATTTCTTTCAGAGCAGACTTTACAATCCTTCCTAGTTCCTGTGACAATGGCATGTAGCTTTCCATTTAGACGGATCTCTTCGAAATTGAAGGTCGAAGTTGAGGCTCGGTCACGTCGTTATGATGCTCCCCTCTCTTGAAGTCGTGTATGAAATTTCTGAGGTTCTATGGGGTGGAGTCTTTTAAAATAAACAACTATTGGTTATTAGACTAATTTTCTCCACCCCCTCGCGGACTTCAAGAGAGGGAAGGTAACAATATGCCCTCAACACCTTATGGAGGACTCCAAATTTTCTAGCTTCCTCCGAGCAAGCCCAAAGTCCCGTTAGAGTCATCGGTGGGTACGCAAAAACATTCTTTACATTAATTATATATAAATAATGCACAAATGTGAGCATCCTGAGCAAGCCCTAATCGTACCTTTGGGTTTTATTTCCGAAGAGAGCTGTCGACAAGATGTTTGCCGCTCCACCAGCTACTAAGTTTTAGGACTCCTTAATAACAGTAATAGTCCTTTTGCGATGTATAAATAAGGCCCAAACGGCTTAGAAACACACGTCAAAGAAACAAAACAAAAAACAAATCATTTTCGCGCATCAAACCAAGTGGTGAGCGAGAGTCACCTCTCGAGTTGTGGCACCGAATCATGTGGCGCATGAGAGGCACCGCTCGAGCACAAAGAGTTAAAAACTGGCCCAAAAACTTCTTCGATACAAGATTGGGCGATTTTTGGCGGAACGGCATCGACAAATTGGCCGAGAAGTGGGAGGAGGCCGTAAACAGCAACGGCGAATATATAATTGATTAATTTATTATTAAAACTATTGATTTTTATTTAAATAAAAGTCTTTGATAAAAACGCTACGAACTTATTCCCCAACCTAATAGTATCGTATTAATCCTCTTTTCATTTCTATGATTCGCGAAGCGGAAATGTATACCGATAAAAAATGTTAAACTAATAAACACAAGGAAATTTCGTATTCGCATTAATTTGGGTATGAGTGTTTGCACGCATAGGTATTTACCGATTGTTAAATATTGCAAAATGAAAATACACAATAGGAATATAAATAAATACTCGGAAATGAAACTTGCCACTAACAAAATGAAGCAGGTGGAATATTTGGTGACATATAGATACGTTGAAAGAATAAAAAAAACTTTCTTCGTTTGAAACTTTGTCCCAGAAGAGATTGAAGTTTATTGACTCTTGAGATTGTGATAGATCCCAGAGTGTGAAGAAAATATCGAAGAAAATAAAGTTCAAAGAAGCTTAACTTTTTTTCTAGTTTATTAAAAATGGAAAAATTATTCGAAATAAAAATGTTTATCGTGGATTACATAAGTATATGTGGTAACGATATAGTTCGTTAAGGAAAAAATAAAATTAATGTACATCCTGGAAAAACATGAACATGTAGCTGGATATCACAGATCGGCGTACAAACATTGCGTGACCCTTTTTATTATCTCAGATATTGACTCGCTGCAAGTTTTAATGTCACATGATACTTTAAAAGTCAACGACGCTTTCAAATTAAAAAAAATAATTGCTCGTTTCAATTAAAAGTACGATTTATATCGATTTTTAGGATGATATAAAATCGCAACGTATCATTGTAATTGTGATTTCCTCAATCTGTATTCCTTTTTTGATAGAAAGTTTAGTACAATTTATTAAATATCATTTCAAAAAGTATGTTACAAAACGAAATAAAATAGTAAATTGTGTTCTAAACAAAGACATATTGAAAATGTCAAATGCCTGTATTAATAATTTTTGGATCCAATATGCCAGTAAATTAATTTTTTGTTGCTGTAAAGGTGTCAGAACCGTAAAGAACTAAGCTTACTCAGTTTAAATTCAACTCTAGGTATTTTATGACTATAAACTACTGTAATGTACCGACCCTCCGATCAGTTAGTACATAAGTTAACTCTAAGGAATATTTTAAAAGTACAAATATTTTGTATGCGACTCGCTCAACAACCCTCATTCTATAAACGTCACTGACTCACCACTTCAAGTCCAGATCTCCTATTTTTCCATCTCGACCTTTCAACTCCCTAACACAGTCACCATTCCTTACTCATCCCCGAGTCATTGTCCAAGTCCGAAATCCTACTTCTTATTTTGACCTTCGGCTTGCATCCACCATTATCACCGCTCCCACTCCGCCTCCAAAAACCTTCAAAAACTCCACATCTCTTTTCCCCATTAGCTTAGTGTTCATAAGAAATTCAACTATTCCAAGTTCATCATTATTCAGTTCATTTCCAAGTTCAACTGAAATGTGAGAGTCATCTTAAAATTTTAAATCATATTCTAAATTTTAATTCTAAACCCTCACAAGTCCTCACCATCAAATCATTCGTTTCCGTACATCACATTGAATCGTTCTTAGTACGAGCCGAGTTATTCTAATACAAAAAGTGTCAAAGTATAAGTTCTCTTATTTTGGCGCACCTTAAGTGCGAATCACACAATTCGCAGTTACACTACAAAAATTACGATAATAAAGTTAAACTCAGTATTAGCTCAATGCACAAAAGTGTTGTATTTTACAAATTAACTTACCATACTAGTAAATAATTTAATGAAACCCATCTATTTTACTCACACATTAAACAAAATGTTACTTTAAACTTTAAAAGAAGCTATCCGATCTGAAATAGCATCGAATTTTTGGAACGAAATGAGACATATTCTTTCCTAAACGATTTATTATGAGAAGTAATATTGAGCAACAGATATTTACAATTGAGTGCGAACGAAAATGAGCAATTATATTCGAAATACTCGGAGATACGATGGTTACGGTACACTTAAATGTGCTTTCACTCAATTATATGGATTTGCCTCATCCCTATTTTAAGTAACTGTAAAATTTCCAATCGTTTTTTCATATCGATGGTAAAAAACCTACTATGAAGGTTTTAAAACAAACCGCAGAAAAAGATATCAGTATCTATGAACTGCCAATACTCATCAAATTCGAGCGATACCACGACAAAAAAGGCACAATCCATTTTTCCTGCGGAATTCAGCTGCACGAAGGATAAAGGAAACGTTTTCAAATCGTTTGCTGTATTCGTGAAAGCTTTTTTCGCCATGCGTCATTTTGCAGAAAAATAACTTTCGGCAAAAAGTGGCAGTGTAAAACTGAAATTTTGTTATAATAGAGTTACACGTGAAAGAAATTGGAAAATAAAAATGTAGACAAAGGAACGTGCGATATGTTTCTATTAAAGGAGAAAATTACTTTTAGAACATTCTTTTCAGTAAAAGCATCATACTGCATTTTGATTAACATTCAGTTTTTTTTCTTAATCAATGACAACAAAGGAAGTCGTTAACGTTATAATTTGAAAAATCTTTGCAGTTTTAATTTTCGTACAATGATGAACGTTTTATTGGCAAAATTATAATGTCATTATTATCCAACGCATTTATTATCCAATGTATTTAAATTTTTATTTTTTTAAACTTTTAATTTTTAAAACTTCAGGTATTTTATCTGTGAAAGTACATGTAGATTATTATATAGAAAAATTCGCAGTTTAAAATCTCAATATCATGGAATAAATCGTCACGACTTCAGGATATTAGAGTTTTATAGTTTTCGCGAAATAATTATTGAGAGCACTCATTGCGATCTTGTTATTGTAGAATCAAATTTAGTTTGAAGAATAATTTGCAGTTATTGGTACACGGTTAATGCATTTGCAGTGGATGCCAGAATAATCCGGCAAATTTACCTCTGTTATATCACGGATGATAGAGTATTCTTGCAAAATATTTAAAGTATTGTTACAATAAGTGGCCTCTATCGATTTAATTTCGAATAAATATAATTCATACCAATTTTAAATGATAATTACAATTTTAGCTTATTATAACACTTGCTTTAAAAATCATGGCATACTTCATTCATTTGAAATTGTGATACTATCACACACTACTGTAGAAAACAGTTATTCAGTTTTTTTAAATTACAGAAAATTTTATTACCGTGTTATTGTCTATTTTTGACATACACACAGCAATAATTATTCGAAGCACCCAAATGTAAGCGAAATATTGTAAGATTAAAAAAAAAATGTTAAAGCCATACACCTATTAAGTACTTTTTTTTCGACGACTTCTTTATTAAATTATTAATATAACTAAATTACAGACCATCAATAGCGATCTATCATGAATGATCCATTAGAATTTATAATAATGGAAATAACGAGAATTCGCAACACTACCTGCGCATTTATAAAAAGCTTCGTCCGAATTAAAGTCATTACAAAGCAAACCAATTGCATGCGAAAGGTCTCTTATAAATATTAATATATACATATATTATTCCGGTTTTTCTATGTGTGGACTTAACTCTTCGTTACTACGAAGGCGCAAGACCTGCAAAGGGTTAATACCTGCTCAATGCAAATCCTAGCCTTTCCATCGTATAAGAATAAATTGCAAAAATCGTTTAAAGAGAATCGATAAAGGCAGGAACAGGTTGAAAGTTCTTTGTGTGCTTATACACGCGAATATCGGATACGTTATGCAGCCGGTACGCATATTTATAGTTTCCCAAGCATGATTTTTCACCGCTCACGCGCATCTCATAAAACGATCGTATATGAAGAAAATTAACCTATAATACTTATTGCGTGTATTTTTCAAGAATAACTCTGTATCACCTTTCTCCCTGTTATCTTTTGCATGAAAGGAGTAATTACCTTTTACGTCGCGTTTCTTTTTTATAGATACTGTAATTAGGAATTACACACGCTCTGGACTTTCGCGACTCTGTCGTTGAACGACACTTTAAATGTGTATCATTTTATTTAATATTATGCAACAGTTTTTTAAAGAAATTAATAATTGCATAGGTTAAGAGAGAAAAATTTGCGAACGTTTTTTATACGATACGTATCAAAGCTTTTTCTCGAAATTACAACTTTCGTGAAATAAAAACATTTACGGTATTTGTTACAAATTTTCTATTAGGTATATAGCATACATTACTGGTTTATATGACAATGACCACATTCAAATTAAACGCAAGTATAATATTATATATCTTAAAAATAATTGCTCGCTTTTAAGCTGCATTTATGTACAGTTTTATAAGCACTTTCAATATAACAGAATTTAGATGTCTTTTGTTAATTGAGGAAGTAAGAGAACAATATTTGTTAACTAAGTAGAATGGATATAGAATGGATAGTATATGAATACAATCCTTAGTAAAGACTGTTGCAATAGTAATTCAGGAACCCCGCCATAGAATAGGGACAAAGTTTCGTTGGAGTATTATTTATGCGAGTAATTTTCTCCTCGGTTTATTGCGAGCCGCGTTCATTGTTCACAGTAAAGACAATTTTACTGGAACTAGGAATTATTCATGTTGTAAATATTTTCCTTCCTGTAATCGGTCTTTCTCTTGAGAGGTTTCAGTTCGTTGAAGTTGTAACGTCGTTAAATCAAGTGCTAATTCTTAACGACCTTCACGATGGTATTAGTGTATAGAAACAGAAACGCGCAGAGATTCATTAATTACAAATAATAGCCAGTATGCATTGAAATGAAGAAGTATTAATATTTAAAAGACATTTGTTTTTGAAGATTAAATAATAGATGAAATTTATATTGAAAGATGTGTGGAAAAATATTCATACACAATATTTCATTAGATTAATGAAGTAGAACACATAAATATTCATCTACACTTTACGAATGTAATAATTATGTACTGCAGCAGGTAAGAATAAAGAAAATTTATGTGAATACTATAGAATACTTTCAGTGAAAAAATTTTTAGAAACCTTGCAACGCGAAACTTAAATATGCTAATGTTTCAGATGAATTTTTGAAAACCCCTTAATTTTTCTTTGTCAGCAAATTTTCATCAAGTACAGAAACATTTTTCGTTGTACATTTATGTAACATTAAAAAACAGTATCTGTCATCAACGACCAGCATTACAGTGAATGCATTAAAGTCATAAAATCCACAATCCATTCTTTTTCAAATATGTTGAGAAATTATTCTCCATCTATATAAATAAAAATATAAATATATGTTTTTTAGAAATCTTAAATCTCTGGAATTCCTTTACCGATTGCTTTGTAATTTTGACACTGCATTGGATTCGAATACGCGCATGTTTATAGGGTGTCTCAGCCGATTTTGACATCTTGATACCTTCGGTATTGTGGCATGTAGCAAAAAATGTTTCTTAGGAAACTTAAATGGTATCGAGTGGGGCTTAATCTGATGTTATTAGTTTTTCTGTAGGTATGGACGCGTCAAGGATATATGAAAGTCAATTTTGTTTATTTAAAATAGAATGAGGTTCTTGTTTATGCGTCAAGCGATGCAGCTAGACACTCTTTATAAAAAAAAGTACTGACCTATGTATGTCGAAAAGTAAAAAATTTTCCACCTATAAATATTCTATCTGCACCTACAATCAATCGAATCCCAACGATGAAAATTGTAACGTTAATAAATTTCTCACTCTCATCCGTGATTCGAAGCAAACTACGACGTGGCTTTAAGTCAATTTTCCTAGGTTTCCGCAAAAAGGGTGAGAAGGCTTTTCACGATGTGCGATCGCTTCGAAAGGGCAACCTGGTCGGGGGATTGGTACGGCCGTTGTAACGAGGCCACGTTATGTCAGGCGCCCTCGGTGCGATGGGGTAGTCAAACAACCCCCTCACAGTTTACGGCCGTAATTAACTTCCCAGGTTATTAGCTCTCGTTCGCGGTTGTGCCCTCGTACTCCCCAGGACGCTGTCTCGCTACTCTTTCTCAGCATCTCCGCCTCTTGTCCTTCTACAATTTTCACTTACTACGTTCGAAACTTTTTCTCGTGATTTTCAAAATGAACGTGTCTCCCGTTCGGCATTGTCGCCTCCGTTAGACCGGAGTTACGTGGCGATTGATACCGGATTAAATAAAGAACGTGGTAATTATGAAATTTTTATTTTTTCATTTCTTTTTATAATTCTACTTTATTCATGTAATTTTTTCCGATAGGGTTTTTATACTTGCCGAAAGTGTGGTGTTTGTGTAGAAAAGTAAAGTAATTTTGGACCACTATTATAATTCGTTATAAAAGTTGAAAATTAATTTTTAATAAAGAATACATTTTACTGGAAATTGGAAGATTTTGTAATTTTTGCAAAAACAATTTATGTGATTGAAAATCAGATATTCTGGGCAGTTTTAATTAATAAAAGCATTAAATGGGCGTAGGTATGAATAGTGCAAAATTTCATTTTCTAATAGTGTTTACACTTGAAGGTAGTACGGCTACCACAAAATAGGAGTGTTATTCAGGATCTGTAATTAATTAATTTTATGTGGTAATTATTTAAAATACAATAATGTTGATATTATGCAAACTGTAGCGATCATGTAATTTAAATTCAATATTCTGCTAAAATTCTCAATATTCTTGTAGTTCAGTGGATTTATGTAGAAACTAATTACATAATTCTTTTTTGTAATTTTACGTCGAATCTAAATACGACAAGATTTTGCACGAGTTAAAAGTAGTTTGAAGTAGAACGGCAAGTTGTCAAGAGTACCGCGTGCGTTCGTGCGCCCTCGAAACGGCCATTCATCGATCAGCAATGAAAAAAACCACAGGCTGTATATATCGTTTCCCGTTATGCAACAGTACTACAATTGTCCAGAAATTATTTTACCTTTGAATAGAACAATTTGAAGGAAGCTGTTGCATTACAACATTTTATGGTCAAGAAGTAAGAATCATTTCTTCCATCATGATTTTATATCATTTACTTATTAGGTCGACCCATAAGTAACTTTCGTTTTTTTATGTGACATTTATTTTGCTCTCATTAAATAACAAAATTATATTAATTTATTATGTATTCTCCGTTATTACGTATAACTTTCTCCTATCTTCTTGGCAGTTTATTAATCCCTTCCTTGTAAAATGTGGTTGGTTTGAACTGGAATTGTATATACACTTCCTCCAACATTTTAACAACTCACATTCTGTTTTATGCCTTTGAAAATATTAACGTAGAAGTAGACCTAACAACCTACTGTATAATTACACAAATCTACAAATCTTCGAACACGTCGCTGCATTTAACTAAAACTGCAGCCAATTAGCCCCCAAAAATATCTATTAAAGTCCTAGCACTGTTACTACCCTTAAGCGGGTAGTAATATCGTCGAGGGTGGAGAGCAGGCAGTTCATTGTCTCGTGGATTTTATGTTTAAAAATCCATGCTGCATGTCTGGGAAACCGTAACAACCTGGGTTGACGGAGGGTCAGCCATAATTCATCTTCATTGGCTAATGAAAGGGCCTCAAGGTCCCTTTCTATACATCCAAGTGTTTTACTGGCATTCAGATATCTTGTCGTAGAGACAATGGGCTTATGGTGCGAGCAGCACGGCTATTTTTGAGGGCTACCTTTATCATCCGCGCACACGTGTAACGCAGGCCCTCCGTAGCCCAGCGGAGTGAGAGGTCAAAGGTAACACTTGAACTCTCACTTCTCTCTACCTTAATAGATTATTGCCGCGCCATAAAGCTTCGTCTGCGCCGGCGAGTCTCCGTCCTTACCACCCTTGTCGACCACGCTCGGTCCCTAACCAGGGTGGCGATGTACGGGCCCGCGCTCCGCGCGGACCTAACCGTTGTCCTGTCCACCGATCCAAGGGATGTCCAAGGACATTCCGCCAGGGTATTCGCGCCCTCCGGAAATGCTAAGAAACTATCTTAGGTGTTGACACCCACCACTATTTCCGGTGGCGTGCGAGCCCTATTCTTGGGGGCGTGATCAAACGGTGGAGGAAAACATTCTTCCAGGACGGCTCTTCCAATTTTCGGAAGAGTCAGTCACTCCGTAACATCCGCATAGCAAACATCACTCATCCGCAATAGTTATTGTAAACCGAATTTCTAAGTTTCGTTTTGTTACACCATATTTATACAGTTCATTAAAGTTCAGTACGAAAATTCGGAGTGATTCACCCAACTGGGACTGGCACTTTGACACGCAACAAGCACCATTATTTTTCTCCTAAAATGTCACATTGTTACATATCAAAAACATGCCTATTTACTTTTCTTTTGATAGTTTATTCATAATTCCAAATTATGAAAATATTTCTTTTTCTGTTGTGCGTGCCACTTTGTTCTCGATTAGGTCCATAAATAGGAAAGAAAGTTTAACTGCCTCGCACTAAGAGGGTACTAGAGTACCAGCCAGTTGTATGCCGCATTATCTTGATATACTTCGTTCGCGAGAGTTGCAAAATATTATTTATAAAGAAAATGTAATATTTTAACACGTTCCGTGCCGGATCATTTTTTAAAGATTTTCAGCATACAGTTTGCAGTATACATGATATTAAGATGCCTATATTGAACTCTACAATATATTTTTTACAATAAAATTCTTCGTTTTGCAATGAGAAATGCAAACGGCCTGAACTGAAAGTTTAGTGGGTGTCGTATACGCCGTACGCGGCACGGAACGTGTTAATAATTCTGAAAAACCAAAGTTTCTTGGCTAATTGTTTTCTTCAATTGGCATGTAGAAAATGCATGTTCAACATTGAATTGTAGACCGCCGCGCGCTTTGTGTGCATACATAATTATGCATGCTCATGGAGTTAGTAGGACAATGATATACGACACCGCATGTAAACTGTGCAACTCCTTCCGCGTGATCTCGAATGACCATTTAGCTGTTGAGAATTATGGGATAACATACTAGCTTCTCCCATCAGGAATATTTTCTATGCATACGGTATTTTCGAGATATTTGAAATGAAATGTTTCAGATTGATAGTAGATTTATACCCACTCTTCTTTTTTAAGCACATTTTTGAGAGTTTGAAAATTTTAAGTACTTAATCTTTTCATTTTATCGCTTGATTCTCCTGATTTTCTTGTCACAGAGGTGTTAGTGAGCAAGTTCAGATGAATTGTTTGAATTTTCTGGGAAATTCCGTGATATTAATTTAATTGAGAACTCGTACAACATATTTTCTGATGATTTGTATTTAATTATATCTCCAGAACTGAAAACATTTACAAACTTTTAATCAAATTTCACGATTCATTTTGTGTTGTATAAGTTTATATTGTGCTCTACATTGTTAACATTCTGTTATCCATACAATTTAATTCAGAACGTTATTATCTTCAGTTTATGATAGTACTACAAATTAAACTTCAAATATTGTAATATTCTACACCTAGTATAAAAGCATTAATACCCGCTTTATAATGGCCCATTAATTGTTCAACCCTATAGTTAGGATAAACAAATAAGCACCCTCATTAAAAATTTCCTACCGACACTTCACATATACATACCTATTCCTACCGCGACCGGTCAAATGACCGGTCTTTAGCAAAACTTGTATTTTTTAATATAGAATGAACATAATAGCCATTTTGACAGTATAAAAATATAGTTTCTTTTATTCAGTAATATGTAATGTACATATATTATTATTCGTTTTCACCGGATTTTTTACAAATAGGCACCTGGATTATACATTTTCCACTTACGTACTTTTTACATTTTAGACAGACTTTGTTAGTCTTATTCTCTTTGCAATATGTTATCTGACATTTGTCACATGTTTTTAGTTTATAGTTTACCGGAACCTGTACCTGTATTTGTGACGGGTGTTTGTTGATCTTTTTTGCCTAGTTATAGCACTTTTTGATATTCGATGGAAAATTTTTCTGCTAATTGAAGTAAAACTTCTTGTCTCGAAATTGCTTCCCCCGTGGTTTCTTGATATAAAACCCATGCATTTTATTCAACGGATAAAATAAAAACTAAAATATTAAAATGTAAATCTAAATGGATAAAAAAAATGAATAAAAGATCGAATGTGAAACTTATTATGAAGTATTGTTGTTGTTGTATCCCACTTCTGGCACCAATTTTAATGTTGTATGCCGTGGATGGTTAACAACACTTTATTTAGGAAGAACTATTGCGCGCTCGGAGTTTGAACAATTATAGGGATGACGTCGTCACAAGATGCCGACTGTCAGCGATTCGATACAAAATTCCTGATTTAGTCTGTCTGAATTCGGTAATGGGACTGACCTTTTAAAGGACCTTAAACTAGTGTGGTGAGAGGTTTGGATGACTCTGACTTCTCGTGACTAAGGTTCCAAAAGGGCGATCGCTTTTCCAGCGACTTTCGCGAAGACCAAAGGTCTTGAAAACATATTTTGAGGGAAAAGCGATGACGGAATTGGAAGATGACTAATAGTTCCCTTTTGGACCTTGAATGACGTTGAGGATTATTTGGAGCTAATATCTTAATATTAATATCTTAATATCTGTCAGAGAAGATAGCGAGTTTGAGAAAACGTGAATTGAGTTGGTATCCAACATTGTTTTTGTTCACTTTTTAGAAAATGTCCCTTGTAACACGTAATACAATATAAAATAAGAGTAGAATAGAAATAGAATATAAATACAAAATAATAAAAGACTGCTAAATATGATTCTTGTAACTTTCATGTTTTGATGCTCTCTGTTTGGGTCACAAAAGTTTACTGATTTGAATTCGAGAGAAGACGTCTAGGCATCCCCCTCGGCTATTTTATTAATTTCACAGTCATAGTATACAGGGTGGTCCACCTAAGTAAGCCCACCTAAATATCTCCTCTCATTGTGGGGGTACAAAAAATATTTTGTATTCTATTTGAATGGTTTGAAAAAAAACATTCTATTGCAAAAAATGTTTTTTTTTCTAGGGTAATTTTTTTCGCACTTTACAAGGTTATCAATGTTTTTTTTTTGTGCATAATTGCATAATTTTTTTTTATTGCATCGTATAGCTCAGTGGTCGGCAAAGTGCGGCTCCAGAGCCGCATGTGGCTCTTTGGCTCTTTAAGTGCGGCTCTGGCACAAATATCCATGGAAGGCGCAATAATATTTTCATTTAAAAAAAACTTGGTAAGAAAAAAATTACATCTTATTTTGATAAATTAAAATTCTTCTATAAATCGAGAACATGTGTATAATTTTTTGTTTAAGTTAAAAGATAGATAGGTAATTAAAATTTTATATTGTTGTAAAAATATGTAACGAACATCGAGTTTAATTTTATTAGTTTTGGTAAACGTAAACACAAACCATGTACAAGCTACCGGCTGAAATTGTTCGTATGTTTTCGGCGTAGGGGAGATCGGGGCTAAAAGTTCCGATTTTTAGTTAACTTCAAAATTTGTTAATATAATTGCTTTTAGTATTCATACGATGCGATCAAAATCAACTTATATATGTAACTTTGATATTAAGACATTTATTTGGGTCATTTTTTGAGAGATTCTTTTATTATTAATTTTTTAATGCCTAAAGTCGGAAAGTAACAACTTACCCCGACTTGGGGTAAGTTGTTAGTGTAATAAAAGTTTACTAAACAAGCAGATTTGGCTCCCAATTTTTTTTCAAATTGTTGTAATGTTCATATTTGGCTCTTTGGCTAATAAGTTTGCCCACCACTGCAGTGGTATAGCTGATGTAAAAATACGTTCAGATATGTACATTACATGACCTTGAAATGACCTTGGGGTTTAAAAATTAGATGGAAACGAAAAATGTTTGTCTATGGAGACTTTAGAGACGAAGACGTCGTTCGGGATTCTGTAAGAGTAAATAAACATGTTCATTATCGCGAAACCCCATTATGAAATTTGTAATACTTTTTCACGAACCTATTTTTCAAACTGTCATTCTAATAGATTTTCGAAATGGTGCCCCTCCACATCGATACATGTTTTAAAACGTAGAATAAGAGACTCTCTGATCCTTTCAAATGTTGTGGAATTAATTGCAGCACAAGCTGTTATTATTCTGTCTTTCATGTTCTCCGGCGTTGTTGGTAGTTCACAATAAACAACTTCTTTTAAATGTCCCCATAAGAAATAATCCATAGGCGTCTTCGTTTCTAAAGTTTCTGTAGACAAAAGTTTTTCGTTTCCATTTAATTTTTAAACTCCAAGGTCACTTCAAGGTCATGTAATATACATATCTGAACGTACTGTTACATCAGCTACACGATGCAATAAAAAAATTACATAATTCTACGCAAAAAAACATCGATAATCTTGTAAACTCCGAAAAAAGTTACCCTAGAAAAAAAAACATTTTTTGCAATAGAATGGTCTTTCCAAACCATTCAAATAGCATACAAAATATTTTTTGTATCCCCACAATGAGAGGAGATATTTAGGTGGCCTTACTTAGGTAGACCACCCTGTATAAGACAGTGTAAGAAAATCCGCGGTTCTGGACCACTTCGGATACCAATCAGGCAAATAAGCACCGTGAGGCCGATTGGTGAGCGAGAACTCTAAACACTTGGAAGTGGAAAGCAGTTTCTGGAAGGCACTTTTTGGATAAAATCATGCCACAACTGTGTTACCTTTCGTTTGCAACGGTTTTATCGTTTTGGAATTGAGTCTTTAGAGAATACTATTATAAAAAGATATACAGTGGAGATCCTCTTATTTCCAATGTCATTACTCCGAAGTTCCTCTTATTTCGATCAGTTCCAATGGTCCTCCGCCATGAGAGAGGGAGAATAAAAAGAGACAGATAAATGACATTCTTTCTCCTTTCCTCGTGTGTGGTTTGGTTTTGACAAATATAACCTCCAACACGAATACACAACCTCTATCACGTGACGGGCAAACGAAATGAGGGGAATCTTTAAGAGTGGGGGGATAACTCCGCCCAAAAAACAAGAGGAAATCGAATTAGACTATTCGAAATAAGAGGATCTCCACTGTACATCATTCTAACGGTCAAATGACCGGTCGTGCTAGGTAAGGCAGACTACAAATTTTTCTCAGAAAATAACCAATAAAAAAGAAGATGAATATTGAAAAGTTTATTACACGTATGTTTGAGGAAAAGTCGTGAAGTTTAAAGGCGATTGATTAACGTTGTATATAGGAAATTCTAATTGAAATTTTAAAAACGGTCATTTGACCGGTCGTGGTAGGAATAATGTTAAAAGGTTTCATTCATCTATAAAATATATCTCTGCGATATCATACCACTACAATTATTCCAACTCTAACATACTACAAATATTTCACAAAAAGCGTTGTCAAATTCCAAGAAAAAATAACTAACCATGTCTTCGATATTGCACCATCCACAACGAAAACATTACACCAGCCCCCTGAAAGCATTCATGCGTAATTGCATATTACGTCAAACGTAGGAGGCATAAACCTTTAGAAATCGTCGTTGGTTTTGTTTCCTTTTGCAAAGTTCGTCTCGCCCCGATGTAAACGGCTCCGAAGCAACGTGTCTGGCACCTCATTACACGGGCTGCCGTGCGGGTTTGTCCCCTCGTAAAGCACAGCAAGAAAATTCCACGAGGGGAAAACGAGGTGGCGAACGGTGAGATAGTCTGCGAAAGGGTTTTCGTTAGATGCCAAGTATTTCGTTGCACAATAGCACCACTAGCTCAGGCTTGACATTGGGCGACAAAAGTACACTATCCGAATAACGTACGTTCAGTATAATTCCGGAATAACACGCGCACCAAAAAGAGTCACGGAGAGTCGACGAGAGGGGACAAAGGGGATAGGAATTCTCTTTGAAATTGCCAGCTTTTCTGTGTGTGTGTGCGTGTTTTTGATAGCTACAATTACATGGCATTTTTGGGGATTTCTATTTGTTCTATGCGGTTAGCAGAATGATGGATTGTGATACATTGGAAATCTAGCTTTCATATTTTCCCCTTGTCACGGATCATTCCCTCGTATTCTTTTCTACGGCGTATCTCGCTCTTTCCACTTGAAATACCAAATGCCAAGTTGATTCATTGTTTTTGTTTCTGTGTAATGTTCCATTTTTTCCTCTATGTAATAATGCGGTTTGGCGTAAATTCTTAAATGTTGATTAGGTTTGTTCAACCCATTAGCTTCCATGATCCTCATTTGGGGATTTATTCATTTTCCAAGTCTTTTAACATTCAGTTTAGATATTTAATGTATTCTTGAGTTTAAATGTGTTTAAAACAGTCTGTTTTTGTTGTACTTTTGAACAATCGTGTTCGTGAATTTTTTTTTATTTTTACACCGCGACAATAGTTCTTTCAGAAACAATCAAAGCAAGAAAAAATTGGCAGGGAACTGGTTATTGTTACTCAATGGAGTAATATTTAGTGTTGGATCTAAAAGGAACAACTGTGTTTCTTTTTATAGTTCAAGTTAGGTGGATAGGCTGTGAAATTCGCATAATGATCGGTTGCATAAAAAGATACATAGATAGATAGATAGATAGGTTTACAATCGAATTATGTGTCACTTTGATACATATGTAGGTATGAGTTACAATTATTTCATGTTTGATTTGAACGTTCACTGTTCGTGACATTTCTATCGATCGTCTCGGTAGAACAATGTTTCGTGATGAATGACACGAAAAGTGCAAATTTAAAATTGTTTTCGTTCAATCATAGAAAATAAACAGGATAGACTGAAACGGGAAAAAAAATGTATGATGCAATTTTGCACTGTTACACAGTATGGTCCACACACACAAAAAACTGAAGTAAATTTTGGATGGGAAACTGTATTAACCTCGTTGTTCTGCTCAGAGATACACGACCAAAAAGGAAGATTATATTTTAAGAGATACTGTTTTTTGAAAATTTATTACATTTAATATTTGCCTCCGTTTGATTGGTGATTTTGCTTTATTTTAAATATGAACATTTATTTATCGTGTAACTGTGACCCAAAGAAACACGATTGCGGGGTATAAATATGATGAACAGCGGGGTTAAAAATTTAAAATAAAGACACATGTGACTGAACCTTCAGAGAAAAAGAATCAAATAATTAGAGAAGTAATATAACGCGTTAAATTGGGAATTGGAATCTAAGTCTATCTTCAAGAATGAAGACTGCCCACAAAGCTGCATCACAATTATCCATAAAAAATAGTAATCCTTAACCCCTTGCCGTACTATAACAAGTGATACTCGTGATCCTATAAATTGGAAAGGAAATATTCAAGTTTTACAAAACCTATTAAATGGAAAATATCAGTGAGATGCGACACGATAAAATTATTTCTATAATATTAGTATTACGTTAAATTATACTACATGTCAAGAATCACTGATCAATGTTTATTTTACTAATTAATTTCTGATTTATTGTGGAGGCAGTCACAAAGTAAATGGCACGGCAAAGGATTAAAGTCAGATCGTATAATGTCATATAATTTAAAAATTGAAACGATTCCTTAATTTTGCAAAACCCTCCCGAGTCGAAATATTGAACCTCACTTGAACCTTTTACTACCCAATATTTAGGAATTGAAAGTACCAAAATGGGCCTAAATTAAATGTAAAATAAGATCCTATTTAGCTCCTAAAAGTGGCACAAAGGGTATAGCAGGATAAGGTGGTCAAAAGTGCCCTTGAACCGATTTCAATGGGGGTGGTCTCATTCGATAGATAATGCTCGGCGATCATTGTGTACCAAATTTTAACCCTTTATCTTGATCGGAAGGGTAGTTATGGGGAAAATTTAAAAAACAGGTTTTTGGCCCTTTTCCCCCATTTATTGACGTGTAAAAAATCCGAAGAAATTCTGGCATATTCTACACGGTACCGGACATGTTGGAGAATTTTTTCAGATTTTTCCGTCGAAGTACCTAAGCGTGAAAAATGGGCAAAGCCAAAAAAAACGGAAAAAAGAAGATTTCGTATCGAAATCTTCGAGGTACAACTTTTTGTTTTATATAGTAACAATCTAACACCTACGATTGTTATCCCCAATTTTTTTCAGATTTTTAAACCACCTGCGTCATTATGAAAAAAATCGAAAACCGATTTTCGGGACGTATTTTGATCTAAAACGCAAGAAGTAATTGTTATTTTTCCATTATTTTCATAGAGTATGTTCATTTTGTGGTTTTTAATGTTTTACCATTACAGATAATTTCATAACAATAAAAGGAATTGAGATAACTCAGTTATCTGTAAACTGTGTGTTTCATTATGTACCATAATTTTGTACATTCTTTCAACAGCAGCAGTGGCGACGCGTCTAGAGTGTCTGCTCTGGAACCGCTATGAACTTTTTGTCGCGGGTTCGCGTCCCGGAAGGTATATTTTTTTTTCTTTTTTTTTTAATCTGTAAATGCATAAAAATAATCAATAATCATTTTTAACAGCTATTGCGATAACCCTAAATGCATACAAAATGTATATCGTATAGAAAATAGTTTTAGAGCATATCTGTTGTTTTGCCGGCTCTCTCTAGCAATATGTTATCCCATGGTTACGGATATTTTTAAACATTTAAATTACGGAAATGTTAACTTATTATGGTATATAAAAATGTGTATTCGGCACTAAAGGAACGGAGTTTATACCTTGACAAATTCCTGCCGAAGTCATGTTGAATGAAAACAAAAGTTCCTTTCTTTTGGTAGATTATTATTTTTCGCCATAAGTACTAGTTTGTTATTTGTTCCGAAATCATATAGAATAAATAATACGTTTGAGGGCCATAACTGTACAATAGATACATTCGTTAAAATTGCTTTATTGTTATATACGAATTTACTTCTTAAGCTTTTAGATATCTTACTGATGAGCATTTGTATCGCTTTCAAAATACCTTTAAGAAATAGAGGCATATAATTTAGTTTGCAGGACTTTATTATTTTATTGCGCCTGCTCCAATATCACACGAACCCTTCCTGTCCGTAAGCCTTCACCAATGACCTGCTGGCATTGAAGGTTTGGCGCAGGTATTAAGCTAATCCCCTATAGGTATTTATGTTATATTGGTCAATTCACTGTTAAATGGTTTCTGTCTCTACCTAGTCACATGGAACTGTACATAATTAAAAAAGTACAAATATTCATAAATGGTAACATACCCAGCATTAAATCGGTTTGACACATTCGAGACAATAGCGGAGACCCAACCATAAACTGTCTTCCCTACGCTCATTTCAGAATTAACAAATTAAAAATGGCAATATAATACAAACCAATAGAAATTCATATTTTCCAAGTTTCGAGCATATCCCCTCCATGTCAACGATTCTTCTTTGAATATAAGGGAAAGAAACATGCAAGTAAAGTAATCATTACGTGCATATACTCTGTTAGTGCAAGTGTTGTGATCTTTGGTGCCGAATACACATTTTTATATACCATAATAAGTTAACATTTCCGCAATTTAAATGTTTAAAAATATCCGTAACCATGGGATAACATATTGCTAGAGAGAGCCGGCAAAACAACAGATATGCTCTAAAACTATTTTCTATACGATATACATTTTGTATGCATTTAGGGTTATCGCAATAGCTGTTAAAAATGATTATTGATTATTTTTATGCATTTACAGATTAAAAAAAAAAGAAAAAAAAATATACCTTCCGGGACGCGAACCCGCGACAAAAAGTTCATAGCGGTTCCAGAGCAGACACTCTAGACGCGTCGCCACTGCTGCTGTTGAAAGAATGTACAAAATTATGGTACATAATGAAACACACAGTTTACAGATAACTGAGTTATCTCAATTCCTTTTATTGTTATGAAATTATCTGTAATGGTAAAACATTAAAAACCACAAAATGAACATACTCTATGAAAATAATGGAAAAATAACAATTACTTCTTGCGTTTTAGATCAAAATACGTCCCGAAAATCGGTTTTCGATTTTTTTCATAATGACGCAGGTGGTTTAAAAATCTGAAAAAAATTGGGGATAACAATCGTAGGTGTTAGATTGTTACTATATAAAACAAAAAGTTGTACCTCGAAGATTTCGATACGAAATCTTCTTTTTTCCGTTTTTTTTGGCTTTGCCCATTTTTCACGCTTAGGTACTTCGACGGAAAAATCTGAAAAAATTCTCCAACATGTCCGGTACCGTGTAGAATATGCCAGAATTTTTTCGGATTTTTTACACGTCAATAAATGGGGGAAAAGGGCCAAAAACCTGTTTTTTAAATTTTCTCCATAACTACCCTTCCGATCAAGATAAAGGGTTAAAATTTGGTACACAATGATCGCCGAGCATTATCTATCGAATGAGACCACCCCCATTGAAATCGGTTCAAGGGCACTTTTGACCACCTTATCCTGCTATACCCTTTCCCTTTATGCCATGTTAAGGCGCAAAATAGGGCGTCAATTTCAACCTCTGTTGAAGATTTACATCCTATCCAGTCCCGAGTCGAAATATTGAGGCTCATTTGAACCTTTTACTACCCAACATTTAGGAATTAAAAGTACAAAAATAGGTCTAAATTCAATGTTATTTTACAAGATTCAAATGAGGTTCAATATTTCGACTCGGGAGGAGTATCATTTTACTGAAAGGGAGTTACAGGTTTAAATTAGGAGTTTTAGTATTGAAAAGTATCATATTAGGTTCAAATAGGAGTAAATACCATGAAAATAGGTTTAATATTTCGACTCGGACTTTTGCACGCGTTAATTTCATTCTCACGACAGAACAATTCAGACGAAATATTACAATAAAACCGTTGTCTCGAAGAAAACACGTTTTCCCATGTGCAATCAACGTTTATTTTTCTCTTCGCACATTATGTTGTGATAGACGAACGTGCCACCGACGAATAGCTATCAACGCCAAACCGCGAAATCAGGAAGCCGTTCTACGGAAACCATAAATTGACGCCATCATCTTTCAAGAGGAAAACGGCAACGTATAAAGATATATACATATATTTGAAGTACTCAATAACCAGGTAACATCCATCCGTGAGGAATCTTCCGTACGAGACGAGAAAGAGGATCAAAGCCTCGAAAGGATGACAGGGCGCGGTCCTTTTAGCGTTTTCACGGATTGAATCGTTCGAAGTAGGGAAGCACGTTTAAACTCGCACTGGTTCCTTTTTCTCCTTTGATTTGTCACGAGAAAGATGGAAGTGAGTAACAGGAAGAGAGAATCCAGGAAGGAGCGTTAGAAGGTGGTTTGATATTTATGAGCCGCCGACGAAAAATGCTTCTCGGTGGCCCGAGGATCGTTGCGCATTCGCACCGCTCTCTGCTTATCCACGAGTAAGGAGGGGTGGATATGCCGCGAAATAGCTCCTACAATCACTTTTCACGGAAGGAAGGAACGGTGGAGAAAGAAAGACATCTCACAGGAGAAAACGTTACGTCGAGCCAAGCGTTGATTTATTCTCGAGAAATTCCAACGCAAAGACGAAATGCCATTCTTGTGCGTTCTACCGTTGCTTCGAAAGGATAAACTGGTCTTCAGTGAGAGATTTGTCAAGAGTTTACCAACGAAGACTTCCAGGTTATAGGGGTAACTTATGTTTGAGTGTTTACATAATTATTTGTAAAAAGAAATACCAGTTAAAATGGGTTTTAAATACGAAGTAATATTTCTGTCGGCAATGCCATAAATATAGGTATGAACATTTTTAATTTATCCAAACAAAACAGGTGTTTTAGACTCTCTATTACAAGGCTACGATTAACATTTTGAATCTATGTTTAATTACTGGTATAAAACAACATTTTTGACGTGATGAAAGGTTTCGTTATATTTTCAATTAATTTTGTAAAACACAATTGATTGTTACTTTAAAAAAGTATAAAATAATGGATATATGGAAGTACGTCAGGAGACATCAGATCATAGTTTGTTATGGCGCATGTGTTCTAGTGGGGATAAAAGAATAACAAGGGTAATAATGTTAATAGCTGGTACTCTCGTAATAGGCACTGTTAAACATGGAACATTTAGTCAAATTAATTTTTGTGGTTGCTTAAATACAAGTTATAGCACTTGTTATAAATAATACAAAACAAAAGATTTTTCCGTTGTATACATTACGGTTGTATGAATGCATATCAATTTATAGAAATAATTATTTTATTTCTAGGCGATATTTAAAAGAAATCTGCGTAGATGTTGCAATATTATGGATAAATAACAACGTTGACTTGCGTCGTCGGTTTCGTCGGAAGAAATGGTACCGTAAGAACATCCAGCAAGGAAAGTGCTTCGGTAATATTTCTTCATTTAAGTAAATACCTATTTCGTACCCCTAAAAACAGAAATTTCATATTTTTCCTTTTACACATATTTTTGACGTACTGTGCAAGAATGTCGTTATAATGCTTCGTATGATATCTAGCAGGGAAAAGGTCCGTTGAGTGACTTCACATATATTTTTCACGGAAACAAAAGAGAAAACGGTAACAGTAGACGGATGAAATGGGGAGAAAGAAAGAGTCAGTAATGAATCATATGTGTATCCCAACGTTTTCCAAATATATTTGACAGTGTTACATTTCTCTGTTGATGGTGCCCTGACGGGACATCAATGACATTTCAGAAAATAAAACTTCAAGGGTGCAAAAAAATTGATAGCATATCAATTTTTATATGTTGGGAATTTGTTGACACAAGAAGATACAATTTCACTTCTGTGTTGTTTATAGTATACAATTTTTTTTTATAAATAGAAGACACCTTCATCGTCAGTCCGTAGCTATTCTTTAAAAGTTTCGTTCTACACGGAAGAAAGCATAAAGAAAAAGATAGGTCATATTTCTCAAGTTTTCAGACTACATAGAAAAAATTCAAGTAGCTGATTCTGTGACCGTTTATGAAATAATAATCATACTTTTCTGACAGAAACGCAGGATACCGTCAACTTAAAATAGGAAACAATGTATAAAACAGTCTTTACTTAATACTTCACCGACCGGAAGCCTATTAATAGACTTTTCGGACCCAACGCCTTGGAACTTTTAGCTTATTACATAATTGGTTGCCACTACAATTAATTGTTGAGTATTCAAATACTCGCGCCCGAACACGGATGATCGCATACAAAAGACTGAACTTCCGTTCTCCATATTGTCTTGTCTGAATATAACCCATTGTAACACGTTTTTTATATCTATTACACATCCACTGTATTAACTAATAAAGTGGAACGTTGTGGTTTTCAAATACTGTTTCTTTACACTGCGGTAAAACCCTGCTCATCATTAATAAACTATCATTTATCATTGCGGTTACCTGTGTTAAGAACTCGGTGACGAGAATTTGTAATGTTCGAATAGATATCTGTATCAAGGAAGTATTTGTGGCCAAGTGATCGGTCAGAAGGGGTTAGGATATTACAAAAATACCGGTCGGTAAATTGTTAAAAGTATAAAATATTATAGAATTTTATTTCATGGACCTATTCACTTGACCGCCTGTGATACTGTTATTATTAATAACTTTGATAATTAATTATTATCTCTTCTCTCTCATTAATAATCATATTTTCGAAAATTACGACTTTTTATTGTGCAGCATTCAAGAATATAAAATACCATGTAAAAATACTATTGTGCAACGTTTGTTTTATTTATTTTTAGTGCTAATTTTTTACTTAATAATTATACGTTTTATACAGATACCTCTCTTATTGCTTTTACATCTGAAGACGGTTTTTTGGTTCATTGGGGTTGAAATTAATACACTTCTTAAATTGATTTTTTACATTATTTATGAAGTGTAATTTGTTTTAACATAGAAATAAAGAAGCGAAGCTTCTTTGCGTACTTATCCACTTCGTCGAGTGTTTTTCTTTTATAGCTGTACCAAGAAAATAGCTTGGTATAGAAAATGAGGAAGAAAATGGCCGGTCTTTCCTTAGTATTAAAAATTTGTGTAAACTCATATAGATCGAGCTTATGAGAAAAGAACAGTCTGTTCAAGTAACATAAGTAACTTTATACGCTCATATGCAAGAAAAGGTTACATTCTTGGCAAAAGCTTAATGATTACATCGAAGGATATTTAAGTAGAGGAGAAAAGCTTCCTGTGCTGTAAATTAAACTAAAGAATAGTCTTAGAAGTGCCTTGATTTATTACGATGTAAAATCTTCAGGCAACCGGTAATCATAAAGGTAGTAGAATTTCAGCGTTATGAAATACCAGCTCGCTTAATAATATCCTTAAAACGCGAATGAAACAGGTTCTAAGAAACACGGCGTTAAGAAATTTCTTATATTGCGAGCCAACCGTAATACATAAAAAGTAATAATACCGAAGTTATTTTATAGTTCAGCGACTTAACAACTTGTAATTTAATTTCAAAACTTCCTTTCCTCGTACTTGTCATTTTCCTACAACTTATAAAATATTAAATAACGTAAGAGAATATTTTTTCTCTGTTTTCTCGACCAATTGCTTTTCAAATAGAATATACAATTTTAAATATTTTTGCTACACCTTCAAATGCGAAATATTAGTTTAAATATATTGTTACATGATTGGCACTACTTGTGAGTTGTAATGAGAGACTAATTATCAATAAAATTAGAAAACTCAAAGCATGTGTCTTAAATAACTAACTACAGAAGGCAATTAGTCTTTTCTAAAGGTCACTGATGAATATTTCACCTGCAGTCGAACTTGTCACAGTTGCATATCATTGACAAATATTTTAGAAATTAATGTTATAAAAGGGGAAAGTTACTAATTAGTAACAATATTATCACTATTAATCAAATAATATAATATAATAATATGTAATTATTTGGTAATAATATAAGAAATCTCTATAACTCGATAAATATTTTATAAATCAATATTACAAAAGGGGAAAGTTTTTAATTAGTAGCAATATTATCACTATTAGTCAACTAATATAATATAATAGTATATAATTATTTGGTAATAATATAATAAATCTCTATAACTTTCTGCGCACATGAAAAGCTCTTAGACTTTTACAAAGTTCTCTAAAACTCAAAAACATACTAAGCATCCATAACCTCCACGACCAACATTTCCAGTACTTCACTTCACCCTGTTCACGATGACCAAATAAGAAGATCATTTCCACAAAACGATTCGTCGTTTCACCCGTTTCATTCAATCCCACAGAAGAAGTTTCGTCGTCGAGCATGATTTAGATTGAAAGGAAGATATTCTTAATTTGGAAAGGTTTCGAGAATCACGCGACATCTCTCTGCTCGCGTGGTTCTTACCCTCAACCCCTTTAGTCTCGAGGCATGGTTTGCAGGCACGCGTAATTAAAATAATTAGTACGAATAATCTCGACTCTAATAGCAGCACCACACTCGAGGGTGAGAACGCGCGAGAGGAGCGAGTGAGCGAGTTCCGGTAGCCATAATTAAAACGCACGACCAGGGCAACACTGTGCCACTTTAATCTCAGGTACGCGGTCTGTACACGCATTTTTACCACTCGACAACCTGCCTAGCAACCGTCCTTCGCAAATACTCCCGTGCCCTTTTTTTTTTATCCCTTCAAGTTCCTGTGGAAAGGTTCTCTGCATCGTCGATTCGAACTTGGCGCCGTACGTACGATCTGAAGATGTCGATTCCAGCGGTATTTTTCGTTGACGAAAATGAAATATTGGTTTTTAAGGTTTTTGCATTAGTGAAGCTAAGCGACGATGAAAAATGTTGACTATCATGAAAGTACAGGTCGAGCGTATCAAGGGAAATCGTTTTAAGAGAGTGGATTTGAATATTGATTGAGTTTAAATTGTTACCTGTAGGATAGATTGAAGTTCCGATCATCTTATCTACTTTATCAGAGTGCCTGTGTTCAACGTATCAGATATCTACATGGTTTATTATTTATACAGTGTGCTCTTGAAACGGTGAATTATATTAAAAGCTTTGCGATATTCTGAATGAGATTATTTTATAGAACTTGATCTCTTTCAATGCAAAAGAGAATATAAAGTGAATGTACTCGTTGAAGTAATTGTGATTATTGAATGATGTTAACTCTTTGTCAAATAAAGTATCCGTAACGAATGTATAATAGCTCTGACAACATCTACTCTAATTATCGAACTCTGAAAAAAACAACAAATTTTTTATACTCGAATCGGTATAACAAAAGTGTATTGTTTCAGTTAATATACATTATTTTATACGAGAAATAATCAATTGTTTCATATAAATTTGAAAGTTTTAATTTTAATAAAGTACAAATTATACGAGTTGCGAATGGTAAGGTTATTCTTAAATTCTTAATAATTCCCTTCGTTTATGGAAACGTCCAGTCTTTATCACAGTAATGTTATCAGCAAAGATACCGAAGATATCAGACTTTAGAGAGCACGAAAGGAAAAAAGAACCAATGCGTGAATGCTAACTATTACAGGGTAGTTAAATGGTAGTAACTATAGGGAATTGGAAAGATGGCGAGTGTGACGTCAATAACTTTGATTTTCCAGCACGAGTGGACCTAGTTTTGGCATCCACTAACGTTGCTAAAAACGTTCGGCATGTAAAAGTACCACAACGGGCTGAAATGAAGAATGTCGTTCTTATTGGGAAATATTGAAATTGAATCGATACGTTTTCAACACTAGCCAACACTGAAAAAACAAACGACTTGTGAAAAATTAACCATCAATTCAGAACCACTCGCTTATCGAGCGGTCACAATTATCAATCAAACAATCTATTATGACAGAGAAGTTAAAAGACAGTACAAGAGAAAATACAAAACAAGGACAGTTTTCGTTCTCTGTTTGATACTCATCAATTTATTTTTGTAGATCTATTGAATATATCCTCTCCTAGATGCCTGGTTTCATAATGCAAGTATGAAAATTTATTAGTTATTTCAGTCTGTAGCCTGACAGGTCTCTCACTATAATGCAATTTTTGTATAAGAAGCTTTTTTTCGCTGCTTATGGCAGACTAACTATATTGAGAAAACTGAAAATTAGGTAAACTTGGATGGGAGGTTTTAATCCCTTAGAGTGAATTTCTACAAGACAAGAAAATTGTTCTTTACTTATACCAGCACACTCTGCATACGTACACTTTCATTAAAATCAGAATTTTCTTCGGAATCTTCTCCAGTAAGTTTTTACGTCACTTCTTACTGGTCGGTAGTAATAGGAAAACTTTTTATTACATAATTTTACAACACGTGATCTATTATTTCAATAGTGCAATTTTTTTGTAAAACATTATAGTATAGAAAGTATGAAATGATGTTAACATTTTTCAGAAACACTCGATAAAATGTCTTTACAGTTCCGGAAACGCTCCTATATTCAATTTTTGTTACTGTTACAATTAATAGAGTTTTTTTTCATGAAAAGTTGCCTCTAGGTTAATATTTCTTGTAATTAAATAACAGAACTTTTCGGAATTAATTACAGCGTAATAGTAAAGAGGTTTATAAGAAATTACGTCATTGATTTAGGGTGTTTTACATAAATAGAGATAGTACGAGGTACTGAAATATGGTTTAATAATCTTAATACATTAGAAGTGGTAAGTAATGTAATATATTAGCACAATAGGAGAACCTCCGTCGAACCACGCCATAACGAAAGGATTAATATTCATGGGATACAATAATATGCATAAGTAATAATACCTTTCTCAATAATAAATCCCATTACTGAAGTTATGATCAGGAGGTTGAGGTGAATGAAGGCCAAATAAAACGCGTATGAACACTACTATAATTAAATATATTGAAATAAACGTTATACGATTGCACGTGAGGATAGTTCTTTAGCGACTGACATCTTGTATTCCGCGTGTGGTCAACAACGCTTTATTTTAGAAGACTACTTTAGCGTTCGAAAATTTAATAACTTAGGAATAAGGTCGTCGCGAAATGCGGACTGTCAGAGATTCTAGAAAAATTTTTTGATTTTGAGGACAGGACTGACCTTTTAAGGATCTTAAGATAGTATGGTGGGAGGTTTGGATGACCCCGACTTCTCGTGACTAAGGTTCCAAAAGGGTGATCACTTTTCCAGTGACATTCGCTAACACCAAAGGTCTTCAAAACATGTTTTGTAGGAAAAGCGACAACGAAGTCCATAGTATCCGCAGGCTTCTTCCTTGCCCGCTCAACCACGCCGCTACATTGAAAAACAATCGAATTCTATGGTACTAAACGGATATGTCGATTTTTAAAAATGTTTTTACAGTAAAATAAAAAAATATGTTTACCTTAATTTAGTTCGTAGAACTTGCCTACAAAGTTTCAAATCGGTCGGAGAACTTTTTTTGACCTTGATTTTTTCAAAAATTTTGACTTCTTTATACTTCTGGCAGAGCATTGAAGGTCACAAAATGAACATACTGTATTAAAATCATGTAAGAATGGCAATTACTATGCGTATTTCAGCCCAAAATGGGTCGCAGAAATCGGTTTTTGATTTTTCCGACCGTGATGCACCGTACTCAAAAAATCTGAATAAATTAGGGTATAACAATGATAACATTAAGCAACTATTGTAAAAAGGAAAAAGTTGTGCTCGGAAGATTTCAATACGAAATCGATGTTTAAACATTTTTTTCTTTAGTTTTTCATTTTTCGTGCGTGGAACTTGCAAAGGAAAAATCTGAAAAAAAATCCCTAACGTGCGCATTCATATTTAGAATATATCAGAATTTTTTTGGAATTTTTGCATCCCATTAATTGGGGAAAATGAGGCAAAAACTAATTTTTCGATTTTACCCTATAATTACCCTCCCGATGAAGGTATCGGATTAAAAATTTGTGTACAATGGTTTTTCATGATCACCTATCGAATGACCCATCGTCGAATAAAATCGGCTCCAGGGCACTTTTGACCCCCTTGTCCTAGTATACCCTTTCATCAAAATCGGTGACCCACGGGTCTGGACCTCCCCTTGTGAGAGAAGACGAATTGAGTCGGTATCCAACAGACATAATCGTTACCAGCTTCGATAGGCCCAACGCCCTACGAAACAAAAGACAAACAGTCCTCAATACGCATGTAGGGACTTCTCGGAAGCGCCGATCGGATATCCCTCGCACGATCTCTAACAATCAGGAACAAATGTGTAATGAACAGAGAAATAATATGCGCACATTTTACATATTACAGGGTGAATAAAAAAGCGTTTCAGCATTTTTAAATTTAATGTAAATACATGTCACTTTAAAATCAGTTAAACGTAAATTACTATTTTATAAAGATCAAGTCATTTGTTAGATAAAAGCGTCTTCTGTTAGATTGTAGAGGTTGTCAAAATATTTATAACGGTTTTTTAATATACTCACTACAAGCAAACAAATTCGATTATTCGAATAAATTATATCTTGAAATATGATTAGAGTTGTTATTTTCTTCTAACCAAAAATGTAACAACGACGCATTATAATCGAATTCAATATTACTCGGTTTTACTTTAAACACTTTCGGATGAAAACTCAACAGCTTACTGTTACTCAATACCTGAAGGAGATTCGATGGATTATCGTTAATATTGCAAAATACCAATTTCTATTCGGTATACACGATCAGTGTAGCTTTACGACGAATAAATCTGTAATCTAGATTATCTACAGTGCACGAATATAAATTGAATTGATTGTTACAACGATACCTATAATCTATAATATTATTGTAAAATGATACATTATAAGAATTACAGTATGAAGTAAATTACATAATATACAGGGTGCGCCATTTTTTATGGCGGTATGTGAATATTGGATAACTTAAAAAAAAAAAACGATTTCCATATATGAGGTATTTTTATTTAATTTGGTCCTTTACAATTTATGTGGACTACTTTTTGAATACAATATCAATCAAGCGGCCGCCTTTATTGACCAAAGCAAAATGTGCCGTTTTGCTGCGTTTGACTATCACTTTTCCGAGCATCTCGGGCGGTATAGCGATGATTTCGACACGACTGTTTGCCTTGAACTCGTCAATGGTCTGAGTCTTGTTGGCGTACACTTTGCTTTTCAAATAACCCCATAAAAAGAACTCCGGAGGGGTCAAATCTGGAGATCAGGGTGGCCAGTCAATGTCGCCCTTTTTGACATCACACGTCCAGGAAATTTTCGTTGCAGAAACTGCATTGTTTTATTTACAGTGTGGCATGGCGAACTGCACACGTTTCGGTGTGAAGCAATTCATGGTTAAAATTGTACTGAAATAACGTTTCAATAGCATGTTTACTTAAGTCAATCGTTTGATACATGCGAAAGTTATTCTATATTTACATACCGACATAAAAAATAGCGCGCCCTGTACATTTCTATTAATTGTCATTTTATAAAAGTGTAATTTTAGTCTTTGGAGTATTTATCGCGTGATGAAAGTATTAATAAATGAGAACATATTAATGATATTAAATGTAAAATAAGAAGCAATGTCTATTCTTGATATAAAAATATGTACAACGATTCTCGTTACTTATTTATTATACGTGTGCAATACAGCGTAAGTAAAACTTTCTGAGGGTGGCTTTGATTTTCTACACTAGGTAGTATTTAATTCCTTAATTTTTTTCCAAATGTAAAAAACATTCTTTGTACATGAAATATATTAAATAACGTATATTAAGGTGGTCGTTCCATGAAACAGCTATTCTTTTTCGCTTCGTTTGGAAATTTTTTGTGACGAACAATTAAAATGTGGAATCTTGGAATTTTTACCACACGTTTATTGATACTTTTGTAGTCTACTGGAATTTTTGCAAGTACAAATAACGATTTTAACTGACTTTCCACCGTTCGAAAGGTACTCATGTATTTTTGACGGCTGCCATGATTCCAGAAGGTTCGCTTATCTGAAATAATAAAAATCAAATGGCATTTTAATTTGTACACCTAAGGCTATCGGCGGAACTAGAATAATTCTGATATTTCTCATAGCTTTTTTTAAATTCAAAACACCGAAAAAATGTGGCGATTCTTGGAACTTAGCTTTTAAAGCTGTGTCAGATCTTCAATTTTTGATATTTTTATTTTATTCTAGTTCCGGCGATAGCCTTAGGTGTACAAATTAAAACTAAAATTAATTTTTGCTTATAGAAATTCCAATAGACTACAAAAGTATCAATAAACGTGTGATAAAAATTCCAAGATTGTGTATTTTAACGGTTCGTCAAAAAAAATTTCCAAAAGAAGCGAAAAAAAAATAGCTGATTAAACTGATAAAACTAATCAAAAATATGATCACCTTGATGTAGGGATGTGGTTCCAGGTCGTGAGATGCATGAAAGACTTCGTAATAGCATTTATTATACATAAGCCGCCGTAATAGTTGACGATACGCCGCTACGCACATTAGTCCGGCGCGAAAGATTAGCCGCTCATTTTCTAAAGAATATATTTTTTTTTTACTTTTATATACATTCCTCAATGTTTACCGATTTCAAAAATAACAAAATTAATGAAATTTAAGAAAAGTTGTAATTAGAAAAAACCCTTAACGCTGGAACTATTTCTTGTCGAAGAAACACGTTGTCTTCTTCGTGGAATTTTAACGAATCTATCTTATATTTTCTAATTTTTTTTTCCCTATTTGAAGAGCAATCTGGTACGATAAACATTCACATGTTGAATATAAAATTAGTTTATTGAATAATTACTTAACGTTCAATGAAGGGAAAAGAAATCGTCAGAGCCGCTACGTTCCGAAAGGGTGCAGAACATTCGATATTTCGACAGCGCATATATTTATTCACAGCGAACAGCAATCAGAGTATAGGGAATGGCGAATAGCGATGGCATCTTAAGATCATATTATAGAAAATAGCGCGATAGTGATAGTTTTAGCAAATAGTCCATTTAGAGTAGCTTATATTATGTAGTAATAAATAGTCAGTTAGTGTATATTTTCTCCCATAAAACTCTATATGAATGTTATACATACTGAATAGGGAATCAGGAAAAGTTTAATCCAACTTTTTCTGAACACTTTACAACTAGCTGTTTCATGTTGATGACGCAATTTAAAAAACTGTGTTCATTTAGACCTGTATTACCTTCGAGGTTTAAACATAGTAACTTATTATGGTATACATAAAAGTTTATGCAATCGCATTCATGCAGATATATTTCAAAAAAATTGTAACATCACGCGTAGTCAAATATAAACTGATTTTCGATAGTTTCATGAATAAAATAAAGTGAAATGAAAATATAAAATTTATGTAAGTTGAAGTTTTTGAGATTTTTAAATTTCTTCCTTGGCTATCGCAAATTCGTCCACGCGCTAATATCTTAACGTTTATCATTGCACATTACTTTCTTAATTACTTACCAATATTTGTCAAAGAAATGAATTATAAAAAGATTAAGATATAATAAAATTTACATGAATGAAGAAACGCTACGAAACTACAAAACTTAAACGTTTTCACTCGTACTTCCAGTATTTACAGCACTATCGAATTCCGATGGACCAATCTACTGTCGTTCATTGCTTTAACGATAAATCTACAAAATGTACACTTTAAAAGCGATCACGATATCGAAGTTTCCATGTAACTTCACCAAATAAATTGCAAAGTTTAATTGCAATAAAACTCATATAGCATATATACCGTTGAGATCGAAATGATTTGACATTTTTCTCTTGATTTTTATGATATTTATTAAAAGTATCACTCATATATAATTATACATATAATAACTCAGCTCAGAATATCGAATTACTATATTATTCAAAATGTAGAAATAACATTATTTCCTCTGATATGTTACTAAAAGCATTGTGAACAATTCATATGGAAATTACATTATTCCACGATGAATCTTCTTTGTCTTGTATCATTATCCGACGCTGTAATTAGTAAGTTAAAATTAATTATTATGAGAATTTTGCACGGTTCAGTGTATTCTAGATTTCTCATATCACCGACTTAACTCTGCTCCTAATTACTCACTCCTAAGGAGCTTCAATTCAGCGAAGCCTAATTAAGTTCTGACAGTTGTGGCAGAACAGAACACATTATCAGTCGACGTATACCGTAGATCCCAAGTATTTTTTTATATAAAGCCGGAGAAGCGCAATTATGCCTCTTGTCACTGAAACAATTCCAATTACATGATATGCTAAAACGATCGACGTTAATATTGATATTATAAGTATATCTTTTGTCTTCTGAAATATCAAGTCAGTGTAAGTGAGATTTTTGTAGCTGATTTACTGTCTGATAACGTGTTATCGATACTTTGTCACATTTTCATTAAAATATAATTATTTTGTTGGTTGTCTTCGGGAAAGAACGCCTAAAAAAAGACTATGATGGGTAAGCAAGTGACGCCTCGAAAACGCAATTAGTGGGTCCGTATTTAGATTCCTTGTCACCTCTGGGAAATTTTTCTAACGTAATATATAGATTCCGAATATTTATGCCCAATAAATATGTAACACATGCTTTTTATGCCCTAAAGATTTGCAAATATGCACGAAAAATATGGAAATATGCTCACAGAACATGCTAACCTACAGGAAAGATATACAAAATTAACAAAACATTTTGTGATTATTGTGACATATTGTAATTTGAGTTACAATAAATAACAATCATTTTTACCAAGTTGGATGGTGTTAGTTGACGACACTCATGCGCAAATATTATTTTATATGAGAAAAACAATCGCTCCATGTCACACGATGTAAGCGGTGCATACTTATATTTACTCCAGTAGATTTCTGGCGAATCTATTGGTTCTTGTAAAAATTCATTGTTCGAACTATTTGAAATTTGTGTTAATTCCGTTAATCCAGTATTTTTCTACAACAGCAGCTACTTTTTTCCTAATTTTTTTCTCCGCAATTACCAGGCATACTTTTTAAATTATTCGTGTAATTCGTACCTATATATATTCTCCCATTGAAGTATTTAACGGCAAATCTACTGCCTCCAATTTTTCTATCATGTCAGGCAAAGTGTTTAAACGGGCTTTAATAAATACTAAATTTTGTGTAAGTTTATCTTGTTGGATCACAATTTGTGCTGTTTTAATTGCAGCAGCATCTTTTTCTTTAAATGTCTGTACTACCTGTTCATATAAAAAATAAAATAGACTTCTGACATGAGCGCGAAGTACATATGAGCCGTTCAGTGCACAAATCGATTAACTCCATAAAATGAGAAGTCGAGAAAAGCGACGAAATAATGTTCATTGTTTTTTAAAATTCCCTTTATAATATAAATTCAAATACATATTGTAGAATGCATAAATATATATTTAGCTGGTGGAGTTAATCGGTTTGGCAACTTAAAAAAAGTAATAAAGTTGAATTTGGTGTTTAAATTTCTATGTTTTTTATTACAGACAAAGTTAGTTATTATATACTTTTATTACAGATTTTCCATAAAAATGAATGTTGACAGTTCTATTATAATGTTATTTGTGATTGATTCATAAACAATATAAATTATATCATCTTCATCAGCTGTATAGGAAGGCTCGTCATTTCGATTTGTTGTCATCATTACATTTAACAGGAGGAATCAATTTTAGCAGGTCCATCATGTCTTTTCTATCTTCCCTTGTCACAGGTCTACCTTTAGGATATAATAAAGGCTGACCTACATTTTTAAAACTTTGTGGTCTACCTGCTACAGATTCCTTTATATTTATAGCATTAAATTCTGAATCTTCATTATTCTCATATTTGAATTGTACGAGGTAGGGTTTGGACCTCTCTACCTTTATCCAGCGTATTTAAAGCCAATTTACTGGAAATCCTGTGACGATTACTTTTCTGTTAATAATTGCACTTTCTAAAGGTTTTGTTGAAAAAAAATCTTGATGAGTAATTTGGATTAGATTAAATGGAGCTTTCTTCTTACATGTTTTGATTATATTGTTCCAATCATCGCCTCCTAGTGCATTTGAGTTGCTTTAATGCAACGACTTACATTAGAGTATGGAGTTCATCAAAATGGCCTCTGAAATAAATTACTTATTATTCAATGGCCAAAAAAAATTTGTCACTTAATGGTGTTAATCTTCATCATTCAGGAAAGTTATTATAAATGTAAAAAGTTATGACTATACCAAGTGCTTCGGCAGTTCAATTTAAGATTTTTTGAAAAGTGGAGTTAATCGACCTGTGCACTGAACGGCTCATATGCAGGCTTAAGAACATATGCCACAACATATTACATACGTTTTTAAACCTAAAACATAAAAACATATGCATTATGTAGAAAGTGAACAATAAAAAATATATTTCTCTAATTCTCTAATCATAAAACATGTTTCTATCCAGGTCCTGTTGCTCTACCTGTTTTCTATAAAAATATGCGTTTGCATAAACATCTGGAGTCTAATAATATGTGTAGCATAGCCCAGGTGGTTCTGAACCTACCTGAAACAGTAAATCTACGGCTATACTAGACAAGGAAGTAAATGTTTAGATTCGCAATCAGTGCGTCTAAATCTCTCGTCATCTCAGAGAAACTTTTCTTGTGGTGTGTATAACCTCGGTGGTTCTTAACCTACTTAAAACAGTAAATTTTTGGGCTGTATAGTGTATGGGAAGTAAAGGTTCAGATTCGCAATGAGTGGATCCAATTTTAAACTCCTGTCACCTCTGATAAATTTTTTGCTGTGCGATATGTACAGCAGACATCGGTGGTTCCCCGAGTCGAAATATTGAACCCCATTTGAACCTTTTACTACTCAACATTTAGGAATTAAGAGTACAAAAATAGGTCTAAATTTAATGTAAAATACGATCTTATTTAGCGCCTAAAAGTGGCACAAATTTCCCTTTATACCATTTTAAGGCGCAAAATAGGACGTCAATTTCAACCTCCGTTGAAGATGTACATCCTATCCAGTCCCGAGTCGAAATATTGAACCTCATTTGAACCTTTTACTACCCACCATTTACTACCCAACAGGTCCAATTCAGGGGATAAAGGTTTTGGTGATAGCTACATAGGAGTATCATTTTACTGAGAAGGAGTTACAGGTTTAAATTAGGAGTTTTAGTATTGAAAAGTATCATATTAGGTTCAAATAGGTGTAAATACCATGAAAATAGGTTCAATATTTCGACTCGGGTCGGAACGCACTTAAAAGAGTGGGCTCCAGATGACCGTAGTAGTTAAAATCGAAAAAATATAAATGAATAAAGAACACTAAACAAAATCTAAACGAAATTCGCAGGAAAGAGTTCGTATTTTTTGGACAGATCATGCACGTCATCAGTAGAACTTCTTTTTAAAAGGATTCGACGGGCTTTATCTTTTTCTAATCATCCCTGTCGATCGAGGGAAAAACGGCACATCTATATTCTATTACTTCCAAACAAATAAACATGTATTTTTATCTAAAAATTAAATTTTCTACCTTCTTCTATGCATTAAAATTCTTAGTTTTTGTCTTGCTTTGAAAGAGAATGTACTACTTTGCTGTTGAATTACCGGACATTAACGCTGTTCAACGAAGAAAAGGGGTTTAAAAACGGCACTTGGCGTGATCTAAGAAACACCCGCTTTGTCGGTAAAGACTAAAGTATGTAACTACAGTAAAGTAGAGGACATTTAACATACGTAGCTCACTTGAAAACATAAAAAGATCTCAAATTCATGGTACAATTTTTATGCGTAGTTTAGCACAATTTTTATTTTCCTTTGAATGAGGCACTTTACGTTGCTACCTCTGGTTAAATAGATTACTACACTTTAAGAATAAGTTTATTCGTGCATTGGAGATTTTATATAACTCAATTAATTTGACTTTTGAAATTATACTGGAGTTATTGCTTGAATTTTAATGGACAAATAATTGTATGGATAAAAGTTGAAAGTTAAACGAATTGGAAAAAGTAACAGTAGTTAAAAAAATAAGTTAGTAACTGTATGCGCGAAGTACTTATAAACTACTTAACTGAAGAACATATTTCTCATATCTAACGAAGAAATATCTGACGAAATTAAAATTCCTTTGTACATACATAATTCATGAAAGTTTTCCTGAACTTCTACGTTCGAAACTTTTCTTCTTCTAATTGATCAACTATACGGACACCTGGTGAAATAAGAATTACCTTTGGATATTAATATTCATTTAACATTTATTTTACTCGCATTTATGTTTTTCATCAAACTGTACTTGGCGACATGTAAAAACGATCCTTTTTCGTAATAGAAAAATGTGCCAGAAAGAAGCGTTTTCCATGTCATTATAAAATGCTTGTTTGTGGCAATGGGTGCTTTTTTCTTACATAAAAGAAAATAAAATACATTACAAACACGATGCAAGAAAGCTCAAAGAGCAATTTATTATTCAAACTCAAAGAGCATTTATACGAAAAAAGTCTACTTCTCCGAGCAATACTAACATTCAGTCAAAAATACCGAAATAATAGCATCATTTAGCTAGTTTAATATATAATATTTTCAAATAATATTATAATACTATCTAAGTGCATTATTCTCTTTTAAACAGCGAAACTAAATATATTAGATACTGTTTATTATTCTGAGGCTTCTTTTTCAGTTACATATTTCTAAAACGTGACAAGGTGCTCCTTAGTTACGTCAAGTGTCTCTTTTAACAAATACTATAATAAATAAAGCGCAGCAAAGGTTATAGGAATGTATGAAAGCGGACTAAAATGCCTGCAATATTCCGTACTAACGTAAATTGGGAGATGGAATAACAAAAAAGTACTATTGATTTTAAGTGCCACGAATGATTAAAAATAAATACAGAAAAATGTGCAAACAGGGTAAAAAGCTTTGGATCAAATTACAATGAAACATTCAGTGTATTTTTCGTTCAAATACAATTAGTACTTTCCTGATGATTAAAAAATATGCAGAAATAGAATGTACAATTACAGTTTTCACATATTATTTGATAATCGCGGATACATCGTTAATAAAGGATATATTTGTTTGGAACAATGTAGTGTGTCTTGCAATAGCATAAAATTGGGAAACTTTGAATGAAATCAACATACAAATCATAATTAGTAGTTTCCTGAAAATTAAAAAAATCTAACAAGTACAATTAACGTTACAATTCTGGCTATTGTACTGCATTCGTTATCAAAAGATATATTTGTCGTGTGCAACATAATTTCCGCCGTAATAGGATAAAATTGCTGGTTCATCTATATGCAGCGTTATATTAAACCTTTTGGGAGCTGGGTTAAAATATACATGCGGCATTTGAATTTCCTCGGCACGACTTTAAATTCACATAACTGGTACTCGCAGTCTTCGATGAATATTAACCCCATTCGCGCGTGATGCGCATTACAATATATGTTGAATTTAACAATTTATTATTATCAGCGTGTACCGCTTCGAAGCGCGAATAGTGTGTAATAAAAATCGGATTGTAATAAGCCAATTAAAATTATATCTTTGGCGAAAATTGCGAATGCTCCGCGCGAAAAATGTCGTTTTTAGGGTCAGAAATTTAAATGTGTACGGCAATACATCACATACCTAAATACTTTTCTAGTACAAACTGTTTGAAAGAAATATTCTTAAAATTAAATATTTTATCAGTGGATTTTATCAAAAAGAATTCGATATTTCTTCACGTTATTTTAAAGTATCTTTGCACCTTTGTTTTTGCCGATTAATTAGAGGGGAA
Organism: Cerceris rybyensis; assembly: GCA_910591515.1. NCBI lineage: Eukaryota > Metazoa > Arthropoda > Insecta > Hymenoptera > Crabronidae > Cerceris > Cerceris rybyensis. The sequence goes on along the minus strand of OU342789.1, from coordinate 13,601,014 downwards.
ATACTTCGAACAAAAAAACAAAGAAAGGATAAAGTGTGTACGCAGACAATTTCTTTCAGTTCGTACAATTTAGATTTCCGCAAACTTGTATTAAATATATAAACATTCGTGACAAATAAATAAGTTGTGGATTGGTCTAAATTACTTCGTTCTTGCTATTCTTCAGTATCCATAATATCGTGAAATAATGAAGTTTGATAAGAAGTATACGCGAATGAAGTTCTCTATCAAAAACGTTTACTCTATACCCTTACATCCTTACATTCGTCAAAGAATCATAAGCATTTGATCGTATCAAAGATTATACCTCGAATCACGGAACAGCCTGTAAATTCCCCACCGTTTAAATGGGACAATTTCAAACGTGTACATTTTCGATCAATCACCCCACGAAACCGTTTTACTTGGACAGTCGGTATATATAACTCGGGTCGAAAATGTTTCAATATTGAATTATTGTGGCACGAACGTCTCCAAATGTCAGATAATTTAATTACGAACCCATCACTGTCGCCTACACCAGTTTAAATTAGATTCATTAAATTATAAAATTCAGGCAGAGATTGTTGTAAGTATAACCATTGAGCATGTCTGGAGTTCTTAAAAAAATATTCTCTAATATGACATTAATTAACCACATTTGACATGTCTATAAAATCATAAAAAAAAATATTGTTGCCCTTTGGCCAGGATTTCAGCAAAATCAAACACTACGTGTCAAAGCAATAAATTATTATTATCGTGATTTTATTTCAAGCTCCATTATTCATTATTAAATTTCATTTTTAACCTAAACCTGACACTTTATTTGGGAAATCCTATAATGTGTAATTGTGTTTGTAACTAATAACTTCATACACCTTTACATTGTCAGTTATAAATACATTGAACAGCACTCCGGTGTTTTCGGACGAAGGGTCTCGCGACTTATAGCCATGTTGCGTGTTAAGCCATTCGGGAGCCCTAGGAAAAATGTTGAACGTGATACGCAGGTCACTAAACCTTTCGAGAAATTAGTCTGGAACATTAGTATTAAATGAACAGCCGATACGGCACGGTGTATCGCGACGTTAAGTACAGAGTTAAGAAATTGCAATGATTTTTGGAATTACTGTTTTATGTGTAATTTTTCATGTGTTCTAGAACTCATAAGACAGTGGCTTTTCGTGTGAACTGTTCAACCCTTTGGCGTATGACGTACAGCGACCTTTTGGTTGGCTGTAACCATGGAATTCAACATCGGATTTTGCGACGAATAGGTTCTTCTGGCATAAGAAGAGCACGCATTAGGGCAAGGTATTTTAAATGGAATGTTTACTTGGAGAATTTTCAAATCTATATATGGACCGTTTATTTTGAAAGTGGTGCAAGTCCATTTTTAAAAAAATATGAGATATCACGTAATTTATGCTTAAATTAGTGTAAACTTTTTGTTTATAATTAGTTAGTATTTAATTTCTTAAAAAACGCCAATGCTTTGTCCAATTAAAAATTGGCCGGTAAAAGAAATTGCGTAACCATTGATTATAAAAGTGGTGTAAGTCCAATTTCCATAGACAGGTAGCTGGGTTAGTGACCACTGGTGGCTATATTTGTTTTATTTAACATTTCAAAAATTACAATTTAAGGTTACTTACTTTATTTTCCTCGAAAAATGAATATTTTCATATTAACATCAAATAGTGATACAGATAAGAAGAAGTGGTTAATCAATATTTTATTATAACAATATTATTTTATGACAACTAAACATATTTATTTTATTTAATTTTAAAAAATACACACAGAAATAAAACTCATGAATATAAACAAAAGAGTAATCTGAAGGGTCAGAGGATGATTATAATTCCACTATGAAAAACAAATTAATGAAATGTAAAAAGGGAAGAAGAATTATAGAGGTAGAATCTTCATCAATTGTGGATATGGTTACTAAGAATTTCCAAACATAAATTTTGAGCCTAAATTTTCAGAGCATAAACAAATAATATCAATATCTTATGTTGAGTTTAACAATATATAATTATAGTTAACGTTCAAAACAAAAGTACTACTTCAATTTTATTTCTTGTTATTATCTATATTATGATTATCTATAAACAAAATTAGATTAAAATGAAATATATTTTAAGTGGTATTTGAATTTTCAAAATTGAAATGAACTGATTCTCACATTTGATTAATTATGAAAGTGGTGTAAGTCCATTTGCAGTCCGTAAATGTACATAATTTTAGTTAAATTCGCCTAAAAGAAATTTGTATAATCAAATTAGATATTGATAAATTGATAGAAACATTGTCAGACTCGTCATATTTGACCAATATTTTTTATTTGACAGATATGCTAACCTTTAATTTTCTCGATACAATAGAAAATGGACTTGCACCCCTTTCAAAATAAACGGTCCATATCTTAAGAATCACTTCGTTCTATATATTGGTATCTGTAGTGACACCTTAGGGAATATTATTGAACACTTTAATTTACAATGTTTCATTCGATCATATGAGTTTTTCGTCTTATCGTCGTAGAATATAATACACAGAAAATGCACCTGAATTCGAATATTCCCCCGTCAGTTTTAAAGCTTAAATTTTTGTATGTGATATGTATATTATCGCATATCGATATTTTATCCGAAATTCATCTAAAGCAGGAGATCATAATCGAAATTATCTGTTGAGGCGCACGTCTTCCTCGATTAATTTCGAAGTCGACGTGTTTGGCGCGGGACTAACTAAAGTGCCGCAACCTAGTTGTTTTGGTCTCCCGAATGACGCGACACTCGTTGATGGTGAATTTAGTAGAATTTATTCAACTTAACAACGAATTAATACAACAATATAACACTTATAGAAGAAACAATTTAAACGGCGATAATGTTAAAATGTTAAAGACGTTGATTTCGTGATGATTGTAGCAGTTCTAAGCCGACTGATTGTTAAAGCAGTTCTTGATATTTGTGTGGTAAAAACAGTTCTGATTCCGTTCTATCCGCCAAAGTTCGACTCGCCCTCCAACCGGCCCCCTCCTTCTCACTGCTGTTGGTGAAAAGGGGTGGTATGCGAAATTAGAAAATTTCCGATTGGAGGTTTCGGTATTTCTCAGAATACGATTTTCTGATTGGCAGATAGAACGGAAGTGACGTCGGTCACTGAAATTGGAATTTGTGATTGGCTGGTCACTGTAGGCAGCAGGATTCCAAGAACCGGTGGTTCGGTTCCAAGAAAAGGTGCGAACGCCGAATTTAATTAATATTTTCAATCGGCTAGGCTTATGACTTGAGTCATAAACCAGACGACTGGCTTTGGAATATCTGGCAGCCAGATGGGCCTGCCGATTTCTGAATTTTCGGTCATTCTGCCGAACAATGACTAGCCATGTCGCGCCTAACGGTATGCACAGGGTGTAAAAAAATTAATGGTCATGGCTTTAAGGGGTTGTTCTACACCTCTGGATCGATGGAGATTTGCGAAAAAAAACGGCTGCAAAATTCGGGAAAGGGTAGTAAATTTTTTTTATTGGCTCATCGTATTCGTCTTGTTACATAGGTAAAATGTTTGAGAGGAACCATGGGTCATAAACGAACCGTTCTCTCACAAATTAACTTTTAATTGGGCCTTCCGATCAAAATTTGGCTCATATGGCAGCTGTTCTACGCACGACGGCTCCCGTTGGCAACATTAATATTACCATTAAAAAGGCAAAGTCCTGGTAACAACATATCTACTTGTGCTTCTAACCGAAGACTATTTCTTTACAGTTATAATGCAGGGTCTGTGCGATAATCATAGTATTTATTTGTTTGTTGAAATTCGAGAGATCAATACTTGGGATTATCTGTACATCATAGGAGGGTGGTTTTGTCGTAATTTCCATTTCGCTCTTGTGTACCACCGAAACTCATGAACTACGAACAATTCGGGAACAGAATAAGAGATATGTTTCACTGAATTCCGTAAATGTTTTCCGTAATGCGTATATCGAATTCTGAGCAATTTCGCGTTTAGTATTATATTTCATAAGTAACTACCGACTAGCTGATGAAATTCCGGTATTGTTCCGTGAATACGGAATTCAGTTCCGGCATTTTCGCAAGGTTAATTACGACTTACTTTCCATTCATGGATTCTTATGCAAGTGTGGGATAATTTTCGAGAAATATTTATTACACGGATACATAATGAAATGGAAATATGTGTGGCTAAGGATTTACGTTCTGCAATGTACGATCGTAAAGTACATTTATTATGATCTTTAATTGGTGTTGAACAAATCATTAAGTATATACATAGGTACGTGGGGGCAGCTTGGAAATTAATGAATATTTTCAACACCTTCTTCATAACTTATTAACTAATTATTGAATGTTTAATCATTTGCACTTCTTTAAATCTTCTTACAATTAGTAGTATGAATTAGCTTTCTGAAGTACAGTATGTTTCGTTTTATTCAATTTTTATTATACAATTAATATGCTATAAATTATTTTAGTTGTTGGTTGTTATTCGATTAAGCTGTACCTATATAGAAATGTCCAATTTCACCTTAAACTTCCAACGATCTTTACAAAAATGAAAGTTAACCCGATAGTATCACCTGTCTGACAATGAGTTATTTAATACTAGAATCATCGGTAGTAAATTTGTTATTTTGAAATATACATTGTTACGAGTCGACCGCGTTGCGTGACAATATTAAACAAGTAATTGAAGAAAGTGGAATAATATGGCATGGAAGATGGAAGATTTATGTAATTTATGTTTTACAATATAAACATGGAATATGTATTATATTTGACTACCCTATAAATTTAATGAATTTTTCTAAAAAATTAGGAATCTGTCATTTTGACTACTTTGATAATTGTAATGTTAAATGTCAAAGTATAGTTTTTCGAAAAATGTACTGAACTTATATTGAAATTGATCCCTAAACTTAACCCCTTGCCGTGCCATTACTTTTGTCACGAAATGTATAATGAATCTGAATTAATTACTAACATAACAATTTACCCCCTAATTTCGGATATAGTACATGAATTAACGTAATATTGAATATCATAGTATTAATTTTATTCTATCAGGACCCACTGACATTTACAATTTAATAATTATAGAAGCACTTCAAAATTGACTATTCCGTTCATCGCATCACGAGCAGCACTCGTTATTGTACGGCAAGGTGTTAACGAAGAATGTATATGACACTTTTGTCGATTTCTTCGTGTTGCTTATTTGACTATTATATAATAACTAGACTGCGGATGTTTAAGCAAATTTCGAGTTTCACAAATGCAGGTGAGACAGGAAAACCTATCTAGGGATTTATTGCACTTAATAAATATTACAACAAATACCATACTTTGGATATTTTAGATATATTTTTATATTATGTTCTTTTTGTATATTTTAGCCGTATTAAATTTGACATAAATGCATAAAAATCCGCAGTCTAATAATAACATAAGTACAAGTCCCATAGACTTCATGGTTATTCTATTATTTATACATTCATTTAGTTTTGCTAGACTAAGAGATAATAAAGGGAGCTTTCTTTCGTTGAAACTTTGTTGTGAAAGGATGACACTTTTCCAGAGTTTGGCAAAGTGCACTAGATATGAGTTTTCATACAATCTCGTTTAACTGAAATCGGTTTATAACGTCGAGGAATAAGAGCAAGCATTTCGTGACGACAAAATTGTTAGATTACCACGAAAGCAACCCAATTTCGTGCTTTTAAAGGCCGTCTCCACTTTGCATAAATATTCAAGCGCAGCTAAGGTTTCTGTAAGGGTGAGCGATATCGATTTTGAAAGATATTATTAGATAAAAAAGGATCCCACGCAGTAACACTATTTTTCATATATAAATAAATAAGTTAATGTATGAATTAATATCGAGAAATTGTGAAGTAAATGTTTATCTGGAAGGATTCAACATTTTCGAAAAAAAGGTTGTAATTTGAGGTTCTGAAATATTTTCAAAGAAACGTTAAAAATTCAAAAGCTTTTTAGATTTCACTGGTTTGCAGAAGCATCCAGAGAGTTTTCGCGTTTTGACAGGTAAAAACATCAGTTAAAACAAGGTCTGCGTTTTCATATTTGCTCGGACATATTGTAAAGTATTACATGTAAAAATAAATATTTTATTTTGCCCTACCCTTTCTAGAAATTTAGATTTTATGTTATAGTGTGCCTAAAGCGCAGTTTTTTTTCCTTTTTTGCCTTAATAAATTTAGGAATAATTTAATAAAGAAAGCAAAAGAGGTTTTTTATTCGCACTAATTTTAGAAGAATATTCCAACATCAAATATTCCACTATAAACGTATTATGACTTAAAATGGAAATCGGGCAATTTTGCGTATATTCTGAGAAGTTCTTATAAATCTAAATAACTTCCAGCCGATAATTTTTTCAGGGAAATGCATCCACTGGAGTTTTTCGGATAGTTAATTTTATTCGAGAGGTATTGTTGTTCGCAAAAGAAAAAAAAATGCAGTATGAAAAGTTTCTTCATACTTATAGTACACAACTCTGTGAACTAATCTTTCTATATATTTTTTTTTTCATTTCCAGAGTTCAGAGGTTTTTTATAAATTTCTCCTTGTTAACACATGCATTAGTTATTATACCTTTAGAAGTTATAAACCGATCTACCATACAATAATAATAAAAGAATAGACCACCAAAATATGCTAAATAATAGACGAAATATACCAAACAATTTTAATATCCTAATGTTTATTTTAGTTAAATCAAATTGAGTAAAAAATGATCTTCTAACATCTCACTGATTTAAAGTAATAGTGAGTAAGGTTTGCAAATGAATAAGTAAATCTTAACTTCAATTCTATCGAAAGGAGCAATCACGTTTCTTACAAATTTTTGATACAACTTATATGCAATAGAAAATGTTGCTGTAATTGTAGCAGTAGTGAGCTATTTCAGTCAATTTTCACTGAGATAAGAAGTAAAGGCGGGAAATTACAGTACTGCAGTTAAACTTATCGGTCTGGTTGCTGTTTAAAAAAATATCTAGTATCAAACGAAGGAGAATTCATAAATATTACTTACCGTACTTGAAGAGAATTATAACTTTTAAAAAATGTGAAAAAAGTGTTTCGAACTTTTTAAAAGTAGAACTGAGAAATCGTGACTTTCGGGAGATCTCAGGAATCTTTCAATAACATTTCAATTATTAACGATAGCCGTCCTTCTTGTACACGTATGGACAGATTTATCTTATACAGGAAGTTCGTGAGCAGACAAAATTTTCTGTCCGTAGTCATATCAATAATTAAATTCAATCAATTCTCATATTTTTAATTAGTTCTACATTTAGAAATCATCTTAGGTGTTGCTTTATTGAAAGGGCCAATTACTCAATTTTTTTTTACGTTTGCACTTGATCCCGTGTCGAAGGATTGATTTTCTGTTGGTTTTCACGATTTTTTATACTTGAAAAAAATCAAAAGAGAATTATAATCTGTACGATCTGACCATTAAACTCTATATTATTTTGATTATCTGTAGGTACTCTGTGGATGCGGATATTTCCGTTTTGACACTTGAAGAAAATCGAAAGAGTATTATAAAACGATTTTCTAGGTTCTCCTTTAATCCTCTTTCATTGTATTTTAGAAGGAATTTTTCATTATTTATTAATTATTAATATTACTTAATTTTTTAAAAAGTAAATTGAGTTACAACTACGAAAAAATTAATTTGACGGAAACTTCATTTTTATAACATTTTAGTTATATTAGTAATAACTAATACTGCAGTAGTACAAGAAATTGAACCTGATGAAATGTTTGTTCTAGAGGACCACAATGTACAATATACAACCCGAGACTTTTTACTTTCAGGAATTTTAAGTGAAAATATCAAAGCTGTTCACATAATTAACATTGTTAATGTTTGCATAAAAATGATTATTAATGATAGACTGTACATAGGAATACCTGTAAATAATAAGGAGTTGGAGAGATCTAATGCTTCTCAAATGAAAAGTTCATAAAATTCTAAAAATGTATATAAAGAATGACAGTTGTAGGGACGAATGTATAGTAAACTTTACAATGATTAAATAATAAGATGAAAAATATGATTTCTCGCTGGTTTTATTTAATTATTTATATCTTTATTTTCATTGTTGACATGAAATAAATAAGAAATAAATGAACAAATAAAAGGATTTTTACTGTAATCTATTACAATTCGATGTCTAATTAATAAAAATTTGTATATTTATTTTCCGAAAATAAAAGAGAATCAAGAGAGAAATATAACGACTAATAGAGAACTAAGGAGAATAATCGAAATATGAAGAAAATGTAAGAGAATCATAAATGATGATTTCAGGGTCCGAGATAATCAACAGAAATTCATAACTTCGACTCGGGATGATTCATCAGAATTCAGCAAGAATAGCTAATAGATGCTAGATTCAGTAACCTAGTCTTGAAAGTTCATAATGTTTTTTCTGTAGTCAATCTTCGTATTAAAAGTTTTACTCTATCGCTCGAGGAGAGCCTGGTATATTAAAAAAACTTAAAATTCAACGAACTTCAGGAGATAGTTTTAACCCTGCCGCAGGGAATTCTCCATGGAAAAGAACAATTTCCGTTTGTTTACTTTAAAATACTTTATATACTCTCAGTATTTCTTTAAAATTTCTTTTCTGCTGAATAGAAAGATATTCTTTGTAAAAGATATCTTTAAGAATTCGTATCAATTACTTATGATATATTTTATCAATTTTATCGGAATAAAGTAAGCTAAAGGATACGTGTCGTCCAGAAAAAGAGAGAGTGTGACAAACACTGAATTTTATTTACCACTATTTTCCTAATACTATTGAGAGATGAAAGATACCATAACACTTCTCACTTTCAGTACTTTCCTTCTATTGTGTGTTTTTCACACCTTTTCCACGATGTGATTTTTAAGACCTTGTAGTACGTTACGTAATCCGGTATCATGAAAATCTCTCAAAAGACGAAAATTCGAAACTAGATACACTCTACAATATAAAACTTCAAGAAAGCCGCTATACTTTTCTGCTACTCCTCTGGTATAATACTCTTTAGCGACACACATTCGTTTAGTTACTTTTAGTTCTTTATAAAATCTCGGCAACATTTGATTTGTCTTCGCGTTTGGAAAGATGCAAGAGAATGTTCTTCTTAACAAAATATTCTTTTATGGTGTCTGTTTGAGGGAACTGAAGAAGAACCAGACAGGATAATTTTAACGTAATAATTGAATTCAATATAAAATGTATTATCACCTAATTATGCAGTTGAATATTCTATTGATAACGTCTCTTACTTAGACAGTATTATAAAGGTTCAAGTAAAACATATATTTCCTATGGAGCTAGGCAAATTTGGTTAATATTAATTGGGTTTTTGACAAAGTTAGTTTTACAAATAGTTGAATAATAAAAAGGTTTGTTATTTTTAATACGTTCATACTCTGAAAACATTTGTAACGAGGCATTTGATATCTTGCACAAAAATTCGTTGAATTTTACTAACAAGTTGAAATTCAAGTGATTAAAGCTTGTAACCTACATTGCAAATGATATTTATGTAAATAACAAGGTGAACCGTTTTTTGATGTTTCATTGATTTAGGTGTAATGTTCGTATATTCAATATTATTAATAATTTTAAAACCAAACATCTGCTATGAATTATTCTGTTCTTAATTCAATCATCTTTAACTCGTTTATTAATCGAGCTTACATTTTTTATCAAGGATTATTTTCTAAAATTTCTTATATCAAATAGAAATTGATTAATTAAACCAAGTTCTAATTTCTTTCCACGTGTTTCGCAATACTTAGTGATAATTCCTTGCTTAACACTTTTGTTTCAAACTCAGTAAACTTGGAAACTTTGGTTTTTCTTTATGGATGAGAGATTAAATGGAAAACTTTGTGCAATCTGCTACTCTTTTGATCTTAAATTATCAGCTCACTCCAGGTTAAAGAGGGTCTCCTGAACAATACTCGGCCATGTTTCACGAATGTGATTCCTTGAATTTATTTATTAATAATTTATGAACGCAGAACGTAAAGACAAATTAAAAGAGAAAAATGATAATAGTGAAGGGAAGATGGAGGCAAAAAATTCGACAATTGAATGAATGATCGTGTCGTGGATATGCCATTTATTGTTAAAGGACATCTCAAAGTGTTAAAAGGATATTCCTACAAGTGGCAACAGTCATCAGGAAAATTATTTAGTGAGGTGACAGATTGGAAAATAATTATTTCATTTTCATAGCTTTTGATGTTAGCTTCGCCGTTCATATTAAATAATAATAGTTCCTCTTCCTTTGTTTCCATGAACAGGGTATCCTATACCGCTAATTAGCTTTAATTAAGCATCATTATTTTGTTATAGCACTGATTCTTTTAATAAATGTTCTCCAATTGCTAATGCAACAATACGAAACATTTATGCGAAGGAAAGAAGTAATTTAATTATGTTGATACCTTATGTTTTAGCATTACTTCATAAATTAGACTTTATTATCAGTTTATCATGTGGAGGAGTTATCTCGTTATCAAAGGCAAAAATGGAATATATCAGTGACATTTTTCAACCATGTCTGAGATAAACTTATATCATTGATCCTCCTTGTAATCGATTTTTCAAAATTTATAACGCTGTTGCAAACAACCATCAAGATAATAATTGAAGTATTCTAAGGAATAACAGTTTGCATAAAGATAAAAAGAAAATTCAATATGTATTATCAAGTATTTTGAATTCCTTGGTAGCCCTCTCGAGAATAACGGGATAATTTATAAATTTATGAACTGTATTTCAATACCTACCTTATCACGAAAATAGAGCAACTTCATTTCTGACCAGAATTTGCTTTAACTTTTATTGATCACGAAATTGCAATAGAACAAACCTTTAAATTTGCAGAACACTGAGTTGCCCCAGATTTAAAATTGAAAATCTTGTTTGAAAAATAATTCCATACATGAAGACAATAATTCCCTATGAACACCGTCATATTTTGAACAAAGCAGTATTAACACTTTAATGGCCACACGTCTACGCTGTCACACGTTGCCAGGGGCCGGCAATTTTTTTGAACAATTCAGTTAAAAAAAGTTTATTAAAATTAAGAGAAGATCTTATAAGATCAAAGACTATAAAAAAATACGAAGCCAATAGCAATATCCACACTTATTTACATTCATAGTTCATGACACAGAGAGTGTGGTACTGGCCAATAATTTTCGATGGTAACATGAGACACCTGTGTGAGCGGCCATTAAAGTGTTAATTAAATACATTAAATATACCTTTTTCTAACTAAATATCTAATGATTCGTAACAATAATACCATATACAAAAAATACAAAGATATTTCACTAAACGGAGCATTCGTCATTCCTGTCGTGAATGATTTTCCGTCAAACTCCAAAAGTCACGAATTCATTCGCGAGAAACCGTACACATTCGTCCATACGTCTTCATAGAATCGTTGTTATCGACATACACATAAATTCCACCGAGAGCATTACGCTAAATGCAAAGTTTTGCAATCCGACACTCTCGAATGAGCCTCAGACGGAGCAAATAATAGAAAACCTGGATGAAAAGCCATCGTGATTCCCCTTTTGACTCGTAATGCTGCTTCCTGTGCATCAGTCGCAGACACGCTGCTAGCAATTAATCGAAGTACGCAGAAAAATTAACATACTGAGCTCCCTTCCGTAGTCGGGCCCAAGCTTTCTATCGCGCTTAATGGAACCGACCGAGGGATTAATTAATTTGCGATAAAAGAGGAAGCTTTCCCCAATGATATAGGATGCTTTAAATAACGCCGTGGCACGGGTACTCGTAACGACCATTTATTGTGCAAATTGGAGAATCCTTAATGGTTGGCGCAATTAGCGATACCGATGGCGCGTGACACTAGCACATGGCGCACGCTTCTACCTACATTCTATGGGGTTCGGCTTATAGGATGCTAACTTGAAAAACTCATGATCGATTTATCGAAAGTGTTTGTTCATTTTGAGGAAAAGTTTGAACGATACACTGGCCCATTTTCGCGCTGACAATCGCTGTCGGGGTGATCGATACTTTTCAATCAGTTCGTGCCGTTGCGTTGGGCTGATAATTACTCACAAATACGATTCAAAGGATCCCGATGAAGCCTAAAGTAGAGGAAAAAAACTATAAAAACTGTGAAGTGCAACCGCACTCGCATAACGCCGTCGTTTTCGTCCGTCGAATGTGAATCGTAAATGTTGAATTGTCTGATTCTCCATTTATTTCTAATTTCCACTTGTCTACCGATTTTAATTTGGGGCTACATTTCGTTGCGGTCCGTCGATTGAACAATTACTTAATGTGGAATGTGTAATATTTCGATGATACAAAACGAAATTCTTTTGGATTCGATTGTCAATTGATTATATGTACTCGAAAGATGAGGGTGGTGATAGTTTCATTCATTTTGCTGTCCGATAATATTTATTATTGATGGTATGATTACATTCGATATTTCCACGTACATTTTCTTTCATTCGATACACTTTTTAATTGTTTTAATAAATAACGATTATTTATTGTTTCAGTAACGAAATCTGGCTGTGTTAATTTTTTCCTGTGATATAACCAATTAATAATTGTGTTTGCACGGTTGGTGAAACTTTACGACCTATGAAAATAGTCTATTATCAATTTCACCTTCAGGTAGATGTTACTGATTTAATAATTGTCACTTGAAGAGTAATTTGTAGGTACTATTTCTTGGAATAAAACAATACAATTATACTGAATAGAAACAGGCAACTAGAAAAATACAGGTAACCCTCCTATAACACGGTAGATAAGTTCCTAGAAATTGCCGTGTTGTAAAAACCCGTGTTATATGAGACCCAGTGCCAGTACAAAAGGAGGAGTTACGTTCCGAAAACTTAATAAAAGCAAACAATTTTTTTTAATTATATATCTCTGAAACAGCAAGTCTCACTGCTGATAAGGCGTAAATTACATGACGCTTTTCGCTACAACATCGAAATAACATTATAAATGAGTAAATTATAATTTATTTATATTTTTTCATGTAAAGACACTATAGTTCATTATACCTTCTCATCATATTTGAAAGTAATTTAGTTTTTAAATATCTTAAGGTAGTTCTAGGCATTTATCATTTTCCGATAGATTTCCTTAAAGTTTTGAAAATATATTCTTCATGATATTTTATGATTGTAACCGGAATCTCAACGAGTTCGTCCACACGGTTTATGAATAAATCGTGTTTAAAAATAACATATTTAACATGGGCCTTATGGAATAAAATTTTTACTGAGTCCGTAAAATGTTTTTTTATTTTTCTAATGGAAAAACGAGTCGATGGATTCAATTAAAAATTAGCAATGTATTATTTTATGCTTTTGGAATATTATTGAATTTTTTCATAATTTGTTACTTCATAGTTATAGAGAAAGATGTTTTTTAATGTTTAAAAAGTGAATGAAATGACCTCTGTGCAGTTAGCCTCTGCATTAATTCTTACGCAATTTTTTTCATTTCTAATTAGAAAAGAAACTTTTAGTTCTGAATCCAGCTAGAACTACCTTAAACAAAAATCATGTTGTCCAGTGATGTAAAAGTTCAGTGTTGTACAAAGGTTTCCGCAATTTTCTTTTCATGTTATAGCGAAACCGTGTTACAGGTTACCGTGTTGTAGGAGGAGTACCTATACATCAAAATTGGAAATTGCTAACGTAAGTTAGAAAATAATTAAAGATATATTATTTGCGAAATATTATTTTTAAAAATATTCCTTGAGAACGTAGAGTGAGAAAATATTTTATTACAGTACTACACTGATTTTATAAATACACATGCAGTGTATAAAGAAAAAATGTAACGGTACAGAGGAAATTTGTATAAGAAAAAAGTAAATTTGATTTCACTTACAATTAGAATAAATACGCTTACTTACTCACTGCTTTCCATTAATATTCTTAATACGCCGTATTTCATATGCGAGCAAGGTATTGCGTGTTATTTCAGTAAAATCGAGGATTTTTTTCAAATTGCATCTCACATGAAGAACTGCGCAACATAGTGATATTTTTTTTAAATAGTTTTTTCTTGGTTCCCCTTTTCGATTTGACATATGCATAAAAATAATTTTATGCAATACATATCTCGATCGCATTTCATACAACTCATACTAAAGATAAAAAATTGCAGAAAATGAAAAAATTTGTTAATTAACTCCGCTAATACATTTATATAGCTGATTTAATTTAATTTATTTTAACACCTAGTTTTCTACGTATCCAAAAACTTATAATTAATACTGGACTATTGTTCGATAAGCAAAATATATTTTGCCTGAAGAGATATTTTTATGGATATGTACGTTTCTGTTAAGTGGTAAAAAGCAAGCAAGAATTTCTAAGTACGACGGTAGAAATATTTTCAAGTTGCGCCGTCACGTACGAATAAACTTTTCTAATTTACAGCACTTCTGAGCGAGACAAAAAGCCGGAACAAATAAAAATAGAAATGCGAAAAATAAATCTTCAACACTTCCAAGAGCTCACATAAAAAAGTGCCGTTAAGATATCGTTACACGATTTAAGTGAAAAGTTTTTATTCTTGAAAAAGTGCTCCTTACAAAGTGACAAAAATTCGATATCTTTTTATTATCTTCGCTGCAACGTTTATTATTTGACCATTGAACCCAAACTGTTTCGAATGTCGCATGTTTCGCATAATTTCGAGGTGTAAGCAATTTTCGTTTGGAAATGCTGTGGTAATGTGTAGCGTAAAATGTAGAGGGGTGTAAAGCACGTGTCTGAACTAAATGTGAATGTGTGGAATGAATGTATTTAGATCCATAGGTCAGAATGCGAATGGAATGGTAGGCCAACGTTGCCAAGTCATCTGGCTACGTGGAGAACAAAGCGTTCCATTGCTTTATAAACGTGTCGTTCCAAATTTGTTCTTTACTTCTATTATAATGTCGTATCTTTATTTCCGAACGAACCGCAAAACAGATGCATGTATAAATCAATATTTTGATCATTGTTGAAAAACGAATTTTTTTAAATTATAGAACGAAGCTTTGTTTAAAATTGCTCTGTTTAAACTAATATTCTTCTATGTATTGTACAGTGTAGAGCAATGAATTCGAAAACTCCATGAAATATAGAAAATTTTTAATTAGCGATGAATCTTAAATATGTTTACATCCGAAGAATAAATCATTGATGTTATTACACGCTACATGTGGAATTTCATTTAAAATTCGATTTAATTTCATTCAATTTCCATCGACAACTTTATTAAAATTCGAGTTCCAGAAGTTTTAGGTTGGGAAGAAAATATTTCATTATTTAAAAATTAAATTACTGCTCCTTTGTGTTATGTTCTTCGTGAATTGAATCATTAGTTTTTTAATTATAATTTGACATCCTAAGGACGAAGCGATGGATGCAGATGAAATACAATCACTCCTTTTGTAGCAGACGAAAAAATTCTCATTAGTTCGAAAATGCACAGCAATTCTTTAATATTATAAATTCTAAAAAAAAAAAGAAAAAATAATACAAAGCTCAGATATTTCCTGGGGAAAGAGTTTGATCTATAATACCTGAAAGTATGTACGTCACAATGGTTGTTTTCTTCCACGGAAAACCATATAGAAATATTCCATGAAATATTTCTAAATTTTCAGAAAAAATTATGTATTCGATCTAACACAGACCTAACCCAGATTACAACTTTTCATGTCGAGCAACAGTCAACGCAATCCTTGACCATAGATTTTCGGTTAAAATAATATCAAACTCCGAATATAATACATAGTTTTATATTTTAACTAAAGTATCATTCAATACTTCTATTTACTGTTACCCCCCAAGAAAGATAGCTATTTAACAACACGGAATATTATCAAATTAATTACACTGAATTAATGAAAAGCTGGAAAAATAATTCCAGCCTCATTATTTTACCCTAAAAGAAATTTGTTAGTTATCAGAAAATATTATATTTATGTAAGGATACTTTTCGTGATGGTGCTCACAGTCTCACTTATTGTTACGAAGATTTATTACTATAAAATACATAGAATTAACCCCTTAGCCTACAACCACATACGTATGAGTCTCGTAGCACGGAAAATGGAATAGGAAATTTTGAAGTCTTCCAAAAACTGTTAAATTGACAATATCAGCCGATCACGAAACGGTCTCATTACTTCTGTATTATTAATATCACGTTCAGTCACACGAGATATCAGAAATTAGTGAAACCTCTTGATTTCAGGAATTAATTTTGAGTCTTTGCACGCCCCAGCAGAAAAGAAATCGTAGGTTAAGAGGTTAAAAATAAGAAAGTATAAGTATGAAACACAAAAATAATAGAAAAATAGGCCGCAGCAGTTATCGCGTCTTTTCTCTTTCACGTTTCGTTACCAACTCTTTAACTTTGCGTTCTCCCCTGTCCTGTCTTTTGTTTTTCACGTCATCCTCTCGTTCTCTCTGTCATTCACTCATTCTCTCATTCAATCTGCATTCCTACATTTATATTACGGATTGAATTTTGAGCCAATGCTAAATACATTTGTTTTTGCATTCTTTGATTTAACGAACTCCCATCGGAAGGTAAACAAATTTCTTTGTACACTAGAGAATATCACGGAAGGTATAAGAAAACGTTCATAAACTTTTTCCTGCATCGGCATTCATTTTAAACGTGTACTCGTAACGATGAAGAGATTTACGAGCGATCAGCTGACGTTGTATACGAGTTAAAAGGATAGTTCATTTGAATCACGAGGAAGGATAATCGCTCCACCGCTGACGCGTGATTTGCTTTAATGAACGTTTTTTTCCAGCTGCATTTTTCTAGTTTGCATATTAAATGCCGTTCGCCGTGCCTGTGCACTAATCTTCCCCTTCTATCCCCGTCGCTTACACCACTGGAATTTTTAATGACCGTACATTTCGCGAAAAGGGGGAAAATCGCATTAATTTAAAGCGGAAATTTCTGATTCGCGCGCGTCATTTATGTATATCGTTGTTTTTATCCTGATGTCGCTAAAAAGTATGACGCATTGGAATTAAGAGGAGGAATTCTGATTGATTAAAAAGGATTTAACAGAGTTAAGGTTTTTAAATTAGACGCGGAGTAGGTATAACCGAGTGACGTGTCTTTTTGCTGTTTTCTTTTTGTTTTTTTTTAAGATAACTAATATTCTGGAATGGTTCATGAAACTCGTGAAATGTAATAGTTGAAATAAAATGGATATCGCTATTCGATAAAATCAATTATGTGAATTTTTGTAGTCGATTCTATTTGAATTTCATTTCTAGTGTATGACCAGGAAAATGGTGATATATTTTTGTTAATGTAACGTAGAATTTTGAATTTACATGATATTTTACGAATAAATTCAATGTTTGAATAAAATTCTTCGAGGGATTGTAGTAATTTAAAGAAAAGCTAGAGATGTTTTATCACGACTCTTTATTCACGATTATCGTGTCATTGTTTGTTATTTTATTTTGCTTTTTTTTCTTCTGTATTCATCGTTTGCACGAAACACGCAAACTTCTCTTGCATCTTCCAATGTCATTTCTACATACACATATAATTTATATGCCGCAAAAATTTATATACCGAGTAGTTTCTGCATGTTAAATAACTAAAAATTATCGAATATTTTACGATATCATGACATTGGAGATGCTTTCGTTTCCTTCATTATTGCCAATTTTGTTCAATTATTTCATGTCAGTCATATTATTCTTGCCGCTCGATATTATCAATTAAAATATATTCCATTCCTCGATTCGTCCGACAAGCATCAAATAAATTAAATGCCCGCGGTAAAAATGTAATACATTTCGAAATGAATTCTGTGGTAAAAGCGGCACTCATTTTTTATGTCAACATGAAATATGTACAAGGTTTTGCAACAGCTTATACCATTTTTTCCCGTTTTCTGCATTTGCATCTTAACGATGTATTTTCATCTTAAAATCATCACAGGAGAATATTTTAACGACAGGGAATGGCAGTGGACGGAGAAGCTCGTTTAAATTAAAAGCGAAAATTATATGTCGCCATTCCTCCTTTTCTGCGAAGATTTACTTAAGGAATTATGTTAAGTAAGCAAAAAGTGTTGACTTCGCAAAGATACATAGGTAAATCATGGACAAAAACAACATCTTCGTCGAAGCAAAGCATGAAATATGCCCACAATGAAGTACAATATCATCTGCAATTGGTAAAGGAATTATCTTGTATCGAAGAAGCGGTAAAAAAGATTAAATTTTATTTTTGTTTCCCGATGCAACGTCAATTAAGTTAATATGAATATTCTACGCGATAGTGAATGCTCTGTTAATAAAATATATAAAACTCTCGTAATAACGATGCATTGAATTAATATTTAAAGTATGAAAAGAAAAATAAATACTTTCATTTTGTGAATTTTTTGTAATTTTAAAATGGTAAAATCATTTGTGAGGTAAACAATTTTTTAGTGTTAGCGAAATACAGGGGAAGTTCATTCAATATTCGCGACAAAAGTATAAAACCTCACCCATAAATTACTAACTGATTATAATTTATAAAAGTCAGCTAACAATATTCGTGAAATTATAATAGCGAATATATCTGTGATACTTGCGAAGAAAGTTCACAACATATCGTGTTCACCGATTCTGATAAAGCTTCACCTCTTCGTGAAGTAAAAACCATTATATGGCATGTATTATTTTGGCGGTAATAGCTCTAATTTAAAGAGTTAATTAGTCCTCCTTCCATTACTCTGCTTTTTTATCTTGGAATCCTTTTAAAATGCCAAAAAGGTCTTTCCACGAAAATTTTATCAATCTTTCGACGGAAAATAACTTCGTGCATTCTATAAAAGCGATAAAATACCAAGAATTATTTTTCTTATCGATCACTTCTTATCGCGTCATGTTTAATCGGTGAAAAGGTAATTATTTTTGAGCTATGTAGTAAACAGTAGGAATAAATGAAATTCTGTGAGACATAAATGGCTCGTTTAAAGTATCTACTTTTTGTGTGAAATGAAGCGAATTTTCAGAATCGTCAGAATTTGTAATTAGGTTTGTTATCGATACTCTTTGATATCTTACAATATTAACTCGTAATGAATAATGCTGACATAAAATCTACCAAGTTCCTTAACATGACTTTTTAATTTTTCCAAAAAATTCTCCAACGTATTAGTTTCTTATTTTGGAAAATAAAAAAATATAATTTGTGGATTGTTTCAATATATTAAATTGTTTAGATATACAAGATGAATCATTGACAGCTAAACTCTTAAAATTGTAAAAAGATTACTGTTCTTTTTTATTCTTAAGTCTGCATTTTTTCGATGGATGATGCAATTAATCTGTAATCAACGGCATAAGGAATTATTGACAAAGCCAATTCTTTTTCGATGGCCGTTAAAGAATTAGGTTTTCAGTTAAAGGATGAATGTTTGTTTTATAGTTGTGAACGTACCTGTATATGATCTGTGCCTTTGAAAATATAAAAAATTACAACAAATGAACCTCAAATATGTCGTATATATCTACTTAAATACTTTCAATTTTTTCATATGAATTGTTATCAATTTTATTTGACAAATTCTATCGCTTTAATTTATTGATCACCTCTCAAACTGCGTTACTTTTACGACGGGTTATTTGAATTTCGTTTTAAATTTATATCTCCCATTTTTCCGAGACGTTTAGGTATTTGAGAATACGAAATATGAATCTTTAAATTCCTGTCCGTGCAATATATTATGAAAAAATTCGTTTCTTGCGCGAAACCATAAAAACAGTAAGATATTTAACATTTTTCATGTATGCTGGAACGACTAGGACAATGTACTTATTGTGTAAAAGAATTATTAGAAATTTGAAAAATAGAAAAGAATTAATAAGTTCTTCTTTCAGCTTAGACTAGTCAGTTATAGGAAACCATTACAAGAAATTATAATTTGCACGCAAACTTCATACCATTTTCAATCATTAATTACGTTGAAAATTGTCTGTCTTTACGATCTCTCTTACATTTCATAACTATACAGCAAGAATTAAAGACTCAAGCGGCTAAAACATTCGTGAAATTGATGAAACTAATAATAAACCATTCTGTTCGATATTTGGTACTTGGAAGTGTCAGTTTGAAGATATCCGCAAATACTTTCGATACTTTTAGTTTATTGTAAATGTCAATACCTGAATATTGCTACTTTACTTTCATATAAAATATGAAACAGATTATGATTTTTATAATCTTCACATAGATGTACACAAAATACAATACTACTACTGTGCGAATTTATCAGAACAGAAATTATACCCTTTCATGTATATCTCCTATGTATCCCAACAACTACATAACGAAAAACAATAATCTCACAAAATAAAATATAGTTCTTCAACCCTTATTCATAAGAAAAGTATGCCGCCCTGCTCATGCACCATAAGTTACATATGTAAAAACTTCCTTCTCACTATCCTAATTTCATGTCACATATTTAATCTAGTTTACCTGTTCCTTTTGGTCTTTCAACGACGGCCTCTCGTCTTAATGAAGAAAATGAAAAAGTGCAATAGCGTCAGCAGATGTTATTAACGTTTACCTTACCAAATTATTAAGTATAAATTAAATTCGCCGTATTAATTATAAAAAAGAATATTTTCTTAAGAAAGAGGGGACGTAGAAAAACTGCATTCCTGTCGAGAAAATTTAGGTTGAAGTGCAATGAAGAGTGCAAGATATTGCGTAACCTAAAGCACCCTACGCTCGAGGGTACAAAAGTAATGCGCTGAAATGCGGTTCCGATATGCAAACTGCGGTGACTCCACGGCTGCGAAACAATGGTTGTAAGCTCTGAATTTGGGAACAAGGGGTCGTAACCGGAAGCGACTTAGCGACTCTGGAACTGGAATCTTCCGCAGGAACACTAGACGGCTTGTACCGTCGAGTGGTATTAGCCCAAATAGTCTCCTGGAAGTACATATTCTGAATATAAAATGCGCTTGCGTTATAGTTTACGTTTACAAAGATTTTGCAAAGATTCTTGTTCTTATTCAGTGGTTGCTAACGGAGGATGTTATACTTCAAGTTGGGGGAGGTTGAAAAAAATGGATAATCAGAGATGAGATATATATCGTTCGGTATTTTTCGAAGCTAGAAGCGCATTAAATAAAATTTAACCCCTTAATCTATGGTTTCTCTTGTGCCGAGACGTGCAAAGACTCAAAATTAACTCCTAAAATTAAAAGGTTTCACTGATTTCTGATATTTTGTATAATTAAGTAAATGTAATATTAATACGTACTAGAGAAATAATGAGACCGTTTCGTGACCGGTTGATATTGTGAAGTAAATAGTTTTTGGAAGACTCCAAAATGTCCTATTCCATTTTCCGCGCTACGAGTCCCACGCGTACAGTTATACAGTGCGGCTCGGTCAACTTGGCGCCTCGGCGGCGGAGCTTCTCACTTTCAATCGCCTAGTCGCACCATTTTGTTTCCTGGAGTCCACTCGCTCAGCCTCTTAAAGGAAGCACCCGACAAAGTCGTAGCATTCAAATATTCTTACTAGTTTTGCTGGAGGAGCGAAATATTGTATTACATTGTTTTCTCGTCCCGCGCTCCGTTTCATCAAGGAGAATCTCCTCATGTGGTGGGAGTAATTCTGCCGGAGTTTATCCTGTTTTTACTATAGAGATGTAAGAAATCTGGTGCCTACGCCGATGTCCTCACTGCCGCCACCCAAATCGCGTTGTCTCCCTTGCTTCGATCTGCAGCGTACTCTCTCTCTTCGTCTTTTAGTTCGATTTGTATGTGTAGTTCTTTTAACGAATCACGAGGTAGAACGTCAAGTCCCTTCGCGTACGTGTGACAATCAGACTTTGCCGAAACAGGCCTACTTTCCATGTGCCAAGTTGGCCGAGCAGCACTGTACTTAAATGAATGTGAATTGCTACGACTATGAAAGAAGAGGACAGCAGACACGGGCTATAGAAAGAGATAGGTAGTGCGAGAGCAGTCTTCCCTTACGTCCCAAGTGACTTCTTTCTGATCCGTTCCAGTAGTTTTTTGGTTTCTAGAATACGAGAATTAACACTTCGACCGGTAGCATATCATCCCTTTGCGTTCTGAATTATTTTACTAACTTTTCGTCAGATAAGCAAATACGGTCTCAGCAAATTGTCTACTGTTGATTATTGATTTTTATTTAATAATAGAAAGAATTGTACACACTGCGGTATATTTCAGTTGAAATGCAAAATTATAGTCATCTCAAAAAGTCGATAATTAGTAGATGAAATATTAAATAGCAAAAAAAGCATTGTCTAGTGTAGCTCGACATAGGGGTGCAAAGGGTTAACAGGCTTTCCGAGCCACACGCTTTGGACTTTTAACTTATTAATCGGTTGCCACGATAATTAATAAATTAATATTTATCATTATAGTTTACTGCGCCATGGACTCAATGACGAGAAATTGAAATTTTCGAAAAGATATCGGTGTTAAGGAAGTATTTGCGCCCATGTGACCGATCAGAAGCCGGTAGAACGTTAAAAAAATCGTGGTCGGAAAAGAGTTAAGTTTTTTGGGTGCACAAATGGAAGCTTAAAATTAATGATGACAACTTTGTATACATCATGATGATTGCCACTTATTTTCTGATGATGGAGTTACAATTGTAATAGATTTCGTTGTGCTGATGTTTCGTAAAATTTATATTAGCCATATTCGAGTTTTACATCAGCTTCAACTCGATTTTAAAATGAAACACCCTGTATATCGGTAATTACCACTGAGGAGTAATTAACAACAAGAAGGGGTGAAGCCGCTGCGTACTGAAATTCGCGCAAGCGGACGTAAAGCTGGAACTTACAATGGGGATCTTATACAAGCAAAGCTCACAGGAAAAAAAATTGCTGACAAACCGTGCTTCAGAGAGTCCCTATTTTTATCAAGAAAAAAAATTGATTTTATCACAAAAGTTTATTTTTTAAGAATATTATTGACTCGCCTTTTTAAAGAATTTTACCCGTAAAAGTCTGCTACTTGAGGCTATTTTTTCCCTTTTTGAACGAACAATGTGTGGAAGAAAATTATTATATTTTCCCTAAAATAGAATTTGTAAAACATAAGTATCAGAATATCGAATTGGTCCAATGTACTCATAATTTCCTTTGTTTATATAAGTTATTAACATTAAGATAAGATAAAATGATTTGCCACCTATTCCTTAAACAGGTAATTCAAGAAGATAAAAGTGTCTTTTTTATCTTTACTGCATCGATTTATCTAACGCTAGAAAAATCGAATGGAACTTTATATTATGTTTCTAATTATTGAAATGTGTTATATACAGGTAACCCTCCTATAACACGGTAGATATGTTCCTAAAAAATGCCGTGTTGTGTGAAACCGTCTTGTATGAGACCCACAGCCAGTACAAAAAGAGGGGTTACGTTCCGAAAACTTATTGAAAACAAATGTTTTTTTTTTTAATTCTACATAAACAACTTAATTTTTATTAAAAATATATAAATGTATGTACAACACAAAACAAAAAATATTATTTTAATTTGATTCAACTATAATTTAATAAATTTCTTCATCGTCACTGTTCAATATAATCAATCGAGGAGGTTTTTTTGGTGGAATGATATCGCCTTCAATTTCAGAACTTTTTTCTTCATTTAAAGTTTTCGTATTTTCTTTCCTCTTTAAAAAAATCTGTAATTTTACTTTGCTTTCTGGTTCTTACCGGAGCAATGTTAATTTTTCCTTAATATTTTAAAGACGAAAAAGCTGTTCTTTGACACATCGTGGCTCGACACAGACTGTCGATCAGCAGCGTGCAATACTTTTGTTTTCAAGCCACGGAGATGAAATCAAAATAGTTTATGCCACACTGTATCTTTAAGACGGCAAGCCTCGTCGCGGCTATAGAAGTACAGTGTTGTATAAAGCTTTTTGCAATTTTCTTACCATGTTACAGCGAAACCGTATTATAGGATACCGTATTGTAGAAGGGTTTCCGCAATTCATAAATCGTGTTATAGCGAAACCGTGTTATAGGATGCCGTGTTGTAGGAGGGCTACCTGTACTTTGAACACTATAAAATTGGATAACATCCATGATAATTTCAGACATTCACCATTTAACTGTGTTTGACGAGTATACTCGTCATGCGTAAAAGCTACCACTGGTTATATGAATTGTAATTTTGACGAAAACTAAAATATATTCGAAAATTTCAAGATATAACTAAAGGGTATAAATAATTTGAAATAGATTTATGCTCATTTCTCGAGTTTCGTGTTCCTAAATTCAAAAGAATTCTCGCCACAGTTAACTGGTTAAATAATATTACCGCTCAATTTAAAAGTGAAAGAAATTAAAATATCTGTATTTACTCTGTGAATCGTGTAGAAAATTAATGGCTTAATTATTTTTAATTTGAACTCGCAATTTCGCGACTCCCTTTTCTCCTCACTTTTTTTCGCATCCTACCTTTCCATTACATTCGTGTAGTTCGGCTATTACGAGCTTTCTTGCGGTAAAAAGCCCCAATTCTTAAGAAACGAATTTATTTGTGCCTCCGGGTATAATTAGAGAGGCATCTATAACTCAGGTAGAATAATTGAAGCACCGTTACAGGTGGAAATAAGAATTCCTCCCTGAGAATAATGCAGCTTCAGAATTTAAGAAGTTCAGACTTTTTACGAGACAGCCGGAACCATTTTCTGAAATTTTATAATAAAAACATATAGATAAGAAACGAGAAAATGTCGTATAATAAAACATAACTATTTCTCTTATAATGCATATACCCATGTTATACGAATAAAACTGTACGTATAGAGAACATATGGAGATAGAAAATGCTGGCAAGTATCTGTAGATAAGATCTGAAAACAACGGGTTAGAAATGGTGCTGGGAGCAGAAACGAAAAACGGTCCAGATGTTTTCTCACAAACATTGCAAGTTTACCACTTTGTGAATTTATTCATGGGATCGAGATGATTCTTTTCAAAATTTTGTAGAACTTTCTCTTACAATTTTTGGATCAAAATATTAGCCATTTTCTATCAGTGAAATAAAAAAAACATCGATTTAAATTATTGGAATTAAAGCTGCAATTAGATTCTGCATTATTTCAAAGTTTACAAAGATATGTCGTAATACTGACACATTTACTCTCTGTTGAAACAATGTATGTTTGGAGCTTAAGGTAGTTCTATGCAAATATATTTTTTTCGACCAATTTTTTTTTAAATTTTGGGTATCCATGCAGTATTATATTCCAAAACAATTTGCGAAAGATCAATAAACTTAACCACATAGTTTATGAGAAAATTATTTTCAAAATAAATTATTTTTACACGAATCTTATAGGGACAGCCATTTTTACATGCCTTGGAATGCAGGTTTTTATTTTTTTTAACCGGAACGAGTCGACAAAAATCTTTATAAAAATAGTAGTGGCCTAATCAATTCAGTTAGAACCCGATGTAATTTTTCTATCATTATTTACCACGTACTTATGAAGAAAACTTCTATTAAAAGTTGAAAAAAATCTATGAAACGCATGCCTTCACACAAACCATACTTCATGCTACTTGGGATTACTTTTGGATGTTCGGCTTCTCCACTAGAATGAGTTAAATTTCTGATTTGTGTTTTTAGTTTCCCTTTATTGAGAATCTCCACTGCTTTCAAATTTCTTTCGAGAGTTTTTTTTTCACAAATTTGTAATTTGTCGTTTTCAAAAAAACGTCTCAACTCTAATAACTGTCAAATTCTCATTTGTATTTATAGGTTACAGTAGCTTGAATGATGTGATGATGCCACGATGTATTTGTCATAGTGTACGTCAAAAAATTCTCTCTATGTACACACCTTTTTATGTGTAGTGGGTACCGTATCGACAAAAGTTTGATTTAAAATAAATAAATTAGAATTATTTCGCATATTTAAACAATTATTTTTCTCTTTATAAACATTTACTATGATGATTATAATAGAATAGTAGAAGTATTTTCACCAATTTTTGTGAAAAAATTATATAAAAAGAATTAAAATCTGAAAACATAAAAATAAATTTTTTGTTCTGAATATGCATAGAACTACCTTAAATTCTAATGGTGAAACAATATAATATTGTCATAAAATTTTACTAAAAAGATGTTTGAAATTATAAACATAGAAAATGAACACACTGACTGTACTACTATTTACAATTCTGTCGTATGAATTAAGTATCTCGTTTCTACTGAAAGCATTTGTAAGCGTAACGATATTTTTTAAAAGTAGAATTCTTCGTTACGAATTATAATTCCAAGCTTTCCAAGTATTTAATGTATGATCCTTTGTATTCACGCCAGCCGCGAGAAAACAATTACTCGTATAATTATATTTTCAAAGTAACTAACACGAATGCATGAGCTTCATTAATTTATTTAATCGTGCCGTTAATGTAATATGTTCTGTTACAAAAACTCGCTGATAAGCATGGGCAAGAAAAAAAAATTAAATTAATTGCGAGAAGAATTGCTAGATAACTGCTCATAAAGAAGTTTTAATTAATGGCCGTAAAACACTCGGAAAAATATATGTTTTGTCTGCCGTTGAAAGGAGGAAGACGCGAATTTTTTTTGTTTAGACTATCAACCTGAAAATATTTTTAGTATTTTCTTCTTTTATGTTGCAATATCGTTTGGAATCTTATATCTCTATTATTATCAATTATACACTAATTAAAAGACAATTATACACATCGTTTATCGTATATAATAAAATTAACTTTCTCCAAATTACAATGACACCAATTGAATATTTTAAACGAATATAATCACGCAATACTGACTCACTTTTATGGAGCACTCGCCAATTCTATAATTTACTTACATTCATTAGTTTATTCGTAAGACATAGAAAGTCAGCCAAGAATAAAAACAAAGTAGCCTAAATGGACGCAACACTCAAAATGTAAACACACCCTAAAACATACGAATGATGTAAAAATAACAAATATGATATTGAAACGATATGTGTACACTGAATTTTAATAACATTTGCTTTATTTTTCTCCACTCTCAAATATTTCGATTTTATAACTGAATCAACAGTATAATACCAATATGTAAATAACAACACACTGACTCTTTCAACGTTAAATTCATTTCACTTTATATCTCATAATCAAGTAATACAGATGTGTTGACACTAGAAATTGATTTATCTCATACAGTCACATCTTGTTTATACTCTCTTAACATTGATGTACATAATAACACATGTAATTAGAATGATGAGGTCACATTGCGTAGCAAAAAATATTCAATTTGACATTTCCGCTGAAAGCATTCGCTTCCAATAGAATCTAATAAATCAGCACCGAGTGTACTTGGACACTAAGGGACTAAGCACACACAAAATGCCCACTCGTCTGTGATAAATTTAAACGGCTAATAGTAGTGAAATGTTCACAGTACACTGTGCTTTTCAATGATCATCAGTACTGGAAAGTATTTCCGTTCAACAGTACCTCATTTGACACATCAAACATTAAAATCAATGGGGATAGGTTCATCCTCAACACTCCTGTGACTAACCACAGTGATTACACCGTTTAATTGAATAGTTCCATAGATAAATTGATTTTTCATCGTGAGTTTTGTAGCTTACAGAGCTTCAGACAAAGAAACCCATTGATTTTCTCGTCACATCGCTGTATTTATGATGCGAAACGTAAAACCGTTAGTAAATGCTTTATATATTGATATTTTAAAAGAAGGAGGTTAATATACTTTGTCAGAATATATTGTACCTCATTTTTCTTTAAAGTATCACTTTCTATCACTTCCCTCTTGACGCAGAACTTTTTTTGTCTTTCTCTTTCTCTATTTTCGTTTTTCTATTAATTTACTGACTTGTGGGTTTTACAAGAATCTATTATGCTTTATTCAGGCGTATAGCAACAACAGTCATACTACTATAAAAATAGATAATATTATAAAATCAATTTATTTGATTCCATTGCAAAAAGATGAGCATTGCCATTGATGAATAGTTATATAATAGATAAAAAAGAAAAAAGAATTTTAAATAATCAAAAATACTGCAGCTAATTACATTATATACAAGTATGCACTTTTTTAAAATGAAAATAATTTCATCAGTTTCTTCATTGCACTGTTTCGTATAATTTAAAAAAGGAGTTTGATAAACTCTTCCTGTGACCTATTGTTTAGTGAACATGTTAATGCAATTATTACAGATGGAGGTTATTATTTAAGTAAATATATTCACGTATTAATTAATACATCAATAAAGATTTGTTACAAGTCGTAAACGTATCACGATGTTTCGTACATATGTATGCAAAACGGCAACAGCCTTCACACTACTCTCATTATTTGTTTTTATAATCTTTCATTCTGGCAATAGATGTATTCTTTCCTACATTCTTCTCAATAAAAACTATCATCTTCACAATTTATCCAATTTCGCATAAATATTCTGTTGAAACTCAAACTTTATATAAACTTGGAACAGAGATAATTTATTAATTGAACATATTACAATTCAATATTTAATGTATGACATTTGCCATATTACATTTCTATGGATATAACAAAAACAATACAATGTTAACATGTGAATATATCTCGGATTACAGGGCTGTATCCTCAACATATTCGTTCATTCAATTGTATCCATATAAAAAACAATAAGTAATTGAAGTATTCTTATATTATTCATTCATTTCCATTTTCTCGTGTTCGCTATCGTAAATGCGAGAATAGCCGTCGTTAAAATGTTCTGTTCACGAAAGCCAAACAATTTCGAGCAACAGTTAGTTGTTCCTGAAAGAATAACTTTCCAGCTAATTGTTTCTTTCAGAACAGTGGTAATATCTTTTCCTGTGCATTTCTGAATATTTCAGTGTGAAAGCACAACGGAACAAGTTTTACAAATATTTTCGAAAACCCTTGCGATCCGGACAATGCAGCTGGGAACAATCACGAGATTTGAACGCGGAACGGTTATTAATTTAATACAACTGTGCTTCTGTATAACTATAATACCATAACGGCGAAGCTGCGCTTGTAAAGTGACTCGAGAGGCTTGTAATGGCTATGTAAACACTACAAACAATTTACGATGGGAAATTTAATTCCATCCAAGTACTTAACGGCTGACATTTACTTTTCTTTATAAATATAAGTTGCAAATTATACCTCGTACAAATGGTCAAATGTATTTCACTTCTACACAAAATTATTTCAATCTTTGTATCATGATGATTTCTAAAGTAACGAAAATCATTTTTCAAATGCAGACAATTATAATTGATAGAGAATTAATCATTTATGTCGTAGAGATAGGTACTAACGCGTGCTTCCTATTTCGTACATCAAAATTGATAATTCAGTATTCATTATTAAGTAGATAATTACTATATATAATAGGTTTTAACATATGAAATGTCCGATTTTGGTTTATCATTATTTCAAATTCTGTTCTGACAAAAATTATTAAAATATTTAGAGATATTTTACATTTATCGTTAAGAGCAGGGTTTCTTTTGTCAGATACGATCTTTATCTGTTTTGCATATGCAACTAACTTTACAATTTTGTGCTTCGATTTACAACATGAATCAACTCGATTTTCGCGCACTTTTCTTGTATGAGTGGAAAAATGATGACAACGCATCCGCAGCTGCTCGAAATGTCAACGCTGCATTTGGCAATGATGCAGTCGATGAACGTATAGTTCGTCAATGGTACCAAAAATTTGAGGCCGGAAATGGAAATTTTGAAAGTGAACCTCATGGAAGGCCAGAACTGAGCATTAACGACGGTCATTTGAAGCTTGCAGTTGAACAAATTCTCGAACAACGGTCAGAGAACTTGCCCAAGAATTTAATGTAAGTGCTATAACGATTTCACGCCACTTGAATTTGATCGGCAAAAAAAAAAGTTGGATAAATGCGCACCACATGAATTGAACGATCGGCAAAACCTTCATCGTTACGAAATATGCAATTCTTTACTGATTCGAAACCAAAATTTTGTTCTAAATTATGAAACATTGCCTCATCTTCCTTACTCCCCGGATCTACCAGGGAAAACCGAATTAGATCTGGCCATATATAGCAGGCTGTTGAATTAGTTACACGCCACGAGCCTTTTTTGAGTCGCTCCGCCTGCTTCTCCTTCCCAACAATTTCACCCAACCAGGAACGACTTGCCAGACTCGGCGTATTACACGAGTATAGTGGCGCTTTAGGGCGCTATTCGCCTCTGTTCGCTCGCGCTGGAAAGACGCCGCGCACGCCGATTACGGGAAAAAAAAAACGATGCGCGTATCCCGTCGACTGACGTTATCTGTCAACGAACAGTTTCAGATCGCGTCACATGGCGTTTAGGTTAAAACAAAAGTATTACTAGTAAAAAAGTATGCTCAGATATGTCTTGAATTAAATGCGATTAACAGATTGTTAGCAGAAAAACATTGAAATTTAACTTTGTTGCATTCCTCGATACAAAACGAAAGAAGCGCGTTTTCGCTGCTTGACATGTAAGACACCATTTTCTCCTTTTATACATATAATATAGCACGGGCGTTTATGAGTATTTAAGCCGATAAGTACAATTTACAATAGACTCGTTTCCCGCCAATAATACAAATATAAATAGCGTTGTTCGTGACGTCACTCTTGTAAGAGTGTTCCCTCGATGTATGCAAGGCGTCGACTCCGTAACGACTGCCTTGCTATCCCTCGTTGTTATTGCTGGGTCCTTCGAGGACCTCCTTTTCCTCGAAAAGGCCCGGTAGGGGTGAGGGTCATTTTCCTCCCTCGCTGGAGGAATTGTCCTCTTGACGAAAGCCAGGCGTGTAAACGCCTAGCTCGACGCCTCACTGGCGCAGAGTCTTACATTCGGCCATCCTGCAGGCAGTGCTTGTCCCCAAGCACCATGTGGTTTTCTGAAATAGAGGTCAAGAGAACATCCTTGAAAATAACGTGGCATTGACTAACTTTTATAACTTTAACATGGAAGGCAATCCCAATGGAAACAATACTCCCCGGCTTTTCGCTGTTGCTCTATCATCGCGCAGATGATTATACTCGTGTTGTTTCCATCGGCGAACAGCAACACATTACAATCAATGTGCTCGTCGCCGAATTGATTTCCTCCGTTGGGTTGCTCCCTCGTTGAACGACGATAACACCGCGTTGCTGCGAAGGTTATGGCGGTGCTACCGTCACGTTGACTATCCCGCGAAGTCAACTGCAACCCTTTCTCTCGTTGTCGTGCAGTTCAAGCTGGTACCGTTGCTGCTTTCGCTGCGTTGATTCTGCATTGAACAGCGATACTGCTCCAGCGAAGACTGCATGTGAAGACTCCCTCGTTGCTCAGCCGATGATTCGATGTGTCATCGTCGTACGTCGACAGATGACCATCTCATCGTTATGCGTCTTCGAAAGTGAAACGACGGACAACCGATCTATCGTCGCGCATCTGAAAATGCCGCGGCGAACAACCGATCCATCGTCGTGCATTCGAAGATCCCACAACGGATCACATTCATCGCCGTGCATCCGCAGATGCAACGTCGGATAACCGTCGTCGTGGGTCCGAAGACGCCACGACGGATAACCGTCGCCGTGGATCCGAAGATACCACGACGGATAACCGTCGCCGTGGGTCCGAAGACGCCACGACGGATAACCGTCGCCGTGGGTCCGAAGACACCACGACGGATAACCGTCGCCGTGGGTCCGAAGACGCCACGACGGATAACAAATTCATCGCCACGCGTTCGAAAACGCCGTGACGGATAGCCAATTCTCCGACGGTGTCCACGTTGGTGGCCGTCGTTCTGCAGCGACGACGTCGATTGGGAAACCACTTATTCTCGTCAATCGTGCCTTCGTCGCTGTCCGTAAAACATCTGTGAACAATCGTTGCAGCTTCGATTTATACTCAATACAAAAGGAATATTTCAACTTTCAAATTTCGAACTGCATTAACTCAGGTAATACAGTTCTTAACTTCCCTTTATTTCCGACGGCTAGCCATAAAAACGTATCACCTGACATCCCGAACATTTTCGTACTCTTGGCGCCGGCGTAACCTTGCCGTGCAGTTGTATCCCTTTGGGTCTCGAGCAGGTACCCGTCCATCGGGCAGGAACACGCCGTAGTAACGGCCTATTCGTCGTCGGTGGATTTAAAACTTTTAAACGAACTGCTGTCTCATTGTCACGCATCCGAAGATGCTATAACGGACGACAGCTTCTTCGACAGCATCCATCCGTCGATCTACGTCGACCACATCGTCTGAGAATTTCTCTGATTCTCGTCATGTTCCTAGTCGCTGTCTATACTTTTCTGCGAACAATTATTACCGCGCCTGTTTATACCTAGTACGAATGCAATACTCAACCTTTCAAATCTCGAACTGCATTAACTTGTATAATGCAATTCTCAACTTTCCTTAACGAAACCGCCATCCATCCGCTCAGTTTCGTCACCTGCGCTCGACCATCCTGAAAATATTCTCCATTGTCCTGCCGCCGGTGGGCCCTTGCCATGTGGCCGCTTTGCCTATGACCTTCGCAGGTACCTACGCGCTGTAGTCCCTTGGTCACTGAACCCAAGTTTGTCCTTTTCCGCAATTGCCTTTTTTTTTCTCTTCCTCGAGTCTTTCCAGAGTTTTTATTTCATCGCAGTACAACTTCCCAACTTTACAAGTGGTGCCCATTTTCCTTGTCCTTGTCCTTTTCGTTGGGCCAGACGCTGTCCTTTACACTTGAAAAAGTCGTCTTTCTCAGAATTATGCTTTTTCCGGATTTCGACCATCACCATATTTTCCTCGTGGACGCATATGGCTTGCACTTGTAATCCTGTGTACCATCGACTTGCCGTGTTTTCATACAGTATCGGTCGAGGTTGTCCCTTTTGACAGATTCCTAAATGACCTCTGTTTCTTTTGCAATTTTCGCAGCGGCTGTCCGTTTACCACACAGCTGAAACACTTGAACGTACCGTTTCCTATCCTCGTTGATTCGGTATTTCACTACCACATCGGTTTTCTTTTCGCCTCCTCCTTGATATTGTTCCGCCGGTCGCGATGGGATCGTATATTCGTGCAATTATGGTCATAGCGGCATCGAGCCGATTCCATTTAACGTCGAATAAAGGACTCGTATAATGACGTGCTTGAACTATCCGCTATAATTTCACGTATGAGGTTCTTCCAGTTATATCGTCTCGAAGAGATTCGTCCAAGATTTGTAGCCGAAGCTCCCGAAGCTTTGTGAGCTTCTCGAACGCACAATTTCCAAGTATTTATCCTAGTCGCGCTTCGTACAATACCGCTTCTTGCAGGAGTCGCGCGAACGGAATTCTCCTCCTGAATTGTTTTGTAAAAACTTCCGCGAGGCTCATCTAAGAAGGACCTTCCCGCTGGGTATCACCGTAGAAAATATGAAGCGCTCTCGCAAGCGTTTGACGATGGCGCAAAAAGAGATCAATGTCTTCCCACAGGTAACGGTGGGCCCATCGTCTTGCATCGCGCAGCCATCCTTCGATGTTGGCATCGTCCAACAGGAGGGTTAAATATTGGCACCATTCTTTCACCATTAGCGGCTTACTCCAAAGGCTAAATAACTCGTGCTCCAATTAACGTACCGTTACTCGTCAATCGTCGAACGACGTTCCTTCCTCGGAAGTTCCTTTTCAACGGGTGCTGGCATAACAATAATATGCACTTTCACCACGTACACTGGAACTTTTCAGAATTAATTGTTCATGTCTACGATCGCATTCGATCTGCCGCGATCGACGTTGAACATCACCTCGCGAACTACTGCGTGAACGCTCGCAATCATTTTCGTTCATAAACTCGCGAACGATCGCATGAACGGTCCCGCGATCATCGTCGTTCGTAACCTCGCGATCGAACGCGTGAATAGTTCCACGATCAGCATCGTTCATAATTTCGGGAAAGGTCCCGCAAAGAGTTTTGCAAACAAGCGCAGGCGCTCTCGCGAATCGATGAACGAATAATCTATCAATCGATTTCGTGAGCAATCTCACATACGACTTCGCGTAAGATCGCATACGCGTCACAATATCACTGAAGGATCCTTTTCAATGAATCCTCGCACAGTGATTCTCACTTATGTCTTTTCATCGTGCACTTAACACCTTCGGCGATAATCGCAAGTAATTTCGATATTGACCGTCAACGAGATCGCGACGATCGCCTCGCGATCGCTATTGTTCGTAATTTCACAAGCCGTTGTTTAAAACATCTCGTCCACATTGCCGCGGACGATCCGCGTTTACTCGCACGAGCATTCTCATGCATATTTTTGCAAATCGCTGGACAAGCGATCTCCTAAATGGTCATCCGTAAGATAGCGCGCCTTTTATATTGCGGTGCACCTTTCCATTGTTCGTACACTTAACTTTGCGCACCAAATTACACAAACACCAAGGAAATGCGGTAAACTCATTTTTCATTTAACTCACATAACTCACACTTCCACGTGACGTGAATCTATCCCACTTCTGATTTGTAAGACACCATTTTCTCCTTTTATACATATAATATAGCACGGGCGTTTATGAGTATTTAAGCCGATAAGTACAATTTACAATAGACTCGTTTCCCGCCAATAATACAAATATAAATAGCGTTGTTCGTGACGTCACTCTTGTAAGAGTGTTCCCTCGATGTATGCAAGGCGTCGACTCCGTAACGACTGCCTTGCTATCCCTCGTTGTTATTGCTGGGTCCTTCGAGGACCTCCTTTTCCTCGAAAAGGCCCGGTAGGGGTGAGGGTCATTTTCCTCCCTCGCTGGAGGAATTGTCCTCTTGACGAAAGCCAGGCGTGTAAACGCCTAGCTCGACGCCTCACTGGCGCAGAGTCTTACAGACACTCAAACGGTTAAAATCTATTGCTAAGTTGACCGTGTCGGCAACAATGTATTCTTTGACGCGAGAGCTAACGTTTTGCTGTCGCCGTATTTTTAAATTATTTGCGTTGGAAATTAATTTATACGTGCGCGTGCTAGATCGTAACACAACTGTTTCTTTAGTATACATATGAATTAAAGAAACAAGAGGTAACAAATTCAAGATTACTGGATATAATTTTAATAATCTATCGTTGTGATTGTTGTATGTATGGTTGTGTGTATAAATGTATGCACAGTAGAACCATTTATTTTAGAAGAAAATGTTATATGTATTTATAAAAGTTTCATAATATTGTGGAGATAATATCGATGCAATACTAATTTTTTTATTTATTTATTTCCTCATCTTTACTTGAAGGAAAACTTCATTGTTTGTACAGAAATATATATCTACATTGAATGAAAACATATATTCACAAATAGAAATATATGTTTATGTTGTTTAAATTAGATACCCTCAATGTTTCCATTGGTATTTTGAGATACAATATAAGTTTTTCAATGGTATTCCTGTCACTATTCTCTGCCGAATTTGCCAAACCACCGCCGGAAGTCCAAAAACATTAAAATCTCTTAATCGCATTTAATTCAAGACATATCTGAGCATACTTTTTTACCAGTAATACTTTTGTTTTAACCTAAACGCCATGTGACGCGGTCTGAAACTGTTCGTTGACAGATAACGTCAGTCGACGGGATACACGCATCGATTTTTTTTTCCCGTAATCGGCGTGCGCGGCGTCTTTCCAGCGCGAGCGAACAGAGGCGAATAGCGCCCTAAAGCGCCACTATACTCGTGTAATACGCCGAGTCTGGCAAGTCGTTCCTGGTTGGGTGAAATTGTTGGGAAGGAGAAGCAGGCGGAGCGACTCAGAAAAGGCTCGCGGCGTGTAACTAATTCAACAGCCTGATATATAGTAATAATACATATATCACCGACGGATTTTCATTTTTTTTTTAACATTTAAACCATTTTCTCAATGAAAAAACCTTTAGACATCGAGCGAACATTGAAGACACAGTTCGAGAATTTATGAACAGCAGAACACCTGATATTTATCAAAAAGGGATTAAAAAACTAGAAACTTATTGGAAAAAGTGTGTAGAATCCAATGGTTGTTATTTCGATTGAAAATATTTATTAGTAAAAAGGTTGTGCTCATTTAAAGGTAAATTTAAAAATCGGACATTTATTTCATACGTTACAACCTAATAGTAATATATTTTACTATACTTTACCGTATTAACATCGAAATCAATGCAGACATGGTTTCTATAATATGGTTTGTATATAAGTATAGTTAAACATGTTTTTGGGCGGTAGATAGGAACGGCATAAAAAAACATTCATAAATTTCATAAATTCTTATAACAAATAATTTTTTATAACATACTGGAGCGCACAAGGACTGCAAAAAAAAGTCGTACTTAGAAAATATGTCAAAAATTTACGAAATAGGGAGAAATTGCTTTTAAACAAAATTAATAATTAAATTACAGATAGAAACATTTAAAAAAAAAAAATTTCTCATTTTACACATGGAGAAATGCACATACTAATTAACTGCTACTTATCGTATGCTGTTGACGCGTCGAACGAAAACGATTGAATGTGAGACTGTGATAAAAAATGACATAGCGCGTGAAGCCGAACAGCGTTTTACAGTGTACATGTGTACATTGACAGAAAACGTCACAAAGGTGTTATGATGCCAACACCGTTGGCATTCATACACCGAATAGAAAAAATCGCACAAAAAGGGACGCACAAAAACCGGTTTAGCTGTACAGGGTGTAAAAAAATTAATGGTCATGGCTTTAAGGGGTTGTTCTACACCTCTGGATCGATGGAGATTTTTTAAAAAAACCGGCCGCAAAATTCGGGAAAGGGTAGCAAATTTTTTTTATTGGCTCATCGTATTCGTCTTGTTACGTAGGTAAAATGTCTGAGAGGAACCATGGGTCAGAAACGTACCGTTCTCTCACAAATTAACTTTTAATTGGGCCTTCCGATTAAAATTAATAATAAAATTAATCGTAACAAGACGAATAGGATGAGCCAATAAAAAAAATTTGCTACCCTTTCCCGAATTTTGCGGCCGGTTTTTTTTTGCAAATCTCCATCGATCCAGAGGTGTAGAATAACCCCTTAAAGCCATGACCATTAATTTTTTTACACTCTGTACATAATAAAATTTTCCTACTGCCAAATTAATGTCGCATCAGTTAAACATTTTAAGGGATTGAAAATC
This sequence comes from Cerceris rybyensis, assembly GCA_910591515.1. Lineage (NCBI taxonomy): Eukaryota > Metazoa > Arthropoda > Insecta > Hymenoptera > Crabronidae > Cerceris > Cerceris rybyensis. Next base: position 13,563,674 of record OU342789.1, on the reverse strand, counting down.
GAAAAGGCGAATGTAATACGAAATATCAGTGTGTTTACGAAGAAAAATAGATAATGTGTGATGAGTTATTCTCATATTCACAACCTGCTACATCGTCGTCTGATGATGGCAACATGCCATTTCTTCCGCATTGAATTGAGCCGCATCAAAAAATATACGCTCTAAAACTTGGGCGAAGATGTTTTACAAGGAAAAAGGAAGTGCTGTACCTTCGCCCAAAGATGTGGAGAGTGCAAACGTTGGAGAAAAGAGCATTTGAGTGTCATAAAACATCTAACCCCCGAACCTTTAACAGCTTGAGTGTCTGACTCGTGGCTAAGGGTTGTTTTCGAGCGTAAATAAATCACAAACACCTCGGAAATGTCGAGATTTCTTGCTCGTAGATTGAAGAAGCGTCGTATAAAATATCGAATTATTGTAAGCCAGACCTTCTGTCAAAAAATTCAGATATCAATCGATTCGCTTCAGAAAATAATTCAATTGAGCTAATTTTTTTTGGCGGACTATACTCAGCATCTATTGAAAAATCGGTACAGAATTTCATCTTTGCTCGATTAATTTCGTTCACCGAACCGATACGTGCCATTTGGGTTAATTCCAAGCTAACAGCAAAGACCAATTAAATGGAGACAACGACTTGCACTCTGAGTTTTAAGGCCTGATAAACTTAGAATACAGGCGTTGATGAGTTCATATTCTAACTGTTGTAGAATCAATCAATAGTTTCAATATTACTGTTTTATATCCCTGTTGTCTTCACTAACATCACTTTAAATTCTAACCATTACAATTATAAGTTACTGTCATGCAATGGAAAATATCTTTTAAAAATGACTGTTTTGTAGCTTCTTTCTAAAATTACTTAAATTTTGAAATTAACTTTCAAAAAATTATCTATCACTATGTTATAAAGTATTGACGAAGTCAATCAATTCCATTTCTCTTTCCATTGATTTTCTCCTTCATCCGCAAGTAAAATATTCACCCTATATATTTTTTGGAACTCCGTAACAGTATTCTTAAATATTTATTCATATTGTTAATTATGAATATATTATTCCGAAAATGTCACACTAAAATAAGCCGCAATAGGGAGCTTAATACTAGTAAACACTACCAAGATGGTTAAAATGACTTGCATCGAATTTTTTGAAAATGTTCTAGAAATTCCTAACGCTGTTTCTTTTTCAATGTCTATATTTCATTCTATGTCTATCTTGAAGACTGTAGGCGATTGAATCGATTAAGATTTTTGCCCACTTTATTTATTTCATACATACATATTTATTTCATAATTAAGCACAAAAAAACAAGAAAAAAAGGAATATGCAGCCACAATTGTCATCCCGTTCATACCAGGTCTAGGACCAACAATTAAAAAAACGCTGGAGAAATTTAACATAGGTACAATTTTCAAAACATCCAGAAATTTGTATGACATACTCTTCAGCAAAATTAAAGATCGAACGAAAAAGGAGCTGACATCTAACGTGGTGTATAAGATACCTTGTGGTTTTTGTGAGAAGAGTTATATTGGACAAACAAAACAGAATTTAAAAAATAGAATATCTGGACACAAATATAACATAAAACAAGACACAAACTCCCACACAGCATTGACAAAGCACATAATAGATACAGACCATAATTTTAACTACAAGCAGACCGAAATACTAGAAATAGAACCAAATTACAAAAAACGACTTATTAAAGAAATGATACACATACACAGCCACAACACAGTAAACCTTAGAACAGACACGCAAAATCTCAGCAATATTTATTTACCAGTGATCAACAATAATAACTTAAGCTCGGAAAATAACAACCACACCATCCAAAATTCAAGTTCAGACTCTGTTGTAACAATAGTCTAAGAAAATCCAAAATCCACTAACATATAGAAAACAGAGAACGAATTTGAATTTCAAAAATCAGGAAAGAACGCGCGCATACACACACACTAACCATCACTACACATACATTACATAACGAGGTATGAAGGCAATAACGAAATGAAACGATAGAGACCGAAGTACCCCGAAGCGAAACTACGAAAATATACGAAATCTCACGACACCTGAGAACAAAAAAACTCCCCCACCACCTCCATTATGGGAAATACAAATTGTAACGAACATCGCCAGTTACGGAAAGTGGTTCTTCACAGCAACTCGACATGAAGACCGAGTATGTCGAAGACAAATTGTTAAATTAACATCTTAACTCAGAACAAAACCCGAAAAATTATGGAAACACATAAGTTTCGCGATAAAACAAACCACACATAACACAGGTAAACCAAAAACACTATAAAATTCTCTTTTTGTTAATTTCCAAAAACCGTTACATTATAGACACACATATACAGTGACACAATTATTATAAGCTTAATTATTTGTAGAAACTCCTGAAGAGGACATCGTAAGATGTCGAAACATGTAGAGTGAATAAAAATTTATATAAAAAAATTTAACCATACTTTGTCAACCTAAACGTTGGGAACAATTAGATTTTATTTAAAAACAAGGTTGAAATATAAAAATATACGTTTATTTCATAATTTTAAATATATTTAATCGTTGATAAATCTAATATTAACAAACTCTAATTCAGTACTCGATCATTATCTAATATTCAAAAGCTATATAGAAAAAATTCAAGATTCAAAAGAAATCAACCCCAACTCATCTGTCTCAAGTAATCTCACCATCTTCCTCCTGTATTTTGACTTTGTAATGTTCTACTTAACATTATGAAAATCCTCCATAACTTTTCGCAATGACAACAGCAAAGGTGTCATGTTACTTACAGTTTTACGGTTATTTCTAATCCATCAGTTTTCGGTCCGGCACCGATAAGACTCCGGCAAACAAGTTATCGACGTCGATATAAGGAGGAGCATAAAAGCGACGTGCGCTATCAGTGCCGTATGTTTTCACGTCTAGTGGAAAATGCAAATTGCCATGGCCATGGGTAGCTGTGCGTCCGTGAAAGGGAGAAGTGGCGTCGTCGCGATATGCACCGTTGCAATGCTAAGGTAGCATCCCTGTCTGGTTGTCTTTAATTTATATGCGAATCGCGACGCGACCGTAAAATTTATATGTGCTGTGGGCTTTAAAGTCGCGAGGTCGGAGAAAGAACTGAGAGAATTCTTCTGTACCATAATACGACAAGGCAATTAATTAATTTCAACGAAGCTTCTTGGACTGGCAATGGTAAAATAATATTTCGGCTTTTACGGACAAATGTTTTGATGGATATTGACAGAAGAATAATAAAAGTCTACCGGTTCATATGGAATCGATCACGTTGAGTATTAAATGTATGTTTTATCTTGTGATTTTTAAATTTAAGTAATTCGTTAAAAAATAATTCAATTCAATTAGGTCGGTTAGATTTATAGTCTGCTTCAACTTAATTTTGTGAGAAATATAATATTACACGTTATAACATATTGGATTGGAAAGAAAGTAATTTCGGTTTTGTAGTGTGAAATGGAACTCAATTTTTATTAACAATACATTTTTTCAATGACCTTTGTTCCATGACCTTTTGTCATGTTTTTGACAAATTCATGATTCCGCTTTTAGGCTTATAGAACTTATAGAACTTCTGGCTCTTATCAGCAAAAAACTGAACCAAATGCGATTTTAGGCTATCATCGCTAGTAAAAGTTTCACCATTCAAAAAGTTTTACAGGGATCAAAATAAATGGTAATCTTATGGTGACAGGTTTTGGTTATATGGGGGGCCATGACATCACTTCCGAACTAAGCTTTGTGTTTACGAAAAATAAAAAAGTAAAATAAGTCGGAAATTTTCGTTTTTACACTTCATGTTAAAATTCACCCTAAGCCTACAATTTCAAACAAAATAAAGCACAATTGTTTTTCTCACAAGGGAACATATCGAACTCGAACACACCGATTTTGATGAAATTTATGTCAGAGGTAGTCCTCATAAGAATATTGGACACGTATTTTTTTTTATCGGCAACCATCCACTCTGAAGGGGTGAAAACACCCCTCAAAGTTGAGGGCAGAAAACACATTTTTGGGAATATCTCGGTAACCAGCGGTCAAAAAAATTTGAATTTTTTTCAAATTGTTTGTTTTTCGACCAGGAATTTAACTGTGTAAGAAAAGTCGCCTAAAAGTTATTTGTTTAAAAAATATATTAAAAAATTAATTTTTTTTGTTAATATCTCCCAGAAAACATTTGCAATAAATTAAATAAATGTACGTACACAAACTATGGTCCAAATTAGCGGATACGTGTTTTTGGATTTTTTCGATTTTTGACGATAAGGGTCATTATTTCGCGTTTAACTTTTCTCGCTCCGTGCGGGACTGGCCGGCCGAAATGGACTTTTTTCATAACAAAGCTAATTTGATTGCCAAGACTAGTATTCTAATAATTTATGTGAAAGAATGTTAAACATAAAATAAGAACGGCTAGTGGTAAAAACCAAAAAATTCCAGTCTCACGTATCCACTGATTTAGATCATAGTTAACGTACATACTATTCGATAGCGGAATAAGGCTGATATCTGATAAGATAAAATTAACGAAAAAATTCAATTTTTTAATACACGATTTGTTTAAATGATATAATTAAATTTGAATTTTTTCGTTAATTTTTCTCATAAGAGTTATTCTGCTATCGTATAACATGTACAAAAACTATGACCTGAATCAGTGGATACGTGATTTTTGAACTTTTTGGGTTTTGACGCTAATCGTTATTATTTGATGTTTTAACAAGATTATTAAAATTTTGGTCTTTGCCATAAGAACATCTGTGTCCTTAAAGAAGTCCACTTCGACTGGGCAGTTCCGCACGGAGCAATTAAACGAAAATGTACTCCTTTCAAAACAAAACTGGTGTAGTTGTAAGGACTAATATTCTACGCATATGACAAAAGGAAAAATCGGGAAAGTATAAAAAAAAAATAAAAAACTTTATTCTGTATAGCGTTCACAGTAATGGTATTGTACGAAAAAGTGTGTTAAACATAAATGTTTTTTGCACCAAGAACATTTAAATGTGATCACACAATTCTACTGTAAACATTTCATATTTTCTAATTCAATGAAAGAAAAGTCCACAGGATGTTCGAATTCTTCAGGTCGTTCATCTATATAGCCACAACTGAACCACGCATTTCGAAATAAGTTTTTCAGTAACGGGGACTATATAGACTAATTTTTATGATTTCATTTATATACTTCCGGATTGTTACGATGTAGAACTACATGGAAAAGAAGTCTGCAATAAAATCAGCTTTGTTATGAAAAAAGTCCATTTCGGCCGCCCAGTCCCGCACGGAGCGAGAAAAGTTAAACGCGAAATAATGACCCATATAGTCAAAAATCGGAAAAAACCAAAAACACGTATCCGCTAATTTGGACCATAGTTTGTGTACATAAATTTATTTAATTTATTGCGAATGTTTTCTGAGAGATATTAACAAAAAAAATTAATTTTTTAATATATTTTTTAAACAAATAACTTTTAGGCGACTTTTCTTACACAGTTAAATTCCTGGTCGAAAAACAAACAATTTGAAAAAAAAATCAAATTTTTTTGACCGCTGGTTACCGAGATATTCCCAAAAATGTGTTTCCTGCCCTCAACTTTGAGGGGTGTTTTCACCCCTTCAGAGTGGATGGTTGCCGATAAAAAAAAATACGTGTCTAATATTCTTACGAGGACTACGTGTGACATAAATTTCATCAAAATCGGTGTGTTCGAGTTCGATATGTTCCCTTGTCAGCCAAGCCAAAGCGACAATTTTCAATTGTCAGTAGAAAAACATCATAACATTGTCAGAAGTCATTCAAAACAAACGTAATTCTAGCTCTCAGCGAAAACCGAAATTACTTTCTTTCCAACCCGATATTAATTGGAGGATATTAAAAAATATTAGAACCTGTTGAAAAGAGCTCCCTGTTAAAGTAGGACGTAAGATTTAATAAATTTTTACGAATTTACGGATAATTACTTGAATTGTAATTAACTCGGAGGTCTGAATAAACGTAAGTAAAGACGAAAAAACATAAAGTAATAAATTAAATAGTATTAATGATATGAAAAGGGAAACGGTTCAAGTAATTCTCAAGTATAAAAATTTGATTTTATTCATATTCAACGTAATTTTAATCTGTAGTACAAAATTTAACTCCCCCTCAATTTACACCTAATTATTCGCATTGTAATTCCAATATTCTCAAATCATTCCCCATTATCTCCTTTAAGCTCCATTTATAGTAAAACTGTATCCGTTAAACATCAATAATTCCGTTCAAGTTTCACCGATCGATAGTTCTAATAAAAGTAAAATCTCTCTTTTTCTCTCATTCTCCCTCTCCTTCACTGTTTCTCTCTCTACGGATAAGGACGTTCGACTTCAATTACTTTTTACATTCTATTCATCTAGTCGAGAAGGACGATCGAGCACATCTTCCGTAGAACCTGTACGCCTCCCATAGATAGCTTTTTCTTTGAAACCCGATGGCGCAGTCAGGGACAAATAGTTTCGTGCAAAGTACCCTGAAATATCATCTCTTTTCGTCTTTCGGGAAATCGACGGTAACTCCGCATTGCTGGTACTTCTTATATGAAATAATCCCCCGTGTAATTTATCGCTCAATCGTATTACACTTTGATTACCCAATGGGCAATCTCGCAAGCCCCGTATGAAGGGGTTTATAGAGTTATATAACTAACCCTTCCCTTTCTCCTAATACTCTTTCGAACTTCCCGCCGAATCCGGAGGGCTGTAAAATAATGAATGGCGGAGTGGGCTTTATTACCGTTTTACAGCCCCATCCGGGAGAGAACTCCGACAACTCCTGCTCGTCTTTCATGCCCTCGACAATTGAATCTTTATCCAGTGCACGATTAACGAATTGCTCGGATCGAGACTCAAGAGGACGAGATGGATACGGGAGGAAGAAAAACTTCATGATATATTGTCCCAAATGGCCCTAGTCGATTATTTGAATGGAGAAGAAGACGATAAGCTGACATTCGTCGTGGAAGATCTGGGACTTTAGATCTTGCGGTGAACTTCAGCTTCGAATTGAAGAGAATTTCAGTGGAATTGTATTCGTTTGGAGGCAGTACTGGGGATATCGTTCCGTAAATTACGGTGGTGTTTTGGAAATGGGGTGGAGATGTTGAAACGTAGCAAGGATTTTATATATCGATACCAACTTTCTAATATGTCGTATCCCACATTTTGAAAATTTTTCAGGACATGATAAAAACGTTTCACGGTCACAAATTAAATAAATTAGGTTTTTTTTTACATTTGTTTTAATGTACAAGTAATATAGATTGAAGTGAGAAAAAAAATTTAATCAATTTTTTAATTATTACGTGGGTTACGACATATTGATTGACGCTACATATGTGGGATACGACATATTGCGAATAGGATTCAAACAGTAGTAATAAAGAAAGAAATTAGTACGAAATTTTAAAGAAATAATAAATTTTATTACTCAATAGTAATAATTATTTTTAACACAGTTTCATATATTACTATATTTTAGATTTTAATATTTTCGATAAAATATTGACATTCGTAGTGATTTAAAATAATTAATTATTTACTACAAACTAAGAGAAATAACTATTTATAATTACCTTTTTACCCATTTTCTGAGATATTTGAGTTAAATTCGAAAACGAATTCCAAAATCAAAGGTGGCTGTCACATTTCAGGCGCCAACTTAACCTATGAATGTGGGATACGACATATTAGAACGCGCCACAGTTCGCTTGTGGGATTACGACATATTAGAATATTTATTTAAAAATAGTAAATAAACAATTTGACTTCTAAACTTTTTACATAAGCTGCACAACGTTGTTATTATGATGATGATGATATGTAGAATGCTCTTCACATGATCTGCGGTTCGATTTTTTCCCCAAAAAGAGAGAAAGCAAAATGAAAGAGTCTCGTAGGTAATTCTAGTAGATATGGTGATGTGAAGAACATATGACATTGAATTTGACTGATGGTGCAATTTTCCGGAAAATAAATGTTCCTCATTGTTGCAAATTGATAATGGTTATACCATTATAATAGCTTATAGAAATACTTTTTCATTTTTTTGTATGTTTAACGGATACAAATTTTTGTGGGAAATTATAAAATATAAAATCGTCCGACATAGATGGCATAAATATTTTTAAAGGTGTGGAATTTCGCATTGCTTTTTGAGTCGAAAAACACCGATTTTTGCTGAATTAGTAAGGAACAAGGTAGTTTTATCGATTCACGTAAATTATTGAAACCTTGGTGTGATGTAATGAACTTACATATCTCAAGTGGAGTATTATTTTCGCAAATAACTGGAACATTAAATCTTGTTGTTAGTACTAACAGTAAATTAACTCCCTGCTTTACGATTTCTTTTGTGACCGAACGCGCAATAACTCAGAATTAATTGTTGGAATAATAATCTATCACTGATTTCCGATATACTGGTAGAAGTTAACGCAATATTAATAGCATAGAACTAATTTCAATATTTCTGATACTTACAATTCAACCGTTTTTGGAAAACTTAAAATTTTGCCACTTCATTTACCGCGTCGCGTGTACCACACGTCAGTTTAAGGCAAAGAGTTAATGTCGAAAAATATCGTTATAATTGGATAAACCGGTGAGATTGAATGTGATTTTGAAAACTGAAAGAAGGCGAGTCTGTTACTCATCGTCAAAATATGACTGCCGTTTAAACGTTCATTTATTCTCGAAAATACGATCTGACATTATAAATCATCACCCTGTTTATTGTTGGTAGTGAAAAATATCCATCAATCTATCGGGAATGTCTCACATTAAGTTCTATCTAAATATGTTTATCTGCCAATTTGTACGTAATGTGCTCCTTTTTCGATGACAACGTTACTGTAATAAGTAAGTCCTCTCAAATGCAATGATTGGATATCATTCTAGGTAGATAATACCAAAACATTAACCGTAATTAGCGTACTGACTGCCGATAAAACTGATCGCACCACTCATTAATCAAAATATTACTGCTCTCTATATATTTTTTCACTTTCCTTAAAACAAATTGTACCGATTTCCACTGAGTCGGAATTCACAGTGCCTCAATTCTCGCTAAATCCACCGCTCTTTTAGGTCACATGCACGCACACATACGGTACAGTATTCGAACCCCATGGGATAGTTGGTTCTTGTTACTAACACGAACTCCCGTTCGTCGAACGGCACGGTCATAAATTATTTAACGATAAGCTTCAAACTTAAAAATATTGTCGATATTGTACGAATATCACGTGTGAAAATGTAAAAGAGAAAATTATTGCAATTTTAAAGAAATGATTTTTCCTAAGATAAACGTTCCTGCCAAGTCTAGTACCTATGTCTGACTCGATACAAACAATAAATATTTACTGCAGGTCTACAATAAATATTTGTTTCTAATATTAGATCTAAAAAGAAGTGTATACATATTTTCTCTTTATTCTTTTATTATCATATAGAACATTCGAATATCTAATATATTTAATATTTTTAGTCATCACTATTTAATACATCAAATCAAGTTACAAACTCCAATTCTACTACACTGGTGAACGGAACAAAAAGAAGAAAGGAAGTTAATTGAATTCTATATACTTCCCTTATTCTATGTTTTATTCTAAACACGATAAATGACAAAATTATCTTTAAACATTATGCAAAAATAGGGCAGAGGATCACTGACTAAACTGCAATGAGAACTCAGGACAGACTAAGAAATTGTCTCCGACCATTTGGAATTAGAAGTGCTGACTGAATTACGGTATAGAAGAAAAGCCAATTTCGATATACGAAACTCCAATTTCCAAAGAGGCTAAAATATCGTCCTCTCTACCTCCACGTTTCTGCTTCTGACACTTTCTGATAAGAATTGCGAAATACGAGCCATCCGCCCTGCTGTAATGTACTACTACCTTTTAACTATCGATCATTATTGCACAAAAGAAAGTGGTAAGGGAATAGGGATATTGGATCTTTCATTCTATCAAACGGGGAATTATTCGTCACGAACTAAAATTGCTGTTATATTCCTCATCATCGCGATGCATCGGCGACGTTGACGCTAATACAGAGAAGTGTAATATGATAACTCGTTCACATTTCTGCTTCACTATCATTGTATCAAGCTTAGATGAAACGAGAATAGGAAGTAATTATTATCACATGCGAAGGTTAATATAATATTTTCGTATCATTCCGGGAGTTTCTCTTATTGTTAGTGGCGTACTACCATGATATTCCTAGATACCATTCAACAAAGTGTTTCATTTAAATGACATTAAACGTAATTGGAAACTGGAGAGAAGATCATTTCGAAAACACGTAAATAAGAATTACCCGAGTCGAAGTTATGAATTTCTGTTGATTATCTCGGACCCTGAAATCATCATTTATGATTCTCTTACATTTTCTTCATATTTCGATTATTCTCCTTAGTTCTCTATTAGTCGTTATATTTCTCCCTTGATTCCCTTTTATTTTCGGAAAATAAATATACAAATTTTTATTAATTAGACATCGAATTGTAATAGATTACAGTAAAAATCCTTTTATTTGTTCATTTATTTCTTATTTATTTCATGTCAACAATGAAAATAAAGATATAAATAATTAAATAAAACCAGCGAGAAATCATATCATATATCTTATTATTTAATCATTGTAAAGTTTACTATACATACGTCTCTACAACTGTCATTCTTTATATACATTTTTAGAATTTTATGAACTTTTCATTTGAGAAGTATTAGATCACTCCAACTCATTATTTACAGGTATTCCTATGTACAGTATATCATTGATCATCATTTTTATGCAAACATTAACAATGTTAATTATGTTAACAGCTTTGATATTTTCACTTAAAATTCCTGAAATTAAAAAGTCTCGGATTGTATATTGTACGTTGTGGTCCTCTAGAACAAACATTTCATCAGGTTCAATTTCTTGTACTATTGCAGTATTAGTTATTACGAATATACCTAAAATGTTATAAAAATAAAGTTTCCGTCAAATTAATTTTTTCGTAGTTGTCACTCAATTTACTTTTTAAAAAATTAAGTAATATTAATAATTAATAAATAATGAAAAATTCCTTCGAAAATACAATGAAAGAGGATTAAAGGAGAACCTAGAAAATCTTTTTATAATACTCTTTCGATTCTTTTCAAGTGTGAAAACGGAAATATCCGCATCCGCAGAGTACCTACAGATAATCAAAATAATATAGAGTTTAATGATCAGATCATACAGTTTATAATTCTCTTTTGATTTTCTTCAAGTATAAAAAATTGAGAAAATCAACGAAAAATCAATCCTTCGACTCGGGTTGGATGTTTTACTAATAAAATTGCGGGTTACGTGAGTACTGACAGTAAGACAGATAGAAAATATCTTTGCTTTAATTGTTAAGATTGTAATTTCTATGTTATTAAATTTGGTAAAAAAAAATCGCGTTTAAACGAACATGGGACATGCAAATAAAATTGTAAATATTGATGAATCCGATTTAAGGAACGAAATGGAAAAAATTTCAATAGAATGAAGACTATTCGTTTGATTTGCTGTAATTGCTATTGTACTGTCGACATTTGGAAGGAATGTTTGTCATTAAAAATTGCTATTAAAGGGCAGGAATACATCGAATATCGATGAAACGTATTTGCGAATGCTTCAGCGACATAACGCCGATGAAAACATAGTGGTATGCGAGATAAACGCGCACCGATTTACTCTCGAGGGTAGAGAACAGCTTTTCTATCGAAAATGTAAATTTTGCCGTTTTTACTCGGTGAAAGAGGGATTGTAGCGAAAGATTAATTATTTCTTTTGATATTTTTGGGGGGAAATCGCATATAATGTACAGCCCCTGATCTTTTTAAGGATACTGTTAAACATTTTTAGATAGAAATATTTTTTAAACAGATAAGTTCCTCTTAATTGAACATTTCAATGGTCTGTGTAGATTACTATTTTTCCTACTTTTACATAAAAAGTAATTTTGATCTGAAGTAGAAAATACTTTCCATTATATAATACTAAATTGAATACCTCTAATGGGGACTTTTATTGCATAATCCGTTTATTTTGCAAGTGGCATAACTCAGTTTCGCAAAAAGATAGAGTTAAGGCAACATCAATTATAGTCTCATGGCATCTCTTGTTTTCATAAAATTTGCGATCAATACGATGGAAGTAAGTTGAACTTCGTTAGAGAGAAATTTTATTAGTTATCGGTATAACAAACATTTCTGTTCTGAAAGTGGCAAAAGTCACTTTAACGTAATGAAAAATGGTTATTTTGGGATGTTTACACAAAATCATTTATACACATTGTAAGAAAAATATCGAAGGTAACAAGTATAAGCAGATCTTCTCGAAAATTAGCTCTTAAAAAAGAAAGTGGCTTTCAAAACAGTGCCACTTTCAAAATAAACGGCACAAATGTAATTAAATACCTAGGTAGCCTCTATGAAAATTTAATATCTATTGATCAAGTTTATTATACTTTGACGAAGTACATTTCACAAGTCGTGAAAAAAAATGAGTGCTATTTTACATAAATGATTCATTTTCGCCATATTTTTCAAAAGAATTCTAGTTTATGTTACAAAAGAAAATATGCTTAGTATAAGTTTTTACATTTCCATACGCGATAAACTCCTTTTTGTGAATAACAATTGCTTCATTACGTATACAATTTGATCGATACATTTATATAAACTTTTCTATTCCCGTATAAAAAGAAAATATAACAGTTTTTCGCAAAATTTTCTTTATAAATTCGCAGGCGCAAAAATGATTGAAAAACTATTAATTCTGTACCAAAGTATAGTGTAAGAAAATCATTATCCATTAGAATATTAATTACCATAATACTCAAAATATTCTTTTTACTATGAATCCCATTAGTTTCAATCCTAAACTAAAATAGCTTACTGGACTACAACGAGATCGTACACTCTAGAACCTTTATCAATTGGACATTAATTAACCGAATGTTTAACTGTTTAAACAGTAATTATCGGAACGGTCGATTGCACAAACGATGCTATTTAGTGATAGGAAATAAACTTTAATATTTATTCATTATTAGAGTGCAAAGGGTATAGCAGGACAAGGGGGTCAAAAGCGCCCTTCAACCGATTTTTCTGAGGTTGGTTTCATTCGATAAATAATGCTCAGCGATCATTCTGTACAAAATTTTAACCCTGCATCTTGACCGGAAGGGTAGATATGGTGAAAATTCAAAAAACGGGTTTTTGCCCCATTTTGCCTATTTATTGAGGTGCACAAAATTCGAAAAAATTCTGACATATTCTACACAGCACCGTACATGTTTGAGATTTTTTCAGATTTTTCCATTGACGAACCTAAGTGTAACAAATGAGCAAACACAAAAAAAAAACGGAAAAAAAGTCGATTTCGTATTGAGATCTTCAAGGTACAACTTTTTGCGTATTACAATAACAATCCAACACTCATGATTGTTGCCTGCAATTTTTTTCAGATTTTTAAACCGCCTGCGTCATTGTGAAAACGTCATGATCCCGTTATTATTTTTGCATTCTTCGATTACAGTATGTCCCTTTTTTGACTTTCAGTGTTTTTGCCACGAAGCAATTATATGTTAATATGGAGAATCGAATTAATTAAATCAATTGTGAACTTTGATGGTTCCTCATTTGCAAGAATTTTTAAAGTTTTTTCAATTGATCGATTTGTCGCAGTTGGTAGGGCGTCTGTCTGCGGAACCGCTGGACACTATTTTGTCGCAGGTTCGAATCCCCATGGGGAACTTGAGATTTTTCTTGACATTTTTAAAAATTGTCAACTACATAATAACAATCAGTTGCTATTTACAATTTTTAATGTTTTTTCAAGTTGGATTGTTACTGTAATATGCAAAAAGTTGTACTTCGAAGATCTCGATACGAAATCTACTTTTTTCCGTTTTTTTTTGTGTTTGCTCATTTGTTACACTCAGGTTCTTCAATGGAAATATCTGAAAAAAATCTCAAACATGCACGGTACCGTGTAGAATATGTAAAAACGTTTTCGAGTTTTTTGCACCTCAATAAATATGCCAAATGGGGCAAAAACCTGTTTTTTGAATTTTCCCCATATCTACCCTTCCGGTCAAGATACAGTGTTCAAATTTTGTGTACAATGATCACTGAGCATTATCTATCGAATGAAACCACCCCCATTGAAATCGGTTGAAGGGCTCTTTTGACTCTCTTAGCCTGCTATACCCTTTGCTTGTTTTTGATTTCCTATTCAAATTCTATCTTTCTGTGAAATAGCTATAATTCCGTAAATAAATAATATCTGTATCAACACTTTGCAAGGCGGTATCTTGAAAATAATTATATTAAATAAGAAAAGAATAAACAATATAGAAAATAATTATAATAAATACGATTATAGAATACGTAGGAGAAAATTATTATACGCAACTAATTTAATTAACCTTGCAATTAAATTTTTCCTCTGAAAATGATGTTTCATCTTGATTCTTTGGAAAAAATAGTACTAAAATAGGAAAAACTAACATTTGTCTCCTTTCTAAATAGCATTCGAAAAAAAAAACAATTTCCAACGTGTTACATGAAAAATTCGGTACAACTTTGTTTTATCACAGGCGATAGCAACAACACGAAATACTTCGTTTCCACGATTGGACATATATGTCAACGTAACTTTATAGTTTTTTATATCTTCCTGTTAAGCTGATAATGTTGTCAAGTCAATATCAATATTTGTGATACTCGGCAAACAATGAAAAAGTTTTATTTTTTCCAGTTTGCATCCTAGTCGTATGGACATTAAATCGTTTTTCCTTCTGAGCTGACACGTCAATTATTTCATACGTCAGAATTATTTGTTGCCAACGATTTTTCACGTTATACACAGTACATTTAAATGGATTTATCTTTTCCCTACTATTATGTGTTCCACAACTTCGATATTTTTCGTTTGTTTTTCATATAATCAAACTAGCTGAAAGTACCCATTCTTCGCTACGGTTTAATAGCATTAGGATTAAGGACTATTTAAATTAGTAAAAGTTAAGTTTAACGTTGATAATCCATATTAGTAGATATATATTCAATCATTTAAAACCTGTAATATTTTACGTGCTTCGAAACTAAAAACAAAACCTTAAAATTTCGAATTTTTCAAAACCCTTTCTTAGTGAGCACCTAAGACCCAAGGGGAAGGTATGTTCCAAATTTCATTGCAATCCGTTCTGTGGTTTTTGAGATTTCGTGATGAGTGAGTGAGTGAGTCAGTCAGTCAGTCAGTCAGTCAGTGGTATTTGAGCTTTATATAATAGATATACGTATGATTGGCTTGATCGGTTTAACACACAACTAAATATAAAAATAATTTTATTTTGTTAACAAAATACTGAAATACGAGGAAATATGAAAACACAATGCGTACTAGAAAACTCAAAGTGCATATAAGAAGAATACTACAGAGTACAAAGAAACAATACAATTGTTCGTTACTAGATCGCACAGTAGTCCAGAATTTTGTCATATCGATTTTTTACAATTTTTATATCGATTCCGAAATGTATATTGATCTCAGAAATCGCAAAATTAATGAAATTGAACAAAAGTTATACATAAAGTTGCATATTTTTAATCATTTTTATTCCTAATTGGAGAGAATTCTTCTACGATAAAAATTACATGTTGAATATAAAATTAGTGTTTGTACTTTATTCGAAAATTAATGTTCAACGAATGAAAGAAAATTATCAAAGTTTTCTATCATTCCCGATCAATATCATTTTAGGTCTGTGTAGTCCCGTGCTTTTACCAATGAATATCTTTTCTGTAAGCCTTCCCCTAAACGATCCTGCAAACATCTAATCCGGCCAGATCCGACTTTACGAGTTATTGTTTAAAGAGACCCGCGCACTACGGCAAGGCGCTACCAATCACGGCACGATCAATCGTGATGTCATCAATGAAATGTAGATCAGACTCATTTTTCTATGCTACACTCTGCATGTTTGTAATCGTAACTTATAGGTAATAAACATCTGTTCCCCTGAATACTCTAATCAATTGAGAATACTCCATCCATTGCAATTATTCTCTTACATTCGTAATCTTAAGAATTAACAAATCATGAGATGAAATTTCATCCTCTCATAGCCTCTATAAAAAAAAAAATTACGGCTTACTCCTAACAAAATTTTCATCCTGAAAATCTGGCCGTGTAAATTGATGCTGGAGTCCATGATACCCCAAAATTAGTACGAAAAATCCACTGGAAGATATACACAGTATTACGACGTTATTTTCATCCGTCTCAATACGAGGACATCACCGTCAGTCCTATCTCCAATCCTGATCAATCTCAACCGTATCTCCAGGCTCACGAGGCTCGATATTAACGGAAAAAAAGGGGAAAAAAAACACGGCTGAACTCGTCACGAGGATTTGCTTCCATTTCAGATTTAGGTTGCGATAAATGCACGATGCTCTGACGCTTTCGTACGTCGGTTTAATGCCGTCGGTTGTTTCCTTGACGCTGGTTATCTCCGTGGCAAACGATCCCCCTAAGCTCCACGGAAACTCTTTCAAAAAAAGCTCACTCACGAGCGGCGAGTGGGTCGACCGTACCGACGGCGAGGCCTCATCCTCTCCCATTTGCCCTCTCGACTCCGCATGGAAAAATCCGTGAAACATCCGGGCTGCCTCTTTTATATTCGCCCACCGTAAGCACGAGCCCGGAAACCATCCGATTTCCGTCGCGATAACGTATTTTCATCGAGGTTTCGCCCCTCCGAAAGCTCCCCCTCGTTGTTCCCCTTGGGACCGTGGAAACGTCCTTGTCTTGAAAGGACGATAATATCTTCGATGGGGATTTCTTGAAAATATGTACTGGCTAATGAGATTGTTAGCGGTTTCAGTAATGTGAGGAGAGTCTTGGAATGGGAGAAAGACTTTAAGGTGCTAATGTTCTTAGAATTAGACAAATTTCATTCTAGTAAAGTGAATTTCGTGTATTTGTAATTTGACGGATTGATGAAAGAAGTTTGAAAGGTAATTGTTCGTAGAATTGTATTATATATACATGCTACAACAAGGTGTTGTTCGGATGATATATTAACTAATAGATCAATTTGGATGATAGACTCCGATAATTATTAACACGTTCCGTGCCAAACCGTTTTTGCGCGACAGGATTTCCAGGCCACTTGTTGTTTTGACTCAAAATTGATACATTTACACATAATATGTCATTATATCATCAATTTGTAAGTAATTAATTTGCTTACAGTGATTATCACATCGTGTACCATTTATGGTACACGTGGTGCTGTGATCAGTTCAACGGTAAAAGTCAATCAGCTCGAAAATTTTCGATTAGTAAAAATGGCAGCATGTAGTAGCCCTTTACGCAAAACTTTAATATGGTATAAATAAGCGATTGCGCAAACAAGTCATTTTTACGCATCTCTTGCTTTAAACAAGTCATCCATCACATGTAATTAATAATTATTGTATATATAACAATTAAACAAATTGATGTGATTTGTTCTATACTCCATATCGTATATTGTCTCATTCTTTTAGTGGTAATATACTTTACAAAATTAAATTTGTCATAAAACATATATTTTCAGCGCATTAAATAAATATGTCTGCGTGTACCACAAATGGTACACGTGGCACGGAACGTGTTAAATAATCATGTATGAAGTTTACTAAAATATTACGTGTATATCAAATTAAGTTGAAGAATATAAAAATACGGTATGTAAAATTAATAATATTCTATCTGGTAATAATTACTTGTTAGAAAAAAGAAAAATAGTTCTGATCTTATGCATAGTCCGTGTAACGTGTTGTGTTTACATCAACCCAAACTCATAGAACGTCGTCTCGCTGAAGGAGCGTTCCCCTATGTATGTACATCCTGTATATTTCAGACGCTATTAAGAGAATCTTACCGTAGATCACGATTTTCCGCAGATTGTAAATACATGTTCATTCCAAGCACTGCAAAATTGAATTCTTAACCGTTTGAGTGCGGAAGAATTTTCTTATTTATGTATATGCTAAAATTGCGGAATGAAATGCGTAGTTATTTTTTTTTGGAAAATAATAAAAATGGTTATAATTAACTCTAATTATTATAAAAAAAGTAATTTTTACTAACAAAAATGTTTTTTATTCTCACTTATTACATGATTGTTTTGCTACACAAATTCCATGAATTCCTTTTTTACATACAGCGCAAATTAAGTTGGATCGTTTAATTCCATTTCCATTTTTTTTACTGCAAACCTCACACTGTCGCAAGTTTCGTCCGGGCAATTTTTCTAAAGTCAAAATCTATCTATCTTTTTACATTGGCTCATTTCTCTTCTCTTTTTACACGGCTCTACTATATTTTACCACTGTATTTTATTTTAATTATTATATTATTAAAAACCACAATTACACGAAATTAATAATAAACTGCAATGTATATAAATACAGCTGTTCACAATTAATTCGAAAATTATACTAACGAACAGCAGCGTGGTCACTTCTCCGCATTTTTGGCATAGAACAAGCGAAGCGCGATATCGCTTCACTGCACTCAAACGGTTAAATACGCTTCCTCAAATATCTACTGCTAAAAATTCTACTCCTTATTAACTGTCATTCATTATTTATTAAATAACATCCACGATGAAACGTCATACACAGAAATCCGTAAGATATGATCCAATAGGTGGATGATCGATACTTCGTGGATTATCATATCGATGAACCAGTGACGGAAAAGGGTTTCTGTAATTTCCTCGAGTTTGTAGGAACGTCACGTTCCTCAGTGAACGACAGTGGAAAAGGTCATTTCTGCTAGCACTGGACGTTCCTGGAATGAAGGAGTTAGGACACCGTGAGAGAGGATACTGGAAATTTACTAGCAGAACGAAGGACCTACGCGCGAGAAGGATTCACGTCGGTGGACTTAGGAAGTTTCGAGGTCTTCCAGGGATCTCTCGGCGGAGTCTCAGTCTCCCTGTTGCACTGTAAAATCGCGCTCGAGTGTACGTAATCCATCGAGATTGCGGGCCCGTCTCGGATTTACGAGAGATGGCCGGGCTCCGTGGCGTTTCTGCTTTTACAAGCAGATTGGATCGTCCTTCCAGGATTTCACGCCTGCCTGGCCAAGATCGCGGGACGCGGAGACCGGACTATGAGTCTTGTTTTCTAAGCCGAGACTATTCGTCCAACGACGGCCTCTTCAGCTCTCCAGCCAACACCTTTCAGGGAAAATCGAGAAAATTTCCAGATATCGTAAAGTCAACGGAGCTCATCCTCCCGTCTTCGGGTTCGACAGGAGCGCTTACGGAAACCTACAAGTACGGGATAAAGGACTTTTATGTTTGTAGAGACATTTTGAGGCTATTTTTACTCAACGATACTTATCTCTGATCGATGTTTTGAAATTTTCTAAACACTTTACGACGCGTGGTGGGAAAATGGTATTATCGTATATTTGAAGTACCATGTTGTTAGACGAGTGGAAAAGCAATAAGATATTTGGTTGTAAATTAACAAACGATTATTGTACAATAGCCTTTGAAAAACATCGTGTTTGTTTCGCGAGTCGTTTCAGTGAAGAACATTTTGCTTTGTGACAAAGGAAACTACTTGTGTAATTGTCAGACTGAATTTTAGTCTTTTGAGTATTTGTAATAGAAATTGTGCATATTCAGTTTTAAGGTTTACTTTGGGGTGGGATGCAACAAGTAACGTCTCTATCGTATACTGAAAAATTAATCACCGTATTTTTCGATAGATAACACGCACCTATTGTATTAAGCGCACTTGTATCTTTTCGGCATTCCTTTTTTCTCACAAGGGAACATACCGAGGTGTCCCCCTCCGATTTTGATGAAATTTGGCACAGTTGTTCAGTACGCGAGAATAATCGATACGTATTTTTTTATATCTGCTAAGTCGCACGTTTAGGGGCTGGAACCACCCTTCAAAGTTTCGGATTTTTTTCTTTTTTGCTTATAATTTTGAAACGGTTAATGATAGACATTTTTGATAAATGTACGAAATATTTGTTTTTTTCGTCTACTAAAGGCCTGTGGAACTTAAAATTTGATTTAACGATTTTTTGTAAATTTTTTATTAAAAAATAACGTGTTTTTCGTTATATCTTTAAAGTTTACGATCCGATTTTAACCAAACGTTTTTTTAAATGGTAGAGAAATCAAAAATAAAAGTTACGTGTTTTTGCGTTTTTCCATAATCTACTCTGGAGTCGAGAAATTAACCCTTTTCTTTTTTAGGGTTTCGGCACTTTACGTTACTATATCTGATCAACGAATGATGATGGGAAAAATGTATTATGCAACAAATACTTCCTTTCTCATCTACTATATTATTGTTTTTGTAAAAAATCAAAATTTGAAAATTTTTTGTTTTGCTTTATAATAATTAGGCTGCGCACATCCGCCAGGACGCGTCAATCACAAACTATCGTAGATATCATAAAATTTCATAAGGGAAAGTTTCATGGATTTTTACATATAAAATAATATATTTATAATTTATTTAAATCACAATTTATTTATAACAAAAAAAATAATTTAATTTATGAATTTAATATACATATACTATTACAGCTTCTATGAAACATATAGTTCGCAAAAATGATATTCTTCTCTGCGATTCTTTATTAATTCTTGTTATCTCTATTATCTTTATTTGATATTAATCTTACCTAAATGAACCCTAACTAAACTAAATTAATCATGTGTGCTGTTTTGTATATAACGTAAATGGTTAACGACAAAAAGTAAATTTATGGAACACAACCTGCCATTATAACATGTGCGTGGTGTAAAAAATCACTTTGTTTTGAACATTTCTTCGTGGAGTACCATTTTCGTGGACTATATGTTCCATAGAAACCATAATAGTTTATCTATATTAAATTAATAAATTAAATTATTTTTTTGTTATAAATAAATTGTGATTTAAATAAATTATAAATATATTCTTTTTATATGTAAAAATCCATGAAACTTTCCCTTATGAAATTTTATGATATCTACGATAGTTTGTGATTGACGCGTCTTGGCGGATGTGCGCAGCCTAAATATTATAAAGCAAATCAAAAAATTTTCAAAAATTGATTTTTTACAAAAACAATAATATAGTAGATGAGAAAGGAAGTATTTGTTGCATAATACATTTTTCCCATCATCATTCGTTGATCAGATATAGTAACGTAAAGTGCCAAAACCCTAAAAAAGAAAAGGGTTAATTTCACGACTCCAGAGTAGATTATGGAAAAACGCAAAAACACGTTACTTTTATTTTTGATTTCTCTACCATTTAAAAAAAGTTTGGTTAAAATCGGATCGTAAACTTTAAAGATATAACGAAAAACACGTTATTTTTTAATAAAAAATTAACAAAAAATA
This sequence comes from Cerceris rybyensis, assembly GCA_910591515.1. Lineage (NCBI taxonomy): Eukaryota > Metazoa > Arthropoda > Insecta > Hymenoptera > Crabronidae > Cerceris > Cerceris rybyensis. The sequence goes on along the minus strand of OU342789.1, from coordinate 13,542,134 downwards.
GTTAAATCAAATTTTAAGTTCCGTAGGCCTTTAGTAGACGAAAAAACAAATATTTCGTACATTTATCAAAAATGTCTATCATTAACCGTTTCAAAGTTATAAGCAAAAAAAGAAAAAAATCCGAAACTTTGAAGGGTGGTTTCACCCCCTAAACGTGCGACTTAGCAGATATAAAAAAATACGTATCGATTATTCTCGCGTACTGAACAACTGTGCCAAATTTCATCAAAATCGGAGGGGGACACCTCGGTATGTTCCCTTGTTAGTTAAAATCCCACCATAGTTTTATTATTGAATTCGACATCCTTCATGCCGCTTTATAATGTATAACGCGCAGGTTCATGTTTTATCAAATATTAACTTTTTTGTGTAGATAACGCGCGCGATTTTATTATTTGAATTTAAAAGGTGAAAAGGTTATTAGGAATTCTGCGAATAGTACCCAAGTAACTCTGACTCGTCTTTCGGTTATCTTCTAACCACTTGCGGTCCTATGTCGAGCAGTACTTGACATAGATTTTCTCTTGATTTTATTTTCCGACGATTTAATATCGACTTCCCAATTTCACAATGATTTTGTAATATCACCTAAATGTCCGTAAATACCTATAGTTATTGATATCATTTAAAAAAATGAATAACTAATGATAGAAAATATTGCAGAATTAATTTTATGTAGCTCACTACCAAATTGCCGTTGGAAAACTTGATTTTTTGGTGCCAGTCTCGGGTCGATATCTTGTTCTTTTAAAAAGTTACAGCACATAATAGATTTGGCCAAATACGTACTTTGACCCCTTTCCCTCCCTTAACCGTGAAGTTCAGCGAAAAAGTTTTTGCGCGAGATCAACATTAGACTCAAAGAGCTACAAATACTCAAAGTTTCAGGAAAATTGGTCTCGGGTAGTTTTGGTCGATTTTGAATCAACGCCTTTCTAGAATGGAATTTGATTTTCTTTCGCATGTTGACATCTAGTAGTTTGGACTTGAAAAAATGTCGAGTGAGATTCGAGAAAGAAGTTCCTGAGACACAAACTAATGTCGAGTTACACTCGACGTAGGAGCGCAAAGGGTTAATACGTCTATATAAATGATTCCTTCATTATTAATGCACATTAAGTGCGAAGCCTTTTGAATTATCAAAGTTGATTTGAATACCTAAATATTCCGTGCGTAACTATTAACAATTTGCACTCCTATGTCGAGCTACACTCGACACAGCTTTCTGTGACACTTACTGTTTCATATACTAATTATCGACTTTTCGAAATCAACAATAATGTTGCATTTTAACAGGAATACACCGCAGTATCTACAAGTGTTCCTAGTATTAAATAAAAACGAATAATCAACAGTAGACAATTTTCCGAGATTATATTTGCTTATCTGACAAAAAGTTATTAAATTAATTCGGAGCGCAAAGGGTTAATAGAGTACATACCTTTTATATTCCTTTATACCTATTATTTACCTTGGATATTTAAAGATTTGCAAACTGTTACGTAAACATCGATTTGATAACAATATATACGAAAGTGAAAAAGTTCCTCGATTGTTTATTTTTTTTAATGCTTATCAGAGATGATGGCACACGTGAAGTTATTCTATTCGAGGATGAAAAATATGCTTAATGAATTTTCCTAAAATTCGAACAATTACTTAAGAATGCATGAAATTTTCCCGGAAAACTTCTACATAAGTTGAAGTGACGAGATTTCTTCATTCTGTAATGTATTTTGAATGAAGGATGCTAAACAGAAGTAATTTGTACTTTTACGGGAGAAACGAAAAAGTTCTTATGAGTTTCAAGTTTGTTGCTTAACGTAAGCAGGGGGATTATGGAAATAGAAACTCAGAAGCTGTTACGAAAACCGATTTATCATTTGCGATTGGAAAACGCGAAGATCGTCGTTCCAGCTATTGCTTGAGAAATTGATGTTTTAAAAGAAAATTTTCTAACATGAATTCTTTGGAAGTTAAAGCAATTGAATTTTTATTATTACCCTATTAAAAACACTTCAGCAAAAATATGATCATAATAAATACAAATATTTGTATTTATAATATATAATTTGTTCGGCTTGTTTGCATTTAAATGCGAAATATAATAAAACCCATTTCTTTATCTGAAACAATGTTTCGGCGCGAGAAAATGAGCTCAAAGTGACAGTTAATCGTAGACCTAGAAACACCTTAGAAAAGAGAGGTGATTAAAAGATTTTTAAATAAAACTTTGAAAATGGCATTTTAATTGTGAATCTTGATTTGCTGAGCTAATTTTACATTGCTAAAAGTCTCCATAAAGGATTTCCTGTACGAAGGGCGAATTAAAATGTGCCCCCTTCAATAAGATCATACTCAAATAAGTATTTTTATTGTACCTGATTATGGATACATGCAAAAGTAAAAACAAAGAATCAGTTTACTGTAGAGATTCTTTCGTGTTGATAAAATATTGGTTATTCTTTGAATATACAATACGAATTTGCTGTACAGGGCTATTCAAATCAGGTCTGAATAATATCAAATGCGAAAGTAGTTTTTTTTAATAAAACTTTTAACATGAACGTATTCCGTACTATATTTGGTACATCATTTTTTAAAAATTGGTATATTGTGTCAGATTTAGAACACAGGATGGCAGTCAGTGGGATTCTGGATCCTCAAATATTGTAATAAAACGTGCAGAGAAACTCGTTATTAACATAATATTACGATATAAAATCAACGTATACCGTGTAGCTGCAATAAAAATAGTCATATTTATTGAGCGCTGCCTTATTGAAGGGGGAACTTTCAACATGGTCTTCATGTAGAAAACGATTTTTTATGAAAGCATTAATTTAGAATGTAAATTAAATCTTAATGTTATTATAGTGATAATTAATATCAATTTACCTTCTACCTAAAAATTATAATATAGTGGAATTTAAAAAAAAAAGACGGGAAACACTTGTTTCATAGTAGTTAATAAAATTGACATTATCTAGCATGAATTAAATATACCAATACATGATTTTTAATTATTCTAATAACTTATATAATTTATATCTGTATAATAATGTTGCATTTATATTTCTTTTGTAGGCAATTAATAGAAAGAAATGCAGAGATAAAATATTTCATTGATGTATACCGAATGTGAAAATATTTTCACGTGTTGTTGTAAATTTTTAAATCTTTTCAAAAACATCAAACTAAATAATCCGTATTCAAAGAGAGGGAGATCCTATATGCGTGCATTTGCAATTTTACCAGTGGGATTTGCACCGAAGCGTTATCGGTCTCTTCGTCGCAGTATCTATCGACATTTTAATCCTGAGAGTTCTCTCGTCAAAATTTAGATGACACTCCATAAAAACGTTACTCTGGTAAACAACATTCAATATCGGGGTAGAAACGACGATACACAATTTTTTGTTACCTCTCTATATATATATACGTGGATGTTCGTTTCTCACTGTGAATACAACTTTGAAAGTGTGGTACATACATATAATATTTGATGTCGATGCCCTTAGAGCGACGTCTCCCCTTAAATGTGTGACCTAGAGAGAAGTGGAGGAGATTGTCTTAAGAGGTTGCGTCTCACGATGCATAGAGTACAGTTCAGTTTTAGAGAAACTGTTATACGCACAACCTTTTTTTTAAAAACCCTTAGATACCTTAGATTATTTAGTTATTCAGTATTTTATTTTGTTCTATTCTATATATTTCATATACTCAATATATATATATCCTATTTATTTATATTATATCCTTCGTGTTTTGTGTATTCCTTGTTTTATTTATCCTTTTTTATATTATCCACGTCTACGCATTAGTCATATAAAATCCTCCTTGGAATTATTTCATCGAATTGTAGGTACTACAAAAGGTACGACATTTGCATATTTTACTAGAACATCCTAAATATTAATATTTGCATTAAAAAGACGTGAAATGAATTGTAAGGTAAAATAATAATACAACAGTATACGATGAAGAAAAAAATATATATGAGAATTAGCAAATTCAATTGAAATATAACTATGAATAAAATCTAAGTAATATTTTTACAGTTTTCGTCGTTACATTACTTGTAATTGTCGAATTAGCAATGTTGAATTCGTAATAATGTTGAAATACGTAATATGTAATGAGTTGATCTTGCGATTGAAATAACAGCTTGCATTCTATTATTCACACGTTTAATTAACTTTTCTCCTATTTCATATTTGTTCTCTATTTTCGTATTAAACTTCCTTAACTTCCAAACTTCGCTGCATCCTATACACCGATGATTATGAAGGAGGTTTAAATGATGTATTATCTCTTTCGAGATATTTGAACATTTATATTTGGGTGAGAAATGTATTCTATTGAGCGACGTATAAAACACAAAAAGTAATAATTGCTCTTATTATCTTATCTTATATAAATGATTATATAAAGTAATAATCATTTTATATAATCACTTCACCAGAGAACAAGCAATATATGCCATTGTGTTTTATTCATGGCACTTTTGTAATCAGTGGCGCAAATTTAATTAGGTATAGAAAGCTCTATTTATTGAAATTCATTAGGTAGAAAAATGCATTTAAAACAGCACAATTGTAGATTACGTTGAGCTATTTATTAATCACAGTAATATCGAATTAGAGAATATTCTGAGATCGGTGAAACTAACTCAAATACTAACGAGACGTGGTCGGTCCAATCCAAATCTGAAACGCGGTTTACGACTGGAAGTTTGAAGCTATTGTGGTAATAATGATGGCAGCTATAGCCTCAAGCAAGTAGAGACTAAATGATTGTAAATTATGGTGTGATAAACATCCTTAAACTGGATGTATCTGCTATAAAATTGAATTTAAATTGTATCGAAAAATTGTCCTATGCATTCTTTCATTTTCGATGATAGTAGCTTTCAAAATTTATTTAGCCCAGAAAGTTTTGCCTATTCAAATAACAAGAGTGCATATAATTTGAAATATTCTATAGGATATTTTCTAAAAACAAATGTCTACATAGACATTAAATAAAATAAAATTTTTCAAAACCTTTACTGTATACTTCAAGCACTTTGTAGTTTTTAAATTATCTGAAAACAGTATCTTACTCCAACACGTAATGATACTGTGCAGTTTAAGTGTTTGCGCATTGCGGATTGTAAGAGTAATATCAATTTAATAAAGAGGTGCAATCAACAGAGCATATAATTTGTTGATGTAGATTGTGTTAAGATAACATCCTGCTAGTTTCATATTCTAAGCGCTACATCTACCCGACAAAATGATACCTACATTCAAGAACATAGCTGTCTGAAACTTAACGCAATATCAGTGTCGCGAATTGGAAGATGGATAGCCATTACGACTAGTGGTATAAGTTTGATGTACATACAAACAGTAGGATCGGTGAGATTTCACTGTAGTCTCCGGTGATTACATTTCAACATGCACCGGAGATACGTTGACCGAACATTTCTAAAGGGCTCTTATCGATCTTGATTCACGCATGTTGGCATCCTTGAGATTCTTCATGTATGAGCAACTGTTAGGTTGAACTAATATGATTAAGATAGATACATTTTCTGACATATTTTTCGATATAACATTACAACGTTGTTAAATCGTTTTGTATGATAAGAAAATACTTCCTGGAATGTCAGCTATCGTTCTTAACACTAGATTTACGGATGTTGATTATATACCTATTTTTAATGAAGTGAGTCAGTTTGACTCGCAGGAAAAGATTGAAGTTTTTTGCAAAGAAAATAGTTCCTAATCAACTTAAATGAAAGATTTATTATTAAAAAATTCATTGAAAACCTTATTTACATAGAAACTCTGTTTTTGATATATTTTTTTACTAAAAATCATCTGTGCATGTGCAATTTACAAATCGAAATGATGACAGGAGTGGGTAGATAAGGAAGATAATGTAGCGGAGGAGAGAGAACAAGAAGATGGCTCTCATACAAATAAACATTGTATGCAAGGAGAGAAAAATTAGAGGAGAAACAAATCACGTGCGGCTTGAAAGCTGCAAGATACCCTGGTTTGATGGAAATTACAAATTTCATGTATTATGCTATTATTTAACGGTTAAATCATTTTGTGAGTCAAATTGGCTCACAACCGTCAAAATAGGTATACTACATTCGATAATGCGAAATGAAAGAGTCTTCAGGGGAGAGAAATCAACATTTACATACCGTGCGGCTCGTCAGACGTGTCACCTAGGAGGTAAGCCTGTTTCGGCAGAGTCTGATTCGCCAGGCGTCAAGCGTCATGCCTCTTGTCTCACGTACACGAAGGCACTTGACGTTCTACCTCGCGATTCGTTAAAAGAGCTACACATACAAATCGAACTAAAAGACGAAAAGAGAGAACGCTGCAGATCGAAGCAAGGGAGACAACGCGATTTGGGTGGCGACAGTGAGGACATCGGCGTAGGCACCAGACTTCTAACATCTCTATAGTGAAAACAGAATAAAGTCCGGCAGAATTACCCCCACCACATGGGGAGATTCTCCTTGATGAAACGAAGCGCGCGATGAGACAACAATGTAATACAATGTCTCGCTCCTCCAGACAAACTAATAAGAATATTTGAATGCTACGACTTTGTCGGGTGCTTCCTTTAAGAGGCTGAGCGAGTGGACTCCAAGAAACAAAATGGTACGAATAGGCGGTTGAAAACGAGAAGCTCCGCCGCCTAGGTGACAAGCTTGTCGAGCCGCACGGTACATATATTTCATTACGTGACTAAAAACCAACATATATATATACATATATATAAAAGTTAAATATTATTTTTTATATATATTACTATACTATAATATATACAGTATAGTATAGTATATTATATTGAAAATTGGCTTATTTCGTAAAACTAGTGTTAATTAGAGCAGAAGTGTTTAGATTGTTTGCGCATAATGTTGAAGGTATATTGAAATTATATAATAACATTTCATTGTGCAAGAATTTAGAAATTGAAGCGATACACCTTCCGTTCTGTTTGCTTTATTACACTTCATTTTAAGCAATTAAATGGAACGTTTTAGTCTGTACATTACTGCATTCAATTGAAATATCTTAATATTTGTATTTCAATGTTTTTTTTATCTCTCTGCCGACACCGAGCCATAAAAAAATATGAAAAACCTTCATTAACAATTAACTCACCATACCTCACATTCATACTACACACATTAATATACAATATTAAATGCAACGAGAAGTTAATTAGTTCTCGACAAGTAGTTAACGTAGAAAGTAGTATTTCAAACACGTTACAATATCCTCAATATTACTTTGCGTATAAATTCACACTAAATGAAAAATATCTCCAGTTACACAATTTTACAGTACAGTACCTCTGCAAGATGTTGACACAAAAACCAATTTGAAAAATTTCCAATGAAATACAAATATAAAGATATTTATATAAAATGTTATTAATTGTAAATTAATATTATAATAAGTATCAAAAGTACTAATCAATATAGTAATTAAGATCTAATAAACATCCAATTCCTAAAAATGTTGGCGATTTTGACCTAAGTATATCGTATTTGACAGAAAATGTTGATACAGGTAACAGCATAGTTACTATGCTCCTGCGCAACTAAACACTATGATATCCATGCAAATTAGAATCTTACACTATTGTTTGGTATTCATAACCCGCTTCTGGTACATCTATCAAATTCCATGAAACTGTTTCGTACGGATCTTGAGTAAATGTCGGCTCGTAATTGGCGGCTATTCAACGAGATCGGTTAGCTCTTTCATTAAGCATAATTCTGTATGAATCGTGTTCACAAAGCTAATAACTACGAGAATACGAATACCATTCGTGATAACTAGAAACCGTATTTGGCATTGACTTTCCAGACAGATACTTTGAAAGCAATAGATTGCAAATGATACCAAGTCAGGTCAACACTGACATTCCATTAAGTTCTTTTACCATGGCATCAGATCAATATCGTTTTCGTGGTGTTTTGTGCGAACGTTTTACTATGTGATTGAAACCAGGCATGGAAATAAATTAGTTGTTAATGGCAAGATTTTCCTTTACGTTTTATAGAAGATGGAAGTTTTTATAAAGTATTTTTAGATTTAAATTTTGTGGAATAGCTTTGTTTTTCATCAATTCGTTGAACAAGCGAATAATATTTTTAGTTTAATTGCTATTTTTTTCATTCGTCAAAAATAGCAATAAAACTAAAAGCATTATTCGTTTGTTTTGATTACGATGATATTCGGAAATCATTTTTCTTTAATATGTATTTCTAAATGTGAAACATAAAGGAATTTGACTGTATCAAAAGTATTGATGTTAATAATAATAATGTAAAATTTGTTGTTTTTTTTTTTAATTAATCTAATAAACTATTTTACATTGGATAAATATTTGTAAGTGTAAAATACGTGTTTATACGGTTAGAAGCATGGGTATAATAATTTTTATTTCAGTCATAAATGTTTTCATTCGATTGTCGTTTAATCAATTGTAACATTTCTGCTGAAATGCAGCTCCATACCATTCAGTTAAAAAGCACAGATTTTTATGTGATAACTGATAAAAATGGCATTTGCTGAACGAAACAAATGCAAGCTATAAATCAACTGTTTTCTTTTCCAGTTTTGCGGAGTGCGGCAAATTACCAGCGTGGTGAAGAATAATATAGTCCCCGTTACCTGCATCAGGTCATTCTAAAGTGAGTATTTCAAGCAAATGATTCATTATTAGATCTTTTTTGAGGGTTTTCTTTTCCTAGAAACTCAAATGACAATTTTAAAAGGACGAGATTGTTGTCCGCAATATCACCGGTGATCCAGGAAAATCAAAACCCTACTGTCCTATGATACGCTATATATACAGGGTCCGTCAGCAAAATCTGGACAAAATTCTATTTTAATTTCCCGCTACATGTAATGTCAGCAGTAGATGTTTCTTTCTTTTCAAGCAAGCCATATGTACAGGGTGTAAAAAAATTAATGGTCATGGCTTTAAGGGGTTATTCTACACCTCTGGATCGATGGAGATTTGCAAAAAAAACCGGCCGCAAAATTCGGGAAAGGGTAGCAAATTTTTTTTATTGGCTCATCCTATTCGTCTTGTTACGTAGGTAAAATGTCTGAGAGGAACCATGGGTCAGAAACGAACCGTTCTCTCAGAAATTAACTTTTAATTCGGCCTTCCGATCAAAATTTCGCCCATATGGCAGCCTTCGAGTCAACGACCTTTCGAAAGGAAACGCATGAAATACCCTTGCTAGCTCCAATAGTTGAAGCAGAGGCAACATAAACGAAGATAGAAAATGATTAGAAAAATGTCATTGACCTGCGTTCGGTGTTGGGTTCGCTCAAGGTCCCACCCGGGGAGAAGAGCATAAACACATGCACTTCTCTTCTAGTACGGTGACACAGTGCCCCATTTTCTAACTTCGTTTAGGTCGCCTCTGCTTTAACTAATGGCGAAATTTTTATCGGAAGGCCCAATTAAAAGTTAATTTGTGAGAGAACGGTACGTTTCTGACCCATGGTTCCTCTCACAAGGAGACATTACGACCGTGGACATGGGGATTTTAATGAGCTTCATATTAGGTGAAAGTACATTGAAAAATATTTGTGTCATGTCCGGGCGTTTTTGTGAATGGGCCCTCAATTTTGAGAAATCGCATTTTGAAAAACGCAATTTTTCTGTAGTACGTGATATACTCTTAAAGAGAACGGGACTATCGAATAAGTGCGATGGCTCGGCGGATGCGTGCTTGGCTCATACTTTTGCACTCCGCCGCGCTTCAGGTTCGAATCCTGCCTGATGAGTAATTTTTTTTTTTTTTTTGTAAGTAGATAACGCTTTAAAAAACTGATTTCAGAAAAGATTAAAACTAATATATTTATCTATCTATTTAAATTACTGATTTCGCAAGTGTTAGGGTGAAATTATTCATAAAAACACACAAAACATATAAATTTCCGGCACCAGGAACATTTTATAAACGCTGCTTTCGAACAAGAACATTTGGATCTAGAAATTTCAGACGGAAAACATGCTTGGTTTACGTTCATAAAAACTTTTCTAGTTGAAAGTAATTTTGAAGCAAACCAAGCATATTTCAACATGTCTTCAAAAACAGGTGCACATAATTGATTATGTGCCAATGCATTTTTACAGAAAGATTAAATAATGTTCAATGTAAATAACACTATGATAGTCAAAAGAAATTCTTTGACTGGATAACGCTTCCTTTCACTTCGGTAGTTTCAAGGAAACTAATGATCACGTTAAAATTGTGAAAGAATGCTTTTGAAATATTTACCGAACACTTGAAAAGTTACAAAAAGTTTACGGTAAAGTAATAAAACACAAGTACCGTAACGGTAAATATATTCGTTGTGACGAATAGCGAACCAGGTAATAAAACAGTTGCCCTTTTATTTGCTTGCATCCAAGAAATGTAATTTTGTAGTAAACATTTTTTAAAAGTTATAATATATTATCGATATACAAATTTTCAATTAAATGATATTTAGGAGGATTGAAATATTGCAGAAAAGAAAAAAAAAAAAAAAAAATTACTCATCAGGCAGGATTCGAACCTGAAGCGCGGCGGAGTGCAAAAGTATGAGCCAAGCACGCATCCGCCGAGCCATCGCACTTATTCGATAGTCCCGTTCTCTTTAAGAGTATATCACGTACTACAGAAAAATTGCGTTTTTCAAAATGCGATTTCTCAAAATTGAGGGCCCATTCACAAAAACGCCCGGACATGACACAAATATTTTTCGATGTACTTTCACCTAATATGAAGCTCATTAAAATCCCCATGTCCACGGTCGTAATGTCTCCTTGTCAGACATTTTACCTACGTAACAAGACGAATACGATGAGCCAATAAAAAAAATTTGCTACCCTTTCCCGAATTTTGCGGCAGGTTTTTTTCGCAAATCTCCATCGATCCAGAGGTGTAGAACAACCCCTTAAAGCCATGACCATTAATTTTTTTACACCCTGTACAATACGTATGTAACATCTAAATGGCAGATTTGATTAGATAGTGTTCGGAATATATTCACAAAGCAGCAATAACTGAAGCGCTTCGCGCAGAGCGTTCAGCTATTGAAATTATTCGATTCTGTAGATACCCGAATTCTACTGTTTATGATATTGTACGAAGGTATGCGGCTGAAGAGAAGTTCGTGGAAGGTTCTGCTAATTGGTCAAGGCGAATTTATTCTAAAGAAAAGTCTGTAAGCACACTGGCTGCCGATGAAAGAGCTCAGCAACCCGCCACATTTCTTTAAGAAGGGTAAAACCATTAACAATAAACTCTACTTTCGGATCATAATTTCGGTAGTGAAGCCAAAGATGGAAAGTGTAGCATCCGGGAGATCCCACATTTTACTATAGGTTGACGCACAAGCTCATACGAGTCATTTAATGCAAAACTGGTTTTCCGATAATGTCGAAATATTTCGGTCCAAAGACATCTGGCCTCCCAATTGACCAGACTTGAAGCTTCTAAGTTATTATGTTTGGAGCGTTATTGAAAGGGTGTCTAACAAATCCAGGCACCCCAACGCGGCATCCCTTCAGGTCGTTATAGAGGCAACATTCGCAAATTTGGACAAGGGTCAGGTGAAAAGAGCATGTTCGCGCTTCAGATCAAGAATCCAAGAAGTGATCATAGCGGAAGGAGGCTGTACTGAATGATAAAACTTAATAAGGATCCCCTAACTAATTTACACGTTTTTTTTTTCATCAATACAAGTAATTTCTATCTAAACAAGTATTTGAATGAACTCTTAATTTTGTCCGGATTTTGCTGACATGTATTAGGGATCGGAAAGTAACGTCGCGTCGTTTCTCCAGATATTTTGCTCAAAAACCAACTAATTTTTATTGATCCGTCCTTGATCATTTTTAGATTAGATGGCAAGAAGTTGTTGGCATCGAGGGCGTTTACCTAATTCATTAACAATAAAAGGTTGTTTCAAATTTATTTATTTGAATTAGTGTAAAAAACGACATTACTTTCCGGTTCTCCTATACATATTATATTATAAATATATATCATATATACTTAATAAAGTATAATATAACTTTAATGAACGCAAATAGGATATATTTATATATCCGAATTAATCCAGTGAAATTCTGAAAACAAACAATGAGTTAAAGAAACTGCATCGTCATCAACTTGAGATAATTTTTATAAAAGATGAAGAAATCAATTGTTGTATTTCAACTGCCTTGAGAATGTTGCGTTAATATAAACAGAAGTACTTATTCTCAGAAATAGGGATGCACTTGATCTAAAGTAGCTGTAATCTTGAAAGCAAACTGCTTCCTGGAACATCATCTTATAGTTGGTACCAACATTTCCTCACGAAATTATTTTAAAACCGATCCCCTTGTCTTGAAATCGCTTTTGAATACCATAATTATCATTAATAAAATCCTCGTAATAGCGAAGATCCTTTCCTCCTCTCTACGCATACTAATTCCTGGAAGCAAAGCTTTTTATGGGATCAACGAGGTTAAGCGTTCTTTGTGAAGACCCCCATCGTAGTTCCCTTTTCTTTTCCTCCCTATCCGTAATACAGGTTGTCCTCTGTGACCTGCGGGGGATGGAACTTTTCACAACAGGGTATTAGCTCCCTCTTTCATACTGCGAAATTTATAGTGGTTTCGCACGCCTTAAAGCTTACGTCCCAAGACGCATCAATATGCCACAATTTTGCATTCTCCAACTTTTTCCACGGCAGTAAAACGCATCCAACCATAGGAATCATCTAGTCAAGAATCATTGTACTGAAGTAAAAAACTGATTAGCCATATCGAAAAGTATTTCATAATACAAAATGTCAACTGTTTTTTTGGGGGGGATAATGCAACTAACGTTTTTTACGATTACTCGTTTAATATTTGGGAGATTTGTCTTTGAAGGTTTACGATTTGTGAGAATAGTTTCTATTTACAGGAGAAACGATGTTTGAGTTATCTATAAATATTATATTTTGTAAGAATATTATAGTTGCATCCAGCTTTCCAATAAACGGAATGATAAATAGTTTCTGCATGGCAATAAAACGCATCGAGTCATGGAAATCATTCAGTTAAGAATCATTATACTGAATTAAACAATTGCTTAGTCATAGCGAAAAATATTTCGTAATACAAAATGCCAACTATTTCTTTTTGCGATAATGCAACCAACGTTTTTTTTTGTATAGTTGCTCGTTCTATACTTTGGAGATTTAGAATCTGTAAGAACGAATTTTATTTGCAGGAAAACGATGTTAGCGTTATTTGTAAATATCATATTTTGTAAGAATACTATAGATGCGTCTAGTATTCCGATAAACAGAATGATAAACAGTGGGATGGCTGAATGGAAGGATGAAACTGATGATGGGTAGATTGAAAGACTTTTTTTTAACACTAGAACTACCGGCCTCAAATCTAACATATTTTAATAAATTAAATAAGTACTTTAAGAAAGGGGGAATCAAGCGGCGGAAAATTTGATCGTTTCGGTGATTTATATTTATTGATACAGACGTAGAATATTTATCCTATGACTCTTATGTAAACTTGGACAAGTTTTTGAAAAAATTGTGTACCAGTCATTTTGACTGGTTTGGTAGTTCTAGTGTTAAATACCATTTAAGAAGGGGCATTATTGTATAATTAGAATGATATAGTTAAAGATAACGGCTTAACATGTCATTTAAAACGCTATGCTTTTTATCTTGTGTTCTTGATAATGTTTCATTACTATACTTTTACACCACTATAGTTTTGACTATTGTAGTCCGTACTTCAGCAATGTAAACAACGCGAACAAAAAGAGGTTTCACTTATGTCACTATGCAGTATGTAGTTTACAAAAATATAAGAAATATTTGTTTACCATATGTGATTACATAAATAATAGGAGAAAAAGGGAAAGTATGATAATTTTCATGTCACAAAAATATTCGGACACTATCAAAACTAAGTTTATATTACGATATATAAATCTTGTATTTATTAATTAGTATTTTGTTGGATACCCCATATGTTTTATGACGTGCCGTAATCGCGTTTCCATGTTACAAACTATTTTTTTTTTAATAGTCTTGCCCAATATGTAACCATACGTACACTTGAGAAGTACATATGTATATGCAAGTGTCCGAATATATCTGTGACATGAAAATCATCATACTTTCCGTTTTTCTCCTATTATTTATGTAATCACATATGGTAAACAAATATTTCTTATATTTTTGTAAACTACACGCTGCGTAATAACATACGTGAAACCTCTTTTCGTTCTCGTAGTTTGCATTTCTGAAGTACGGACTATAATAGTCGAAACTATAGCGGTGTCCGAATATTTTCATGACCGACTATACATAATTTCATACATAAAATTTAATAACGGTAAAATTGTTTCAATGGAAAAGTGAATAATATTGAAATTCAGCTACTGAACTAGCTAACTATAAAATAGCTAACTATTTTTTCTACCTCTCCCAAACTCTCTTTTGTTTCAATCACTTCTCTCGCTCTCTCATTTAACCATCTCTCTCTTCCTTTCATTCTTTCTCTTATGTTAGTATTTAACACATGCATTTCCACGTATATAAACTGACAATGAGTTATTTATATTTTCGAAGAAAATTCAAGCAGTATTCTTGTGCAATTAAATTAAATCTAGAAATTTTTATGAATAAGTACCAAAATCGATTCGATTCATTGTCATATTGGAAACTTTCTTTTCAGATCGAAATAAATCAAAGAAAGCTCGAGAAAATGAATTTAATTAAATGACCGTGAGTGTATTTATCACATCTGCATTTGATTAAATGCAATTTCACATTATGCTTCCGCATTGTGCATTAATTATTCACTTTTTGCATTAAACGCGAAAAGGAATGTATGCAAATCTCTTTCAGTTATACTGTAAACATGTTCGCATAATCTTTCATTAAAATTAAACGATTTTCAAATAAATATTGAGATTATTTTATATATGTAAATAGGATGCTTCATATTTCCATGAATTAGTGTATACAAAGATGAGTTGGAAATTCAATGCTTTGGAATGTTAAGCAATCGAAATATGCCAGTGTTTGTCATAAATTAACACGTTTCGTGCCGTATCATTTTTTAAAAGTTTTCTGTTCTGACCGCGTGAAGCGTATACGATCTACACTTTTACAATTACATAAATTTGTTTGCAATACACATAATATTAAGATGCCTATATGTAGGATTGGGATATTTGCGATATTTGCGATTCGATATTTGCATTGCAGCGATTCGCAGTAAGCAATGCCTTGGCGTTGCGTGGCAATTGTAACAAGCAGTGGAGATTTTTGTAAACGAGAGTCGGGATTTAGCAGTTGTACGGAGAAGTTGATTTTTATATCTGACTTGATCTAATTTGTATTACATTCAATGTTTTAATCGTTTAATTTCTTGTTCTAATAAAATATTTCTCTTACATATATTTAACTCTATAATATATTTTTCACAATAAAATTCTTCATTTTGCAATGGGAAATGCAAACGGCCTGAACGGAGTTTAGTGGGGGTCGTATACGCCCCACGCGGCACGGAACGTGTTAATTGTTTTCTTGCAATTTATTGAGATTCACTGCTATTACTTTCGTCGATAGTTTTACTGAAATATATAACCGATATCAAATTGAAACTTAATGAAGGACGATAAAACTAATTTATTCAATTTTGCCAGTAACTTACAAATTGTTTTAGATTACCGTATTGATGATAATGAAAGTAGGCTGTATAATGTATTTTTTTATTCTCACTAAATTGCTTAATTCATCAAACGACTACGAAGTAAAAAATTTTCCACCATAAAGAAAATTCTCTTTTACTTAAGTATCCAACTTTTTTCCTCCTATATTTTTTTAAAAAGTATTACAAAACATGCGATAATTTATCCGCAAGGAAAAATATTTAATTGCAGGTAAGATGTACTTTGCAATTACTTGAATGAAAAATTACGCTCCCTATATTCATCCACTTAATTATTTGTTCGAAAACGTAGTTACATTACCTTGATAGAATAATGAAATTATTCGATAATCCTTTATCCTGTCTAAAGGATGAACAGGTGTGCAACTTATATTATATTTTTTCTATAGTTAATACATTGAGTAGATATATATATATATATATATACCTAAAAAAAGAAACGTAATAAGGAGCACTTTATTATATAATAATATTCGCCTCTTTTCTCGCGTTTCATTTCAAATGAAATGAGCACGCTTTTTTCATATCAAAAGCAGTCCCGTACCAACTTCAAATCGTCTAACAGTCTTTTGAAGGATCTGTACAGCTTTACCACGCAGATTACGAGTTGTACAAATAGGCAACGAAGGGAATTTTTTACATAATTCTATGGCATCTCTTGGCGGTTCCGTATGGAATTTACGGTGGAATTTTCACGCGAGCCATATATATACATAGTCCTGAACTTCAATGTAAAAGCATCGAAAAAATTTCCCTATCCATTGGAAATTTTATCACTGCACATATTAAATATCACGTATCTTTCTAACGTTTACATTGCACTATTAAAAATATAATTGTTCCTCTGAAATTATGAAATTTATATATAGGTACTCACAATTCTACCAGGGATTAATGTTAAGTATAGATCAATATGCAATGAAAAAATACGTGCAAAAATATAGTTAAATAATTGTTTAGTTATTAAATTTATAGTTTTATCACTGTCAAAGGAGTTTGTAGATGGTCTCAAGCACGGATACGTTTTATCCGATACGCGTTTCATTCGAATCACACATCTTGTGACAGCCTTCATTGATTAAGGTTATTCGCCCTTTAGAGCAATGTATAGATAAAATTCTAGAATTTTGATATGTTATTTATACAGAGCTCATACGTTTTACTGATTTTTTTGAAAAATATTGGTCGTATAGTTTTTGAATAATTAAATATTAAAAATGCGACTTTTAACACATGGTAAATGGGAGAACTTGCCGGAAATGTCCTATTTATTGAAATTTCACATAATTGGCTATTCAAAAATGTTCAAAAAACTTATTATTCAAAACTTTAACCGTTTTAATTACTATAAAAATTATAAAACATATACATTCACGTGTAATTTTAGACCAATATTTATTCAAAATAATGAAAAACTAGTGAGACAAACATCAGCCATGACAGAGGCTTGGTTCATGTTTGACTGCAAAGAAATTTGGCTACGCTGCATAAAAGGCGCGAAATTCAAAAATTAACTACATATAGTTTATCTACTACTGAGCGTGACAACAAATAATTGCGTTAATAATAATATTTATTTTACATTCTATGGTTATAACAAAATTTGACAAGGAAATAAAAATAAAACTATTTGTTTACAATACACTGATTATGGATGAACATAATATATGTATATGCATATACATTTCCATGCGTTGTTGCCAAATTTATTATATGACACATAATACGATCATCGAGTAGCATTTAATTTTTAATTTTAATTATTAATAGTGTGAAAAATTTAATGAAATATTATTCAGTTTTGAGTAAAAATTAAAAAAAATAATTTTCAGACTCCAAATCTTTTTTTTTCCATAAAAAAAAATACAAACCGTTAACGACTAATACGGTTCTAGGCCAATAACCTTAAGAAAAAAATGTGAATTGTTAGTTCGCAATTGTCTTTCGCGATCCGTATTCTTTCTTTCTTATTCACGCTCAAAATGGGTGGATGCACGACGCATTGACTCGAATTTATCCTTAACCCCTTAACCTACGATTTCTTTTCTGATGGTGCGTGTAAAGACTCAAAATTAATTCCTGAAATCAAAAGGTTTCACTGATTTCTGATATTTCGTATAACTAGATGTAATATTAATAGTACAGAAATACCGTTTCGTAATCGACTGATATTGTCAATTTAATAGTTTTTGAAAAAGAGTTCAAAATTCTCTGTTTCATTGTTCGCGCTACGAGTCTCACACGAAGTTGTAGGCTAAGGGGTTAAACTGGATCCCATGGATTTACGATAAGTTACATACTTACAATAATGTTGCCTTCGTTTATACTATATTAATTAACAAGACAGATCATTTTTGACGGTTCAGAATACATCTAATTGTAATACAATCAGTCCTAGGTAAAATTATGATCGTACTACTGAAAGTCGAAGAAGTATGAAGAATAAAATGCAGATTGAAGAGTCTATTCCCTAGTTTGTACTTTTCGTGCTTCTATCTACACAAAAAAATAATAGGAAAAACTTTATCAGGAGCAGATATAGAATAAATATGTGCAATTGACTGTAATTTTATACAAATTGGCTAAGAAGGCTACTTTTAAGAAAACTTCCTCTTTGGATAGGGTTTAACTTTTAATAATCAGCTCGCTGCTACGGGCTGCGACCTTTCTGCTGGGCGTTCATGGCACGAGTTTTTTGCTCATGATATAACGATTCATTAGAGTAAGGGGATAATTATGGCCACTGGGTTGGAAGGCATTTTTCATCGGTATCCAAAGAATGTCTGCGATATGGCACTTTTATTATTGTACTAAAATTCTAAAACTGGCTTCATAAGAAATTTTTCATTTTATATTACTTGTCATTTTCTTTCGCATTACATACATGAAATTTTAACATTTTATTTTTCAATACCATAAATTCCACCAAGAAATTGAGCTCGCACACTCAATTAATAATTTCTCTTTGATATTCTCTTTATACGAGTGATGATAAATAGGAATGATAGAAGAAAATGAAGGAAATGATTAAATTAAATACCGTTATAATTGATGATCAAATGGAATTTATCTGATTTCCAGAATTAAACCAAACAAGTATAGTGTATTTTTCGTAGTAAATTAAAAATAATTTCGTAAAGCCTTTAACTCATCGAATTGTTAAGAGAAATATAAAATAAAAAGCTTTGGCAATGAAAGGAGTAAACAATGTTACGGAAAATAATAACGAGATTACATGTATAATCGATACACTTTGAGCAATGAAGGAGAATATACCACGTCTAAATCGCTTAACGTTGCACGCAAATTATAATCTCATTGCATAAATGGGTTACTTAATACTTCATAAATCCTCCGCACAATATAAAAATTATCTTACCATGCATTAACGTTATTTCATTAAGGCAAATGTAAATGGAGTAGGGTTCAACAGACCTCAAAGGGTTAAAACGAGCATGAAAACCATACGTCACGTGTATCATTCGCCGTCTCTCCGGTTAGAAGTGAGTACACTTCTTGTGTGCTCGGAATTTCTGTAGGGATTCTGAAAGCCCCTTATAAAACGCAAACACGAAATTGCAAGATATGAAATGTAATTTTTTCGCCGTAATCAGCAAAGGGCAAATATTAAATCGTCCCTACTTAACCAATTGCCATGATAATACTTTTTCCCTTTGACCACAAACTTTTTATTAGAACGTTCCTGATGCTTTGAACAAATGAAAGATAAAAGAAAAAACGCTTAGGTACCTAATTCCGAATGGGGCTGAAGTGTATGTTTTATCAAAACTTCAAAAGTTATGCTCTTGCTGCCAATAACTACTATTTGCTGAAAACATTTTTACAAACGTTTCCACTTTGAATTTAATATTATATTACCTTTGATTCTTGAAAATTCCTAGTCTTTTTCGAGCAATGTCTATTTAGTTCTTTTTATGTGGAAAGCTTTTCATGAAACGATGAATTTATTGAATAATTTGTACGCTTACTAATAATGTATATATAGTGACGAATAATTTATGAAAAATTATAACATTTATTACGAAAATTGCGGTATATGTGTTATAGAAAACGTGTCCCTTATGTGATGAATCAGGTTAACTTTATAATCCTTGTAACGAAATAATTACAATTTGCGTAAGTAATTCAAAAATAATATCATACAAAGCTTACAATTAGTTTGATGATATACATATGTATGTAGGTATGTACATATAGAAAATCATGTAGACAAGATTTAAAAACAGAAAGTTGAAGAGCACATTAATGACAAATGGCTACTCATTTCACTTCAAATGATCATTTTTGTGTTCTTGGATTTGATATGCTATTAGGTTAAAAAATTATAAACTGTACAGGTTATGTTATGGTTTTTTCGCTCTGCCGACCCTGAAATTTTGCCTTTTTTAAAATTTTCATTAAGCGCAAAAGAAGTTTTTTCAACGAAGGTACATATATATGTAGAAATACAAGCATAGTGCTAGTTGCAGGGAATTTAGTTAAATCTATAATTCACATCACGATAGTCATTAAATTAATATAAGTTGAACCATTCGAGTGAGATGGACAGTTGATCATATTACAACTAAATTTTGGTATCATTGTTAATATGCGTACACTAATTGCTTCAAATAAGACTTGTAGGACTATAGTTTATGAAGAGCTAAATATTCGCACCTCTAATAATTTTAAAAAAATATAGATCCTAAGTAAAATGATCATCTCCTCGAAGCCAAAAATATGAAGAAAAAAAGAACAAAAATAGACCTATTTAAAACTGCCATCTTTTCTTGAAAATCTGCGAAGAAAATATTCTATATAACTATAAGTACAGGCGAGCCTCGACTTTCGCACAATTCGCTATCTCGCACGTTTTTAACCCTTAAAGCTCTATAGACGCATATGTGCGTTTGTCGAAAGTCATCCGTGTGGCCTAAGGCCGCATATATGTGTTTTCTCTAAGTCATCGACCTGGACTAAGGACGCATATATGCGTTTGTCGATTTTTTCAATCAATATGCAGTCATTTTCGTGTAAAATTAATACAGGAGCACTCGTTAGTAATTTGCCTTCCTTAGGTAGCGGTTGGGCAGTATTAGGGTCATAAAAATCTCCGGGAAATCCCGAAAGGGAAATCCCATTTTACGTCCCTCTCTTTAAACAATTAGATTTCAAAATAATTACCTTCACTGTCACCTTTTCTCGACTGAAAGCACTCAAAACGACTCAGTCAACAGTATCGTCTTGTGAATGTAAGAACCTCACGGTCTCGCTCGCGTCAACAAGGATAGTGCCGTATATAACTTGTTTGATTATATTTTATACGTGACACCCTACAAAATGTCAAATCTTGAAGAATATTTCACAAGGGACGACAGTGAAATAGAATATAGTGAATCACTATCATCAGACATTAAATCAGAAGACTCAATTGATGAAAGAAGAACAAATAGAAAACGGCCCAAGAAGTTAAGCACATCATCGAAAGAGGAAAATTCAGGAGGGGGCGAAAATATCGAGACCTCTCACCAAGATGGAACATTATCCTGTCAGAAAGGAACTTAACTCCTGTAGTACATATCTTTGACGAAAAATAGAAGACAAATGCCCCGCATAGATGAAATATTGAAGAGAGGAGAAACTTGCTACCGGTCGACTGACATTTTATTGGCAATGAAATGGCATGACAAGAAAAAGGTTTGGATGTTGTCTTCTGCGCATGAAGCTACATTGACTGAAACTGGGAAGAAAGATTATCGTACAGGAGAAACCTGTAAAATTCAATTTTTTAAAGATTTTTGTCGCTATTTGAAAAATTGCTTCTATGCAGTCAGTCCCTCGGAGTAAGGTACCCAAATACAATATGAGAGGATAATATGTAATATTGTCTCTAGTATTACCTAGTAGATGTTGAAAAATCTCAAGCAAATTACAAAAAAACCATATTAATATGCAACTTTTAATATTTTTTCCTATATCCCTCAAACTTTCGAACATCCAACATTCGCACACATTTTCAGCAACCATTTACTTATTTTGAAAGTGGTATTAGTCGCTTCCTTATGAAATTAAGGTATTTAAGGGTTTGCGTTTCAACGTATTTAAAAACAGTGATATCAATTTTCGAGTAGATTTGCATGTACTTGTTACCTTGAATACTTATATTTTTCTTATTGTTAATATAAATGATTTTATATAACAATTTCTAAGTCACCACTTTTTATTACGATAAAACGACTTATGTTATTTTCAAAATAACGACGTTTGTTACATCGTTAACTAGAAAAATTTCTCTCTAACAAAATTTAAATTATTCTCCACATTTGCATATTTTTTCAAAATAAAGAGATGCCGAAAAACAGTAGTTGATGGTATCAATAACTCAAATTTAAGGGAAGTGTCACTTAAAATATAAACAAATAATTCATGCTATAAGCTGGAAATTTCAATAGCAATGTGTTAATGGGATAAGAAGAATTCAATTATAAACCGGTATTCTATCGTATTGCATCGAGGTGCAGTGAACGTAGGTATTCTCGACGACATGTAACATGACACCTTAGGCACTAGCAGATGAGGAGGTTTCCCCCACTTAGCTCCGTTACATGTTACACATATATGCCATTCTGTCTCGCGACATGAGACATGTTGTACACGTAGCAGAGCGAGGGAAACCCTCTCATCTAGTGCCTGGGGTGTCATATTTAATTTCCCTTACTGTATAGCAAACTAGCAGACTCGGTGGAAGACTGAATAAGAGTGTACACTGTTAGCTTATATTTATTGTTTTATAGCTTTGATAGATGTGACATCTTTTTCTATAAAAAGCGTTGCTGTAATTTTATTTAATATAACGGGCTGGGAAAAAAGTATCTTCGTATTTTAGCGCAAACGTGAAATAAGTAATTTTATATGTTGACACTAGATCGACCAAGGGAGTCAAAATTAATTGTGACGAATTTTTTAAAAATGTCGTTCAAATTCCTTGGGCTGTACCATGCTTAATTTTTTATGTCTGCCTTGTAAAATGTGAGAGACTGAATCAATTTAGTTTATGGCGCGTTTTATTCTCTTTCTTCTGAACTATTTATCTAGTATCTTTAACTGTGTTGAATTTAAACGGTAGGTCTAGTGTCAAATGAAGTTTATTGTACCAAATAATATGCGCCGTTTTGTTCAATCATTTTTAAGTGTTTTTGAGATAAAGTTATAACTTTGTCACTGCAATACTTTTGGGTTTTCTAGCAAAACGAAAACTAACTGTTGCCTAAAATACCGAGAAACTTTTTCTGCACTACGATGCTTTCAATATTTAAATGAGCACGTTAACATTTTTCACTGTACACTTTTGAAGGTGTATTTATCTCAGATGCTATAATTTTCAGTTAATAGAATAATGTATCTCATCCATGGGTGTCTCAATTGATTTTTATAAAATAATACTAATTAATACGGGAAATCGGATGTGTCATATAATTTCAAAATACTGCGTTCAGCCTGAGATATTCTTACAATTAGCTCTGTTAACACGTTGAACACCATAAATATTTCGCTCGTTTTATCATTTCTGCTGAAGTGATACGTTTCCTATTAAAATCCCATCTTTGTAAAGCAGAAATTTTGGAGACATAAATAGATATATATTCAGCAGAATTTTATCTTTTAACACGTTCGCGGACAGTAAAAGTTTTAGCGACGTGCAAAAATTAACAGTCAATTTATTTTAAAATTGGTTGTCATATCCGAAATTTGATTAATCACATTTCATAAGGGTAGTCAGATTATCATATTTTAATTGTTATATACAATGAATGTTATAGCATCCACGACAATACAGATCAAATTTTTCAACTGGGATGACGTGAATAGCATTCATTAATAGAATACATGAGAAAAGAGGTTTATTATAGTTCCATTACATTATTTATTCAACAGTAGATCTTTATTCGTCTACATATAAAAAAAATTAATAAATTAC
This sequence comes from Cerceris rybyensis, assembly GCA_910591515.1. NCBI lineage: Eukaryota > Metazoa > Arthropoda > Insecta > Hymenoptera > Crabronidae > Cerceris > Cerceris rybyensis. The sequence continues at coordinate 13,518,376 of OU342789.1, read as the reverse complement.
ATCCATAATTTCATAGTATGTAGGTATATATGAAAACAAATATAAATATATCAGTCCATCATTATGATCCCTCACTATAACGAAATGTCTAAGCATTTCCAATGCACATTACAGAAAGCAACGGTAATTAAAACAAAATGTACAACAATAGAGTCTGCTCTCTCTCAGAAGTCTAGAAAATACAATTACTATAGCATTCACGTCAAGTATTACACTTCTAGTTTACTCAATGTGCCGGCTTAAGGAAATTTGTAAATACACGGAGAAAAAATAAAATAATATGAAAGTACCTAATGAATCAGTTGGTCATTACTTTGAAATGTATATTAATTTCAAAAACTTAAGGTTGTATAAAATTAAATGAATAAAAATTGGCTTCAAAATTTGAATGCTATAGTATTAATGCCATTTTGCATCACTATGAAAACGAATGCTATAGCATTCACGTCCGCGAACGTGTTAAACGCCAGTATTTAAATATTGAATATATTAGAAAATTCATAAGTATTATAAATGAAAAGACATATGAAATTTTATTGAGTTCAATAGCGCCAATCACCGGTGACCCCCATGACAGTTAACGCGTTAACACTAGAACTACCGGCCTCAAATCTATCATATTTTAATAAATTAAATAAATACTTTGAAAAAGGGGGAATGAAGTGGCAGAAAATTTGATCAATTGAGTGCTTTATGTTTATTGATATAGACGTAGGATATTTATTCTATGACTCTTGTTTAAACTTGGAGAATTTTTTGAAATAATTGAGTACCAGTCATTTTGACTGGTTTGGTAGTTCTAGTGTTAATGAAACGTATTTTTTCATGGAGACGAGTTCCTTTAAAACTTTAACTTGTTAATTGTACCCATAATTATGAAAGTGGTTTAAGTCAAAATTTAAAAAAAATGAGTTTATCAGTTATTTCACACCACATTATTATAAACTAAATTAATTCAATGTAATTTTTATGATATTGTCAAAAATGAACCATTAGATAGTGGTTGTAATTTCAACATTATATGGAATTCATTTAGTGTTAATTATGAAAGTGGTCTAAGTCAAAAATTTAAAATATTATATAAACATGCCCTTCAATTTTTGGTATCTGGTCATTCCTTTCTACCGAATGACCGTGATTTTGTGTTGACAGAAATGAAAATAAAAAAGTAAATTACTAATACAATCCTGAGCATTATTATGAATTGATAGAAAAGTGTAGAAGAAGAAATACATTTTCGGTAAAGCGAATGATGCATCCGGATTTTAGTTCAACGCAACCACTAGAAGAATCAACGACAAGAAGAGTAAAAAATACCACGGGCGAATCTGTCTCTTGGTTGCAAATTCAATGAATGAGATTCTTGCAAAATGAACCTTATAAGATGTTCTATAAAATTTCTTTAGATGATTCTAAATGCCACGTTTTGGATATTTCACCTAAAAGAGAAAGACCAAAAATATACGGAAATATTAAATTACTTCCATTATTCATCACCACTAGACCAGTAACAGAAGGAAAACATAAAAATATTATGTGTTTACTACTATACATCCCTCCAGTTTTTCAGGAACATTTCAAGAATCTTAAAAATTCATAATGATAAAAGCCTAAAATTATAAAAACTGATTACTTTTTAAAAATAATTAATAAATGTTCATGAATTATTTCATTAAAATTATTGGTTCTAATAAAACTCGTAATTGTTTATCACTTTAAGTCATTTATAGGACATTCAGTTAATTTTGAAAATGGTCTAAGTCAATTCAAACTTTAAAAACAACATTTCCGTAGGAAATTCACGCAAAATTTCATAATAAATTTCCATTAATCAAGATTAATAAAATTCTAAATTAAAATGTTGCATAATATAAAAATATTTCTTAATTCGTTCAAATGCAATGCATTAAATATCTCGAAACAAGAAATATATGATTTACAATTAGACCACTTTCATAATTATGGGCACAATTAAGATTTGCGGCCACAGTCTTTGTGCAAGATTTCATTGGTATGACGTTATTCGCTTTAGTTTAGTTTGTTCTTTTCTGCAAGACTTTACATCGATGCTTCACACTGATTCCGTAGCTTCAACCCTCGAGGTATCAACCTTCTTCAGAGTATACTATGCGCATCTTTGCTACTTCAGCACCTCAGACACCGAGTGCCGTGCAAACTTCTCGGTTACTTCTCAATGACGATGAACTAGTTTCAGAAATGACACATTATTAAGAATCCTTCTTTATGAATGAAATCATGTAAACAATTCAGTCAGAAAAACATTCTTCAACTAACCTCAGTTCTCAAAGAATTAAAATCTCGGAAGGAACAATTACTTTTTCGTAGGTGATTGCGTTAATTCTAGTACTTCGCTTGTAATTATATCCGCTCGTTTCTGGAACTGAAGGTTTAATTGTGCTTTCAAACTTAATGAATTCATGGTTTAAGCATTAATATGTATGCGTTTTAAAAGCATATTAACTCATTTGCTTTAAATTTTCTTTTATTATATTCTTTTCGATTTATTACTAATTTAAAAAGTCAGTATATCCGGTTAGATTTACTATTGTGCCTGTTAGAAAATTAAAATGAAAATAATGTCATTTAATTTTAATGTACTCGATTTAAAACTAAGGTATATTTGAATAGGAAGAAAATTAGATATACCGTAAATTGATTAACTGTAATGAATCTTCTTTGACAGTTACGATAATTATAGCAAAAGATTACGACCAGAATTTTTTTTTTTTTTCTTAATATGATCGTACCTTTTTCATCCTTTGAAAACATATCGTATATCGTAAAAAGATGAAATCAGTAACCTATATCATTTGAAATCACCTGAGATGATATATCCTATTGATATAACACGACGCTTATAGCCCACCTACAGTGCGACTCGGCCAACTTGGCACCTGGGAGGTAGGCCTGTTTCGGCAGAGTCTGATTCGCCAGGCGTCAAGCGTCATGTCTCTTGTCACACGTACGCGAAGGCACTTGACGTTCTATTTCGCCCTTTTTGACCAAATGTCATCTCTTTTTGGGGCTTACATTCTAATGTATGTATTTTCTTTTTCTTATTATTATGTTCTTTTGAAATAATTCTTTACATATTATATACATTCCATTGAGAAGTCGCGTCGCAGCGACCATATTGGAAATTATTACATACAATATATTACTTTTGTCTATGTCTTGTATATTACTTTAACTGAATAAAGAACTATTTAAGCGCACTTGACGTTCTACCTCGCGATTCGTTAAAAGAGCTACACATACAAATCGAACTAAAAGACGAAGAGAGTGAACTCTGCAGATCGGAGCAAGGGGGACAACGCGATTTGGGTGGCGACAGTGAGGACATCGGCGTAGGCACCAGATTTTTAACATCTCTATAGTAAAAACAGAATAAACTCCGACAGAATTACCCCCACCATATGGGGAGATTCTCCTTGATGAAACGGAGCGCACGACGAGACAACAATGTAATACAATGTCTCGCTCCTCCAGGCAAACTAGTAAGAATATTTGAATGCTACGACTTTGTCGGGTGCTTCCTTTAAGAGGCTGAGCGAGCGGATTCCAAGAAACAAAATGGTACGAATAGGCGGTTGTAAGCGAGAAGCACCGCCGCCGAGGTGCCAAGTTGGCCGAGCCGCACTGTACTTAATATCGATATTTGAAATCGAGTCACAGAAATCAGGTCCCAATACTTTTGCGAAGTGGTGAATAGAAAATTCTAAAATTCGAACTAACTACTTTCAACAATTCTATAAGTATACTTCTAAATTCTCCGTATCTCCATCCCCCAAACTTTTATCCTTACACTTGAAACTCAATAAAGTATTTTCAAAATCAGGAAAAAACAAAAGAATATTCCAAATATTCGATCCAACACCACGCAGTCACGTTATTCACGACTCTTCTTCTATCGACTGCAACAATGCAGTCTACTTTTTCAGAATCCACGTCATTCATAGTTTTCACTTTGACATTCCCATAGCGGATTCAGTTTCCTACGCAACGTTCTCAATTACTTTCCGATCAAAGCTCGCAAACATACTCGATGGTGCACTCCCGGAACGAGGAGGCCGGTAATCTCAGCAGAGTCCACGGGATTCCATGGTCTCAGCGGGATCCGGAATCGATCGTCATTTCGAAACCGGTATGGGCAAGAGGCAGAGGTCGGCTCTCGCCAGCCGAAACGTTTTGGTCCATTACGACCACAACGAAATTGAATTTCCTCGGCATAGCGGTCGCGTGCGACACGAAGTGCCGTGCAGCGCGAGAGCTCCGATTAAATCGTTGCGGTGGCCGAGCAAACCGCATCCGCTAATGAAGTGTACCGCGTTGAATTTAAAAGACTCACCTTCAAGTACGTAGGTCCTGCCATACACTTTCGCATCCGGGAAACACCTTCCGCCCTTCCAGGTGCCTCTCACGGTTACCTTTCGTTCATTTGTCTACCTTTTACGAGCAACACTCCGCCCAGAGATTTCTTTTCGGTGGAAGGTCTGCCTTAGAAACGAAGGGGACGAACAGATACGGCTACGTGAATGCACCTATGCACAAGGTCCTCTAACAAGCACGCTGGCACCGTGTGTCTCGCAGTTGTTCACCTATTTAAATAAGACCGACAATGGTAATGAGAATGCAAATGGCACGGCACGCCCGTGCTAGCTTTCCTGCACACGCCATGGAATAATAAAAGAGGTCTAGCTGGCTTGGCCAAGTTTGTATTGCGAGGTCCGAGCATATTCTCCATCGTGTGCCATCCTGGAGCTTTGATTTTGGTGTTCGGCTATCTTTGGGATTGGAGTGATAGCTACGTTAAATCTTGGTTAGGAATATGGGTGTTTTAACACATTGCGCACGGGTGACGAGATGTCTCGTATTTGGTAAACCGACTAGTCAAGACTTCTTGCTACTTTACTAAGGTAACATAGCTTTGAATATTCTTATGACAAATAGTTAGCGAAATAAATGCATTAGGTCTAGTATAAATTAATGTCGTTTTTTAGTATTCGTTTAAAATCCTGCTTGCCGCTGACTTCATTGACATAACTACGAACACGTGGTATATACATACAGAAAGTTTGAACTGTAAATAACAAGCTTTACTGCTAAAAATGGGGGCTATATGTTAATCTGAAGAGACGGCCTCAATGGTTGGACAAAAGTAAAGCTCTGCAGCTCACGCCAAAGCCTGACTTGCATGCGAAAAAAGTGATGTTGTGTGTTTGGTGGAATTTTAATAGAATTCTTCATTATGAACTCTTACCAGCCAACCAAACTGTTACAAGTGAAGTTTATAATGCACAAATGGAAAGGTTATCTCGAGCTTTGAGAGAAAAAGAATCCGCACTGATTAATCGGAAGGGCGTAATTCTCCATCACGATAATGCACGACCGCATACTGCAAGAATCACGACGGAAAAATAACGCCAGTTAGGAGGGATGTTCTCCCTCAACTTGTATATTCTCCTGATATTGCCCCTTCCGATTATCATTTGTTTCGTCCCTTGCAAAATTTTCTTCTTGGAAAACATTTCAATAATGAAGAGTGCCGCAAAAATGTCTTGTCCGAATTTTTTTAATCAAAATCACAAGAATTTTACAATAGAGGGATTAATATGCTATCTGAGCGTTGGGCACAAGTAGTTGAAAATAACGGCAACTATATCATTGATTACATTCTTTTGTTTTGCTTAAATAAATTAGTTTTAAAAATGTGTTAGAAAACGACATTAACACGTTGAACGCCAACCGTATTTTGCTAGTTTCACTGTTTCTACTGAAGCGAAATTTTTTCTATTAAATTCACATCTTTATAAAACAGAAACTTTAAAGATACAGATAGATAGGTATTCGGCAGACCTTTATCTTTTAAACACCAATATTTAAATATATAGTATGCCTGAAAATTCATAAATATTGCAATTTCAAAGTGACATCAAATTTCATTGAATTCAATAGCATCGGTCACCGGTGACCCCCACGGCAGTCAACGTGTTAATTATTACTACACCTGATATATATCGAACTTCCAAAATAGTACAAAATAATTGGATATATAAAATGTATCAAATCTCTGAAGTGCTATAAAATCTGCAGACACATTGAAACAACAGAGTGCCGTACGCAATGTGTTAAAATGGTGGTAGTTGCCATTTCGTGTGATTGCTTGGAATAATGCAAGGTAGTTTATAAAAAATCACAAATTTTTGAAAGGAGTTTAGGTGGACCTTTTGCAAAGAACTTTATCGCTAGAAATACCAGGGTTAAATCTTAATCATTAAAATGTGGAAAAGATGATCGATTCGGTAGTTTATGTTTTGTGAGAGAGACGTAGAATATCTATTTTATGGCTCTCCTGTAAAATCCCATAGACCACTATTTTTGGTGGTTTGATATTTCTACTCTGATTAACTATGCTTCTCACAACTGACATGTAGATGGATTAAAGTAATCTAACAATAAGAAATAAAGGAGGTATATTAGAACCGTTATATCACATTGCGAAAGTTATAAATAATACAACTCTACAGAAAAATTTTCGTTCTTTGTTCTAAAGTTTATTTTATGATTTTTCGGTTAATTATGTACAAAAACGAAAAGAAAATACCTTTTTTTGATATAAAGTTGACTTTTGTGATTGTTATACCTAGTAATAACACTCATTTTCGAATTTTTTTATAAATTTTAATTAATTCTAACACATTCAAAAATACCGCGAGATCAGAGTGGGGTTTTTACGTCCACGCATGCTCATTTAGATAAATTTAAAAACAACATGGGAGCATATTCAGAAGAGCAAGGAGAACGATTTCATCAGGACATTTTGATAATAAAACTTAATAAAAATGATAAACATATTTATCTGTATGGTTTCACCTTCAATTAAAAATTAAAACCACACATTTTGAAAAATATCGTTCAAATGGTCGTCTAGATACAAAAGCAAACTTTTTCATGCCATATATTCTTTTTTTCGTCTAATTGCGACCTAATCTATCGAAATTTTATACCTTAAAGTGAAAGTCAAATTTTGTGTTGACCCGTGTAATCATTACCATTACGCGTTTGTCATAAACTTAAACGCGACTGACCCAGGGTTACAGATGTCATTGTATAAAAGTAATTTTAAAACAACAACGTTAAAATATAATTAGCATAAATCATTTCTATATGAATCTGTGCAATATGCTCAGTAAAACTTCATTGATCCAGCAATCATGTACATGTATAATTTTCAACTAACACCAGTTAAACTGAAGAGGCCTGAAAGGATACTTGGCTTGCGAGGGTCTTGGATAATTCAGGTGGTAAGAACAGCCATCCATCAAACGAAAGGTCCCGGGTTCGAGCCTCTGTGCAGAAGCTGTTCCTTATGACCCAATTATTTTTCAGCCTCTTACACTTTTTAGAAATGATATTACGGTCCGGTATTCCCAACATTTATGACTCGGCCAAATTAAAGTTAATTTAAGGAAGATTATCTAGAAAGGTAGATGTTAAAAACAATCGTCATTGTAGGTACTTTTTTGAATGTAAAAGTCGAGTATTTTATACAAAAATTTTGGCTCAACGTGTACTAACGTTAACCAATCCCAAGTAGTCTTACACAACTCTGGCAACGTTGCATTATTTTCTAGATACTAAGAGAGAAGAACGACGTCTTTCTTCTCTGTTTGGAACTAGTGCGACAATATGTAGAAATCTAACTTCTTAGTTTTGATAATTTGAAAAATTATAAATTGAGATTAATAAAATGTCAGAAATAATGAAATATAAGGGAAAATTCATGAAAAAAAAGTAGTGGAGAAAATGTTAAAAGCATTAGCAGCAATGTCTGCAGCAAAAAAGCCGTCTTACATACGAGACATAGCCAAAGGTAGACGTGTTGTTGAAATCTCTGAACTGGCTGAAAATTTAACGTGTACTTCTTGTACGAAAGATATTCGTTTAAAAAATCTCATAAGTGTTATAAATTTTGCTGCAAATGAAATTCGAATAAATACAAACTTGTAGTAACCTAATTTTTTTCATTATTTTAATATATATTTTCCGATTCATGAAGCTAATTGCATTCATATTATAAGGATATAATTCAAATAATAAATAATTAAAATTGATAATATTGAAACATAATTGGGTTGTTAAAAATTAATTATTATAAAATGTCTAGCGCAATATGATAATATTTAAATAACTCGCGCGTACATATTACATCCTTCTTTACCGCTTCATGACTATGCAGCGTTGTCAGATTTTTTTTCAATATTTTCTCCGATGTCATATCAGATCCAATTTTCCAATATTTATTTAATAATAGCGATCAAACTGTGCAGTCAAAATATTTAAAATTTGGCCAGCTGTATTATAGCATATCACTACATCATATACCAGTTTTTCATATAGATAGTAAGAACTGTTCTATTTTTATTTTCGAAAATATATTTTTTTGGTGATTTGACATAGACCTTACAATGTATAAGAGACTATAAAACATCAAATTCAAAGCTTAATATCTTTGGTTCTAGACGATCGAAAAAAATTTCCGGATACCGTTGTACGCAGAAATTTTCAAATTTTAAGTGTGCAAAGTTTTAATCATTTCGTAAGAAAACCTCTCATTCGAGAAAACTACCTTAAGAGAACTCCCAAAGTACTTGCAAGGATCTTGCACAGTTCAGGCAGCGAGAACCGGATGCTCAGTAAAAAAAAATCTCAAATTCAAGTGTCCCAAAACAATAGGTTACAGTCAGTTTATTTCTTCAATCTAGAATATTCCCTCCAGTAATTAAAAAGTCAAAAATCTTCCACAATAAATCAAAATCTTCTTACCTGTTTCAAATTGTCCCTACAATTAAATTTCTCCTACATTTTGATTGTACAATTGGTCAACTTCTACGAGTGACGAATGAGACAAGATGATTAGTATGAAACACAAGACTGGCTCGTCTTACAACGGTACTCGTATTCTCGTTAATTGTCGATAAATCTGCCACGAATCAAAGGACTTTGTTCTCAAGGTATATAATCGCCAACGTCCACTCAGTTGAAGCTCGTATACCACTTGGCTAGCTTGTTGGGAAGTGTTAAGACTTGCGAACAGCACGAAACAGGCCTGAATTAAGTTGCAGCGTTCACGAAACTCGAGATAGAAACGTCCGGGCTTTCTGTCGGATATGCAACGATGACCGAGGAGCTGAGTGATACTGGTACAAAAGAGGTATTTACTTGATATCGAATATTTGGTGAATGTACCTATATACATGCGGCCCTCGACTTTCCCTCATAATTGGTTCCTGAAAATGTATGCGAATGTTGAATGTTCGAAAGTAGAGGGATATACGAAACATATTAAAAGTTGCATATTAATATGGTTTCTTTGTAATCTTGAGATTTTTCAACATCTACTAGGTAATACTAGAGAGAATATTATTGGGTCAGAAAGAAAGTAATTTTGGTTTTTGATGAGAGCCAGCGTTACGTTTGTTCTCAATGATTTCTGACAATGTTATGAATTTTTTCTTCTAACAATCGAAAATTGTGAAACTTTTGACTTGGCTTAGAAACAAATTGCGCTTTATTTTGTTTGTAATTGTTTGTTTAGGAGAATTTTAACATTGAGTGAAAAACGAACATTTCTAATATGTTTTACTTTTTTTATTTTTTGAAAAATCTAAGCTTGGTTGGGAAGTGATGTCACAGCCTCCATGTAGCCCTGATCTGACACCATTAGATTACCATTTATTTTTCAGCTTGCAAAACTTTTTGAATGGTAAAACTTTCAATGGCGATGATAGCCTAAAATTGTATTGGGTCCAGTTTTTTCTTGATACGGGCCAGTATTTCTATAAAAACGGAATCACGAATTTGTCAAAACGATGGCAAAAGGTCATCGAGTAAATGTCATCGAAAAAATTCGTTGTTAAAAAAAATTAAGTTCCATTTCACACTACAAAACCGAAATTACTTTCTTGCCAACCCAATACAATAGTAGAGAACCTCAGGGTCCTCTAATATTGCATTTGGGGATCTAACTCCGAGGAACTGACTGCATCGAAGCAATTTTTGAAATAGCGACAAAAATCGTTAAAAAATCGAATTTTTAAAAATGTGCGAAACAGCGAATTGTGCGAATGTAGAGTGTGCAAAAGTCGAGGGTCGCCTGTAGTATTATTTCATAGTATTGTTTCCATTTCTAACGTACCTACATATATTAAATAGTGTCAGTATTCCTCATACTTGGAGAATCATGTGAGATAACTTTTAGATTGGCAGCTTTTTCACAACGGATAGTAATTAATAACTGAGAAATAATAGATGATTGATCGATTCTAATTAACAACTTAGTAGAATTTTATATTAAACGGATTATTAGAATTATGTAACTCGGCAATGATTGTTTTGGTTTGGAAGAAATTAAGAAATTCAGATTGAATCATTAATTTTCTGAGAGTTCTAACTTGAAGTTGAGATGCGATATGTAATGATTATAGTTAGACCAAAAATTATTAATTGGTGCCAATGATCGGCGAGAAACTCAATGTACTCTGGATTTATGATCTTACAATTAGTTATAAATACAGAACAAGAATTTAATTTTTACGCGGTGAATATTTACTACTTGGATTTTGAAAAATTGATTGCGGCTAAATTACTGTTCGTTTCGTAGATACTGTTGCTACCTATTATATGTTAAGAAATTGCCTCCCCTTTATATGACATCGATTGCTATAGCAACGAGATGCAGATGTTTATACCAATATGCCTGAGAGTTGCCCGCGAGCTGTGATATTAGCCAGACGTCTACAGGGTGTTTCAAAATTATTTGTCATAGCTTTCAGGGGTTGTTCTACACCCCTGGATCGATAAAAATTTGTGAAAAAAAAACCTGAGCAAAATTCGAGAAAGGGTAGCAAATTTTTTTTTTAGCTCATCGCATTCGTCTTGTTACGTAGGTCAAATGTCTGCCCGGAACTGTTACTACTTACTCATAATTTCCTTTATACATTACTTCACTTGCCAACTCGATTAACTTCATTTTCTGAATTTTATTACATTTTAATATCAATGCACTGAATTGGGTCCTAACTGTATACATATATTCAAAATAAATTTCACTAATAATAAGTATTAACACCACTAAATAACAAAATTTATTTAGCCATTGAATAATAAATAATTTATTTCAGAAGCCAATCTGATTAACTTCATCCTATAATGTATTTAAATCATAATAAAAATTTAGTTAACCCACTGCACTCTTTTTCCTCTGCTACGGAGATATCTGAAAGTTGTTCTTTTAATTTCATTGTCTCCGTTAGACGAGAACTGTTATCGCTCACACGAATCAAGTACGAGAAATATAAACTATAAATCACTTGTATTCGAATTACCACAGAAGCAAGTACGCATAAATTTAAATTTTAGTGTGCGTTGTTCTTTAAGAAAAAAAGATTAAACCATTATAATATTAAAAAGGAAGATGTTAATAAAAATTATTCGACTAAAGAAAATAATGAATCGGATGGTTCTTCAATACAACTTATTGGCAGAAAGCAGGACTCTAAAAAACGATTTCGTATTTATTCGGATTCGTCGAATGGAACCGAAATGTTCAAAAGCATAAAATAATAAAAGATTTATGACACAGAAATAGAAGTGGGCATTTCATACCGGAAAAAACATTTGCAAATCTGCCATGTCGATGTCATCAGAAGTGCGATGAAAGAATCATTTCGGGTGAAAGGAAAGCTGCCATGGAAGCATTTTATCAGTTACAGACCCAACTTGTGCAAAATATGTGGGATTGTTGGGATATGTGAGAGTGTTGGTGTCAGATATGTTGATGGTGTAATTGTTGAGCAACAAAGCATTTGAGTAATATAAATGGCTCTATTAAAAATTTACGTCAGTAACAGAAGACTTATTATTCATGTTTGCAAAATCTTTAATAAAGCATATATTTTTATAATGAAGTTTTTCCGTAATAAAAAAATGATTCGAAGACTGAATTTGAATTAATAATTTTCTTTCACTTGCCAAAACAATTAACTCCCTTAATCACGAAAAGATTGTAGTAATAATAAAAATTACTCTAAGGATGTTCTATCTTATACTTTCAAGATGTTGTTAGATAAAAGATGCATATGCGGTAATACAGTCTACATCGTATTTTTGAATTTTTAATTTAAGAAGAATTTTAAAAAACATATAAGTACTATTTTATAATTTTTCTCAACTTCTTGTTTCATGGAGTTAATCGATTTGACAAGCGAGGCATCCATATATACATCTATCATCAGCTGTTTTTCGACCGATATTTCTTGACAGAGTCATCGAGCTCATGTAAGGTAAAAGCATTTGACAAGCCACATTACACGTACATACACCTTTACATATATTCACACAATCATGCATAGAACTTTCCAAACATTTTGATGCGCATGCCAATTAAACAAATATTACACGTATTTTCCATCCCTCCATAAAAATTTCCAAACAGTTCTTTGCATACACTTAGAATACATTTTACAGCTACATATCGCACACACTCCACAACGGAACAGATAAATACGGATAACCGCACCTTGGCGAGGCACTTCTTCTTCAACATTTCTCCGATTTAATCCTCGGCGACAATCACCATTATAATATTAACCCTTTGCGTACCACGAGCCACTTTCGCGCTCTTCAGTTTTTGTGTCGAAAAACCCCAGGACATTTTTTCAATGTTGACAATTGAAGGGAGACTTTGTTAAGATATTTTGTTAAGAATGCATCAGGTTTCTCTTTTATAATATAAAGTAATTCCAAATTAGGATGCAAACACGAGAAGATTGTTCTTGTTGTGCACTACATAAAATAAAACACCAACTGTAGCTTATTTTGAAATAAAATCTCAAGAGCGCGAAAGTGGCTTTTGGCTTTTTTCGAAGTAATTTTTTAAAACCCTCCCGGTATTCAAACGGTTAATATTATACCACAAAACCAAAAGAATCCACATAAAGTTCGTTTAGCGCTTAACAATTTTAATTTGATTCTATAAATTTGGATACCACGTAACGGACTTGTAAAGCTATAATACAAAACATTAAAAATGTAATTATTTTATCTTGCTTAAGGATCTAATTTCACCATAACTTTAATCAGTTTTAGAACATACTTACCGTACGCGATTGATGTTTTTAAAAACAATGTCGCACATTATCGGCAGTTGTAACGAATCGAGTATGCAAAACAAACTTCATTACGGTGATAATCTTTTGTATGTAAATACATTCTTTCAAACTTCTATCACATTCCTGTACCGCTCTTAAACAGAAACCAATCGAATAAAGTAACAATGAATTCCCACCTCGTCGATGTAAAAGTTTCCTTTCCTATTTCCTATTTCTAATCAGCTCGGAACTTTTACAACGAAAAATCGATTTTCCTTTTTGAAACTCAAGTAATGGAAGCTTATGTGGGAAGATAAATCGCTTCGATTTTTCCGAGTTTACAAAATAGAAAATACAATGGAATAGTTCAACGTTGATTTGTGTTTGTAACAGTAGAACGTTTATCATGTCAGTTGTAAAGCAATTTATACCTGTTTAACCTTGTGCTGTCCAAGTTATTTTTCCAATCTGTTGTCAGTTAATTGAAATTAATTGCGTAATATTTTCTACCGTTGAATACCTATATCTTCTTATATGATGACACATATACAAACACTTTGTTTGGTGAAACCAACAAAGTAATTATTAAATGTCAAAACTGAAATTACTTGCATGAAAAATTCATTGTGACAGGAAGACCAATCGATTGTAAAAGAAAATAAAACCGTAAAGAGTTTAATTTCCGGTGTTTTCTTATACTCAATTTGATTACATTTAATATAAATGTAATCAGAAAATCCACAAAGCAATAATATCAAAAATTCAATCACGATGGCAAAGAATTATTTACAAATTCGTGCCGACTTTGTATAAAATAATTGCAATTCACTATCTATCTATATATATGTTTAACAATTTGTAAAATTGACATAATTCTTCCACAAATTGAAATAAACGTAAGAATATCATGCAAACTTGCTATTAAATTCTCTAGAATGTCGAGAAACGAAAGAACAGTATTTTTGAAGCATCGTAATGTGAAAAAGCATCGCGTTACGTACACTTTCGAACGTCAAAATTTTAATAAAGAAAACAGCCCCCCGTCGAGTTGAAGTGACAAAGGTAGCTTTAATAAAGCGCGAGCCCCGGTTGTTTTAACAATCGGTCGGAACGCAATCTTGTTCCGTTACGCAGGCGATAAATGCGCTCATCCTGCTTCCAAATAAACCGAGAAAATATTTAATTTCGTCTGTATTTCGACTTGGCGAATGCAGTTTGGAGATTAAGCGTCAGAGCGTCGACGCTTAATTAAATGCACAGAACTGTCTCGCAGTGCACCTGTGCTCGCGAGTTCGGAGGAAACCCAGTGTCCTTTATTAAACTCTGCCATATTTCGGTTCACTTACATACGGCAGCCTCGAATTCTCAAACAAGAACCAACCAACAAGGAATGCTATGTCCTATACGTACCTGATGCGACACCTGTACATGTCTCGTTATTAATACCATCTGAAATCAGAAATGTTGGAACCCTTAGCAGCTCTTGGGATAAATAGGCAAAGTGCTTGAATAGATAAACTTTTCTAGAATCTGTACCTTACAGAATTTGCATATCAAGGTATTCGCAACATTTAAATTTTAATTTGCGTATTCAAGTTTAAATTAAGATCCATAAGTTAATCTGACACTTTAAAATTTGTGAAACCTTAGTTATTCTCTCATTATTTTGAAACTACACTTTGATAGATTTTTATTGCGATAGTTTGTTGAACATATGTTCAAAGAAGATGTGGTTTTTCTCACTTGCTTCTTTAAGATTTATAAAAAATGCAGGAAAAATATAAGGTACTTGTTAATTGTTTCATTATCCTTCCGTAGAAGGCTTCTTGAACTGTAGGATTGCATAATTATTTTTAACTACTGAAATAGAATTTACATAAGTTTGTAATGTTAATATAATAGGACAATATCAAGTTGTCTTGTCTAGCGATTTTTCAAACGTTTATTGTATTTCCCAATAACAATTGCCGTGTCATAAGCTGCAATGGGATTTGAACGCAGATGCTGTTTTTGCATACTCGTCATCATATGGAGACCACATTTCCATTTGTAGACGCTTAGATTTCATGAAAAATTCATCCCTTATTACTTCCACAATTTGATCTTTGACTTACAAAAAATGCTGAACCTTAAATTCTGCGCTATTAAATTTCAAAATGTATACCGTTATTGTATGTAATAGAAAAATAAAAAAAAAGTAAAGTTTCATATCATTACAATGAATTATTAATATGGACATTTTCCTCGTTACCATATATTATTTACTTTACATTTCAAGTTACGTAATGCAGTCTTTGTTTGTTAAATCGTGTGAGTAACAGAAACAAATGGATACTGTTTCATTTGAAATTTCCTGTAAAATTATTTGTACGTTTGATAGAAAATTCAGACCTTTCTTTCTGTTAATCTTGTACTACATTTTCCCTAAGAGGAAATATATTATACTTTATATTCTCTTTTCGTCCTTTCTCTTTGTTCTTTCACTATTCTTATCCATTTAATATTCTTTCTTTTTTCCTTGGGTTTAACACATCTTTCCTTTTCCTCTCACCCCGCGTTTCTTAATCAAATCTTCCAACAATTTTTCTGCTTCCTTAGGTACGTTACACACTTTTCCTTCACTCTTTGACAAAACTTTTTGCCATTTACTTCGTTCCGTATTTTACTTTTACTTTACAAAATTTTTTATCCTCTCGTCATTATTTCTCATATATTTAATTGATCCATACAAAATTCAGCTCAAATAATTAGTTCACCATGAATTTATTATAAAATATGAATGTCAAAGGTATTGTTCTAATAGGTGGAAATTAACTCTTCCAAAAATTCTTCCGTTATTTAATAGCAGACATGTCAGCAATGTATCGCATTAATGGTAAATTATTGACTAATAATAAATCCATTTTGCTGCCGAAAGTATCATGTTACTATTCTAATTCTAAGAATCGATTGTCACACTATCATTTTTTAAAACGTCACGAAATAATTAATGCAGAACGGTATTGTGAATAGCATCAAAGGTTGCAGTAAAAAATTTAACAGTATTGTAGGAATCGTTCTTGTCGACGTTACGAAAGAGTGTGTATGTTCGTTTGTATTGAGTGAGTGAGTGTGCGAATGAGCTGACGATGTTTTCGAATGACGAATGTTTAAATAGTGCGTAGAGATCAGTGAATGAGAAAAGACGAGAATTTCAAGACGAGTGAAGTTTAAGACGTATTTTTTTTAAGACGTTTATCTTTAATTCTATTTGTATCTCCATTTGAATATCATTCTTATTAAACAGTTTATTTGTGCAGTTAATGAGCGATTAAAACCTCCTTTCCACCTCACAGCGTTTACAAAGAAAAAGTCCTATAGTATCGACTTATTGCTACTCTTATCAATCAAAGGACAATGATGCTGCTGAACAATGTAGCGAAACCACATACCGCAAAAATAGCACAGAAAAATATGTTATCCCTCTAATGGTCAATTTTACAACATTCACCATATTCCCTGGAATTAGCACCGTCGGATTATTACTTACTGCATTCATTGCATAACACATTGAAACAAAATTTAGTAATGGCGACAAATTTAAAACTTTTTTGAATTAAAAAATGGGATCTCCAAGCTGCCATTGATAACGACAGCGATTACGCAAGTGATTGAATGTAATTCAAGTCAAAGGGAATAAAGGGAAATATTTATACTAACGAGGGAACATACTGAACCCGTACACGCCGATTTTGATGAAAATTATGTGGTAGATAGATCTCGAAGAAATATTTGACACGTGTTTTTTTATATCTCCTGTCGTCCACATTGAAGGGGTGATGTTAGCCCTCAAAGTTTGGGGTTGAAAACAGTTTTTTTGAAATATCTCCGCAATTAAAGGGCGTAGGCAAACAATTTTTTTTTCAAATTGTGCGTCTCGAAATTACAAATCCATCGATATATATATAATAATTGCAAAAAATTATTTGTTTAAACAATATATTAAAATTTCGAAATTTTTGTTAACTTTTCGTTAGTTTTTCGTACTAAATGTTGTTCTTTTCTCGTGTAAATTTATATGTGTAAAGTATAGACAAAATTAGAGAACACGTGTTTTTGGAATTTTTTATTTTCTATCATTTAACGATAATTATGTAACGTTTAATTTCCGCCCGCCTCGTATTGTAGTAACCCAAGGAAAGTATCTCTTTCTAATAAAATCTTTTTTACATTATGGGATTTTACATTAAAAAATTTACGCAAATCAGTAGAGTTATAAACCCCGATATTAACAAAGAAATAAGTTTTCGCAGCCGAGGAAAACGTTAATTACCTGCGGAAGGCTATTAGTTCTTCCATGGGCCCTGTTAAAGGTAAGGCCATAAACACATGCGTTTTTCTTACTGGCTGTATGAGCTCTTGGTCGACGTTCGAAGCCTGTGTACCATACCAAGGTGATTATATTTTTGAAATAGTAAATTACACACTTCGGACAATGAAACTAATTCGTATGCTTCTTTTGTTATGTATCCGTCCGCGAAGGTTGTCCTACCGATAGGGACGCCACCCGCAAAGACATAATTTTTACGTTAATGCAAATATCCACATTCTGCAAATATCCACTAATCCAAAAGTACAGAACAAAACCTGGATACTCATGGCGAACAATATTCATATACCTTGTACGAAACGGGCGGAAGTTAAACGTTATATAATTATCGTTAAATGTTAGAAAACAAAAAATTCCAAAAACACGTGTTCTCTAATTTTATCTATACCTTACACATATAAATTTACACGAGAAAAGAACAACATTTAGTACGAAAAACTAACGAAAAGTTATCAAAAATTTCGAAGTTTCAATATATTGTTTAAACAAATAATTTTTTGCAGTTATTATATATATCGATGGATTCGTAATTTCGAGACGCACAATTTGAAAAAAAAAATTTTTGCCTACGCCCTTTAATTGCGGAGATATTTCAAAAAAACTGTTTTCAACCCCAAACTTTGAGGGCTAATATCACCCCTTCAATGTGGACGACATCAGATATAAAAAGCAATATAATATATATTATAATATATTATATAATATATTAAAAATTCAAGTTTCAGCGTAACATTATGTTCCGACAATGTCGGCCTTCCTTGGGGGTCAACAAAGTCTACGTCCCTGAAGTTCGGCCATAGAAGTTTGCTATTGAAGAAAAAAAAGAGCTGCATGTGGTAGAAAAATTCTAAAGTCAACACAGTCGTTGCAAAAGCGTCTAGCAGGCACTACACATTTTTGTACTCGTTCTAATATATACATAGGTATATATTTGGGAAAATATAACGAAGAAGTTATTTCTAGTACCACAAGTACAACCATATTTTACACTTTTCACTACTTACTTCAATATTCATGTGATTTACTATCGTCCCAATTATTCATTATATTTATTCTATAAAAACACGATGCTACTTTCCTCTGAAAATCATCGATCTAAGAACTCATAGAAACGAGTCTACTTCACATCCGTTCACCAGCAACCGTAATTAAATCATCATCCAAGTGCTGGCGCATTAATTAAGAACTCAAACTACTATATAGCTCCACTGAAATATTGATTTTTCTACTTTACCCCTTGCCGCAACGAACGTTCGTTTCATGATAAGCACGACCCCTTAACAAAGTTGATTCCCTTTTCTCTCCCTTACCCTAAGCCCATGCCGAACATAACCCACAGGAAACTTACATTGGTTCGCCACTTCGTATTCCCGGAAGCGCCTTTCCACGTGACCTTTCCACGCGTCAGAGAAAACACCTAAAACTCATGCCAGCAGTCGACCAATCCGGCCATATTTTTCCGAACGTAACGGGTCACCCTGTATGTGACAGCATCCAAGCCTCGAAGATTTACTCTGGACATTAAATTACGACCGTCCTACCTGATCTTCGGGATCACTATCTCCTGTACGAAATGGCAGGGTTGAGATGCAACTGCCCGTGTCTGATAAATGAAGTTTACGAGGATTATGTGGATATTTCCGGTAACGTTTCTGTATGAACGATACATTCGATTAAAGTTGGATAATAGCACGACGGTGTAATGACACGCGAAAATATATGTTACACATGTTGGTTCTGATGTTAGAATATCGTTGAATTTCGCGCACATTTGCGGGAGAGCATTGCAGTTACGTGGATTTTCAGTGCATGATATATAAGTATGAGCGAAACGGTGTTATTTAGTGATATTGCCATACCGGTCATTGTTAGATGTTTATTAACGTGGTTTCGTAGAATTCACATGGATAGTTTTGGTCTTTTAATTACTTTGAGGAAGTTTGTTTCGGTGTTCGAGGGTCTATGAATTTTTGGTGGTAGAGAAATAACTCACACAGCAAAATGTTCTCTAAAAGATATCTGAGAGATATCTCATTCGCGAAATAGATATTTTAAAAGATAGCCTAAAAGATGACTATCAGATATCGTACAGATATCTTATGCGCCGTTTTTTGAACACTATAAGATATCTGAGAAAAGAAATCTGGTCTCAGAGATCTATGTGATATCTACTAAAGATATTATTCGGACATGTTCGAAAATCAAGGCAAATGAAAAAAATAAATTCTCAAATAACTTCTTCGGAGGCATCTTACAATTCTAAGGATATAAGATTATACTTTTTTTTATTTATTCATTGTAATGTTAGTTTTAATTATTGTTAACTGACAAGTGAATGAATACAATTGTATTCATGATGACTTAAGTTAATAGAGTTTAGTTTTTTTTTGTGTAAAAAAAATGATTTTCACCATTTACCTAAAAAATATAAAAATATTATTATTAGTGTATTGATAGCCTATTTTGCTAGTATTTTTTGTTAGAAGTATTTGTTTATTTACTATATGCTACTCATTCACTGGTCAGAAAAATATAGAATAATCTACTTGTTCATATATGTTCAGAAGTAAACAAATGTCTACATATATATATTTATACATATAATTACCTTGGTATTTTTGTAATTTTTATCTTGTTATCAATTTTAAGTAATTTTAAATGAACAGCAATTACTTACACCTGGTATTTATTACTTTCTTGAGGTTAAAAATACATGTCATAATTATTTTATATGCGCATGCGTTCTAATGCTATAAAATTTTCATCACAATAAAGACATCATTTAGATATATAATTCGAGAAATTTTTTAGATATCTGATTCAAGAAGTCTTTTAGAGATCTTTTAGATATCTGTGGAAAAGATATCTTCAAATTTTCATCTGATAGATATCATTTCGACGAACTCTGAACGTCATCTGAAAGAATATTCTTTATTAATATTGACGCAAAAGTAATTGTAGGCTATTTATTAACGTGGTGTTTCTGATTATTCTATTTTTTTATTACTTTTAAACATTTTATTTCAATGTTAGAAAATCCTTGGTGTTCGGTATGCACATAAGTTTGAGAAAAAAATGTTATTTATTGTACTAATATTGCCACACATATAACTACAAGATGCCAGGATTTTACTAGTTATTTTTTATATTCGAAACGCATTGTGTATTAACTTTCTTGCATATATAGAAAGTGACGTTCAATTGCTTTGATTCCCTTTCGATGATATGCATGAGTAATTTCGCTTATACTATTTCAGCGTGAACAATCACAAAATTGCATCACCTCGTACATTTACATTAAATGCGAAACTAAAATCGTTTTAAGAGGACACTTTGGAATTTTAACATCAAAGTATATTCTTTTCATTTCTAGTCAACTTACAATATCAGTCGATATCGCCTTGGGATTACGAATCTACTATTTCCACTAATATAAAGTTCAACATTATGTTTCCCGAGAGATTAATCGGTAAATATTAAAAGTCATGTTATTGTAGCGGCAGAATATATTGTAATAAATGTTTGCACAATTGGAATTACAAATTGGTTTCCGTATAATGGCACGCCATTCAAATGCGACATAGAAATATAACGTCTGATCGCCTGGGGACAACTCGGTGAGATTTGTAATGCAAAAGGTTAAAAAGACTATAACGAAATATGTATTCGATGCTGAATATAAATGGTCCCAAAGGACGAACCATTGTAAACTGCAATCGATAAAAAAGAAACTTTTATTTGTACGGTTGCACACTGCAAACCATCTTCTAAAACCGCCATTACTATCTGCCAAGGCTTCTGTTATCGTCACAGAGATAGTGCTTTTAGAAACACTCCATTTGGACCTACAATTTCGCCGAATTCTATATCTGAAATATCTGATAAAATAATAATTATCGGCCTGATAAATAATTGAGAAACGCTGAGGCAATGAACTTACGCCTCTTCAGTTATTGATTTTGTGAATATATTCAACATCGCCAGCAAGTAATTATTCTAATTAAGTCAAGTTTCAGTATCAGTTACTAAAAGGCAGTAAAATATATATTCTGTCTTCTATTATATATTAAATTGTTTCTCTTCTAATTATTCTCTAGTTTTTGCATTAAACGATTAGTATTAAAAAATAATGCAATTACGACGACAAGCACCGTTTGAAAAACTAATTTGTATCAATAAATAGTGTATATTGTAACTTATTAAACATTTCCTACAAAGTAACATGTTAAGTTTCATGTATAAATTAATATCGGAAATTTGTATATTAATTCATCAGTTATTCAAACTTTTCACAAATCTCCTCGATACGTTTTGCATAATAACGCGAACACCAGTACTTACATGCCATCAGAAGAAGTAAAGATTATAATACCGCAAAAAGTGAAAGTACGAGTGCGATTAAAATATGGTAATATCGTCACGAAACGCAAAATTTGCATCCTTATCGAGAACGTGTGCTCCTTCGCGTTGCATATAAAGGATGCATTGCGTATTCGTGTAAAAAAACACTTACGAAAGTGACCGGATACAATTTCTGTCCAAATCCTGCGAGACTTACGCCAACAATTTTCATTCGACTACTCGCATATTAATTCGAACTTCTCTTCAAAATATTTCTACTCTTTCTCCTTTAACTTTGATGTTGCAAATATACGACTTTGATAACGCCCGAATAAAGAAAAAAAGAGAACAGTATCTGATTCGAGGCAGCACGCGATCGACCACTCTGCTCGGCATTAAAGAACAATAAAGAAAAGTTGAAATTCTAAAGTGTGAGATGTATGCATCAGTAAATACCTCATGTCCTTGCATAATTTTGCCCTACGAAAACGTTAATACTCAATATGACAAAACAACTACTTAATACGACGCACTTACGATAATTGCATCTTAACTTCCAACAACTTTCGAAAGAAAACTTCAAAAAGAAAACATCTAAATGAATTGAACAAAACTATAGAATACAGTGTAACAAAAATACTGAACCGAAACTATTTTCCATACTACTTATCGAAACAAATATAAATTTTATTAAAAAAGCACACAATTTATTAGAAATCTCCAAACAATGAGATTTTCAATATACAGAATAAGTATTTCACTGTCTCAATAATCCAAAACTCACCGACCAAAATTGACAATACCGCAAAAATACTTGTCACTGCTTTAACCCTCTTTCCACTAAAGCCGACTATAAACACACTTCCCACACAAATAACGCTTACCACTCAACAGCAAAATTGTTTACTACCGTCAAGTACCTCCAATACCTTAAACACTCTCTAAGCCACCGACTTACGTTATATAAGTGACCCCATACATTCTCCAGTATAACATAGAACATCTCAAGAAAGACTTAAATATTACTCTTCGGTACCACAAAGTATTTTATTCAGTTGAAAAAAAGCCTTGCCATAGATCCAGGTTCCATCGAATTGAATCTAAAAGCATTCCTCCCTACGCTCGTAATATTGGGTTGGCAAGAAAGTAGTTTCGGTTTTGTAGTGTGAAATGGAACTCAGTTTTATTGAACAATAAATTTTTTCAATGACCTTTGTTCCATGACCTTTTGTCATCTTTGTGACAAATTCATGATTCCGCTTTTATAGAACTTCTGGCTCTTATCAACAAAAAACTGAAGCAAATGCGATTTTAGGCTATAATCGCTAGTCAAAGTTTCACCATTCAAAAAGTTTTACAGGGATCAAAATAAATGGTAATCTTATGGTGTCAGGTGAAGGTTATATGGGGGCCATGACATCACTTCCAAACTAACCTTTGCCTTCCGAAAAATAAAAAAGTAAAATAAGTCGGAAATTTTCGTTTTCACACTCCGTGTTAAAATTCACCCTAAGTAAACAATTACAAACAAAATAAAGCACAATTGTTTTTCTAAGTCTAGCCAAAGTGACCATTTTCAATTGTCAGAAGAAAAACATCATAACATTGCCAGCAGTCATTCAGAACAAACGTAATTCTAGCTCTCAGCGAAAACCGAAATTATTTTCTTTCCAACCCAATAGATATATCGTTGACTCTAGCGAAAAGCAAAATCACAAATAACCGAACGGCGATGTTGCACTGTTCACAGAGGCTGCAACGGTAAAACCGAGTGGCGCGTGAAGAAACGATGAGTGAATCGGAACGAGCAGGGAACGAAGTGGCGCGATAATAATAATATGTGGACGACGCGGCCACGGACGAGGCGAAAGTGGCGAGACTCGGGCTCGTCACGCAGACGGCAGGAAGCTCCGAACCGTCGTCGCTACGAAGGCTTCCGTTTCATCTACTCAGTGGTCCTGGCAGCCTGCATGGCGACGCAGGAGGCGATAAGCGCTAAGTGCCCGCCGCCAGACACGATACCCGGGTGTCCTTGTTACAACTTTGAAGATGGACTGTTCCTTGAATGTGCCGGAGCTACCGAAGAGTCCCTCAGGAGCGCTTTATCTGGCGTGATACACGCCGCTGAAGGGGAAGGTAGGTATTTTCTAACGAATGGCTACGATTGGGTGAATAAAGGATTTTATCTTTGTTAAATGGGATTTTGGATGTTTGTTTTCTTTGAACATCTCATGGGATTTTGTGATTAGATGTATCAGGTAGTTGCGAAAAAGGATTAGAAAGACGTGATTTTTGTCGTTGATAGTATAAAAATGTTGTGGAGATGTTTCTCGAGGAATGGTAAAAGTATCTATTTTTTTCGAAGTTTGAACTGTAGAGAAGATTTATGGTGATGTTCCTATTTCGAGTAACATTGCATTGTGCTTCGTAAATGGGCCGGCAATTACTTAATTGTGTCTTCTTCGTTTCGAAATATTTCAATTTTTGTTTTGGCTGCTTGTTGATTTCTGTATAGTAATATGAAAGGTATAGTAAGTGAAATAGTAATATAGATTGCATTTTTTAGAAAGTAATTTCACAAGGTATACTGTAACATATTAGGCGTACCGGAAAAGAATGTCGTTTTTTTAAACACATGATGTGAAAAAAGGACTCATTGAATATTTTGAATCAAAATCCAGTGAATTTTATGAGCAAGGTATGAAAACTTTACCAGATCGATGGAGAAAGATTATATCAAATCGTGGAAATTACATTTTAGTTTATGTTACGGAACGGGGTTTGAAGTTCCGCCGTCACCATTTTAATGTTACGAAACGAGCTCCACGTTGTTTTCGCGAGGGAATGCTTAAACTGGCGAAGATTAAATATATAAGTTTATTAAATTTGATGAATCTTCTATTCAGTTATAGTAGTAATACTTGTGTGTATGATTTAAAAGTGTATGTGGTTCGTTGAAAAGCAAAAATGTAAGTCTGTTGTTTGTTGGAAAGGTAAAGTGTAAGTGTGTTGTTTGTTGAAATAGCAGAATGTACGTGCTGTTGGTTGAAAAGGTAAAATAGCAGTGGCGAATTTTCAGGAAAGTCGTGGATGCGGAAAATTAGGAGATGTTAGGACTGGGGATCGATGCGCCAATGAAAACCCGACAAAAGTTATTGGATTTCGGCTTGGGAAATTTTACCCCACCCACCCTACTCGCCAGATCTAGCACCATCTAATTATTATTTATTTAGGTCTATGCAAAATTTTTTGAATGATCAAAAATTTAGTAGTCTGGAGGCTTGCAAAAATCATTTCACCCTCTATGGGCCGAATTTTCTGTGATATTTGAAAACTAGTTGCACGATAGCACATTAGAAAATAATAAAAGTAAGTACCATTGTAAATAATAAATTTTACTTGATTTTGAAACGTTGGATTGTAAAGAATTCCATGGTTTTGAAGAGCTAACTTGTAATATTTAAGAAAATTAAAAAATCGATTTTGAAAAGTAAAAGCTTAGATTTGTTTTGTGTTACTTCAAAGTTACAAGGGCCCATAGAGGGTTAAAGCGGTACTTTGCTAAGAAAAATCA
This sequence comes from Cerceris rybyensis, assembly GCA_910591515.1. NCBI lineage: Eukaryota > Metazoa > Arthropoda > Insecta > Hymenoptera > Crabronidae > Cerceris > Cerceris rybyensis. The sequence continues at coordinate 13,492,920 of OU342789.1, read as the reverse complement.
AAAGTTTTTTGGGAAGCGGATTATGAAGCTACCTCATAGATGGCGAAAAGTAATAGATAGAAATGGTGCATATATTATTAAATAAAGTATTTATTTTCCAAAAGTTTATCGAGTTTTAATATCACCCAAGTAACGCTACGAACTTTCCGAACGACCCAATACTTATTTAGTACCTATATTTAAATATAATAGATTTAACGCCGACAGTTCTAGCGTTAAAAAACCGACATTCTTTTCCGATACTGCTCATATATCGATACAATGCAAAATAGATGAAGAGTTCAATTTTTTGACTGGTCAGACAATTGTCATAATCAGCGGTATAAATGTGTTTCATTATCAATGTCATTAGATTTGTAGATTTGAAATTTAAGAATGAAAACAGATGCATTTTTACTTGTATTCTTGGAACGTTACTCTTCTTGCACATAGATTTTGTTGAAAAAGGTACTTTATTTCTATCCGGAAACTGTTTTCCGTTTCTTTAAGAAAACATACTTTTTCGAGTTGTGACACTTCCTTAGCAAGTGTGCAATATGTGCAATATGTACGTAAGATGCCTTGAATGGAGTTTATCGGAAATCGAACGAAGATTACCGTCGACTGATTTTCTTTATGTCACACTCGTATATTTGTATAAGGGACATCGATTTCCGATGTTAATTTTGTTACCGGCTTCTGGCGAAAATTGGGAAAGACGGTCAAAGTTCAACGTAACACATTGAAAGATATAAACTTTTCAACTAACATAAACGAAATATTGGAATTTTCAATGGTGCAACATGTTCACATAAAATTAGAACAACTATTCAATAGAAACTAAATTTTTTCTAAATAATATTATTACATCTTCCATCACGAATGTAATTATACGCTTAAGTAATTCTCCCACTTTAAAAGATCAATTATTTTTAATCACTTCTTCTTTAAATCTGTATATATCGATGTCAAGGGTTGTAAGGAACGACAAGAAATTCTTCATCGAGCCAAACGTTTGAAAAACAAAGGGATCTCGAGTTAACCCCTTCACTAACAAAAACCGTGTGTCTTGAAGCACTTTCGAGCTTTTTATTTCGAATCGAGAAGAATGCCTTTCTTTTTAAGCATGTATAATCCAGGAGACAGGGATAAGTACTTTCATCTAAACATTCGACGTGGAGTTAAGAGGATACCCTTGGCTGTCGTCTACAGTGACGGCTTTTACTCGAATCGGCGTATAAATGAAATAAAAGCCCCAATATATTGGTTGCAAAGGTGCGATGAAATATTGGCAATTTTACGATTATACACTGAATTAATTTTATATGACTAATTTGAAATTTCATATATAATAAAATTGTCCTATATTACTATCATGCTAATAACTTCCATTATTAATTCCGTTATTAAAGTGGTTAGATGAAAATTTTAATATAAATTAATACATTTCCTCGAAATTGGATATATTATTTTCTTTTAATACCGGCTAGATTTCGGCGAAGCAGTATTTTATATTATTACCAAAATTTCTTGAACCGTAGATGATGCTTTTAAGGATACTTTGTGGAGGTGGAGTCGACCTAGTTTAAGCTAAAGTCGCGAAGAGTACCAATATCTGAGCAGAAAATTAGCCGTCTCCGTGAGGGATGCATACGATATGGCGTCTGATGGTTGAGGCTTACCCAGAGGGTTTTATAACTGTATTCATTAATTTGCAAAGCTCTCTGACAATGATTCGCTGATGGTGCAGCCATCGAAGCAAGTTAAAACTCTTTAGTATTATAAATAATATATTTCAGTGGAGAAAATAATCTTAGAAATACTTTAATTAATATGGTTATAAGACAATATTATTATCAAAATATAAAACGTTGATTTGAGATAACGTTTTACTATTATGATTTTACTTCTATCCATTTAAGTTTTAAAATATGGGACAAAATTCGAAGAATAATGAACCAAATAAAGGATAATAAACGTTGCTTTGATAATTGCATTCCTTTCAAAATGATCATTTAGAACAGCGGTCGCCAAACTTTTTGACCTCACGGACCAGTAAATTCATAATTTAAATCCCACGGACCACTAATAGGATTTCTTAATTGTTAAATATATTTATAAAAAAATTGTGATCTAAGAACACATAAAATGTATTGTTACGAATTGAATTATGTTTCAATGCATCTTAAAACATACCTTAATGTGATATGTAAGTGTATTCCACATTTTTATGGGGACCAGCGAAATTTTCTCGCTTTGGCGACCATTGATTTAGAACATGCATGGCCAACTGTTTTTGCCCCCGGGCCGATTGGAACAAAAATGTTTTCACGGGCCGGACGAAATATTAAAATTAAAAAATGCTAAGCAAAACACTTATTTCTTTAAGTAAACAAAATTTTATTATAAAATTTGTTTATGAATAATTGTTATAAATAATTGTTCGCGGGTCACACAAATTCATTACGCCGGCCGTATGTTGGCAATGCCTCATCTACATAGAAGCTCCTCTATTATCAACTCATTGTCAGATTATTTGCTTACTCCACAAACCACCATTATCAGCACCAAAAATTGTACGGTTTAAATATATGATTTTAAACACTAAATTCCATCAATTGAGAAATCTTGAAATATAATACCTACATTTTTGTTCCACATCGCGCAATCCAAAAAATATTTTATATTATCCATTATATGACCGACTACATACTTGCCTTCCATGTCCACCTTGACTATTAACCAGTTACAATTTGTCAGCAACCAACCGTAACAATTTTTTTTAATTAAAACGATCGTGTTCTCCCGAGTGAAAATAAAAAACTGAAAACAGACTGAAAATTCGAGTGATTTTTCTATATTAATATACAGTCGGAAACTTAACTTAAAGAAAACTGAGGTAGTGAACAAAAGTCGGAAAATCGTAAGCGAAAAAAACAACTGAAAACGATCTGAAAATATCCAGAAACTAAACTAAAATCTAATCGTAAATTAAGCACTGAATTCAGACAGAAAACAAGCTGAAATAAATATTATACTAAATTAAATTTTTTCAATTAAATTTCTAATTCCGGCATTCGAGAAATTTTTCAAGTCCGACATTTTGAAATTTTTCTAAGTCTCATAGCGGAAAAAATTCTAAGTCCTGAAATTTAGACATCTTCGTTTTCTTTCAGTTTCTTTTCAGTACTCGTAGGAATTAACTGATATATGAGTCACAAATCAGTCTGCTTTCCGATCGAGCTGAATCAATATAAAATTTTCAATCTGACTTCAGTCTCGGCTTGAACTGAAAAATTCTTCCGTCTTGTTTCAGTCTCAATTCCGTTTGAACTTTCTCAACAGCATATGTCTTCAGTACATTTTCAGAGAATTTTCAGTGGCAATTATTTGTTTCGTCTTATTTCCGTTCGAAATTCGTCTAAAATCCTGTTTTCAGTCTTATTTCAGTTTTTTTTCCGTCTTTTATTTTTACTCGGGCTATTTATAAGATAATGTCTCGTTTAAATGTAAACAATATCCCCGTTGTTACAGGGGCAATTGTTCAATCCCTAAGCGTCTACGAACTCGACAGAAAAGTGGAGGAACTTCGGCCAGCAGCGTTTCCGGCCGGTTCGCAGATCAGACACCTACAAATATCGCACTCTGCAATCCGCGAGATAAACGAAGATGCCTTTAAGCGGTTGAGCAAGAGTTTAGAATCTTTGGCACTTGTATCAGGACGGCTTCACCACGTGCCACAAAAGGCGATGGCCACTCTAAGTACATTGAAAGCTCTGGATCTAGAGGCCAATCTTGTTCACGAACTTCCTAGTTACAGTTTCTACGGTCTCGCCTTGATCAAGCTGAATTTAAAAGGCAATCAGATAATAAAAATTTCCGAATATGCATTCGCCGGCCTTGAAGATACGCTCACGGACTTGGATCTGGCTGAGAATAAAATCCGTGTATTCCCCATGACGTCGTTAAGGAGATTGGAACATCTTACTTCTCTCAGGCTCGCTTGGAACGAAGTTTCTGACCTCCCAGAAGACGGCTATTCACGATTAGACGCATTAAACTTTCTCGATCTGAGTAGCAACAATTTCAAAAAAATCCCTCTCAACTGCTTCCGTTGTTGTCCGTCCTTGAAGACATTGTCACTTTACTACAACGCTGTCGAATTCGTCGATAAGGATGCCTTCATATCACTGATCGATCTCGAGTCCATCGATCTTAGTCACAATAAGATCGTTTCGTTGGACGTGGCAACTTTCCGAGCTAATCAAAGATTAAGGTCGATCGATCTAAGTCATAATCACATTCACTATATTCGCGGTGTATTTTCAAAATTACCAGAATTAAAGGAATTATTCCTAGCGGAGAATAATATTTTGGAAATACCAGCAGAAACGTTTGCTGGTAGCAGCAGTCTGTCGGTAGTTTATCTTCAACAAAATGCGATAAGAAGAATCGATGCTCGTGGTTTGGCAACGCTTGGTCAACTCGCTCAATTACACTTGAGCGGTAATTACATTGAAAAAGTACCTCGTGATTTTCTGGAACACTGTGAAAATCTCTCGACCCTCTCTCTAGATGGGAACAATATTCGAGAACTCGAAGTTGGAACTTTTGCCAAAGCGAAGTTATTGCGGGAATTACGACTTCAAGACAATCAAATCACCGAAGTGAAACGTGGGGTGTTTGCACCACTTCCGTCACTTTTGGAATTACATTTACAGAACAACGCCATAACAGACATGGAGACCGGAGCTTTGAGATCATTGCACAGTCTACAACACGTGAATTTACAGGGGAATCTTTTAGCGGTGCTTGGCGATGTGTTTCAAGTGTCGAACGATGTAGGTCAAAATGGAAACAGCGGTAGTTCTTTAGTCTCCATTCAATTGGACAACAATGGTTTGGGTGTTCTACACAATGACTCGTTAAGAGGTCAAGCTTCAGTCCGAATTATGTGGCTGGGGCATAATAGATTAACTCGTCTTCAAGCACCATTGTTCAGAGACCTGTTGCTGGTCGAACGATTGTACCTCACAAATAATTCCATCTCGCGAATCGAGGACACTGCTTTTCAACCGATGCAGGCACTGAAGTTTCTCGAGCTCAGCATGAATCGATTGAGCCACGTCACGGTGAGAACGTTTTCCGAACTTCACGAACTCGAAGAGCTTTATCTACAGGACAACGGATTACGCCGTTTGGATCCGTATGCCCTCACCGCTTTGAAAAGGCTCCGTGTACTTGACCTAGCTAATAATCACTTGAATGTACTCCACGACAAGATCTTTCAGGAGGGATTGCCGATCAGAACGTTAAACTTGAAGAACTGTACCGTCAGCATAATCGAGAACGGAGCATTTCGAGGACTAAACAATCTTTATGAACTTAATCTAGAACATAATCATCTCACCGCAACTGCGCTCGATCGTTTGGACATTCCAGGATTAAGAGTTTTAAGAATATCCTACAATAATTTCAGTCAAATCAATGGAAATTCTCTAGATGGTTTACCATCTCTTCAGCATCTTGCCATGGATTCTTCTCAGCTACGACGAATGCCACCAGAAATATTCTCGAAAAATAAGAATCTCGGGAAACTGTTACTCAGTAATAATCTCCTTTACGTTCTACCGAGTCTTCTATTTCTCGGGTTGGACTCGTTGAAAGAAATCAAATTAGACGGTAACAGATTTCAGGAGATCCCTTACGACGTCTTTGCCAATTCCACGACCGTTGAGTTTCTCTCATTGGCCAACAATGTAATCCAAAACGTGGACATGTCACGGCTAAACGGATTGACAAGTCTGCGGGAACTCGATCTACGCGGTAATTACATTATGACCCTCACCGGATTCGCCGGCGTGAACTTGTCTCGTCTAATATCCGTGGATCTCAGTCACAACCGGTTAACCGCTCTTCCGGCCAACTTCTTCGCCCGGTCCAACTTACTTCGCAAGGTCGAACTAGCGGACAACAAGTTTCGGCAAATACCGGCGGTCGCTCTCTCTGCACAGAACATTCCTAGTTTAGCCTGGCTGAACGTTACCGCCAATCCTCTCGTTAGAATACACGAGATCAGCTCAGAGGCCAAATATCCTGCCCTTCAGGAGATTCATATTTCTGGTACGAATTTGACGATCGTTACCAGCCAGGACTTCGAAGCATTTCCAGCTCTGATGCACCTTTTCATGGGCAATAATATGATCTCTCGAGTATCTCCAAGCGCGTTTCGAAGTTTGCCTAACTTATTGACATTGGATCTAAGTATGAATGAATTGGAATTGTTACCTCAGGAGAGATTAAAAGGACTCGAGCATCTTCGACTGCTCAATTTGACCCATAATCGATTGAAAGAGCTGGAAGACTTCCCTCCAGACCTGAAGGCTCTACAGGTATTGGATCTGTCGTATAATCAGATAAGTGGAGTTGGTAAAAGTACGTTTCAACATCTTGAAAATTTGGCGGAGCTTCATTTATATGGTAATTGGATATCGTCGATATCGCCGGATGCATTCAAGCCATTGAAGAAATTGAGAATATTGGATCTGAGTAGAAATTATTTGGCGAATTTACCATTGAATGCTTTTCGACCACTTGAGACACAAATTCGGAGTCTTCGGGCAGAAGGTAAGGAAGGAATGTTTTCGTTTGCGAAAGAATTCCAGAACGAAGCATTCCGTACAATCGTTTTGTAGTATAAAATAATCGGAGAAAATTTTCGAACTTCTACTTCTTTTTCGTTGAAATGATAAAATTTTTGTTTTTTACTTTGAATTCTTTCGAAAAATAATCAAAATCTCTCGGCTCTTGAAACTTGTAATTTTTCAAAACTTTTAAAAATTATACAATATTCAAATCTGTTAAAAACAACTTACAAGGGAACATCCCGAGGTGTAAATCGCCGATTTTTATGAAATTTTACTATGATATAGATCTCGTCAAAATATTTGACACGTATTTTTCCTTGTTGGCAACCGTCCACGTTGACGGGGTGAAAACCACCCTCAAAGTTGAAAAAAAGTATTTTTTATCATATTGTTTAAACAAATGTGCCTTTTAAGAAAATGTTTATATCATTGGATTCGTGGTCGAAATGGGTTTATTTTCACTCTGTACAAAATTTCCGTATCTCTAATAGTTTCGGAGGTATTCAATAAAATATTTTTCTTTACCCCAACTGTGGGGGTGGTTTTTACCCCTTTAACGTCGACGATTGCCGATAAAACAATGTAGGTATCAAATATTTCTACAAAAACCATATTATACTATAGTTTCATAAGAATTGGTGATTTACAGTTGGGGATAGTCATACATGGAATCGATGTGACTATACAGTCGACAGACCTGAAAAATTGAAAAATTTTGTGGAAGTGTGCTTTATATATTTACAATTTGCGAACATAAACTGCTTTAATTGATTATATAGTTGCTTTAGAATGCTTGTGGTGTAAGAAAATATTTGTTATACAGATAACAATGAATACCACAATTGCAATAATTATTTGAAATTATTAATTAAACAATCATATTTTTAAAATTTATATAAAAACAATATGTATATATGACAATAACATCTGACCTTTCAGAGGAATCATACATGTACATATATACGAAGGTATAACTTGACAAGTACGCAAGCGTAAAATTGAAAATACAATAACTTTTTTTGTAACCCAAAAATTAAATTTCCAATTTATCCGTATTTTGTGTTTCGATATATAGTATTCACAAACAAATACTCAAGAAAATTTATTGAAATTTAACTGACAAAATGATTTAAAAAGTAGTCTTTTTTGCATATTATTTAAACAAATCGATTTTATAAAAATATTATTATACCATTGGATTCAAGGTTCGAAGGTATTAATTTTCACTCTGTACGAAATTTTCGTATCTCTAATAGTTTTCGAGATATTCGATAAATAATTTTCGGGACCCCAACTTTGAGGATGGTTTTCACCCCTTTAATGTGAACGATTGCCGATAAAAACAATACGTGTCAAATATTTTAACGAGATCTATATCATACTAAAATTTCATCCAAATCGGTGATTTACACCTCGTGATGTTCCCTTGTTAGAGTGTAAATTGTTCTAAAAATCATTGAACTTTTGTCGGAATCATTAAAAAAAAAAGTTGGAATGAAAACAGTATAAATATAATTTACAAACAAAATTCAACGAAGTAACCGAGTTATTATCTGCGAGTAGAGAATCCCTTGCATTGCGACTGCGAGTCCCAAGAGCTGTGGGAATGGCTGCGTGATCATCAGAAATTAGTTGGCGGTGGCATGGGTCGAAATCGAGGAGGCGGGTTGCGAATGAATGACATGGGGAGCGGACTACTAAGGTGTGAACAACCACCGGAACTACGAGGGCTGGTGTTCCTGGATCTTGATCCCCATGCTTTCTGCTCGGCACCTCTCGTGTTGAAACTAGCGATCCAGGACATCCAGCCGTTTTCTGTTTTGGTGTCGTGGCAAAGCAGAAATCACTCGGGATTGCGTGGTTACCAGGTTGCCTACCACGCGTTGGACAATATTGACGAGGTATTTGAAATATCACTTAAAGTACCTACCATTTTAAATTATTAACACTAGATTTACGGAAGCCGTCAAATTGACGGTTTCCTACTTGTTTTATAAACATTTCTCAAACATAGAGAGAAGCTGTATAGTGGATATTGTACGTGTATTTTATAATACAATAATTACTTTATGAATTATCATATTTGCTGTTTGCTCTCCCTTTTTAATAAAAAGTCCTTAATTAATATATTGCAGTACAACAGATTTCATGCCAGTAAATCCAGTGTTAACAACCTCTTTGCTTCCATGTAAATGTGCATTATAAACGTGCTATGTATTAAATGTAATATAATTTGTTGATAATTTGTGATATACAAATTCAAAATCTACTATAAATCTAATAACATTATAAATATGATGAAAATATCTACTATCAATGGGTGTTACATAGTTATATATTTTTAGTACATTCATATTAGCTGAATATGTTTGAAGATGGTTTCACATTTAAAAAAAAACTTTAATTACGTTCAAAAGAATAGTAACACTGATTGTTCTTAATTAACCCCTTAACGTGCGCGCTCGAGTTAATTCGAGCTCGCTAAACAGACCAAACCGTGCACACTCGAGATAATTCGAGCGGTGTTGTATTTAAAATTAAAATAAAATTTTTTATTAATTTTGTATTTTTTTTATTTCTTTGTCAAGAAAATGTTCTAGTGTTTTTTTTACATAAAAAAATTGATTTTTTTTGGCCAATTTTTTTCAAAAAATCTGTGCGTTAAGGGGTTAATGCGAAATTCCGGAGTACAGCAGAAGATAAAATTTTGTAAACATTACAGTGCGCAAAAAGTAATCTATGATAATTTGTTTATTTTATGAAGTTTTTTTAATATTTTATTTTCATTGTGTTTACTGTGATAAAGTATTTTATAAATCGGTAAGCAAAGCTTGTAGAGTGAAACGATGGGATATACGTAATTCACTTAGGATTGAATATCTGATTATCCACGTGTAGTAGATGAAAATATTGTATGTATTTAAATATTGAAATGGTAATCTGAATGCATAATGAATGTTCACTTTCATGTAAAAGGTTCTTGCCCATTTAATTACCGTTGCATTTAATAGATCCAATAATCTTTCAGTCGCAATGAAAACAATGTTCGTTGTAATATCCCAATTAGGATAAATGTCATAATTAATAATGATAAGTATGTTACAAAACAGTGTTGTAATGTTATCAATTAATAATGGCATTTTTTGTAAGCATACAAAGGTATTTACGTTAAGTCGGACCTATCTGGATGGCATTGTTAAATATCATTTATTTTATGTCACGTTCTACAAAATGGTAGATTTACCTTCATAAATTCATTATGATACTGACATGCATACTTATATTACTTAAACATATCCTACAGGATTACGTATACATACTATATTTCACGAGTGTCGTAATTTTCCGTAAATGAACGCCCTATATTTTATAACTATTGCGCCAAGCAATAATTGCACATTTTGTTCCATCATACTTTGCTACTAATCAGAATTTCGAAGTTTTCACACTTACCCTACAAAAATTCAAAACTCCAAAGCTTACCCATTATCGTTATACTTTAAAAAATACATAAACGATGAAATCAACAAAATAAGTAAGAACCTTTCATATAAAAGAAAACAATGTCACATTTAATCGCCCCATAAAAAAAAAAGACAAGCCACTCCCACCTCGTTTCATCCCATCCAATTAAAATTACAGGTTCGTGCCAAAATACTGGAAACCAGTGCTCGCTCAACGAAATTATCAAAACTCTCTCCAAATACTCGCTACCTAATCTGTGTGTTCGGTCTTGGTAACTGGATGGCTCAAAGGTTAGAGGACGATGCGACGAACCAATTGAATTTCTCAAGCCACGAGTCATTCGAGTCTGTACCAGGAATGCAAATGGCAGACTCCTCGACGAGTCGTTGCACCGAGGTGAAGACACTGGAGGCACCGGATGCGGTGATAAGCAGCGACGGTTCCTCGATGGGCGACGTTGGTAGCGTCAGCAGTTTCCTGACCAGGAGACTCGGTCTTATAGTCGGATGCTGCATGGGTTTCGTTGTCTTTCTCCTCCTCATTTCGGTCCTTGGCTACCTGAAAGTCAAAAAGCAACGGGAGACAGTGAAAAGGGAGCAACAACCGATACCACCGGAGTACATATCTTACAGGCACTTCAGTATACAGAGTGGTGAAGCTGGCCATGCTGCTAGACAGGCAAGTCAAGAGGGACAACACTCGAATTTCATCAACAGTATGGGGAATACCACTTTGAATGTATGAGACAAGTCGAAAAACTCCCGACTCGTGGAGGTTTCGAATGTGTGAACAAGCTCGAACAATTCACTCGGGCTGTTCAACAGGCTCGAAGGATTCCCGATTCGCGGTAGTTTTTCAAAGAATAAAATCAATGTATTTTCCAAATTGTGGCACACTTTCCAAATTGAGTGACAATGACGAGGAACCACCGTTGAGAACAGTGCGCGCTAAAATAACTTTCGGTACAGTGTCACGTATTTGAATGAACTTAGAATGCGAAATTGTGAAATATCTTTAAACTCCAGGTGAATGACCTTTCGAGATTCATCATCAGAGACGATACTTCATTCGTCGTATTTGCAACGAAGAATTTAAATCGGTACATTATTGTGCCAGCACGTGTGAATACAACGCAAAGTGTATGGAAGTTTAGTTGATAATCGAGCATTTTATAAATAATTTTCTACGAGTCTTAACTTTATCCGATATAGCTTTATTCCTGCAGTGAAAGCAGGGAAGAAGGTTCTACGAGCGGATGAAGAGAAATTTTCAAATCTGTGGTTCAGTACAGCCAGAAGTGTGTGCCACGAAACGCGGTATTAAGACCGCGAACGATCGGTGATATTATACCGTGAGACTTCATTACGTCTAGTATAGCACATTTGCCGTACAATTTACGACTGAACGCCGTACTATTGTACCGGCAACCGCCATTTGCAGAGGAGCGAAGAGACGCAGGAAGAGCACATTGTATTTTCTTAATGGCTCGGCAAACCGCACGCCATTTCGAGTAAGTGCGTCCTTTAATTTCCGATCGTGCCGAGTGGATGGAATGGATGCATCAAAAGTATCGCGAAAACGAGCCAAAAATTGCATCCCGTAATCTAGCATACAATTACACTACCCGAAGTTACAGTATCGTCCCTTGAATTATTTAGAGACAGTAAAAGGACGATCTAATGTTTGTACATAATTGTGCAGAAATTCGGGAAACAGTTGTTATTTACGATAAAAAAAAAAGAAACCAAGTGAAAAGAAGAAGGAAAAATGGAAAGCCAAAAGAATCACCGGGCTAAATCTTAGACAGATTTCGATGACCCTTAAATAGTGTATGTAGTTTATTTAGGATCGAAATACTGATTCTGCTTGTCTCGAAATAGAAACCCTAAACCGCCGAACCTTTTGTCTTGCTCTCAAATTGAAAGCGGGGAAATGCACTTAATACGTGCAAAATTAGTAGCACGTTTCTGAGGGTTTTCTTTTTAATGAGAAAATATCATCGACGATTCTATCGACGAAGCCAAATGAACGATTACTGTTTAAACCGAAGTAAAATATCGATCGTGTCAAATTTTTAATGAGATCGTCAAATCCAAACGGTGCTGCAAGTGTTCTTTCATTATGTGATCAAGGTTTTTCTGGATTATTCATCATAAATTACATGCTTTATGATTTCAATTAATATGAGAATCATAAAAACGTAATTTATTTAATTATTACATTAAAATTATAGATTTTAAATGAGATCGTCAAACCCAAACGGTGCTGTAAGTGTTCTTTCATTATGTGATCAAGGTTTTTCTGGATTATTCATCATAAATTATATTCTTTATGATTTCAATTAATACGAGAATCAGAAAAACGTAATTTATTTAGTTATTACATTTTTACGGTCTGCAGCACATCTATTTTCCAGATTTTAAAAGAATCGCATTATAACTTTTGAACTTTTCATCTTTATTATCTTTTTGAATAACTAGAAGTTACGAAATTTTATGTAATGAAGTTTTTTTTCATTCATTATTTAATTTATATTGCAGTGTTATGAGCAACGTTTTGTAAGAGGGATAGGTAAGAGTCACTGAAAAAATTACTATATTTAAATTATCTTCACATTATTAACATTCCGTATCTGCATAACTACTGTCGAGAGTAATGAAAAATAATGTTTTTAGGCTTATAAATATTAATTTTCTTTTTTATATAAAATTACATGGACGGTTATATAATTTTTGTCGTCTCGTCAAAATGTTATGTTTAAAAAAAAAAGAGCAAACGTTACGTAAAAATTTTAATAATGATGATAATGCGTTTTCCTGGTAACAAAACATTTCATAAAACTACAGTATCGAACGATAAACACTATTTACATAAAAATGTGAATTACACAAGAATATCGAATGATTTTTCTGCCAAGGTTGAATAAATTTCATTTAAACAAAAGTGTACTTTAGCTAGGATAAAATTATCGAAAAACAAATTGCAATAGGCAATAAAAAATCGTGCAGTTATCAAAAAGAACATTTTTTATTAGAATCACTTTTTGAGATTCAATTAAAAAATTTCGGTGAATTTCTTTCTCATGATATCGTCACTCCGTGCGCGAAAATCTTTACAAATGAAAAGCAATATCCAAATTAGATTTCACTTTATAAAATTGACGGCAAGTCAAACTAAATATACCTTCGTATCAGAAGCGTAAAAAATCCTATTTCCTCGAATTACCAACGACCATTTCCTTTCATGTTTTACACAAAGTTTCTTCAATCGGACTTCGATCAAGCGCAATCTTTTTTAGAATAGAACTCTTTTAAATATTTTATGCACCGGTACAATAAATAGAGTAATCCGTAAAATAGAGAAAATATAGAATGGAAGGAACAAAAAGAGAACATATACTTCGGTTTGAAAATCGATGACGTAAACGTCGATGAAGTCGCATTCGATCATGGCTTACGTTGGAACTCGTGCTCCGTGGAAATGAACAGCCAATATTATGGAACTATTACGCTCTTTGGTGGATCGCAAACTAACTTGAATAGTGTCGGGATTACTATTTGAAATTAGATTCCGAACAGCGTAATATTCAGCGAATTACCAAACGGAAGAGGAAGGCGAAAAGTGGCGGTATCTCGTTATTATTAAAAATAAAATCAGACTGCAAGGCGTCTTGCGGATCGGTTGTAAACCGATTAAAGACTATGCGATAGGTGTGTATCATCAACATTATGTTGCATCGTCGAAGAACTATGTATGCGCCGTCATTACACACACTGTGTATTGTAACATACACATACATCACTGTAATAAAAATGCAAATTCTTTTCTAACAAAGAATTCTTTTACACCTTCAACCTTTCGTTTTTTCTAATTTTGATGATACTTTTCCTTAGTGTGCAGAATTTTAAATGTACAGGTAATTTTTGGTATGGTAAAAGTCCTACTTAGTAAGTAAGTGTTTTTTTTTTGCGCAGACGGAAGAAATGAACTCAGTACTTCTCAATTATCAGACATTTTTTTCTATGAGAATCTACTGTGTAAATTTCTGTGTGGAAGCACTTGCGGAATTTGGAATTTCATCAAAGTCGTATTTGTTAACGAATCGCAATTAAATATCACATATGTCATGTGGTATGGGTTCTGGGTGAAAAACTACTCTAGAAAATCGATCTTTTGATTACATTCCGAAAATTATCGATACGAAAATTGTTAGGCTAACTTTTTCTGCCGTAAAATAGTACCATACCAATTCAATTCTTATTTATTTATTTTCATGCAAAATCATGAGGAAACATTACGCTTACAAGATAATTGTAAAATAAAGATTTGAAGCATAAATATATTTAAAGAATAGTGTTATGAAAGTTGTTATTACGGCTAAAGAAAACGAATTAGTCGTAATTCCTGTCGAAATTTTTGAAAATAATAAATAATTCAGTATCCACTATTAGCCGTAGATCACGGCATTACGAAACAGAAATTTTAGCTTTATTGTTAGTGCGAAATTGCCACGATGAATTTTGAAAGTCACTGTGGGATAGGATATCATTTTGCATTCAGCTGAGACTTGTGAGAATCGATATGTTATCATAAAGTGTTATTTATGGTGGCAGCAAAGACGATATATTGCTGCGTACTATAAAATGTAATAGTTTCAGTTGCATTTTATGTCCGCTTTAAGGTAGGATTGAAGTAGCTTATATTTACATCTTATGGAATTGAATGGAAATGATATTCAGATGACTACGAGAAAATAACAAAAAATAGAAACCGATTTTCAAAGACAAAATAACCGCTAGTTTATAACAGAAAAAGAGGTAAAGATACTTTAACAATTTTGAATTGTCTCGTAATATTCTTTCTCGTTCTCCAACCGTTAAATATGTCTCACTGAAAGAAAAATACGCTGCTATTAACTCTTACAATTTGTATCTTATTATTATTATAATTCATGTTTAGTATCTTTATTAAATATAATCAAATAAGAGAATTTAGACCTGAGACATAATATCGTTTCGGGTATTAATCGTATCATGGTATTCTATATCTATCTTCCAGAGAATATCGTCTTTAAATTCTACTTCGTTCCTTCTGATTTAATATTTTAGATTTTTAATTAAAAACATTATATCTGTAAAATATTAAAAAGCGCAGGTGTATAAAATTATATACGTATATTAACACTTTTAATTCCAATTTTGAGTTTCACATTTATATAAAAACTTTATTTATGGAAGCACGTGGAACAGAGGTAAGTAATCATTCTTAAATATATTTCTATAATATTGTTGCGCCCCAAAAAGAGTTGTCTTGACATTGTATAGAATTCTTCAAAACACTTTCATGTCCTCATACCAATATTGTCATATATCATTTTCTGCTGTCATAGAAAACAAAGTATATTCTCCGATTCGCAATATGCCATAAACGACATTGATTTCTTATAAACCTTGTTACCTTTACGCATAGTTGTCCAAGCTCTTCCTTGCTGTCTAAAATACTTACATTCTACGTACAAAACAATGCCTGAAATGAAATTTATTTTTTCAAACTATACTCCACTTTAACACTAGATTTACGGGTGTTGATACACCTATTTCCTTGAAGTGAGCCAATTTGATTCATACAAAAAAATTGAAGTCCTTTGTAAAGAAAATAGTTCCAAATCAATTTAAATGTAAGATTTATTATTAAAAAATTAACCAATCAATGTATTATACATATAGTAATCAAATTTTGAGTGAGCCAAATTTTGGCTTCGTAAATCTAGTGTTAAAAACTATTCGGGACACATGAAATTCGCATAAAACCATCATCTACAGAATTTTAATAAGAAACAAAAGTTCATAGATTCAGGAAAAACCACCCCAAGTATTCTTACCACACTGCATGCTAAAACCTCATTCCAATCGATTGTAAAATAACCAGAAGGGACATATCTTAAATAAAACTTGTCATACGAAAGAGTACGTCATATTACAATAATTCATCCGTTCAAACGATCAAACGGACTCCGCAGTCAAGACACAAATAGCAGGAGAATTTCTAGAATATCTCGGACATAGAAAGCAGCCAAGACTTCACCAACGAGAGTAATCGGAATCCTTAAAATATGCGGCATACTCCCGTTTATTTCGGTCTGTGCCTCTTTCCCCGCAGTCTGCTTAAACTCATCCCTATACCTCGCATAAATTTTCCAGCGTCTCGACGAAACGCTTCCCGTCTGCTTTATCGTATTTCCTTGCAATTAACCCCTCCTAGCCATACCCACACCGTTTCGCCCTACCCTCTACTGGTCTCTAGGTGCACAGATCGCGAAAGAGAAGCCGTTCTGCATATTTCATTCCCTCTTGGCGAACAGAAAAGGCCGCCGCGTCCTGCTTCCCTTCTTCCGGAATTCTAAGGGCGGTGACCCGTGGCCAGGAAATTGAAATTCACCGTTAAGGATGCGCATGATGGTGCTGGTAATGGCGAACGCAAGCACCGAGTTGACAGTGAATGGGCACGAGCCCCGAGATCGCCTCGTAATTGTACCCGTGCGACTATGTCCTCTGGAATGGAGAGATTACTGTGTAATTTTTGTACGCCGTAATTAAGACGGGCTAATTAACGTGACGAAGCGACGACTGCAATTTTACCGATAAGCACGGCACTTCATAATCAGGGTAAAACGCGTTGGTACGTTGACGTACCTATGCATCAAGAATTATCAAAGTGATATGTACTGGATATATAATATTTTTGAGGTATTAAAATTATGCTTGATACTAGATTTACCGAGATAGTTAAAATTAGTTTCTTTGTGATGTTTGTAAAATTTCTTTGGTTTTCAGTTTATATTTTATTCTCTATTTGCTTCTTTTAACACTAGAACTACCGGCGTCAAATCCAACATATTTTAATAAATTAAATAAGTACTTTATAAAAGGGGGAATCAAGCGGCGGAAAATTTAATCGATTGGGTGATTTATGTTTATTGATATAGACGTAGAATATTTATTCTACGACTCTTATATAAACTTGGAGAATTTTTTGAAAAAATTGTATAGCAGTCATTTTGACTGGTCTGGTAGTTCTAGTGTTAATATATTTATATCGTGTGTCTGAGTATACTCGATAGCACATTTGTAAATTTAATACGAGCTGTACAAATTTGTTGGTATAGTAAGTATAGTTGATTAGTCAACAATAAATACGTGTGGTCCCGAGAAACAAAAGAGCGATTGATTCTACAATATAAAAATTAAGCCGATCGAGATAAATACAGTAGTCGTTAAGCATTCGCCATCTCTTAACACTAGATTTACGGAGCCAATTTGGCTCATTCAAAATTTGATTACCATATATATACACATATATAATATATTAGCTAGTTAATTTTTTAATAATAAATCTTTCATTTAAATTGATTTGGAATTATTTCCTTTGGAAGAAACTTCACTTTTCTTGTATGAGTCAAACTGGCTCACTTTATAAAAATAGGCATAATCAACATCCGTAAATCTAGGGTTAAAGTTGTATTGGAACACGTTGTTTTCATTCGTACTTTGTTATTAAACCCTTGCACTTCGTATTTATTAGGAACTCGGCGGCGCTTTACGATTTGGTATCTTATCCCAGTACAATTGTTTTCAATAGAATTCAATAGAATTGTAGAAACAGAAATTTTTTAAAATTTTGCGCCACGATCATTTTATCCTCCGTAATAAGTAATAAACTCGAATATCCTCCTGACGGAACATCCGACTGCAAAGGGTTAAATGTTGCACTTTTTTGACAAATTCCTTGTGCTTCCTCCCGCCACCTTACTATCGATCTTACGTACAATTATAATGCTATAAATGCAAAATGAAGTAAGTGGTAAATATAATTTTTTCTAGAACTTTAAGGGACACATGTAGAATTCATTTAGGTTTATATTCGAACATTGCCGATGAACCCATTGAGGATTGAAATGAAGAAAGAAATTTATAACTAGTTTTTGGGTTACATAATGTTGCGTTAACGCAACTTTGGGCTTACGTGGTATCTTATAGTGCATAGATTAAGCCTGTGGTATGTTCTTTTACTATGACATAGGTTAAAATATAAATTAAATTAATCCGATTCCCCGAAAAAAATTAGAAGTGAAATGTTCCGTTCGCAAGTTTGAGCCTTAATAGGTTAAGTCGATGTGTATAAAAAAATATCGATGATGACAAAACTCGTAACGTATGCAAATAAATATTTATATGCCATAATAAATTTCTTCCTTTTTTTAAAGTAGATACTGAGCTTATTGTTTCAGTTGATAATATATATATATATAACTATATAAATGTAACAGCAAAAAAAAACATATAGGACATAACATAATGACTTCGTTGTTCTAGTACAAATGCAAATTCTTCGACATGTCTTTAGCCACATTATATTTATATTGGTAATCTACGTCGTCAAGTTTTACACATTTTTACGCCACTTTCCTACTTTCAACAAGTCTCGCTGTACACATTAAAAGAAACACGTCAGTTTTATTCTCGCGTATTCCATGAAAAAAGGGCATACACCATATACATACACTGTACACATTTTTTCCGCTGATAGAGCTGTCCAAACTTCTCCCATTTCGTTCTTTAATCTTGTTTGATGTATACTTCAGCGACCAGTTATTCCAGACCGTTGCTCGGTTGTAAACGCAGCACGTTAACTTCGGAAGTGTTAAAAATAGTTTATACCTTAATAAAAATATTACACTCATTGTCAGTTATCTACTTATGTAATATCTATTTCGATTAATTTTGAACCACAAATGCGGATAAGGTTACATATAAACCCAACTAATAGTTAAAAATTAAGTGATTTGTTAAATTTTAAAGTTGTATCTTGAATTTTTCAACAGTTTTATAGTATTATAGCTGAAAAGGAAGCTGCAAAGCAAATTAAAGATCGTGTAACTTCAAACTTTTGAAGCGCAAAAAAAATAATTGTAATGTTCATCAAGATGAGGTAAAAATACAAAAAATTTCCGAAATCTTAGAATTACTTCTGTAATTTCAAGTATGATATGTAAAATTTGTTAATTTAGTTGATATAATTCATAATTCAAATGAATGTAATCAAAATATATATATAATTGAAAATCGATGTAGCTGAGACAAATCTTGAAAACCTTGAATTTCCAGCGCACAGCCTTTTAAGAAGCCTCTCTTAATTGTAATTACTGTTCTGGACTTCCAAACAAGTAAAAGTATTAATTGAATCCCCTCTTAAAACATAATTTCTTGTTTTTATGTGAACTCAAGTTACTATAAAATTAGTATCCATCTCATTTAAACTGTACGAAATGTAATTACGAAAACTCGTGGTATCAAAAACATAATCGTAAATGAATTGTAATATTTTAAATTGTAATATTTAAAACGCTATTTTGGGACCTTTTTATTTTGTGATTGGAAAATTATTTAAAGACTATGGACATGTTAATAAATATGGTACAAACGTTAAATATTTATAATTACTTTAAAACGGAGATATTCTTTGTTTATTGGACGAAATTATTTGTTTGTTTTAACGTTCCAATTTTAATTAATTATTGACTTCCTCTTATACTGAACCGTATTACCCGAATAATACGCTTCATTGATATAGATACATCTGAAAGATATAATATATGGGTATATGCGTGCTTGCATTCATGCAAGCAATTCGATGAGTTATGTTAGAAATTTAATCTAGATTCCCCCGAATTTTCGGCAATGCTAATTAACACAAATAATTCTACGTAAGAATTTCGATTCACGCATTGAATGCAAAAATGGTCGATCTTATGCAAAAATGACATGATTGTATTATTGCTTTTCGATTTTCAAATATAATGTTTACTGTACTATTACGGTAAGTTAAATCTTTATATATTATTATTGTTTTATATTTCTTTTTTAATTTTTTCACAAAATTAAGACCGATGTTATTACTAACACTTGCATTGGATGAAATGCCTTAGTGCTCGAAAGTATAACATCATTTACAATGTTTACATTATCATTCGTTTCAGTGTTATCTAATATTTGCATCTACTTTGTAAGACGAAGGGACCTGGTTAAAGGAACGTGAAGACCTTCTTTACACTGAGATTATTTATGATGTAGCGTACCAGCATGCAAGAAAAATGTAAATTGTTTCAGTACACGGTGGCTGTAAATTCCTCCAGTTTAAGAATTTTAATAATTCTGTATCTTGATAGTACTTTACCGATTGTATTTTTTGATAACCGCGCTAACCTCCTGAGGGTTCAAGGAAACGATATTTCATCCTTGGAGGTCTTTTACTGGTAACCTTACAAACGACAAGTAATTAATTAATTTTCTTGATTATGTTTCTAAAAACGTTATTTTTCATAGAGTTTGTTTACTTCTTCAATGGATATACATTCGTACTTAATATTCCCACGTGATCCCAAACATGAAAAACTATTTTGTGTATCAAGCTACTTCGATTACTAAGGCATTCCAGAAAATGTATTAAATCCTCCTTAATTTACAAGGAGACAAAAGTTGTTAGAAACGCGAGATATTCCTTTATACTAGAATATGATTATGCATTTTGTTGTAACATGCATAAAATACATGCAGATACCCCTCCTATAACACGGCGCACAGTGGTCGATTTCACCGAAATCCTGGCCAAAACCCCACAAATTATTTTCACGATTTTCAAAATTTAGCAATTGCATTTGATTTTTAACACATCAGAGCATCGTTTTCCACTAAGAAAAATTTGTATTGAACAATACTCTTAGAGATATGCAATGTCAAAGTTAGCACTTGAATAATGTAACGTTTTCCCGTCGAAATTGAGAACAAGTTTCCACTGTGAAATTAAAGTACGATCTACATTTCAGTATTGGTAGCTATTATCTTAGTTTCATTTTTTTATTTAATATTTTACAACTGTAATGGTACAGAATGTAAAACCTATACATTTTTTTCCTTTTGCTAATGAAATAGTTGTGAACGCTGCAAAATGCCACCGTAATTTTTATTTTAAATTAAACTTTGGAGCTTCCCGAAGAAGGCCCCGTTGAGTTTTCTTGCGGCTTTTTGCGACTCTACAAGTTATTCTTATTTGTTTTTCGTGCGCGCCATGCTCGAGGGTGTGCATTTATAACGTATTGCTGGGCTATCGCGGCTTACTTAATGAATACTGCTAATTCTTCTCTAAGGTCACTCTGCCAATTAACAAAATAATATGTTTATTTCATCGGGTTGAAAATTGAAATGGGTTTAAATAGACTGGTAGTCTGATAGTTTTATTTTGAAACAGCAATATCCATCCGTGAAGCAGTGCATGTATGGCATCAGAACAAGGTTATCGTGTTTTATTTATTGTTATTTTGTATCCATCAGTATATTTTAGGAAATTTTAGTTTCAGATTCGTAAGTAGTGGCTCAAAAAACATTAGAATACCAATTTTGGCGCGCAATCAAACATTTTTTTATACAGATATCCTCCATATTGAATCCTCCATTTCATTTTTAAATATTTTGAGTTCGGATTCTTAATTACCGACCGGAAAAACATTAGAATACTAATTTTTGTGCCAATCCGACAATTTTTGATACTCACATTCGCCATATTGAAGCCGCCATTTTGCTTTTGGAAATTCTGAATGCGGATTCTTAATCAGCGACCCAAATAATACTAATATACCAATTTTCAGCTAAATTGAAAAACTCCTTGGGGTTTTGGCCAGGATTTCGGCGAAATCGACCACTATGCGGCGTCCTGTAACACGGTTTCGCTATAACAATATCACCCGTATCAAAACAAAACAAAGTGCGGGAGCGTTCTCCTAAGCGCTCGCTTCTCGAGTCATATCACCTACATTTTTGTTTACAGGCTTCCATGCCGTACCGTGCGGCTCGTCAGACGTGTCACCTAGGAGGTAAGCCTGTTTCGGCAGAGTCTGATTCGCCAGGCGTCAAGCGTCATGCCTCTTGTCACATGTACACGAAGGCACTTGACGTTCTACCTCGCGATTCGTTAAAAGAGCTACACAAACAAATCGAAATAAAAGACGAAAAGAGAGAACGCTGCAGATCGAAGCAAGGGAGACAACGCGATTTGGGTGGCGACAGTGAGGACATCGGCGTAGGCACCAGATTTCTAACATCTCTATAGTGAAAACAGAATAAACTCCGGCAGAATTACCCCCACCACATGGGGAGATTCTCCTTGATGAAACGAAGCGCTCGACGAGACAACAATGTAATACAATGTCTCGCTCCTCCAGCCAAACTAATAAGAATATTTGAATGCTACGACTTTGTCGGGTGCTTCCTTTAAGAGGCTGAGCGAGTGGACTCCAAGAAACAAAATGGTACGAATAGGCGGTTGAAAATGAGAAGCTCCGCCGCCCAGGTGACAAGCTTGACGAGCCGCACGGTACATTCATATTTATAAAAAGATATTTCGTACTTCTAATATAACAAATTAAATATTATAACATATAAACTATTAAATTATATGTTTAAAGTTGCAACTGAATAGTACTCTTTTATAATGGAATATTTTTTATGAACTTAACGTATATTTATTATTTTATTGAATTAAATATATATGTGCATTGGCAACAGTAGCAATTTTTTTTATTCGCTCATCGTATTCGTCTTGTTACGTAGGCAAAATGTCTGAGAGGAACCATGGGTCAGAAACGAACCGTTCTCTCGTAAATTAACTTTTAATTGGGCTTTCTAATTAATATTTATGTACTTCTATATCATTGGATAACATGACTGTTAAAAATGAAAGATATTTAAGAACTAAATTACTTTTAAATATGATGGAAAGGTATAATGAACTATTACATGAAAATATTCTTCCTTTCATGAAAATATATAAATAAATTATAATTTACTCATTTATAACGGTATTCCGATGTTATAGCGAAAAACGTCATGCAGTTTACGCGTTATCCACGGCGAGACTTACGGTATCAGTGATATTGAATTTTTTAAAAAAATGTTTGCTTTTATTAAGTTTTTGGGACGTAACTCCTCCTTTTGTACTGGCTCTGGGTCTCATATAACACGGTTTCCTGTAATAGGGTAATTACTAGGCACTTATCTCCTTATGGGAAGGTTACCTATATTTTATAATGTGATAAAATTATGCAAAATATTCAAAGTATGGAATTTGTCACAATATTTACTGAGTAGATAAAGTCTTTGCTTATATTCTATTTCATTAATTGTATTCATAAGAACTTCGACTTTTATAAATATCAGTTATCTAATTCTTGCTAGGAAAACGACTTGAAGTAAGAGAACAATTTGTACATTTCAAACAGATACAGTGATCCACAATTAATTGGGAGAAATAGGGTTCAGAGTACTTGATTTGCGATAGACGACACAGTTGGAATGGACATACATATAAAAGTTAATACTTTCTCAAAATAAATGGAATTAATTTCTGGAGTTGGATACAAATAAACTACACCGGAAGTGCTCTCATGCTTTTCACTGGTGGAGTTAGTTGTTGTATTGCGAAAACTCGTTAACTAGCAATTTCAGTCAAAGTCAGTTAAACAGTTCGTTGGAATTTCGAAAACGCCTTTCATATCATGCACATTTCATTTGCTGCAGTTTAGTACAAAATCCATATACAAGAATAAAGTGAAAGTCGTTAAGCGAGTAAATGAGGGTATATATCAGCATTACCTTTAGTAGCATATTATTGCAATATAGAGTATTTTAAGTTTCATGATGCTATTTGGAAGTAATAATTGGGTCTAGATGAAACGGAATTATTTCCTTCATTAAATCTACAAAAAAAAAATCTGTTTCACTTGAGAGAATATAATAATTAATAAATATATGTGTGTACTTACAGTTCTACATACCATAATTATAAAAAATGGTGGTAGAAATAAGAATACGATGAATTTAATTGCTACATTACCATCGAATTTAATACTAGATTTACGGAGCCAATTTGGCTCATTCAAAATTCGACTATTATGTATATAATATATTAGTTGGTTAATTTTTTAATAATAAATCCTTCACTTAAATAGATTTGGAACTATTTTATTTGCAAAGAACTTCAATTTTCTTGTATGAGTTAAACTGACTCACTTTATAAAAATAGGTATATCAACATCCGTAAATTTAGTGTTAAATCAAATTGTAACTTGTAGGGAATTTTGTCAGGAATAAGTTATCAGTTGGAAATGAGTAAACAATTAATATGTCAGATTTATAATTTTTTTACGTATACTTGCTCTAGTATCCCATTGAAACTTATTTTTTCATCGTGTCAGTTTCTTTGTAATTTGACAATCATTTAATAGTAAAACATTTAATGAAGTTAATTTCACTTATGTAATAATAAATTATAAGAATTTAAATAAGAATCTAAATAATAATAAATATATCAGATCTTTGATTACTTCGAAGATTGAATAAAATCATTATGTCGGGTTCAGTATTTCTCCATTAAAGGTCAATAAAATATGTTATACGAGCATCCCATAAAAATAGTGCCATTAAGAACCGCCAACACAATGGGAAAACTTTTCGTGTTTACAAATGCTACATTCAGATGTTTTCCACCGAAGAAGCACCACGTTTTGCCACTCCATTGATCGGAAATAAAGAGAAACGTTATTCGTGACAGATACTGCTGGTAAATTATCTGGAATAATAGCTTCAGCCTTAAACTTTTGCGCTGAAATATAATGAAGGGATGCATCGTTAACGATACTCTGTTGTTTTTTTTTCACTTTGAAACAGCATGATCTCTGAATTACAGTTGTTGGTTACTCGTATTCGCTGTTAAAAAAAAGAAACCCTCTAGAAGTACTTATTGTTAGTTAACTCCAATAAAATGTTAAGTTTTATGTTCTTTCTTCTACAAACATTTATTATCTTTTTTTTTAAAGTTTTGATTTATTTGCTTGATTAAAACAAAAAATTGTATTTTACCTAGCACTATTAATTGGATGACGTGTACATCTTAATTAATCAAAAGTACTGGTAGCTTCCTTTGTTTTGCTTTTTACTACATTCATATTTCGAGTTCGCCTTTAAATGATGTAAAGAAACACCGAATGTTTCCTTCATTACACGCGCAATTTGCGATTGCATTTGCGATTGCATTTGCGATCGTAGGAATCTCTACTTTTATTACATTTGTTATTTGCAGAGAATCGATCCCCCGGAAAAAAAGTATTTCGTTCGTTACAGGGAATTCATTTGGAACAGCTCGAATTAACAGTTTACGTGGAACACTATTTCTCGATGTTCTTTCCTCGCCCTTTTTATAACTCGCTCTTTTCTCGACTTTATTTTCGGATTAATTATCCCCTTCACCTTTGATACATTTCCAAAAGTTTTGTTGGACTATCAAAGCTAAGAAACTTGATTCGAAAAATTAATTACATTCATATGTCTGAAAATCTTTGAGTTACAGTCATATTT
This sequence comes from Cerceris rybyensis, assembly GCA_910591515.1. Taxonomy (NCBI): domain Eukaryota; kingdom Metazoa; phylum Arthropoda; class Insecta; order Hymenoptera; family Crabronidae; genus Cerceris; species Cerceris rybyensis. Next base: position 13,467,365 of record OU342789.1, on the reverse strand, counting down.
AGAAAAAAAAATGAAGTATCATGCGATTTCTGCTTAATTTAGTGCAAACTTTTTATTTGTAACTAGTTACTTAATGTTTCATATCTTATAAAATGCTAATGTTTTGTTAAAATTAAAATTGGCCGCTAAAAGAAATTGCGTAGCCACTGATTATGGAAGTGGTGTCAGTCCAATTTCCATAGACAGGTTGTGGGTTCAGGGGCCATTGGTGGCTAAATTAGTCTTATTTAACATTTCGAAAGTTAAAATTTAAAGTTACTTACTTTATTTTCCTCCAAAAATGTATAATTTCATATTAACATCAAATAGTGATATAGATAAGAAGAAGTGGTAAATCAATATTATTTTATGACAATTAAAAATAGTTATTTTATTTAATTTTAAATAAATACACGCAGAAATAAAACTCATGAGTATAAACAAAAAAGTAATCTGACAAGGGAACATACCGAGGTGTCCCCCTCCGATTTTGATGAAATTTGGCACAGTTGTTCAGTACGCGAGAATAATCGACACGTATTTTTTTATATCTGCTAAGTCGCACGTTTAGGGGGTGAAACCATCCTTCAAAGTTTCGGATTTTTTTCTTTTTTTGCTTATAACTTTGAAACGGTTAATGATAGACATTCTTGATAAATGTACGAAATATTTGTTTTTTCGTCTACTAAAGGCCTGCGGAACTTAAAATTTGATTTAACGATTTTTTGTTAATTTTTTATTAAAAAATAACGTGTTTTTCGTTATATCTTTAAAGTTTACGATCCGATATTAACCAAACTTTTTTTAAATGGTAGAGAAATCAAAAATAAAAGTTACGTGTTTTTGCGTTTTTCCATAATCTACTCTGGAGTCGTGAAATTAAACCTTTTCTTTTTTAGGGTTTTGGCACTTTACGTTACTATATCTGATCAACGAATGATGATGGGAAAAATGTATTATGCAACAAATACTTCTTTTCTCATCTACTATATTATTGTTTTTGTAAAAAACAAAATTTGAAAATTTTTTGTTTTGCTTTATAATATTTAGGCTGCGCACATCCGCCAGGAGACGTCAATCACAAACTATCGTAGATATCATAAAATTTCATAAGGGAAAGTTTCATGGATTTTTACATATAAAATAATATATTTATAATTTATTTAAATCACAATTTATTTATAACAAAAAAAATAATTTAATTTATGAATTTAATATACATATACTATTACAGCTTCTATGAAACATATAGTTCGCAAAAATGATATTCTTCTCTGCGATTCTTTATTAATTCTTGTTATCTCTATTATCTTTATTTGATATTAATCTTACCTAAATGAACCCTAACTAAACTAAATTAATCATGTGTGCTGTTTTGTATATAACGTAAATGGTTAACGACAAAAAGTAAATTTATGGAACACAACCTGCCATTATAACATGTGCGTGGTGTAAAAAATCACTTTGTTTTTTACCATTTTTGTGGACTATATGTTCCATAGAAACCATAATAGTTTATGTATATTAAATTATTTTTTTGTTATAAATAAATTGTGATTTAAATAAATTATAAATATATTCTTTTTATATGTAAAAATCCATGAAACTTTCCCTTATGAAATTTTATGATATCTACGATAGTTTGTGATTGACGCGTCTTGGCGGATGTGCGCAGCCTAAATATTATAATGCAAAACAACAAATTTTCAAATTTTGATTTTTTACAAAAACAATAATATAGTAGATGAGAAAGGAAGTATTTGTTGCATAATACATTTTTCTCGTCATCATTCGTTGATCAGATATAGTAACGTAAAGTGCCAAAACCCTAAAAAAGAAAAGGGTTAATTTCACGACTCCAGAGTAGATTATGGAAAAACGTAAAAACACGTAACTCTTATTTTTGATTTCTCTACCATTTAAAAAAAGTTTGGTTAAAATCGGATCGTAAACTTTAAAGATATAACGAAAAACACGTTACTTTTTAATAAAAAATTAACAAAAAATCGTTAAATCAAATTTTAAGTTCCGTAGGCCTTTAGTAGACGAAAAAACAAATATTTCGTACATTTATCAAAAATGTCTATCATTAACCGTTTCAAAGTTATAAGCAAAAAAAGAAAAAAATCCGAAACTTTGAAGGGTGGTTTCACCCCCTAAACGTGCGATTTAGCAGATATAAAAAAATACGTATCGATTATTCTCGCGTACTGAACAACTGTGCCAAATTTCATCAAAATCGGAGGGGGACACCTCGGTATGTTCCCTTGTGAGTTATATTCATTCGATAGGACTCTCAATAAAGCTCCTTCCCGCAAACTATCAATCCGTAACCCCAACCGTAGGGGTAGTTCCAAGATGAAACCTATTTTACAGTTTTGGTCCGATTTCTCCTGATTCACTTCATAGAAAATTTTGAAAAAAAATCATAGATATTATACCCAATGGTGTGCATGCTTCAGAATTTGTTCAGATTAGTTGATTAATAAATCAATTTTAAAAAACTTAATCAAGTTTAAACATTTTTATTTTTTATTAATAACAGAGGAAAGATAAAATGAAGACTGCAAAGAAATAAAATCTAGCAAAACTTTGTCCGTCTAATATTTTTAAAATAGATTCATCGAAATTTTCAATTCAACTTTACCAGTATTTCCGGCCAAAGGGAAGTGCAAAATTTCTACTTTTAATGTAATTAAGTAATTGTTAATTATTTTTATTAGATACCGAGCATTTCTTTTTATGTGACGTGTTAGTGTTATTCCAAAGAGAACTTAGTTTATTGTTCTATCTTAAGTACCCATAAATTTTCTCTTTTAAGGGGATGATCAAAAGAAAAAGGAAGGTGTAATAGACAGGACCGAGGAAGAACTGAAAGAAACTCTTTCAATGTTCGACACCTTGGAACTATCACTTGAAAAGACAGGCGGAGAAGAAAGTCACCGTCTCACTGCATTGTGAGACAGAATGACAGCACACAAAAAACTGAAAGAACTAAGAAACTAAAAGGCCAGATGAAAATTTAATTGACTATCTCTATTTCACACAGATTTTAACGAAAAATCAAACGGCGACAGCTGTCTATAATTTTCTTCTTTTTCTCTCGTCATTTCCTGATACTTATAACTTTTCAAAATTTATAAAATATTAATACATCTGTTACCTTCGATTTCTAATCCATGTATTTCTACGACAAACTCATATTAATTGCAAGTGACTGATTCATTATATGTACATATGTCGTCGGCACCGCAAAAAGTATTTTCTAATTTCTACATCATGGTGATTAAATTGGAATCGAGTACATTAGCATTAAACTGTTTGATATAATAAATAAATTCTAGGGGCACCTACAGTTTAATAAGTCTCTTGTAGTACAAAGGAAATTTTAATTATAAATGAACGTAGTAATAGTAGAATGAAACCGGGTCCTCTTCTAAATGAAGAAATTATAATTACAGATGACTAAAAATATATATAGGTATATAGAAATGAAAATTGAAACAGAAATTAAAAAGAAATTCACTGTAATTGGTCTATCCTTTAAATACATTCGCTCTAATTTTAAAATGAATATTTTAAGCAGCAGAATTTTATACTTTCATGAATTTATAAAGTGTGTTATAAAATAATTTATATCAATATATGAACCTATTTAAAGTATTTAATATATCCATAAAATCAAATTTCGTTCCAATACAAGCTATCCAAATAGCGGAAGATTGCTCAAGTTCTATTTTTTTCTCGTTATAAACATTTCAAAATTCAGTCTCCTATTTACAATCCTTATCTTACTATTCTTCTAACAACAACCATACCCCAGCTAATTATTAAAACATTCCATTTTTATCAAAAACAGCAACATAGAAATAAAAATAAAGTTTAAACGTATTCACTGAGCATTACGAATCCGGAAGAGAAACATGCAAAAACACAGCATCGAAAAAGATCCAATACCATGTCTTTATAGTAGCCAGGATTCGTTTCCATGTCAAACGTTCAGAACAATTCGAAAAGCCTGAGAGATCTGGGTCAAAAGAGCCCGTCAAGGGGAATCGTAATACAGCACCGATAACTAGCAGGAGCTCAGAAAATGGAAACTTAAAAGTTACGGTTGAAAAACAAAGCCGCCCTTTCTTCCTACGGTGAACCTGACAAAGTACGAAGTATGCGTATTGTAACCGTTACTTGCGGTGCTTTTACAAGGCGCAGCGATGAGTCCTGCGGTAAGCGGTTTCGCAATGGCTGTTGGAAAACCACCATGAAAGGTAGAATTCGAGTAAAACATTTAGCAAGAAGAGAAATTTGGAGACACGTGAAATTATTAATAAAGCTATGACGGAATATTTATAACGTTAAGACTAGTACTGCGGTGGCAGTTAAAATGACTGGTTGTAAGTTTTTTAGAAAATTCTCCATACTTATAGAATATCCTGATAGTACATTTCCCATTTTTATCTTTTAAACCATGAATTATTTAACACTAGATCTACCAAGGTGGTCAAAATGACTTATTTTGAATTTGTTACAAATACTACTTGTAACGCTATTTCTTTTTTGATTTCCTACACCTATCGTGTATACTGTAAGCGATTAAGATAGTTCTAGGCACTTATCATTTTTCGATAGATTTCCTTAAAATTTTGAAAATATATTCTTCATGATATTTTATAATTATAACCGGAATCTCAACGAGTTCGTCCACACGGTTTATGAATAAATCGTGTTTAAAAATAACATATTTAACATGGGCCTTATGGAAAAACATTTTTGCTGAGTCCGTAAAATCTTTTTTTATTTTTCTAATGGAAAAACGAGTCGATGGATTCTAATAAAAAATTAGCAATGCATTATTTTATGCTTTTGGAATATTATTGAATTTTTTCATAATTTTTTACTTCATAGTTATAGAGAAAGATGTTTTTTAATGTCTAAAAATTGAATGAAATGACCTCTGTGAAGTTAGCCCCTGCATTAATTTTTACGCAATTTTTTTCATCTCTAATGTAAAAAGAAACTTTTAGTTCTGAATCCATCTAGAACTACCTACCTTAAATCGATTAATTTCTTCGCCTCCTTCAATTCTTTTCGGCTACCGTATTTATTTCACATTTTTGAATATATTAGATTAATCGGTGATACATCTAGTGTTAACTAATCATTTTCTTTGGCGCTTGATTTTTCCTTTTTTCAAAATTCTTATTTAAAATATTTAAAAATAAGTGATTTATTGACGATAATTTTGCCATTAAACAATGTTGGTGGTATTGATGATCTGTTGAAGCTAAACATTTTTTTTGGCAGATACATATCAATATTTCTGTACTGCTGGAAATACATCAATCGTCGACAATTTTTGTATACATGAAAGATTGTTGTGTTTGCATCGGGTGTGTTTAGATCTTGCATATACATATATATTTTCTATTCTGTGATTCCAAGAATTGGATATTTTTAGAGCATTATCCGAAAGACTCTGTCAATTAACTCTACAACTATCGGTAATTATCTCATATTCCAAGTATCTTGGAATATAACACGAAAGAGGGAAAACTATTAGAATACTTAATCGTTGAAATTTTACAAGATAAATATATAAAATCAAAGCAATCTCAACATTACAGTCAAAGTAATTTTTTGGAACATTTAAGACGTAATCGTGTTAACTGTCTCGGTAGTTCTAGTAGTCCAAAAAAAGTGGCTCCTATTTCTCCTGAGTCTACAACTGTTGAATCAAGGAATGCGAACAGGTCTCTTTTTGAATATGGACTGCTCACACGAGATAAGGCATACATGTGTGACGAATATGTAATGCAAAGATGTTCTATATCTTAACACATTCGCGACCGCTGACGTGAATTCACGTCATTTTAAATCATATACCTGGTTGCCGCTGACGTGAATTCACGTCCTGCAATTTTTATTTTTGAATTCGCCACCATTAGGCGCTTTGGATAATGGCTATCTCAATGGGACACCTTGAATAGTCCTTATAGACTTTCTATATTCTATTTATATGTCGAGAGACTTCTTATATAAGTAAATTATGTAGAGTTTCTTTACGCAAAACTCATTGTTTTTTTACTAAACGCACTAAACAGAAATATTAAATTTTGTCTTCACTCTGCTTTTTCTAAAATGCATGTAATATAATGCTAAATAAACGAAGCATAGTAATAACAAATGCTCCGTTATCTACCTATATAGGAAGTATACAAATTATCAAATCTTTTCATTTTAAAGAACACATAATTACAACATTGATAGTTCAAAACAAATATTATAACTATCTTTGTTTTAACGATACAAGTTTGCGGCAACCAGCTTTACAATTTCATTATTTTCGCCAGTACTCAGCATTAGAAACGGGAAAAAATTGCCGGTCGCGAATGTGTTAAGACGACACGTGGCATAGAAATGATTTTGGCTGAACGAAGGCAGAGTTGATGGAAATGAGAGCCAGGGTCGTCTTAACCTGCCTATAATAAAGAAGTTAGAATTATGGTCGAAAAGTGAATGTCGTTTAAAGGCGAGTTTGTGTCGTTGTGGACAGTTGGTTTTGACAGAGTCATTTAGAATCCCGAGAACTTCACTAATTACCGTAAAACATACTATTATCATTTCTTTTCCATAATACATTCTCTATAAATAATAAGATTTTTATGTAATTTACATAATTTGCAATTAAATTGTCAATTAATACATCTTCCAATATTTACTAATATTCAATTAATATTTAATTACTTTCTATGTGAGAATTTAAACAGAAAGAATTCCAAATCTGGGAGTTAAGGACATTAAATTCGTAAGGTTAAAAAATGGCAGTATGCACATACATTTAAACAAATTATCAAAGAATCAGCTTGACATTATTTTACAATGTTATCTTTCAAATATGTTACATGAAGTTTTTTTACGGTACAATAATTATATAATAATATATTAGGCAAAGTTAAAAGAATTTTCTATTTTGTTTCACAATACGGATAAAGGGTATAGCAGGATAAGGGGGTCAAAAGTTACCTTCAACCGATTTTAATGAGGATGGTCTCATTCGATAGCTAATGCTCAGCGATCATCCTGTACAAAATTTTAACCCTGTATCTTGACCGCAAGGGTAGTTATGGTAGTAATAAAAAATTATCCACAGCGAAAACCCATATTGGGAAGGTATATCTCAACATAAATCAAGATATAGTTAACCCCTTGTACTACGATTTGTTTTGTGACTGCCTTCGCTATAATTCAGTATTGAATTGCTATAATAAAAATTAATCAGTAATTCTTAAAATATCGTATAATTTAACGTAATATCAATATTATAGAAACAATATTATCGCTTTGCCTTCACTACTATTTCCAATTTGATAGGTTTTGCAAAATTTGAAAATTTCTTATCCCATTTATCTCATAGCGTGTGTCACTCATCATTGTAGAGCAATCTTCCTTAACCACTTGACATACAATAACGTCTGAGAGACATCATTCGTATCGTGTGCCATGGTAGACTTTGACGTCTCCGAGATGTCAGGAACTATCTCCGATGGATGACGTATAGTATATTATTATATTATTTAATTATTTCACTTACATTAATAGAAATACTAATTTATTATTTTATAATATTACTTGATCATTGTCCATTCAACGTGATTACACGTTATATAGCAATGCAAATTGCAAAAAAAATGATCTGTTTTTAAGTTTGCACATAACTGTTCAGTTGGGCAAAACTAAATAGAATTTTTCAGCCGCGTCGAATTCCGTTTTATTTGTATGTTAAGGGGTTAATTATTACATCATTTCTTATCCCTTGTATGCAATCTCTCGAAACATCAAACTTTTATAATCACCGTATTACTTCTTATCCAGAATATATGCTAAATTAATATCTATTTAATAATGACTACATCTAGTACAGCGGATAAATGGAAAGATTAATCTTAGTCCAATTCCATCCTAACAACCAGCAATTAATGAAACGCAGACAATTCCGAAACCGGCACTCCAAAGCGTTACCTGCTATTTCATTGCAGTTAATTTCATTAGTTCCACTTTAGAGGTTTGAATTCGCAGCAGGAGCCGGTTCTTGATAGTCTCGCCGACTTCCCAAGTTCTCTACCGCAACGACAAGTTGGGCCATCGAGTTTGATCGATGGCCCGTCGACGCTCTAGAAGGCTTACGCTTGGTCCACGTAATTCCGACAGGTTGGTGCGTTGTTTCGCACGTAGTACGTGCTCTATTGCGATTAAATCCCGAGAACGTCATTAACCCCTTACCGTCTGATGGATCTCGGATGTCTTGTCGTGTCATCGAATTCCTGATTTCACACCTGTGTGTTCGTTGTATGCTTGGATTCGCAGGTGTCGTTTGAAGCGACCGTACTCTCAGATAGGTGGGATTAGATGCTTGCTGCGAGATTTGTATGTGATAGGTGTACATGATGTACCTTGCGGCAAATATTTAATCTCTTGTTATATATTAGACCCTGTATATTGTTATTTATATTGTATTTTGATAAATCATTGTTGTATTGGTTGTTGCACGTGGATAAAAGAGTCTAACCGGGTAAGCATGGTAACATGAAACAATTACCCGAGTCGAAAAGTCCAGACTAAAAAGAAAGTTCAAATCCTAGATTCTTTTGATCTCTCATTTGCCGCTTAATTATGTATACCATTTTGAACCTCAAAATCCTCAACTAGTGTGTCTACTCACCTCAAAGTCCTGTAAATATGATTTTTAGGAGTTATATGGACTGATCAGGTACAATTTTTATTCCAATTTAATCTGACATCACCTAAAAATATTTCAGAAGTTCCAAGTTTGTCGACTCATATTCTAAAAATAGGGCCTTCAGGAGCAAGTTGGAATTAAATTATCATTTTATTCCATGTAAATTCTAAATCTCCTAAACCAAATTAATTTTTAGTATATCGAGAATTTTTTGGACCTCGATCATTCCACTCCAATTCCAATCCAATTCTAAAGCTCCTCATTATAGAATGCTGAGGATTATTTTGGGCTGTATGAAGCCTAAATTGCTCCTAAACTAGGTAAAAGTGGCAAAAAGTAACAAGTGTAGGGCGGTTGTGGAATTAAAATTTGCATCCTTTTATATGTAACATATTTTTCCATATTCAGCCTAAATATCCTAAGTTATTTGGTAATTTAGGAGGATTTTGGGCTGAAATTTTCGACTCGGGTACACATTAATATTTACGGTATGATGCAAGTACCGTAAAAATATAAAAGTGGTGTTACGAAACGAGCACCACTTTGTTTTCGCGAGTGAATTTTGGATAATAAATAAACTATTGAATATTATATATGTATTAGGGTCGATCAAATATAAACGAGCCTTTTGTATAAACAAAATTGATTTTACAAGCAACAGCTACATTTCTACAAATTATTTTTCTATATAATTTCCTTCTTTTATTGTACATTTTTCCCAAAGTTGTGGTCATTTTTTCATTTCGTTCTCGTAGAATGAAGTTGAACGTGTATCTACCCAGTTGCGTAAAAATGTTTCCACTTGATCGTTGGTCTCAATTCGCTTGCTTCGAAGTGCTTCTTTGAGAGGTGCAAACATGTGAAAATCACTTGGCGATAAGTCTGGACTGTAAGGTTGATGATCAAGTATTTTCTAGTTCATTTTCACCAGTTTCGGCTGGGTTGCAGATGCTGTACGTGGCCTGGCGTTGTCCTGGAGGAGTAACACCTCGCGGATGGGACAATCTCGTCTATTGCATCGATACTGGAGCTGAACTTGATTCAAGAGACCACAGTAGTAGGCTGCGTTGGTGGTCTGAAGTCCGTCTATGATATTTACCTTCCAGTCCCAAAAAACCGTGATCAACACTTCCCCACAGACAATCGAGTTTTGGCTTTCACGGGATTTCTTCGCCTTTCTGTCTTTCGTAACACGTTCACGGCCTTGCTTGAATTTGTTCCACTAAAGCTTCACTCTCAAAAATGACAGGGCAGCTTCCCCTAACTGGGCATGCAGTCTGCGGAAAATTTCGGCTGGTTTCACGTTTTCACCGCCGAGGAACTTCATAATTATGCGTTGCTCAAATGCGACGGGCACAATCCTTTCACTCATCATAATTGCTACTAACTTAAGCACTGGACAAGCCGGCTCATGTTGTTTCCCTACTCTAGGTAGCCCTAGTCAACGACTACAAATACCCAATCTCACACAAATACCTTTCCCCGCTCTTAACCACTAATGGCTCGTTTATATTTGATCGACCCACGTATATATATGTTGCGGTGAAACACCGAAATCTGGAGAATGTCGACTTTCACCGGTGAATGTCAACATTCACATAGTCGCTTGGTGTGTGTCCGAAATATTTGCTAAATACTCTTATTTCTGACTTACACCGGTAAATGTCGACATTCACCATGCACTAATGGTGAATGTTGAACATGTCGGAGATTTATATTTTCTTCTCCGTAATTCAGTCGTTATAAAACATCACAAGGGTGATGTAACTTTTTCGCCTTTCTTCCTGAGAGGAGTGACCAAGAATTTAAAACACTCAGTACATTCTAAATGAGAAAAGAAAATAATAGTAATAAATAAATTACTTAATTATGTGATTCAAATCTTATTTATTGCAACAACTTAAACTATTATGACACTATGAATTGCACAAGAGTCCGTTCCTTTTACAACTGCATTTATTTCTGGTTTTATATATTATAAATTAATTTTTAAAACGTCAAAACGTTTTAATCGTCTGTAATCGAAAGATGTGTTGCACTTAGTTTTAGCAGAAACCACTTCAGAAAGTATTTTAGAGTACTTTTCTTGAGAAAAATAAAGATAATTGTCTTCTCGTTTACCCGCAATTAATGCATTTAACTTTTCAAGAAAAAGATCATGATTTACTGCAGTATCCATTCAGTATAAATTACGGTATCGGAAAAAAAATTAAGAAAACGTTGCTCGCATCATCAAAGCTTGCATAAGACTGACAAAGCTTACTGGCTCCCAGCAGAACAAAGGATTTGGCGGGAGAGAGCCAGTCGCCTCTTTGTCGGCTCCTCTCTTTTGGACCTCCACCAGAGCATATCTGTGATTGTCGACATACACCGGTGAGGGTCCGAATGTACAAGAATGTAATGAAATATTCGAACTTTCATCGACGTATTTGGTATATGTTGACATTCACGGGTGAAAGTCGACATTCTCCACTTTCGGTCGTTCACGGTAACATATATAAATATACTGTTACACCTCGCGGAGTGTCTACCGCGTTTCGGCATACTTTATTATACAAATAACTATAACAACACGAAATCGAACGTGTGTCCTCTTCGAAAGCTCGGTTGCGACTTCCTGTCAATAAGGCTTCCGGTCGCTAACGCAACGCAACCGGCCGATCAATGAAACGATTCGATCCTCGAATCCAGCGGGTTCGAGGGAGCAGCTTCGTTCGGTTCACCAATATGAAGTGTCGTAACAATACTATATTTGTTGACTATTATTTCTGTATGTGTGTGTTTGTATGGTTCGTTGAGAAGATAGAATGGACGTGGCGAATTTTCAGGGAAGTCGTGGGTGCGGAAAATTAGGAGATGTCAGGAGTGGGGTTGAAGGGCCTCGGTAGGTGGGGATGAGGTTTACGAGGAGTAGGATGGGCCCTTAGAAAAACTGGTATGCATGTGTGTGTGTATCTTACAGGAGTACTACGATTACTGATACAACTAATATTAATAATAACAATAACAATAATGATGATAATGATGATGCTGATAATAATAATAATAATAATAATAATAATAATAATGATGATGATGGTGACGGTTAGGACGTAGCAGTGGTCATTTCATATTTTCGATAAAAAATTAATATTTATAAGTCTTTTTGATTTTTTAAAAATTAATTTGCCAACCAAAAAATCTGAAAAAATTCCGAAATATGCACACCATTGGCTATAATGTGTATGATTTTTTTCAGAATTTTCTGTCGGGCCAAACGGGAAAAATCGGGCAAAAACTGTGAAGTACGTTTCACCCTGTAACTAGTCCACGGCAGAGGTAGCGGATTAGTACTTCGTAGAAATGATTTTTCCGAATAGCCCTATCGAATGGTACGCCTCAAAATTAATTATCTTTGGAGGCGCTTTTACCATGCTTATCCGGTTAGACCCTTTACTCAATAGTTAGGATTATATTATTTATTTTTTTCATAGATTTACTCCCTCGAATTAACAGCTATTCGGTATTATTATAGAATTTTCATAGTTCTATAATAAAATAATATTTTGAGTTTATTATTTTATTTATTATGCAGAATCGGGTTAATCGCGGTTAAATGAAACCGCGGAAAAATGGGTTAAATGCCGTTGCGTTACATAGTGATGTATACAGTAGTTGATCGTCATTTTTTGGGGGAAGGTCGGGAGAGTGAGAGGAAAAGAGGATATCAGGAGTGGAAACGGAGAATCGGTATAGTTGTGAGAAAGAAATGTTGATTGAATTGATTTAATTTGTTCTATATTTTTATGTTCTGAATAATTCTATTTTTATAATTAGTAAAATTTCATCTTACATTTATGTTATATTTAAAAAGGGGGGTGGATAGTGAGCTTACCTGAATTTAAAATCCTTTGAATAATGACGGTGAAAGTGTAGGCTGTTGGTGTTGTCCGCTTGGATTAAATATTATTTACAAACTGAGGTAATTATGGCCTATTATTAACTAATTCAATTATTAATTCTTTATTTAATGTTCGTAATATGAGACAAGTCATTCGTCAACCGACAAGAAGCCTGTGTTAACAAATTCATTGAATGTAGAAGTGGTTACTAATTTCCACAATTAAATAGTCAGTCTTAGAAATGTTTACATATTGTTAATAATAAAACTGTAGATACCCAACGTGTAGCACAAGCTGTAGTAATATTATATTAATGACTCAATGAAGTATGTAGGACAGTCATTAACGGTTTCACGATTTTGTAATATTTGTAACTACTTTACGTTATCATTGAAAATGTAACAGCTAACAGTGTTTACAAAGTTATTATTAATAATGCAAACGTGATTCAATAGAGGGGTGAATAAAAGAGGATTTTTATAAAGGTACATCATTTTTAACTAGTTCTTTCATTTTCTGCGGAATTAAAATACAACATCATTATAGAGTTGGTATTAAAGTGAATTGTCTATACATTTTTAATACTTCGTACATAGAGAATTAATAATAACAATAACCTATATAATATTTATCCGTTAACTGCAATGCAACTACAATAAAGTATCTTACTTCGATACATCAATCAATTTTACGCTTAATTACTATACTAGTATATAGTTGTGGCAGGATAATATGTGTAATAATTATATACTTTATCATTTTCATTTACGATGCAACCAATCTTCTTCGATACGTCGAATACGTTTTCTCCTTGCATTTCTTGGATTTTCTGCGACAAAAATAGCTTTATTTTAGTAAAAAAAATTGTCTTCGTTGATTTTTATTAATAATTCTCTATCCGTGCTTCATACAAATGGCTACTATTTATCCACGCCTCTGATCATATCAATCTACGTCTATTTGACTAAAAATAAATGTTTATGTATAAAGGTGCATCACTTAAAAGTTTGTATCAATTTTATATTACTTGCTAAACTAACAAGTAAGTAGTAAGATGAAACCCACAGTAAAAAGCATGAATGTACATCGTGAGTTTGGCATGCATCTAATATTGCAGGCATTTAGCTACACATCGTTTAAACTAGGAAAGAAGCGATACCTGCAAAAAAATAGAAAAACCAAAAAATTACATATCTGCTCTTATCGTAAACTCAGTATTCTTATATATAGACTGTAGGAAGTATTGCTATTTTATGAAATAACTCATAAAAAAGAAATGTATACTTGTGAAACAATCTGTAATAGAAAGATGTATTTTCCATTGTTATTTCGTGTAGCAGCATTAAGGATATCTCGCGTGTATCTTGCTAAAAACTTTATTTGACCAGTCAAACCTAATTGACTTTGGCGAATTTTGCAGCAGGTGTTTTTCAGAAATCTCCATTTATCCAACGGTGTATAACAACCCCTGAAAGCCATGATAACTATGAAACACCCTCTACGAAACACGCACAAATACGTCCTCTGCAAATTTCAATCGATATAATTTACATTAGTATATATATATAGACATTTACATTTTATCCAAGTAGCATGCTATCTGAGAAACTTTAGTAGGGCACACAGCCATATCAAGTTCTCATATTTTACCCAATGCACGTCGTTTTACATGGAGTACCTATACTATAATCGCAGACCTTAATTAGTGATTTGGGGTCTCATCGTCAACTTATATCACCGCACCCAGTGGTCGCTTCACTTTACACCATACCCTAGCCATACGGTTAAAGAGCTATACCAACCCTTATCACGAGGTCTCAAGTTAATCCGTAACATAAAAAATCGACCCTCGGATAATCCATAATCTGCTGCAGCTATTACATCCTACAGTATAATATTTCCTCTCTGATAAATACAACAAATTATTCCATATATCTAGTTGTAGGACTCCACAATATATTTATAGATTGATAAAGACGTTTTGGGTGAAAGATTAAATATAATATATATGTAAATATCACACAGCGATTTATTCTTCTTCTATCTAAACATAATGTACGCACGCTACCCTCGCTAGAGTGACGCTACACTCCAAACTTTGCCTCTCTCCCCCTTTCCCACTCTTAAAATACTCTCAGCCCCACCTGAGCTTCTGCATCGACAAAGTTCATTTCTTACACTAGTGGACGTCAGAGTTATCTTATTTCGCAAGATGAAGTTATCGTAAACGTGAAGTGAATGCGAAAGAATGATTTTTTTATTAAATGATTTATCAAAAAGAAATTCAAAGAAATCTAACATGGAGAAATCAGAATGAAAATTTGAGAGGTCAGAGATTGAAAATGGAATCGATGTTGCACATAGTGCCAGGCGATAATACTTATAAGCGGTAAACAACGAGTATTGATGACGTGTCTGGTTGAGCTACGAGGCTTAGGATACAAGTGCAATATAATGCAAAGGGTAATATGCGGGTGGTCGATGGAGAATCACGAAAACGTGAGATTCCGTCTTAACGTGAAACATCATTTCATCGGCATTATGGTCACCAGTGCCATTAATTTCAAATTACTTGTATTGTGCTGCGTGTAATGTTTGCTGTTATTTATGGGAGTGAAATATTCTACCATTTATAACCGACTTGTGCGCGAGAATTTCGGCACCAGGTTAATAAGCGATAACGTTAAAACAATACTTTAGCTTTGTAATTAGTGGTTAATACGAATGATTTTAATAATTAATATCGAATGTATGGGCGAGCATCAAACGAGGAAACGGTTTTATTGGATTTACTTGTCTCGATGTGGAAACAGAATAGGGATGAATTTTACGGGCTACAAATTTCGAAGTTGTTCGGGCGAACTCGTTTCTCTATTTACATTCGTATGTATTTGTAATATTGTATGTAATTTGTCCGAAATCCCAGCATTTTATGCTAATAACTTTATCATAATTTTATTTATGAGAATCTAGGTCTGCATCATGAAAGACATTAATTAACAATAAAATTGTTCATTTGAACGTGTACAAATACTCTTGCATTTTAATGGCATTATTATTACATCAAATATTTCTGATTTTATTTAAATATTACCAATGTTTTTTTTTTCTTAATGAAATAATATCGTAGTTAGGAAGTACAAATTAATAATGAGATATTATTAGGCAGAACAATTAAAATAATTTCGATGTTACATCTTTAACACGATAATATAACAATCAGTTTTACGATATTAATTATCTGGGATGGATAAATACAAATTCACAAATGATATAAAAGAAATACCATTTTTGCTTTTCGAAATCAATTAATATCACTTTAGTAAATTAAAAGCGTCACTGTCAAAGAGTGAGTAACTTCAATTTCATCTTCTAATTGGAAAAGCTGTTGTTCTTCTGATTGAATGTTCCGTTCAATGTATAAACTAATAGTTTCATGCAAACAGTCAAATAAAGAATATTAATTGTTAAAGAAATATACATATGTTTTTGTTGGCGCAGCGAGGATTATCAGTTTAAAAAGAGTGTTTATTAATGTGACTTTAATATTATGATACATTGGTGATATATATGCAAGTAAGATTAACTAAATATTATACGATTACTTATAACAAAAATACAACGCATCTAAGGCAGACATGGCACACAACCAGACGAGACCCACGGAAGTAGAGGGCGCAAGAATTATAACCCATTTACAGTTTTTTAGTTTATGCTTTGCCTGTTTCTTTTAGATACAAGATAAACGCTTTCAGAGATAGCAGACAAGAAGAAAGAGATGAAGGAGGCGTCGTGGCTCGGGCCGGCCGCAGTTCCTGACTGGGCCCATCCACACCCAGTTGAGAGGGCACCGGCTGAGTTCGGTGCCTCGGCTGCGGCCGGTCCGGCGGAGGGTCCTTCTGTTCCTAGGAAAGGGTGAAATGGTAGTTAGCGCGCTGCGTTTCGTCCTGGGCCTGTTCGTGGACTCGTCAGTAGGGCTGACCGAACAGGCCCTGCCCTAGACGCTGTGTCCCGGATGGGACGTCGGTGTCTGTCGGTGGTTCGTATATATAGACACCGATTGCCGATGGTGTAGCAGCGCGAAGATCCCATCGAAGGAGACACGGTCTAGCGGCCGATCCTTAAACTAGAGGCGTAGGAGTAATGGCGGCCGATAGATCCCTAGCGGCGAGCGAGAGATCGTACCGCTACAGAGAAATAAATTGTTTGTAACTGTGGGATCGAGGCGGAGAAGCCCTCCTGTAAAAGAACTTACAAGGAGAACGCAAGGCCTTCGGGTCACCGATTTTATTGAAATTTTAGTAATAGTATAGTAAGTAAGTCGTTCTGATTTTCATTTTTAGCATAAAAATATAATAGTTAATTAAAGATTCAGATATAAACTAGATATTTAAAACATGTAAAGTAAATATTCAGGAGATGTAAAATAAATATTTAACAAATATTAACAAAATATTCCGGAGATATAAAATAAATATTTTAAAAATGTTAAGAAAACCTTCGGGAGATATAAAATAAAGGTAAAAAAAAAGGTCAGTCCCCCGAAGGTATTCTCAACATATTTTGGACTTAAATTTCAGGTCCCCTGGAGTTATTTTCGACCTATTTTAGACCTAAATTTGACCTAAATTTCAGGTCCCCTGGAGCTATTTTCGACCTATTTTAGACCTAAATTTGACCTAAATTTCAGGTCCCCTGGAGCTATTTTCGACCTATTTTAGACCTAAATTTGACCTAAATTCCAGGTCCCCTGGAGCTATTTTCGACCTATTTTAGACCTAAATTTGACATAAATTTCAGGTCCCCTGGAGCTATTTTCGACCTATTTTAGACCTAAATTTGACCTAAATTCCAGGTCCCCTGGAGCTATTTTCGACCTATTTTAGACCTAAATTTGACCTAAATTTCAGGTCCCCTGGAGTTATTTTCGACCTATTTTAGACCTAAATTTGACCTAAATTTCAGGTCCCCTGAAGGTATTATCAAAGGTAAAAAAAGGTATGGAAAACCTCCAGGAAATGTAAAATAAATGTAAAAAAATATCAAAAAAACATTCAGGAGATATAAAATAAATATTGAAAAAATATTAAGAAAATATTCGGGAGATACAAAAAATGCAAGTGATATTGTTGCCACGGTAGATATTGGCACTGCATTCAACAGCTTTTGATGAGAATGCCAATGAAACTTTAATTACAAATATCTTAAAAACTATTGACCGTCTGCCCCTATAATAGGATATATTCTTAATCAGTACGACTTACTCTACGAGTATGTAAAATTTCAATAAAATCGGTGACCCGAAGGCCTTGCGTTCTCCTTGTTAGGAAGAAAAGGACGTGAAGAGAAAGAGGCAGAAGGGAGAAGTCGCTAGCGCAGTGGTTCCGCGCCGTCCCACAGTGGTCCCAAATCGCCAAAACGTGCGAAAAACCCCAAAAATGAGCTTTTCGTTAGGGCCATTTTTATTATTGCATTTGGTTCTCAGATAGTTTGTCTATGAAAATCTGGATGGGTAGGGTTTTGTTACTTATACCTGCGACGTTGTCGCATTTTGAAAATCGCGTTCATTAGCCCCGCAATCGTCGTAAGCGTAAGCACTGTTTTGCTGGTCGCAGTATAAAGTGAACTTCACCTTTGTGAAAGTGAGTCTATTTCAATTCTGTAAAATGAATGTAGTTCATGAAAGTAAATACAACATTTATTGCTAAAAGAAAAATTAAAATTGTTAATGGTTATGTTTTAAAACTGCAACACAATTAGTAGGAAATATGGGGTCAATCTCTATGTGAGAATTTTACATATGTAGGAAAAAAGTTAAGTGCTCGACAGTGTTCCACTATGATTCTTGTTTAGGCTTATAGGTTACACTTTCAACTTGCTGTACCTCAAAGGTTTAGGTGCTATTAGGCGCTATTAGGGTATTTTTAAAATTTTTTGTACAGCGGCGTACTCGCGTTCTGAGCTTGTAAGCGCGTTACGTCGAGAATCATGGACCAAAGAAAAAAAATTCTCATATGAATTTTATACGATTTGAGAGTAACTTATTAGTTAATCATAATACATTTGTTTAAACTAATATATATTGTAGTTCATAAAAAGGTAAAATTAATTTTTTTTCTTGGAAGGATACATGTTACGATAGTCATTCGTTTTATTTTATTAATATATATAAAAAATGTTTAAATTCTTTGTAATATTTCTTATTTTTCTATATTATTAAATTATTGAATGATTTACACCAAGCGAACATTACTTTGAATGCATCATTTTGCGACTTTATCTTATTTCAGCATCTTCTGATGGCAAACAATTTTTCAAAGCGAACAATTTTTTTGCGAACAAATTCACATTAATACGTAATCTATCACAAATACTCTTCCTTTGCATTAGCAAGGAAACAAGCGAAATCCATTTCCTGACCGTAACACTCCTATCTGGGCATAATTCCCACGCGTGTTCGCCTATTCGCTTTAAAGTTTTTAAATAATTCAGTGAATCCAAAGTCGATGTGACGACGAGAACAGAGATAGAAAGCTCATCGAGTAAGATGAACAGAAACGATGAACGTAAGAGAGACTTTGTAGAAAGAACACGGCCAACCAAATACGATAAGTAAGAGCAGGGACCTAGCTTGGTCTCCAGCCAATTCTACAGGTCTGTTCAGTGATCACGTGCAGCCCTTATTGCCAGCGAATCGCGAGATTTCCCATTTCCATGCATTTCGAAGGTGCAGGTGCTACCTTAACGCCCCAGGTCTCCATGCCCTACATAACGAAGTTACCGTGATGGAATTATCGAGAAGTGCAAGAACGGATCATAACATTCCTGTAAATACAAAAAATCTTAGAAATTTCATGCAAAAGATTGTGTTATTAACCGATTTCTTTTTTTCATTCAGTGTGAGTTTAGTTTTGATACGTTATATTTGTTTTTATACACATTTTATGAAAAGAATTCATTTTTTGTGATATGTGATTATTAAAGGAGATAAAAGAATGGGAAAATTTTCATTAAGCCTTTGCGGTCCGAATTATTTCGTTAATTTTAGTAATGAGCTGAATAAAATTAATTCTGCAATATTTTCTATCATTAGTTATTCATTTTTTCAAATGATATCAATAACTATAGGCATTGGCGGACATTTAGGTGATATTACAAAATCATTGTGAAATAGGAAAGCCGATATTAAATTGTTAGAAAATAAAATCAAGAGAGAATCTTTGTCGAGTACTCCTCGACATAGGACCGCAAAGGGTTAATGTTTGATAAGAGCTAAAATCTTTTGAATTAATGATCAATAAAGTATTTATTGTATCAGTAAATGTGATATTTTTGTGGTCCAATGATAGTATTGAAGATTTTATGTGTTGTCTACTCTCTTAGATCGAACCAGTGGAATTTCACTGGTTCGCCAGTCGAAACTCACTTGTTTACCAATGACACTCACTGGTTCCGCCAGTGATCTCGGCGGCCATCAAAATTCACTGGTTTACCAGTGAATCTCACTCGCCAGCATATTCAAAAATAAAACACGGCGCATGGCGATGCGGCAGCGGACGCAAATTTCACTGGTTCGCCAGTGAGTTTGTATTCACTGGTTGAACGAGTGAAATCCCACTGGTTCGATCTAAGAGAGTAATACATCGGCCTTTTTAAAGGCCTGAAATGAAATACGGGGACAGAAAATTTCGTTCTCGAATAAAAGAGGGAGACGAATTTCAATTACACTCAATACTAAATGTTCCGTCATGCATGACACAGTTTGACGTAATTTCAAACTCGTAACCGCCGCACAGTGGTTCATTTGGCCGAAAACCTGGCCAAAAAGCCAAAAATTTTTTTCGCGATTTTCAAAATTTAGCAATTGCGTTTTATTTGTAACATATCAGAGCATCGGTTTCCATTAATAAAAGTTTTTATTGAACAACGCTCTTAGAGATATGCAATGTCAAAGTTGGCACTTGAATAATGTAACGTTTTTACGTCGAAATTCAGAATACGTTTTCAATGTGAAATAATAGTACAGTCAACTTTGTAAGTATTTGTAGCTATTCGTCATACTTTTAAATTATAAGTACCTTGGTTTCATTTTTTTATTTAATATTTTACAACTGCGATGGCACAGATTGCAAAACCCATACATTTTTTTCCTTTTGCAGAGGAAATAGTTGTGAAGTACGCAAAAGTACAACGCGAATTTTTTTTAAATTAAACTTTGAAGCTTCCCGAAGAAGTCCCCGTTGTAAAATTTTGCGACTTTTTGCGATTCTACGAGATATTCTTATTTGTTTGTCGCACGCGCCATGCTCGGGGAAATACGTTTATGACATACTGCCAGGCTATCGTGCCTTGGACAAACGAATAATGCTAATCCTTCACTAAGGTTACCCTTGTAATTAACGAAACGCTATATTTATTTCGTTCGAGTTAAAAATCAAAATAATTTTAAGCAAGCTGGTGGCCTTTTGTTCCAAAGCAACAATAGATAGCCGCGATCACCTCGACCGCTTACCGTTATAAACCGAAAGATCTTTGACGTTTCGGCTGAAAATCTGTCTAGTTGCAGGTATGAGCGCTATATTTGTTTCTCGCAATGTTCTATCAATCTCTTTCAGTCGAGATTTTTATTAAACAATGGTAAATTCGAAGATGGAATAGCTGTGATATGCTGGTATTAAGATACAGTGACTGTTGCAATAAATATCATTATAACTTTTGAAGGAAAAGGGATATCAGAATATATTTTTTTTTAAATTAAACTTTAAAGCTTCCCGAAGAAGTCCCCGTTGTAAAATTTTGCGACTTTTTGCAATTGTACGCGATATTCTTATTTGTTTGTCGCACGCGCCATGCTCGGGGAAGTGCATTTATGACATAGAGCCGGGCTGTCGTGCTTTACCTAATGAATACTGCTAATCCTTCTCTAAGATCAACCTGGCAATTAACGAAATAATATGTTTATTTCATGGGGTTAAAAATCGGAATGAGTTTAAACAAGCTGGTGGCCTATTGTTTCGAGGCAACTATAAATAGCCGCGGCTACCTCGACCGCTTACCGTCATAAACTGAAAGATCTTTGACGATTCTAATGAAAATCTGGCTAGATGCAGGTATGAGGGAAATATTTGTTCCTTACAATGTTTCATCTTTCTCCTTCGACCGAAATTTTTATTAAACAAAGGGAAATTCGGAGATGGAACAGCAATGACATGCTTGTATTAAGATACAGCGGCTGCTGCAGTAAATATCATTAAAACTGCAGAAGTCCATGGAATAACATAATATATTTTTTTTTAAATTAAACTTTGAAGCTTCCGAAGAAGACCTCGTTGAGTTTTCTTGCGACTTTTTGCGATTCTTCGAGTTATTGTTATTTGTTTGTCGCGCGCGCCATGCTTCGGGATGTGCATTTATGACATAGGGCCGGGCTATCATAAGACTATTGATTTTCGTGCCGATCCGACAATTTTTCGATACTCGCTCCCGCCATATTAGAGCCGCCATTTTGTTTTTGGGAATTCTGAGTTCGGATTCTTAATCAGCGACCGGAAAATCATAAGACTACTGATTTTCATGCCGATCCGACAATTTTCCGATACTCGCTCCCGCCATATTAGAGCCGCCATTTTGTTTTTGGAAATTCTGAGTTCGGATTCTTAATCAGCGACCGGAAAAACATAAGACTACTGATTTTCATGCCGATCCGACAATTTTTCAATACTCGCATCCGCCATATTGAAGCCGCCATTTTGTTTTTCGAAATTTTGAGTTCAGATTCTTAATCAGCGACCCAAATAATACTAATACACCAATTTTCAGCTAAATTGAAAAACTCCTTGAGTTTTGGCCAGGTTTTCGGCCAAATGAACCACTGTGCGCCGTGTCGAATGAACCAGGCATCCGATATCAGTTTTCTTTTTTTCATTGTTAACACATACTCGCTGGTTAATATTCAAAGTAACAAATTCCGTTATTTTTTTTATATTACCACTGAATCATTTGGTATAAAAATTACATCCTCTTTTTCCACTCGTCTATTTGAAA
Source organism: Cerceris rybyensis (assembly GCA_910591515.1). NCBI lineage: Eukaryota > Metazoa > Arthropoda > Insecta > Hymenoptera > Crabronidae > Cerceris > Cerceris rybyensis. The sequence continues at coordinate 13,444,724 of OU342789.1, read as the reverse complement.
CTGATATAATGTTTGCAAATATCGGGATAGGGGGGTTGTTTCACTTCATTCATATAATAACTATACAATTCTTTATACAGTGACGTATTTAAAGTGTTCCAAATACAAATGATATTTTTTGCTGTTTTCATTAAGAAGGGGACTCTGCTCACTTTAGCCTAATAGATAGTGACGAATTAACAGCGATTGATTCTATCACTTTGATCGATTCCAATTGGCTTCTGGTAACAGACTGTCGCCTGACATCAGATTGACAGAGTTCGATATTTTGTTTTTTATTTACCACAGGTCGAGAGTGAGCGTAAAGTTAATTTCGAAGTTAAATGTTTGCTATTGGTTTTTCCTGTCGCATTCGAGTGTAGGTATTTTTTACTTGTTTTTCGTCGATCGGCTAGTAATTTGGGAGATCTGGACGTAACTAGAATCCCTGTAAAAAAACGTCACGTAATTGTAGTCATATGTTAATCATTAGGAACCTGAAGCTTTGAAAATTACAGTTCCCTGCAATTAACTATTATTTCATTAGAAAGTATTTCCCTACTGGACGTTATATACAGGGTGATCCACGTAACTTGCGCACCTCGAATAACTTTTAAAGTATGCGTTGCACGAAAGAATGTTATATACAAAAGTTGCATGGTTTAACCCTTTCGGACGGAGGCATTTTTGAATATCGAGAAACAATCAATTATTTAGCGATGAAAAAGCACTTTTTCATCGGAAAGACAGTATATTAATGTATACAAGTTGAAATTTACTCTTTGTAAAATAATATTTCAACGATAATATTTTAATTTTTCAACTCTAACCGTTTATATATGCACCGACAAACTATAACCAATTTTTTTCTCAGGGCGGATATATTCGCCCGTCGTCCGCAAAGGGTTAAAAGGGTCCACTATGTAGTGTATTAATTTTTTTATAGGTGGAGGCGTTTCGGAGATTTGAAGGTCAACTTTGTTTTTTTAAACTGAATACTATATTTTTTATTCCAAAATATGGTAGAGTATCGAATTGTAAGCAAAACAGTATTGACCATTATTTGCCCTCAACCTAATATGTAGGTTACGAGTAAGTTCACTTTATTACTTGACAATTTTCTTCACGTAATTTCAAGTTGGAAACAGAGTCCTACGGAAATATGTGATAAGGTTGAATCTCCAACTTGATATTGGCGTGAAGAAAATTGTCTCTTTCTTCCGAAGTATTTATCTAGTACAGTGGTACTCCTAAATACTCGAACACTTTAGTATCGACTTCCCCTATGTGGACGGAGTTTAAGATTCCCCTACTCTCGCAGTTTTGTCTTCTCCTATCTGCGCGACCTGCGCGAAAAAACAAAGATAGAAATAATGAAATCATAACCTCACATTATGTACATATGTAGTTTGGCACGCTTCTACATCCCCCACTTTGTAGCTATGACAAAGAAGACAGTATCTACTCTCTCTGTTTATGTAGTAATAGAGGGGGGAACTTTTAGTCTCGAATTCTAGGAATTCCTGTCCCCGAAGGCTCGAGTATTTAGGAGTATCACTATAACTTCAAATATAATGAGTTAATGGTCATTAGTTCTAGTGTTTTTAGTATTGGTTAAGTTTTTTATGAAATGCTTTTACGTACATGAATTTAAAAAATGATGAAAATATTAGACCACAAAAGGCAGTGTGTCTCTTTTTAGAACCGAATACCAGTTTTTGCATTAATCGTAAGTTCGTATTTCCTATAACGCGATTATTTTCAAGGAACGTATCTACCACGTTGTAGAAGGCCTACCTATAGTTAAATGTTGAAATATATGTTGTTACACACTCCTAACAAATCTACCACATTCCGGTCTCAATATTCACGAACCCTTTGATGCAAGTGCAAACCTGCAACGGCTTTTCACTGACGTTTCTCTATCCCATGCACTCTACATTTGGTAAGTCTCAACGCGTCTAAACAAGTCTCATACCAAATGGTATGAGAGCTTGACCCTATACTAGTGATTGTGAGAGCTGACGATCATGGAGAGAAACAACATCTCTTTGACTCGCACTAGATTTACCGACAGCCATCAGGAAAAGTAGCAGCACTGTGTGACACGTCAGCCTTGCACCTTATACTACTTGCTCGTAAAATCCAAGTTTCGACACACATGGCCAGTGATGGGATTTAATTTGATGTTTGCTTACAAACCTAAATAAATTAAATATTTAAATATCTTTTCGTTGAAATCGAGTAACTCTTTAAGAAGTTTTGACTTCTATGATGTACTTAAAAAATAATCGGTGAAATTGAACTAGCGTTTGAACGTTGTATGAGTATGTATTTTGAAAGATGGGAGCATTTGTTATACTTGTAGAGATGTCATTACGTTTTTGTAGACCTCTTTTAAACAAAAGTTGCATATGAAGTAATGAACTGTTTACAAAGATATTTAAAAGGGTCTAGCCGAATAAGGGGGTCAAAAGTGCCCTTGAGCCGATTTTATTCGACGATGGGTCATTCGATAGGTGATGATGAAAAACCATTGCACACAAATTTTTAATCCGATACCTTCACCGGGAGGGTAGTTATAGGGTAAAATCGAAAAACCAGTTTTTGCCTCATTTTCCCCAATTAATGTGGAGCAAAAATTCCAAAAAAATTCTAACACATTCTAAACATGAATGTACACGTTAGGGATTTTTTTTCAGATTTTTCCTTTGCAAGTTACACTCACGAAAAATGAAAAACCGAAAAAAAAATTTTTAAACATCGATTTCGTATTGAAATCTTCCGAGCACAACTTTTTCCTTTTTACAGTAGTTGAATAATGTTATCATTGTTATACCCTAATTTTTTCAGATTTTTTGAGTACGGTGCATCACGGTCGGAAAAATCAAAAACCGATTTCTGGGACACATTTTGGGCTGAAACTCGACCATTATCTGCCATTCTTGCATGATTTTAATACAGTATGTTCATATTGTGACCTTCAATGTTTCTGCATAGAAATATGTAGATGTTAAAGAACAATATCGGGATAATTAAATAAATTGCTGATTGTATGGTCTTTATAACCTAGAATTTTAACCGTTCTTTCAAAAGCATCAATGGCGCAGTGGCTATGGTGTCTGCCTGTGGAATCGCTGGACACTTTTTTGTCGCGGGTTCGAATCTCCATGTGGGACTTAAGTTTTTTCTGTAATGTTTTTTTTTATTATTAAAGACATAACAATATTGAGTAGTAGCTTTAAAATGTTTCACAGATACTTCTAAAAATAATTATGCAGTATACTTTTTTCTTCATCAACTCATTCCAGTCATGTCACGATTTACAATTACAAGTACTTTTTTACATTCTGTACATTGAATTTTATATTTCTTTCACACTTAAAATATATTTTCATACATTGCAATAAACCAATATCTATGAACAATAAGAAATGTTTGAGAATACTCATAATTACGAAACGTTGCATGTCTAATTGTAAGAAAAGCATGTTTTACGATTATTTTTCTATAGGTTTTATATTGTTGAAAGGCATAAAAATATCTGTGAAACATTTTAACCCTTTGCGGTCCGAACGCTTTTCACCGTTTCGTTTCAGCAGGTCCGCGCAGATTTCAGCAGTCGCGACTAGTCGCTTGTCCGCTTGGTAGCGTTTATTGTGGAAAGTATGCATGATCTTACTGACGTAACGGACTTATGAATTAGTGCAGGTGTAAAATAAAATTGTAAAATTTTTAAACATTTTTTTATTGTTTACAACTTATAATTAACCATTGTATGGTACCGTTTGAAGCATTGTCCAACATCACTTTCAAATACAGTATTACGGACTGTTGTACGTCGCCGACCCTGTTGTTTAGCCATATTCTTTACAAAAAAAAGTTATTTTGTAAAATAATAGGATTTGAAAATGCTTTCTTGGTGTGCTACGACTTCAAGCTGTACACCACGGGCTGTTTGGAAAGACTAAAACCAAGACGTGAAGTTCAAGATGCATGGCTTATTTTAGATTTTCTTTCCCGTAACTCTTATCTTATCGTATCTAGTCTACAATTAACATATAGTGAAACTTAAATACCGATGAAATTTGATACAGGACGCGAAATATGTAAAACAAAGCGATACCGAGCCACGCTCGACATCGGACGTGCTAGAAGATAGGGCGAGTCGAGCCACACTCGACATCGGACGACCTGAAACAAAAGGCGATGTCGAGTCACACTCGACATCGGACCGCAAAGGGTTAAAGCTACTACTGAATATTGTTATGTTTTTTATAAAAAAAAAAAAAAATGACAGAAAAAAAACTTAAGTTCCACATGGAGATTCGAACCCGCGACAAAAAAGTGTCCAGCGATTCCACAGGCAGACACCATAGCCACTGCGCCATTGATGCTTTTGAAAGAACGGTTAAAATTCTAGGTTATAAAGACCATACAATCAGCAATTTATTTAATTATCCCGATATTGTTCTTTAACATCTACATATTTCTATGCAGAAACATTGAAGGTCACAATATGAACATACTGTATTAAAATCATGCAAGAACGGCAGATAATGGTCGAGTTTCAGCCCAAAATGTGTCCCAGAAATCGGTTTTTGATTTTTCCGACCGTGATGCACCGTACTCAAAAAATCTGAAAAAATTAGGGTATAACAATGATAACATTATTCAACTACTGTAAAAAGGAAAAAGTTGTGCTCGGAAGATTTCAATACGAAATCGATGTTTAAAAATTTTTTTTTCGGTTTTTCATTTTTCGTGAGTGTAACTTGCAAAGGAAAAATCTGAAAAAAATCCCTAACGTGTACATTCATGTTTAGAATGTGTTAGAATTTTTTTGGAATTTTTGCTCCACATTAATTTGGGAAAATGAGGCAAAAACTGGTTTTTCGATTTTACCCTATAACTACCCTCCCGGGGAAGGTATCGGATTAAAAATTTGTGTGCAATGGTTTTTCATCATCACCTATCGAATGACCCATCGTCGAATAAAATCGGCTCAAGGGCACTTTTGACCCCCTTATTCGGCTAGACCCTTTATGAAATAAGTCATTACTTATGATTAACGAAACTGGAAAAACGGTGTTGCATAGGAGCTGCTTTACTAATACATATTTGGGGAAGAATACATTGCTCGTAATTGAGTAACAGCAAATAGCAGTACCGTCGGCCTGATTTTCCTGATCTTTTTTTATTTTTCAGATGCTTTATATACTTTTGAAAATGTTACATGTACGAACAGTAAGTTCATTTAAATCATTCATTTTTGCTACTGGAATAAACTAAACTTCACATCAAATTATGTAAATCATATGATCAATTATTTGTTATTTCGATTTGAAAACGCATTAAGAACACTCAAACCTGTTTTTGTGCGACTGTTTTTGTGCGGTATATGAAAATTTCAATCAAATTGAAACACAATTGACAAAGTTATCAATAAATAAGTAGTAGGTTTGATTGGCCATTTAGTTTTCTCGATTTTTAATATGTATTTCATCACATTACGTAAGTATAGCGTCAGCCGATTACGTTATGTGTATTGAACTCTATAATCGCAAATCGCAAAGAGTTGCTGTTATTCGTCTCTGGTGGCAAGTGGCAAGTCCAATAAATAAAATGATTGAAGAAAAAAGAATATTACGTGTTTGAATTTTTAAATCTAATATTAATTGACGGCCTTCAAAGTGAGTTCACATACCTGGACCATTAAGATAAGATTCATTTCAAAGCGTACATTGAAGATTTTATTATTTTGAAATGTTATGTATGTGTAAAATAAGTAAATATTTAAATAAAAAATTTGAAAATGTTCGCATGTGTATTTTCTAAATCAGATTTCAAGTAGCTGCCAAGTCTCCTGTCTTGATTTCGTTTAAAAAAGCAACTCCTATTTATTTCGTAAGGTTTAGAGTTATTTTCCATGTGAGATTTTTTTTATGCGGTCCCTATTCACCGCACAAAAAAAATACTTTTTAATTGTGTTGCGAAAACTATTTCTCATAGCTACTCGTGAAGTTTTGTGCGATTTTTTTATGCGGTCCCTATCCACCGCACAAACGTCGTTGCCCCGAGCTTATCATCGAAATATTTTCGAATACTTATATAGTACACGTTGGTCTTCGACTTTCGCACATTCTACCTTCGCACAATTCGCTACTTCGCACGTTTTTAAAAATTTAATTTTTTAAACATTTTTGTCGCTGTTGCAAAAAATGTTTGCTTCCAGCCAATCACTGCCGAGGAATGCTGTAGCTCGCGCTCAAGTACACATTGCTCATTAGATGTTTTCTAACATTCTAATGGTTTTTCTATTTTTGTCTATTAGATGTTAGAGAATCTCAAGTTCACAAAGGAACCACGTTAACATATAATTTTGAATGTTCTTCCTGTATCCATCCATATCAGGAACAGATTGTATGCGAAAGTCGAGAGCCACCTGTACAACCGACAAAACGCAAAGCACTTTAACCCTTTGCGCTCCGAATTATTTTACTAACTATCCGTCAGATAAGCAAATATAGTCTCTGAAAATTTTCTCCCAATAATTATTCATTTTTACATTATACTAAAAAGATTTGTAATTACCGCGGGATATTTATGTTAAGATGCAAATTTATTGTTGATTTTGAAAAGTCAATAATTAATAGATAACACGTTAAGTAGCACAGAAAGCTGTGTCGAGTGTAGCTCGACATAGGAATGCAAAGGGTTAAAATACAAAATATAAATGAAATATTTCTTAACACTAGAACTACCGGCATTAAATCCACTATATTTGAATATATTAAATATGTAACTTGGAAAAAGAGAAACCAAGAGCTGGAGAAGATGACCGATTTAGCAATCTGTACTTTTTAAAATCAACGTATAAGATTTACTCTTTGACTGTCCTACAAACTTGGAGAACTTTTAGAGAAAATTGAAAACAAGTCATTTTGTCTTGTTTGGTAGTTCTAGTGTTAAGAGATGTTTATCATAATCATGTAATGTAGCTAACTATAATTTAAAAACACAAAAGTCTTACAATTATTTAATAACGTAATTCTATAAAATTCCAATATACCATGCTTGATGCAATTATTTTGGTAGTATTAATCAAATAATCGTCTTCCAAAGTCCATACAATTCTTATATGTGTATCGGGTTAGTTGATATTGCAAAAGAAACAGTGTCTGCATATTAAAAACGGGCCCATTTGCAACAGTTTCACAGAGTGCTACTTCAACACTTTATACTCTTAAGCGGTATGTATATTTTTGCAATCTAATAATATAATATTCTATTTCATACGTACGCTACACTAATCTCCTATCAAATGTTAATTGCATTATGGTTCAAACATTACTGTATACAACCACATAGTTATAGCTTTCCTGATAATTCCTCGAAAACATACCCAGCATAACTACGTAGGAAACCGTGTAACATCGAAGTACAAAGGCACACTCAAAGTTTACAGAGTTGTTAATTATTCGTGTCTTTAACCATACTGAAAACAAGCTACAGCTAATCAATATTCAGAATTGCTTACGATTCTTACCATTATAAAAGTTTAATTAGACAGATTTTATTAATTCTTTCAATTCGAAGTAACAACGAAAAAAATGAAATCTGTTACTGAACAATGCTGAAGAAAGATTAATAAATGTTGCGGAAAAGAGAAAAATTCATGCTGACGAGAGACAGATGCTGGAACAGGCGTGAAAAGAAACGAGAAAAGAGTAAAGATAATAAGAAGAGTGGAAAGTAAAAGCAGCAAATTAAGAGAGAGAGAAAGAAATGAACAAATCAAGAAGGCGAAATATAACTGAAAATAGGGAGCAATAAAGGTATAAAGATACCTGATGAAAAAGGAGGGAAATAAAAGAGAAATAGGCAGCTTGGAGATGGTAAATGGCAAAAGAGGGAGAAGATATTAGAAAGAAAGAGTGGGAAAAAACGGAATGCGAAGAACAGAAGAAGAAACATGGTAGTCATTCTTGAAAACCAGTAAAGCAGAAATATCACAGAAATAATGTAGGTATATTTGCAAGTAGGGGAGGAAATTGTAACCCGGGGGAAACAATGAAACTTAACAGAATACGGGAAGTAGTTCAGTAATTAACTTATCAGAAATTCTTTTTCTCGTGTTTAAACAACTGAATTATGATCACTTAATAATTTTTGACGAGGCATGCAAATTTTGTTGTAAAACTTTTTATTAAATAAAATACAACTAGTGATCTATTAATAAGTTAATAAACATATGTATTTTGGAAAATAACTAATCCGTCATCGGCAGCGTGTAGATCGTTTCTATAAATGCAGATAAATCTAAAATTACAATTTCTCTTTTGTAAGTAAAACACAGCTAACACATGTGAAGCGAAAGAGAACGTTTCACTTATTTATGAAATGTACCATAGGAATTACAGTACCCATCAGTTAAAATTTCTTGAATTATTCAAATGTGAATCGCGTTCATCAATCAACATATTTACAGTAGAATCCCTTTAATGTTGACAACTCAGGCCTGGATCATTCGCTAATGCTGATACTTCCCTTTATCCCCACTTTTCATGACTTATTTTCCCCTATGCGCACAAGCATGCGCAGAATTGAAAATTGAGTGAAGGATTCATGTAAACATCCAAACCCACATAACGCGCCACGAAATTAAAATTCTATTGGGCAATAAAAAGTCCAAGTGGGAGAAAATGCAAGTAACAGTAAGGGGAGTATCCTGTCAACATTAGAGGGAGCAACATTAGAGGGATTCTACTGTATTTTTTGACGTAAATCCATGAATAAAACTAAAGCGTCATTAAGTAATGTGCGCATTACAGACAAAGTATTGAAAGTTGCAACTTTATTTTATTTCATATAGATGTAGGAAATTCAGAAAGAAGCGTAGAGACTTTGGTTTAAAATGATATGTTTACAGAATAAAAGCAATTGATTCACATCTTTCATGTTCGCTTCCAAGCTTTCTTACTGTTTGCCCCCATGCCTCGCGATTTTTTCTACCTCTCCCACACTCTCTTTTGTTTCAACCATCTCTGTCGCTCATTCACTCAATCATTGGTCTCACTCGTTCACTCAATCATCTTTCTTGCACACTAGTTTAATCATCTCTCTCTTTCTTTCATTCTTTCTCTTACGATTAGTATCTAAATACATGCCCCCCGCCCCCCTTAGATAAATATTCAAATACGTATACTATTCTGAATAAAAGTAAATTGGTAATAAAAACATACGCACTACATGATTACACTTTAAAAAATAAATTAATCATGTATGAATTCCAATATTGCATCTCGACAATATGTTAGAGTGTTCTAATAATAAAATCACTATCGTTGTTTGAAAATATTTAAGAAAATAAGTAAGCCAGAAACAGGATATTTCGAGGTCCAATAAAGCACAATTCCCTCAAGTCAAGTAAAACGTTAGGGAGATTTTACGTATCAAATCCTTGCAGCTTATAAATTAAACAATCAAATAAAATTTATTTGATATTTCAGCTGAACTAAAGATATAAGTATTGAAATACTACGATGACAATAAATCATTTCTTTATAAAATGTCTATTAGTGATGTAAATACAATTTTATTAAAATCACGTTAAACACATTTTGTAAACTTCATTATAGTTCGATAATACTTAATGTACAATAAACAAAGATAAATTAAAGTTTAATAATTAATTACAGTTTACTAGCTATGATTTAACTATTATAATGGATACGGTTATAACCAGATAATATAATTTGACTGCGTTGAACATGAAATATATGTAACAATTAAAATAGTGAACAAGAATTTAAACAAATTAACAGAGAATACGAATTCAAACATACGATTGCGATTTATTTATTAACGATAGCGAATTATATATTAATAAAAATGAGAAAGATACAAAATATAAAATTAACAAATTACAATTGTTATATTGCCCACACAATATTATATTTCCAAGGTTTTTAAAAACAAATAATATGTCGTGTTCTCCAAGAATATCAACAATCTCAAAAATTGAACATTATTGGTGTCGTTTCCAAAGTGTATCAGCTGACACTTCTTTGCATCCAATATTGCACTCGAAAGTCTGTACACACGAGATGAATTGAACGTTGAAGGAACTTCAATATATTTTTTCAGTAACTTTGCATGCTATTGCTTCATATTGAAGTTATTACTCTTTCGAAGTCTCTTTTGCTTTATAATATCCCGACAAGATCTCTGTGTTACCAATATAAGGAAAAGTCGTGCTGAACTTTATTTCGTTTAATTTCCTTTCAGGGATGGCATTTCAAGCAATACGCATAATCTGCACATTGGCTTTACTCTGACAATGGAGCATTATAATAAAAAAGTAAATAATATATAAGAAAATTAACTTTCCCAGTGAAACGAAATGAACAGAAATAGACGCATACAAAGCCGCGAGATAATAAAATTTACATAGAAATATTTACTGCCATTCTTTAGTCTATAGTTTATTTAATGCAAATGTTTCTTAAATGAATAAAGAGCGAATCTTTTCACTGGAAGCACGTCAAAGTAGATACTTCAACGATTCAAACGAAACAAATTTTAATCGTCTACGACTCTGAGAAGCGAAATTACGAATTTTCAAACTTTAAGTAATTCCGCTTCTCTGACCGCCCTGACCTCCTCCTAAAGGCTCCTTATAAATTTGACACCTTCGACTTTAAAGTTAAATATGTCGGTCATTTTTGGGCAGAACGTGATGAGACTTTTTTCCGCGTCTTCTTTGAAGTCTTGGCTTGCGATTGGCAGGAATAAAATCATTCTAGAATGATCAGTTGTTACGTGAGACTCCCGAGACGGAAAAATGAGCCTCACGTTTAATGGTAATGCTCCACTTAAAATACACCTTTATCACAAAACATGTCTTCTATTTATATCTTGTTCTACTAACACGAAACGTTATTAACATTCAGGATACTTCATCTAATATAGAAACTGCCGCTATTCAATTTTGACAAATTTCCGAGGGAGTATTATCATAGACGTTGTCACGGTTCAGTGAGTTTAAAGTCACTTTGGATTAAACTTTGTATTCTGTTTCATTTTAAGGTCGATACTTGACCTGATACGTCGGTGGATGGACTGATAGTGCGCTTGCCACGCGGGCAGCTCTTGTAATGGATCTTGGATGATTGTTAATGATGTCGACAAGTTGTGACATGGTTTTGCTATGAAACAACGATAACTTGGCAGGCTACTTAAACTATATTTCATCAACACTAAAACTCCCGGCCTTATATTCATTGTATTTTGTAAAAAAGTACTTTGGAAAAAAGAACTGAATAGATGAATAATATAATCAATTGAGTAATTTAGGTTTTATGAGATAGAAGTGTAATATTTGCTATGTTTGCTGTACGGATCGCCTATCAATTTAGGAAACTTTTCGAAATAATTGATAACCGGTAATTTTTACCACTTCTCTAGGTTTCGTGTTAAAGCTTCTCCACGTTGACAGAGATAAATTGTTGCAGAATATCAATGTCCCAGACATAGAGAACCAAGGACAATATATAAAAAACTTTTGAGGCGTAGATTTGATAAATTTTATATTGTAGTTTTATTGTATTCTGTCTAGAACTACTGTTCATCATCGTACATTGTTATCATTGTCAGAATAGGTAAAACACAATTTTTAGTTGACAGTGACATATGAAACAAAATGAATGCAACAATAATAAAAGAAATGTTGGCTAAATTGAATACATTCACCCATTTCTAGGACAAAGAATGGGTTTCTTTTTTAAATCGTATAAAGCTCCCAAGTTCAGGATATGTTGATAAAATACTAACGTTTCTAGAGCTACTAGCCGTAGGACAATTAACACTAGATTTACCAAGCCAGTCAAAATGACTGGTACACAACTTTCTCCAAAAATTCTGCGGGTTTATGACAGAGCCGTAGAATAAATATTCTTCGTCCATCGTATAAAACATAAATTGCCAAATCTATCATCTTTTCCACATCTTAATTTTCCATGCTTTAAGGTCCATATTTAATATATTTAAATATAATAGATTTCACGCTGGTAAATCTAGTGTTAAAGTGATAACTACCATCGAACATCTTATGCAGGGTGTCCCAGCTAATTTTGACATCTTGAATATTTCGGTATTGTGGTATGTAGCAAAAAATGTTTCACAGGAAACTTAAATGGTATCGAGTGGGGCATAATCTGGTGGCATTAGTTTTTCCGTAGGTGGACGCGTCAAGGACATATGAAGGTCCACTTTGTTTTTTAAATGGAATGAGGTACTTTTTTATGCATCAAGCGATGCAGCTAGATATTCTTCATAAAAAAAAGTACTGATCTCTGTATGTCGAAAAGCTGCTAGTATAGGAGATATTTCAATTTAAGTAATTCTAAAATTCGTAATTACATTACCGTTTATTTGCAGGTAAGGTTCAATATAACGACCATTTGCATCGCAGCATGTTTGAAATCGATGAAGTAAAGTCCGGCCTACGTTATTTAATGTATCGGCTGATATTTTGCCACATTCATCGATAATGTGCTGTTTCATATTACTCACTTTAGTTTAAAGTTTCGCGTTTTATCCTTTAAATAGCACCATAAGAAGAAGTCGGGCGGCATTAAAATCAGGTGACAGACAGATAAACAGATAAACATAGCTCACGTCCTAGTGCGGCAGAAATGATGCCTTTGTATTTAGATTATTAATATTGAAATATCTCCTTAACTATTAGCTTTTCGGCTTACATAGGTCAGTACTTTTTTATAAAGAATATCTAGCTGCATCCCTTGATGCATAAAAAAGTACTCCATTCTATTTAAAAATACAAAGTTGACCTTCATATCTCCTTGACGCGTCCACCTACGGAAAAACTAATGAAACCAGATTATGCCCTACTCGATACCATTTCAATTTCCTATGAAACATTTTTTGCTACATACCACAATACCAAAATATTCAAGCTGTCAAAATTAGCTGGGACACCCTGTATAAAGAGATAACTATAAACTTCAAACCCAATTAAAGTTTCTCCTTAGTTTCCTTTCCTTCGATAAATATTTTTTTACAACTATTGAAACATCCTGTGTTCGCAACATTAAACATGTGTCCTACAGTGGATCTTATGTTGCCTGTAAAAGGTTATCGTTTCTCACACGGATACTTTGCGTGAATGGTATTATTTATGATGTACTAGCCTGTGATACACGCGTCGATCAGCCGTCGAACGATTTACGACGACCGGATGATTTACGACCGCTTCTCTGTGACCCGAAAAAAAGTGTAAAAAATTGTGAAACACTCTTCAGAATAATAATAGCCAATTACAATATCAAATATTTCCGGGATATGATATAAATAAGGAAAGGTATTCAAACAAATTGTAACAATTTTGAGGATTTTTTATAAAGTTAAAATTGGCCAGAGAATATTGTGAATGTTGGTTATAAATTAATCAATGCAATAATATAAGAATTAACATATAATGTTTAATAAATCTTTATTACAAATTACGCATATCACCAAGTCATCGTCGTTAAGCAAAATCAACAAACAAACTTCAAGCCACAAAAAACAATCATATTCGTAAATATTAGTCAGCTTCTAACATGAAAACGAATAATAATAATTTAAAATGGTAACTGTCTCTGCATTTTTTTTTGTAATGCATGTTTCCGGTTTAACACTAAAACTGTGAAAACTAGTCGAAATGGCTGGTAAAAAATTTCTTACAAAAATTCTCCAAGTTTATAGAAGAATTATAGAATAGATATTCTACGTATAATTCATAAAAAATGAATTACTGAATTGATCACGATTCCCACCTCTTAATTCCCCGTTTTTCTTAAGTATTTATTTATCATATTTACATATACCTAATAGATTTAACGCTGGTAGTTGCAGTATTAACTACTACAATTTTTTTTTAATAACCAACAGTTTTTGGCGGTTTTCTAATCATCGAGGCTTTAATAATCGAAGTACTACTTTAGAACAAGTAGCACAAAGATACTGGGAATTCGAATAAATCTCACTAATTAAAAGATCAAATCTTTAACTTTATTCTTACCAAAAACCAAAATTAGTTTACACTTACTATTAAACTGGCTTTTTTGACTTGTAAACTAAGAGAATTCATTTGTACATTGTAAATAAACCCCACAGTTTAGATCGGAACTACATACTAAAAAAGAAAAATCGATTTGAAGTTCTACCAAAGTTTTGAGAGTTTCAACGTCGACGAGTAGTTGTAACACCGAATATGTATTATACTTTAGACATCTTTTGAACTTTCGACTTGTAAGATTTGAATTTGCACGTTTACATGAAAATAAACATTCTTCTTAAAAATCGACTTAACGTTCCACGCACATTAGGAATTGCAAGAGAAATAATTAGCTTTGAAATTTCATCACGTTTAACCCTAATCGGTCGCTAGCTTTTTATACAGGATACTCCATTAGGTTGTAGTTGGTTTCGGTAGTTGTTAGTGTAATTGTGCGAAAAATCTTCAGTATTACAAGAATAACATTTCTGATGAAAATTATTTATTTTTTGTAGGATCATTAAAAATCATTGAATTTGAAATAATTTTTGTAAGTTTTTATCGTATGATATCTTTTTCAACAACTTCCAACATGAAGAAATAGTTTTGTCTTGCACTTTTTAGAGAAATATATTGTTGTTTCCTTCCTCCAGGCCACTATCGCTATCGAAATTTATAAAATATTCTTCATTCATTTTTTTAGCCCAATGTATTAAAAATTGACTACAGAAAGCATTGTAATGTTACTGAAGATATTAATTACTCCTTTACTGATGCTTAACTGACAAGACAATAGCGCCGCATTTTATAGACAGCAAATTTCGACAGAGTTCGACCTGTTACCTCCCATCGGCTCATCAAAGTTTTATTGTCACGTGAGGGATGACTTACGACCGTTAAGGGTTAACGTTCGCAAACGATTCCGGTTTCCACAACTTTACAGTAGGATAACAAATCAAATATTTTAAATAACACCACTCAGAAATAATTAATTTTAAGAGAAACGAAAGAATCCTTCGAAAATGGTTTACAGGGTGCAGTTATTAATAAGAGAAATCAGTTTAGTAAGGCGTATAAATTCCATAACCGTGAACGTCAAGGTAGGGTAATTAACAAAACTTCTAAACAGGGAGATAATTTCTTGGATATGACGAAAGTTTACAGTACAAGTAGGAAGACTGATCTTTTGATAACTCCAAGTTTCGTTGATTGCATCTGCACGAAGGAAATAGATTTAGAATAGTTCACGATAATGAAACTAAGATTTACCGTTTGCATTTATATCGTTCATCATATGATAAAATGTTTTAGGCTCCGTTGACTAAATGACTTTCCAGTAATTTGTCAATGATTTACATAAACGTTTTATGGAAAATATTTAGTGGCACACTTGCTGCCGTATATGTATTTCTGATTTAGATTGTTCATGAAGGAAGGGAAATAAATTTTCAAAATTCGTATACCTGTGTTGTATTACAACTACTTGAGAGAAATTCATGAAAATATTCGTTTATTTAATTCTTTTCATGCTCTTTTATGGGGTAGTGTCATTAACACTTTCTCAGACAAAAAGGCATGGTACCAATGCTTCTTATTTTAAAGTTAAAAAAAAACGTGATAAAAAATTTAATTATTATGAGATATTCACTGATACACGCGGTCCTCTATCACCACACAGCCCAAGCAACCGGAAGAAGAAGGAGCGCCATCAGCCTTATTATTTTTTTTGCTTTGCCACTTCATTTCCGTTATGCAGCACGCCGTCCTCCTCCGACCGCGATTATTTAAACATACATCTCTGCATACATGTAGGGATACTATTTTTTTAGATAGTTCCAACAGTCTTTTTACTACTAACTAACGTTTATTAAAAATACATAAAACTAAAGATAACAATAACAAAACACTTAGAAACTAATAAAAATAAGCAATAGCAGTCTGGCGTCCTGTTTCTTTCGCGTCCGTTCTTCTACTCTTGATCTTCACTACTGTCTCTCGTTCTTCCCTATCGTCACGCGTTCTTCTGTCCTGCTTTTGTTCCACGTCATCATCTCGTTCTCTCTGTCATTCATTCACTTTCTCACTCACTCTCTCGCTCACTCATTTCGTCTGCATTCCTACATACATATATTTTACCTTAGTTTATCTAACAATTATGTCTACACTTTTTGAATGGAAACTCAACGTAATCATATGCACGAAGTAGACATATATACCAGATACAGTTAACCAGTTATACACTGTGTCCCAGCCGATTTTGACATCTTGAATATTTCGGTATTGTGGTATGTAGTAAAAAATGTTTCATAGGAAACTTAAATGGTATCGAGTGGGGCATAATCTAGTGTCATTAGTTTTTCCGTAGGTGGCCGCGTCAAGAACATGTGAAGGTCAACTTTGTTCTTTTAAATAGAATGGGGTACTTTTTTATGCATCAAGCGATGCAGCTAGACATTCTTTATAAAAAAGTACGGACCTATGTATCTCGCAAAGCTAATAGTTACGGAGATCTGTTCTTCGTTAGTACTAAACACAGATTATATCTTTATCTCAAAGAAGGAAGGAAGAAATTCAAAATCGATTTGCACAAAGCCGATTAACAAACTCTGCAGAAAACGTAAATCCCTTGACTATACCGATAGAACTACCCAACAACTATACAAATATATTTTGCACATACAGTATTCTGTAGATATAAAAATGAAGCTGCTACATCCAAAGAGCTATTCTTTGCGAGAACGTGAAAAAACGTAATCGGGTAGTCAAGTATACAAACACAATAATAGAAGTAAAGGGGATTGTGAAGTATAAGTTACTTCTCGTACAATCACGTTTCTAAGAGTTTGATGGCACTGAGAACGGATTTACTCCAGTAGGCGACCCATTTCGAAACGGTTACCACAAAGTCGGCCAATAATCACAGCTGGAAACTTCGAAATTCTACTCCAACTACTCTTGTATTGAGTGATCCATTTTATTCTAACAATAGATATCCCAAAATGATTAACGTAACGGTTTTCCACACCTATTTGAGTGCGTTTGTCGACGATCTGTTAATTTGTAGAATGGATATTTCATTTTGCGGTTTTTCTTAAATATGGAGTCATTGAATTTTATTAATTGCATAAGGTGAACCATTTAACTCTGATGACAGATGTATCGAAGCTGATTAAAGTTGATTTATTATACAAAGTAACCAGATTTGATTTATTTTCATACTTTACAAGTCATTGTCTCGTTTGCTCGGTTTTGCGGAGAGAATTAACCCTTTGCGTGCGGACGATTTTCTGCCGATGCGCTCCGGAGAGACTGAATACTTTTCCGCATAGTATGGATATACCACAGAAACAATTGCCTCCGCCGGGCGCATATTTGCGTCCATAGTCTCCATCGATGGCTTTCGCAGAACGCATATATGCGCCCATAGCAGTCAAAGGGTTAAAAAGAATATCGTTTTTTAAATGAATAATTTAGAAGTCTGAATTACCGACAGAAAATGAAACAAATAGTAGAAAGAAGTTAATCCGATAGCATTTTGACAGAGGAAGTATACTAATAATATTACAAAATTAAATGACCATTAATTTATTGATAATTATTTTACTATAAAAAACATTGAATAACGCTAAGCTTGTTTCGTTCTTATGAATATTCCATATTTTTGCAGAGAGATAAATTTGGATCATCGAGTTTGTATGTTTGATCATAAAATCCTCACTTAATTCCTTTAATGCCTCTTGTAAAATGTACCGAATCGCTCTCTAGATAATTATCCAATATTGTATTTTCATCGAGCAATTTTAATTCCTCATAAATATAAATTATGAAAATCTCCGGAATTCCGAATTATGGAAGTTTACTAAAACCTTTTATTTAGCATCTGAAAAAGCATCTCTTTCGTTCTCACTCTCTAATTTGTACATTCTGTTACGTATACTGCAAAAATCTTAACTTGTAAACATTTAATATAATACACAAATATAAGGATAAAAGTTCTTAAAGCTGGTATTGTTAAGAGAAATATAAGTTTAACTTACAATTAGTAAGAAGTAAAATTGTTTGAGTGTCATTCATTCTGCATATTTCTGTGCAACTCCTTTAAGATTTTCGACAACTAGGTCTTTTAATTTCTGAAACCGCGACTTCTGTTAGAAGAATAGCCTGTAGAAGTCTTCAATTAATTGTAAGAATGAATGTTTTTCAAGACTTTTATATTTTGCTGAAACGAGTCTTTTGTGTGTGACTTACTTGTTTGTTATTTGATCTCTTTCTACATAATGAATATCTATTATAATTTATTTAAAAGTCAGCTGTTCGGTCGCAGCCAGTTGATTCTAAGCTATATAAATAAAACTTTCCGCGAACCTGATTAAACACCCAATTTTCTGTTACGATAAAATTACAGAAAAATCATCCCCCATCAAGTTTCTTCCTACAGTCCATTACAATTTTTATATCAAGATCTGTTTCACTTCTGTTGAATCTTACTACACATTTTTAAGTGTATCCAATGCACTATTTCACTCAACTTTTAAAACAATGCTTTATAATGAATCAAAAAAACGAGATATCTCGCCCATTAAAGTGCAAAAATTCGTGAAAATTGAACGAAACTTTGGTAAATCACAGATAGAAGTACCGGATGCAATACTAATCGCCATAAAATACTTGGTCGAAAACCATACATCGAAAGATAATGGCTAAGACAGAAGGTGCCATCAGGAGGGGTAGCGGAAATGGCGAACAGAGGAACGTAGCAATTCGAGCGGAATATCCGTGCACGGCTTGCGACAATTTGCAGACTATTAAACTGGCCAATCGAACGAATCGATACAATCCGAAATATGAACAGCATCTGCCATTAAAACCGTTGATGACCAGAAGCACGTTGAAATACGCGTCGACACCAGAAACGTACGCCTCTGAGCGAAATTATGATTAAGCGTACGCGCGTACATGTAACAGTAGGACCAAAATGCGATGGAATCGTTGATTAAAACAGAAAAAAGGCACTGGTTCATTCGTTCGAATGTGCTTAATGCCGATAACTATATATGAGTATTCACTGTTCCGTATTAAAGGGTACTCTTTTGAATAAAGAATATCTGTTACGGAAATTCGAGCAGAAAGGACCAAATGAATCGAAAACATTTTGAGGATATAATGGTTGGAGAGCGATTTGAAAAACTTGAAATTTTAAAGGAATCATGTTGATGCGAAATTATAAAAGGTAAAATACCATGTGTGATAATAAAATATAGTTGTTCTTTTTTAATTGGATTCCCGAGACGAAATTTTAGGCCAGCTTTAAGTCTCAAAAGTCCTCATTTCTTTGATGTAGAAATTTGCCGCCTACAATTGAATGCGAATATAGTTCTCAGAAAGTCTCAATGAGGATTTTGAGGACTAAACCGACATTTAAACAACTACTTTAATTCAAATAGAAACCTCAAAATTCTCAATGAGGATTTTGAGGACTAAACCGACATTTAAACAACTACTTTAATTCAAATAGAAACCTCAAAATTCTCAATGAGGTTTCTGAAGATATTATTAGAAAGTCGTACATAATTCGATCCACGTAAAAGCCTCAAGTTTTCAACTTGATAGTCCTATCATACGATAGTATGGATGAACCATTGCAAATATGTTCTTTTTTTTCAATTATTCCTGAGAATTTATTTAAAGTGCTTTAAATTCCCAGCATAAAAACGTCAGTTTTACTGTAATGACACAACGTTCATAATAATCCTAAAGATCATAGTAATATGAACCAGTATAGCGATGGTAATTGTTCTCGCACATACTTATCATTGTAAAAATAGTATAATATACATTTATAACTAATTGAATAATTATTTCGGTTTTAATTGTACATTTATTTTAAGTATTTATAATTCTGCATGGATGTAGCGGTACGATCTCTCGCTCGCCGCTAGGGATCTATCGGCCGCCATTACTCCTACGCCTCTAGTTTAAGGATCGGCCGCTAGACCGTGTCTCCTTCGATGGGATCTTCGCGCTGCTACACCATCGGCAATCGGTGTCTATATATACCAACCACCGACAGACACCGACGTCCCATCTGGGACACAGCGTCTAGGGCAGGGCCTGTTCGGTCAGCCCTACTGACGAGTCCACGAACAGGCCCAGGACGAAACGCAGCGCGCTAACTACTATTTCACCCTTTCCTAGGAACAGAAGGACTCTCCGCCGGACCGGCCGCAGCCGAGGCACCGAACTCAGCCGGTGCCCTCTCAACTGGGTGTGGATGGGCCCAGTCAGGAACTGCGGCCGGCCCGAGCCACGACGCCTCCTTCATGGATGTGTACCAGTTTTAGGCCTACTTATCATAAAATGAAGAAAAACGATAAATAATATTCATTTGGCATCAATAATTATCCATTTGTGTATTCTACATAACTAGATGTAACCAGTTATAGCTATTTATGTTAAATGAATATTATTTGTCATTTGTTTTTCATTTTATGATAAACAGACTTAAAACTGGCACATTTTTGCAATTTTCTCCCCCTCTCTTATGCTCTTGAAATAGTGGAGAATTTTGAGGATTTATTTAGAGTTAAGAGGGTTTTGAGAACTTTTATGGGTTTAACTTTATTTTAAGTATTGAGGCTTTTGAGGATTAAAAATGAATTAGTAAAGCCAGTTCTAGTCCTCAAAGTGCGGAATCGGCGCGTAACTACTACTTTGAGGACTAAACCTGGTTTTAAATTATATGTATTTACCGATCCAGGAATTCTTAGATAAGTCTCAAAGTCTTCATTGAGGACTTTGAAGACGAAGACTGGCCTAAAATTTCGTCTCGGGTTCATGCCAGATCATCAAAGACAAAGGTGTGATATTAACATTATTGTACTAACGTATGTTAATATAACGACAAAAGATGTCGATGCCATAATTTGTTTTTATTTGTAAAACTATGTTCAGTAACATTACCTTATTGCTCAGATAAGTAACATCGTTAAATATAAAGCGTCTGTTGTAATCTTCTAAGAAACTGATCATACTAATTTTCCAGGCAATCACTGACTAGTTATTGTAAACCGTAATAAGCTATCGTTTAAACGTTTCCTGATGTAAATAAATGAAGTAAATTAAAAGGAATAAATTAACAACACTGCACAGGAGCCGGTGTATTTTACTTTCTGCGTAAGGAATAAATGGCCTGAATAACTGAGATACCAGCTTCGTATTTCTTATCAATGTGATATATGTATATATATATAATGGTGTTTGGTAATTTATGTTGCTGCTCCAAAATTCACATCGTTTCTTACTGCGTAATTACAGTGAGATTCCTTTGCTCCGAGTTATTTAACAACTATCAAGTTAAATCAAGAAAAGCGTATCCATAGTTTCACCAAAGTCGCATTTGTCTGCACGTATTTTTGACACGAAAGTTTCTCGGTATTCCATGAATTGCAGTACGTTCCATCAATTTTCTTTATTTTGAAAGAATTTCATTTAAGAAACACGAGAATTGGTAATGATCAAAAAAGATAATTGTCATTTTTCAAATTGTCGACGTGTCAGACAGTTTACGTTTATAGCCTGTTAAGATTTAGACATCTAATTTAATGCTGAGTTTATAGAATGCATTACCGTTTTTCCAAAATTTGTCTATTTTGAATTCATACAACTAAAAGTCTGACTTACCATAGATAGAGTATTTAATGATGGCTACACTCTCCAAGTAATTTTATTAATTTCTATTCCTTCGTAATAGAATACTAATGTTATCGTCATTTAATATCTATCATGATTACTATTTAGACTAATGTACTGTATATATTAATATTTCATGTATGCATTTTATAAATTACTTTCTCCGTACTTCCCATTACTATAATAACTCAAAAAGTCGACTTGATTGTATCGAATCATTCGATAAAAGGATATTTCCTTACAGAATTTTAGTTTTGAAAGTAGATATGATATTCATGATCAAGAAATATCATGATACACTAACTATAAAAAAAGCACTCGCAGCCAGGAAGACATATAAAAAATTATGGGGATAGTAAAAACCACTGTCTGCTTCAATATCTATGTATCCTGAGCCTCATGAATACTCAAATTCTAGAAAGCTAATGAAATTTTCCATTAAATATAAAAGTCAAGAGAGACTAAGTGAAAAGTCAAGTATCATTGTGTCTCACCTTTGTGACAAACATAACTTTTTAACCGTCTGATCAAACGCATCGCACCAACTACAAGGGAGCATTACAATATCAATTTACAGCTTCATAAGATATTTTTGTCGATACACTCAACGTTCCTTCTAGTCTCGAAACAAATGTTTGCACAAATTGCACAAACCTTTTTGCAAAGTATCTACTGCAATTTACCGACTATTGCTGGTTCATACGAATTGAAATATAATATAAACAATATTTACGAGGAAAAATAACATGAAATGCAATATCTATAACAATTTCGAAACTATAACAGAGATATTAACATTTTTCAAGTTTGTTACTTGATACATTTTTTCCATCTCTCGAAAATATACCATTGAGAAATCATTGCTGAAAGAGATTTTAGAACAAATTAGTTTGAACTGTTAAAAGCATGGGTATTTAATTAAACTTATATCACTAATTAAATAATGAATTGTAATGACTGTTATAACAATCACATAACTTTGTTTAATGTAAAATCGCTTTAAGACTTTCCTGCACAAATTGTTTATGGGTTTTTAAATCTCCGACATTACATCGTGGGTCATTAATATACTCTATTACCTCAGTTAAAGCATTATCGTCAATTTTCCTAAGATAGCTTTCATTTTAATTACATAAGCGCATACCTATAGTTTAAAAATATACAAGGAAATTTGTTAAAATCATTCGGTTGTTGTTTCAGTTGTTTTGCCTACACTGCTGAATGTTTACTATTATGCCAAAATATATTAAATAATAAATCAAATGCCCCACGGTGCAACGTGCAACAGCAATATTATCTTAGTTTGAAATTAATTATATTTAATTAGTTCTTCCTATGTTGCATGTTGTATGTAAATGATGTATTTCTATTCTTCGTTCCTGTGGAACTAATTAATAAAATAGCATATTCAATTTTTCGATGTAAATTGGAAACGTATAGATGATGAGAATTATTTTAAATTGCAACATTTTATTTACTACATTGAAAAATGGAAATCAGTCTTAAGAAAAATACATGTAACTGTATTATGTAACGCGTAATTATGTATTAATACTGTCACCAATATACTATTAATATTTGAAAATTAATACGAGGAGTGTGTATAAATTGCCTCGTTCGTAGGCTATAATTAGATCTATAAACTGGTTATATTATGGTATTTGATTTATGATATCACGCACGGCTCAATTAAAATCAATCGACCATAATAAACCTTGTATCCAGTAACATATCAATTAGTGGTGTCCAAGGTAGATTATATAGTTTGAAATTAGATTCATATTAAACGACAGCATAATTTGTCGTAGTTCTATTAAAACAAATTAATTTGTTATATTTGTAATCAACAATAAGTCAAATTTACAAATATTTTCTATTTAGAAATTCTTTTCATGTATTTTCAAATTTTTTCGACAACCTTCCTCTGTCAATTTTGTATTTATTTAATTAATTTCGAAAATTAATATTAAACTTAATTTTTCTCTTTTTCAAAAGGCAGATTTAAATTAAATACGTATTATGACATTTTCTATCTTGTGTAAATATAGTTATTTAAAAATATCTGTTAAATTACTTATCACTGCAGATTTATAATTGCAATTAACTGAAATGCAAACAACATTCATTGAATTAGTATCGTCTTGAAAGCAGTCTTAAATACACGATATTTAAAATTCTCTTAATTTTACTTCGAATTAACTTACTTAGTTACACTTTATTAAATATATTTCAGAGTTCATTTAACTTTATTCGTTATAAATCAGTAAAATCAACGGAGATGTAGCTTCATTACGAAAACGGTAGATTGACCTGCTATTTTATTTTCTTCCGATCGTACCTCTACTTCAGTCCTTCTTAAATATAAAAAAACCTAAGTTAATTTTATTGAAATACTTAACAAGTCTCCATATAGGCAATCGTCGTTATTGTAAATTCAATATCAAATTTTTTTCGAACATACATGCCACAAGTACAATAAAATAGATAGGAAAATTTACGAAGAAAAGAAAACTTGGGAGAATGCGTTCTACACTGTTTATTTATGGGAATTTAAATCTTTTTTTGATATTGATATTTCAAATATAGCGAGACAAATAGGAAATAAAAACTGGAAAGTAAAAGGAATAAGTCGAATACAGCTTCGTTACAATATGGTTTAAAGACAGTATTATATAACGTCCGAACCAGTTAAAAAATAATGTTTATTATATATGTACTGCACATGACAGGGGGAAAAATCCTCGTTTTATATTTTTCAAAATAATTTCTCCCCTTAGGAACATTTAATTCTGTTTTTACACGAACTGCACGAACTTCTCTTTTATACGATTTAACGTTAACAGGATCTAGATGAAAAATTCTGTTCTTACGCAATTCCTTTTTTTTCCTTAATTTGCGCGGTCCAATAAATTTGCTTTTTTAACGATCTCCAAATAGTTTTAGTATTAAGAAAAAATATTCCACATTGAAACAATGGGACTCCTGCAATCTCGGAAACAGGTGCTATTTTTATTCAAAATGCCACAGTGAATGTCACCACTGAGGCATGAAGATGATCAAAATAGTTCATGCGATAAAAGTGATTTTGTAGTCTTACGAGGAAGAATTGGTTAGTTGGTGGAAACTGACAATGCTAAAAATTGAATTATTATATATTCATATACATATGTTATTTATGTCTCGTTCAATACTCGTACATATTTTATCTATAAATACTAATATATTTCACTTATGGATATCCTTATAAATTCGTGAAGTAGTAAAATTTATTTTTGTATATAAAAATTAAATGTGGTTTTAAAAATAGATTTGTATGTTTTTAACGATTCCTCAGATTTTTAGTGATGGTTACATTTTAATTATATATGTGGTATTTCCCTTTAATAGGATTTTATCTGGAACGTTACTACCGTACAAAAACAAAATTGAATGAACTGTTGAAGGTACATATATATTGACATATTAATATATGAATACATTGATTGTTACATTAACTTAAAAGTAAACAATTAATCCTTTACGGACGGAGATATTTTTGAATATTGAGAGACAATCATTTATTTGGCGATTCAAAACCGCCTTTTAATCAGAAAGTTAGAATAATAATGAATATAAAATTATAAATTACTATTTTTTAATTATATTTCAACAGTTGTATTTCAATTTTTAAACTTTAACTGTGCATGCATGCGGCGATGGAATATGGTTAAATTTTTTCTCAGATCACATCTATGCATTGCTAGCCCTCAAAGGGTTTAAGAAATTATAGTATTGTAAATTTTTCCTGACTATATGACCTGGAGTGCTTTCTTCGTCATTTTAATGACATTTTATCTTTATAAAATGATTAATGTGATTTAATATTCATGCTACAATTTTTATGCAGATCTGATGCACTTTTTATGGAAGATACAAAATACTTAATTTAGCCTTGATGAAAATATATTCTTTTATTTTCTCGGTTAATTTGCAGCAAAATTCATTCAACAGAACAATATCTGTATAATAAAAATATCTTGTAAATATTCTGCGTCTTCCTTTCCTTCCGACAAGAAAAGAAGAGCAAGAAAATATTCTGAACCCTATCCCATAGATAAAAAAAGTAGTATGGAACATTCCAAATATATATCTTTTTATCATAATTATTAACAGCGCATATAAAAAAAATACATACATTCAGAAAGAAGAGACGAAACCCTAAAAATTCTCATACAGATATCGTCATTAAAAGAAGATAATTATAAAGAAAAAATAACCCTGAACAAGGCACAATAATTTAATAATTTAAGCTTACCAAAGTGTAAATAGTGACATAGAAATTGCACCAAAGAATACGTAAAATTATACAAACAAAATCTTTTTTTCAGTGAAAGATAAAATTAATAATTCAACGAAATAATAATAATAATAATAATAATGGATAATTTGGGGATCAAAAAACATTCCCCGTTTGAGTTCCAACGAAGAATAGGTCCAAGTTAGTCACTGCCTGCCGTAAAAGGCGACTAAAAGGGAAACACATAATACAAAAAGATGGAGACACGATATAGCGATAAATTCTCAATGAAAAATCAATAAATGCACGTACGCATTTTCCTTCGAATAAACTCTCTCTGATAGTTGATCATTTTCGAGCTCCCAATAAAATTTGTTATCGTAGCAGCCTCGTCAAGTTTGAAGTCAGCCCACTGCGCTTCGTATCTGCTTAAATTCCAGTTGCACCAGCAAACTCGATAAGAATAGAACAGGCTTTCGAATCGTGAATCTCAACCGACAAAGTTGCTGCAGCTACGAAGACAAATGGGTGAACGTGAAACCGACGAGCGGAGATGAGAATCGGAATCGGGGGAACGTATCGAAATTCAAATTCAGAAAGTGTTCTTCGGGACTGGGGCGAAAACTTAATACAGGAATAACGCGTATATAGGGTGGAGAAATATTAGGGTCGATCAAATATAAACGAGCCTTTTGTATAAACAAAATTGATTTTACAAGCAACAGCTACATTTCTACAAATTATTTTTCTACATAATTTCCTTCTTTTATTGTACATTTTTCCCAACGTTGTGGTCATTTTTTCATTTCGTTCTCGTAGAATGAAGTTGAACGTGTATCTACCCAGTTGCGCAAAAATGTTTCCACTTGATCGTTGGTCTCAATTCGCTTGCTTCGAAGTGCTTCTTTGAGAGGTGCAAACATGTGAAAATCACTTGGCGATAAGTCTGGATGATCAAGTATTTTCCAGTTCATTTTCACCAGTTTCGGCTGGGTTGCAGATGCTGTACGTGGCCTGGCGTTGTCCTGGAGGAGTAACACCTCGCGGATGGGACAATCTCGTCTATTGCATCGATACTGAAGCTGAACTTGATTCAAGAGACCACAGTAGTAGGCTGCGTTGGTGGTCTGAAGTCCGTCAATGAATTTTACCTTCTAGTCCCAAAAAATCGTGGCCAATACTTCCCCGCAGACAATCGAGTTTTGGCTTTCACGGGATTTCTTTGCCTTTCTTTTTTTCGCAACACGGTCACGGCCGTGCTTGAATTTGTTCCACTAAAGTTTCACTCTCAAAAATGACAGGGCAGCTACCCTTAACTGGGCATGCAGTCTGCGGTAAATTTCGGCTGGTTTCACGTTTTCATCGCCGAGGAACTTTTTAATTATGCGTTGCTCAAATGCGACGGGCACAATCCTTTCACTCATCATAATTGCTACTAACTTAAGCACTGGACAAGCCGGCTCATCTTATTTCCCTGCTCTAGATATCCCCAGTTAACGACTACAAATACCCAATCTCACACAAATACACTTCCCCGCTCTCAACCACTAAAGGCTCGTTTATATTTGATCGACCCACGTAATTATTGACATTTAGTGTATATTCCTCTTCTTTGTTCTTATGGAAGTATTACTCGATAGAAATTATCTTCAGAATGCTAAGAAAATATGAGGATCTGATTGCTCTAGTAGATTCTTGTAGAGGTTTTATTCTGAAACTTATAACAGGAAACATCGCAATATTCGTCAGACTTGTAAACTTAAATGAAAAGAAGTTTCCGCCGTAAACTAATTATTACCTGATAATGTGAATGGAGAAAAGTTCTCATAATTAATTATGCGGCTGAGATTGTTCCTCATTTTGCATGGAATGAGTTTCCAAATTGAAATGAAACAGTTAAAAATGTAAAATACATAAATCTCAATGTTATACTTGAAATTTCAAGATATACATTTTAAAATTGATGAGAAATGTAAAAAAAACGCGAATGTTACTTTAGATCGGTTATTTTTCATAATAGTTTTATTATTACCAATAATTTACATCCCGTCGGAAGAGATATCCAAAATACCAAAAGATACTATGTATACAGGCGGCACATGTATTCTTTCGCACATTCTACTTTCGCAGAATTCGCTATTTCGCACGTTTTTAAAAATTCAATTTTTTAAAGATTTTCGTCGCTATTTCAAAAAATGTTTGCTTCCTGTCAAGGAATGCTGTAGATCGCGCTCACCCACACATTGCCTAGTTTTCTAACATTGTAATATTGTTTTTAGTATTGACTATCAGATGATAGAGAACCTCAAGTTCATAAAGAAACCACATTGACATCGAATTTTTAATATTTTTTCTGTATCCCTCTATTTTCGAACATTCAACATTCGAACAAATTTTCAGGAACCAATTATGTTCGAAAGTCGAGGGCCGCCTGTAATCTGTTTCATCTTACGATCAAGGTTTTCGAAGCACTTTACCTGCGTGACAAGAGAACAAGGAACTTTTGTGTATACTGTTGGGTTGTCGGAAAAGTCATGACGCATATTTTGTATGTATTTCAAAGTCATTTATTTGTATAGAGAACAAAGATCAATCAATGATATATTGTCCGTTTTGTTCGATGACCTTTTGCCATCTTTCAGGTAGTTTCATAATTCCTCGTTCATAGAAGGACCTATCTTTATAAGCAAAAAACTGAACAAGGTGCTGATTTACTGCCTCATCGGAATTAAAAGATACACCACGCAAGGAGTTTTGTAGAGCACGAAACAAATGGAAGTCTGATGGTGCAAGGTTGGGAGAGTATTCTGGATGTGACAGTACATCCTATCCAAACTCCACCAATTTTTTACGTGTGATTAAACTTGTATGTGGCCTCACGTTGTCGTGATGAAACACCACTCCTTTACGATTAACAAGCTCTGGACGATTTCAGATGATCGATTCGTTCAAATTGTCCAATTGCCGACAGTACACAGTCGAATTAATAGTTTGGTTCCTCGGTAGGAGCTCGTAAAATACGACACCTTTAAAATCCCACCACACTGAGAGCAATGCTTTTCTCTGATGCATGTCTGCTTTCGATGTCGTTCGAAGCGGACTACCATGTCGGGACCAAGACCGTTTTCGGGCCACATTTTGTGAACCATCGTTAGCGCTGACGTTCCTGTAGAGCATCATCACCGTAAACTTTAAGCAATTTTTCACAAGTTTGACACGCGTTTTT
This sequence comes from Cerceris rybyensis, assembly GCA_910591515.1. Classification (NCBI taxonomy): domain Eukaryota; kingdom Metazoa; phylum Arthropoda; class Insecta; order Hymenoptera; family Crabronidae; genus Cerceris; species Cerceris rybyensis. Next base: position 13,415,492 of record OU342789.1, on the reverse strand, counting down.
CCCTTTACGGAAGTAAAACAGCAAAATATGGCGAAAATGCGCACTTTGGTCTTCCATCTTACTCTTACTGTAAAATCTCTAAGAATCAACGATATAACTCAATTGTTTTTTTAAAATGACACTGAAACCGCCATCTATTAAATGATATAGTGATAATATAGATGTAAATGACTCTAGTGCATTAAAAAATGATCGACTGCCACCTGTTCGCAAAATGCGTCACGACTTTTCCGACAACCCAATAGTTGTATCGTTCCACCCTGTACAGTAGAGTTCCGCTAAGAGCGCCTTCCCCTCAATGCGTGCGAAGAGTGTCCCCCACTCTCAACCATTTAAAAGTACAAACCTTATGTGCTCTTAAGAGACACTCGGGTAACAATTCGAGCTAGTGCGGTAGTGGGGACAGAAATTTCTCGGAATTATTTCCCCTCCAGCCCCTAGGCGGCGCTCTTAACGGAACTCTACTGTATATCGTTTTGGCATCACGTATATCACGGTGAAACTACGTACAAATATTATTTCGCGAACTAGCTGCGAAGCGGTCCTCGATATCGCCTTGGCACACTCGCATATCTCTTTTTCTTAATCGCACAATCTATCTCGAATCACACGCTCCCGGAGGTTGCGATTTACAAACAAACTAAAAGGACATAGACGGCTCGAAGTTGTAAAATCAATTATCGGGTTTCAGGAAAGTGCTCCCGAGAAAAGCGATCTCGAAGGAAGTCGTGGCACGACGAAGATCGATTTGGCGCCTCGTTGCCGGTTAGAGGAAATGGGAAATGCGAAGGTACGTGTTGAATCAACGGTATGCTCGATTTATTTTCGTTTCCTGTTTGTTCATAAGACGTCGTATTCAATGCTACGATGATATTGAAACATCTTTTGTGGTGGAACTTTGCGAGCACCAACTAAACTGTCATGCCGTTCAGGTGCACCCTTCCGCTTATCTTACGTTTGTTCCTGCCGTTAGAGACGATCCATTTACTATTTCTTAATACAATCTTAAAATATAATTATTTAGTTCTAACATTCATTTGTTATGCCTCATTAACACTAGAACTACCGACGCACAGTGGTCGATTTCGCCGAAATCCTGGCCAAAACCCCAAGGAGCTTTTCAATTTAGCTGAAAATTGGTATATTAGTATTATTTCGGTCGCTGATTAAGAATCCGAACTCAGAATTTTCAAAAACAAAATGGCGGCTCTAATATGGCAGGTGCGAGTATCGAAAAATTGTCGGATCGGCACGAAAATCAGTAGTCTTATGTTTTTTCGGTCGCTGATTAAGAATCCGAACTCAGAATTTTCAAAAACAAAATGGCGGCTCTAATATGGCAGGTGCGAGTATCGAAAAAATTGTCGGATCGGCACGAAAATCAGTAGTCTTATGATAGCCCGGCCCTATGTCATAAATGCACTTCCCCGAGCATGGCATTTAATAAAAATTTCGGTCGAAGGAGAAAGATGAAACATTGTAAGGAACAAATATTTCCCTCATACCTGCAACTAGCCAGATTTTCATTAGAATCGTCAAAGATCTTTCGGTTTATGACGGTAAGCGGTCGAGGTAGCCGCGGCTATTTATAGTTGCCTCGAAACAATAGGCCACCAGCTTGTTTAAACTCATTCCGATTTTTAACCCTATGAAATAAACATATTATTTCGTTAACTTCCAGGTTGATTTTAGAGAAGGATTAGCAGTATTCATTAGGTAAAGCACGATAGCCCGGCTGTATGTCATAAATGCACTTCCCCGAGCATGGCGCGCGCGACAAACAAATAACAATTACTCGAAGAATCGCAAAAAGTCGCAAAAAAACTCAACGAGGTCTTCTTCGGGAAGCTTCAAAGTTTAATTTAAAAAAAAAATTAGCTTGGATGGTTTTGGAATTCACAACTATTTCACTAGCAGAAGGAAAAAAATATATAGGATTTACATTCTGTGCCATCACAGTTGTAAAATATTAAATAAAAAAATGAAACCAAGATATTTATAAATTAAAAGTATAATAAATAGCTACCAATACTGAAAAAGTGGATCAAACTTTAATTTCACATTGAAAACGTATTCTCAATTTCGACGTGAAAACGTTACATTATTTAAGTGCCAACTTTGACATTGCATATCTCTAAGAGTATTGTTCAATAAAAATTTTTATTAATGGAAAACAATGCTCTGATGTGTTACAAATCAAACGCAATTGCTAAATTTTGAAAATTCTAAAAAAAAATTTTGGGGTTTTGGCCAGGATTTCGGCGAAATCGACCACTGTGCGACGTTAAATTTATGATACTGAAATATACTGATTGTAAGTACTTTGACAAAAGAGTAATCAAGAGGTGGAAAAGATGATCGATTCGATTATTTATATTTTGTGAGAAAACAAAATATCTGCTGTGTGACTCCCCTATAAACTTGGAGAAATTTTAGAAAAAATTGGGAACCAGCCATTTTGACTGGTTTGGTAGTTCTGGTGGTAATACAATTTTCATTCGTGTTTTATTTTTTGACAATTTAAAGGAGAAATTGAAATATCGTAATAAACGGAAATGATGAAATTCTGGTAGCATAATAGATTTATTGCTTATTAAATACTTTAGAGAAGAAGAACAGAAATAAAATGCAAAATTTATAGTTAAATGAGTGCATATTAGATCGATTTAATTTAACTTTGTGGATATTATCAGACAACCGAGTTTAACGTACAAAGTAGCATGAAAATCGATCGTGCAACCGCTTGAATGATACTAGTTTTAAAGTAATTCTCCGGGAAGTCTCTCGATCATTTGCAGAAAATTTCAATAAACGTTCTACCCCTTCTGATGCCCGTCTGTCTGTAATTATCTTCATTTTCATATCATGACATCGCGGATCAGTATTTAATATGCGGGAATATTTCGCATGTACGGATGTACGTGACCGTGCAAGCGACACCGAGCACAAAAATTTCAGTTTCAGGGATGAGTCTGATGATTAACAGCTCGACTATAACGACCGCTTCGGTCGTACTTAATTAGAGATCGGGTAATTTATTCGGCCGACGTGTTCTATACGTATGTACAGTCTGCGATTCTTTCCCTCTTTATGCCGTGCTGCTTTCCAATTTACTTTTATTTTTTGACGTTAATTGCTCTACGACTTTAAAGGAGTGTAATAAATTTGAGTCTCTGAAAACTCCTTATCAGACGGTATACTTAATTATTTTTCATTGTTTTATATAGGAAGCTGGCGATCGATTTAAATCTACACACTACCTTATTTTACTAGAATAAGAAAATCATCATCTTATAAATGATGTGATAAGTAATTTAAATTTCTAAAAATTACATCCATCAAATATGAACACTGTCATGTGGTTTTTCTACCTTTCCACGTTATTTAAAATAAATATTATATGTATACGTAGGTTTCTCGTTTTAATGTCTAAGATTATGTTGAAACAGGGGTTCAAATTTATTCGTACGTTCAGATGAAATATATAAAAATTAAAAAACTGTGAACGAAAAAAGATGAAATTTAAGAATTATTACAAGTCGTGTAATTAAATTTAAATTAAGGTAAAAGTACCAGTAGTTGACACTTCTTCAAAAAATGTAAATAAATAAGGAAACCACAAGTTGGAAAACATTAAATCTTATCAGCTTGTATAGTATCGTCTTTCACCGGCTTAAATGCGAACTATTGCTCATAATCCACCGTTGAGAAGTGTCATACCAACCGGTTAATCAATCGCTAAGGACTTGGTTGAAATGTAAGCCTTGTAAGTTTGTAATATTTAATCATTGCGGCTAAAAAGGCATTCGTTTATGTTGTTTAAATCTTAAAAAAGGGTTTATGTATTAAAATTTGCAACAAAGAATGCTAAATTGCCGAAATTCCCCGTGTGTCAACTATTGGAACTTGTAATTGTCTATTATTCAGTAGTTGACATAAGGAAATATGTTGTATTTCCTTACGAAAAAGAGTTGTTTTGCAAGAGATTTCAGCAGTGGCAAAGTGACCGGTAAGAATGGATAAGCTAGATTATGAATTGGAAGCTGTGGTGCTTCGTATCAACGAAACCATTAAAATGAGTAGTACCAGAAATATGTATTCAGTTACCGAACTAACAATAAGTTAGATTTTTTAAGGAAATAACTTCTAATTATTAAATATCTTTGTAAACTTACTCAAGAATAATCTTTTTTAAACATTCAATAAACTGTATTCATATACTACTAAGGCTAGTTCATTAATTGGTTTTTCTCCCTGTGTCAACTACTGAAAGAAAAAGATGTCAAATACTAAATCTTTCGTTTCCGCTGGGTGTCAACTATTGAATCAAATTTTACTCTTAGAAAAAAGGAAAAAAAAATTTACAACCGCCGACAGGAATGAATACTTGTCGCAATATAATAGAATAGAAGAATAGTTTGTGCAGCAACAACTAATCATAAATTTTCCATAAAGCGAAAATAGCCTGAGTTATGTAAACAAATAGGAAAAAAATTCCTTAAAGTGTCAACTACTGGTACCTTTACCTTAAATATACTTGGCGTGCCTCTATGTCGATACATTTTCGGATAAAACATAGTAAGAATATAATTGTCATTAGAATTAACGAGCCAGAATTTTTAATAAAATTGAATGATATTTAATATTACATAGTGATACAGAAATCGACCGTTCACTCTCTTAGTAAATTTTTGAACTAAATATTATATATACCACGCAATGTAAAATTGTCAATGAGGAGTCGATAATTGTATCTTTTTCCTTTTAGAATAACTATTCTTATTTTTATTACAATCGTTCATCGCGTTTCGATAAGCAATTCCTTTAAAAGCTAGCGCAGTATCTTTACTCAATGAAAATGTGCCTTCAGCAACCCGCATTTTTTGCACGAGTATTTAAGTGCATATATGTACTAACATACCTGCTGATTTGTACACAGCAACATTTTATCGTCTCCAATTGCCAATCGAAAGTTCTCATTGTATTTGTAACAGCCTACTGTTAAATATGACAATTGTATACTCTGCAGACTCATTGCTTTAATTAATATTACCAGCGTTAAAGATTACCTCGCGAAATTTAATTCAAACAGAAAGTATTTGAAAACTTTGAATATGTGTTGCAATTTCTGTCAGGTAAATTGTATTATTCAAATGAGAGAAATATATTGAAAGTCTTACAATTAGTTCACATTTTTTCATTTCCCCAATTTTGTCATTCGGACGGAAAGAAAATGTTGAAAGAAGAATAACAGACATATTGTACACGGTTAAAATGTTAATAAAAATACGTTAATGGGTTTTTATTATTTACACTGGTGTTCCTTTCTAGCAATGTGCTCGAAAATATCCCCAAAAATAGTATCTCCTTTAACCCTAGATCACTAACCTTACTTTTCGACGTTTAACACTAACCTTCGTCTCTTCGACTACGGTGTTTACAAAAGGGGTTAAAGGATATTATTTAAATAAAATTTAAACATGTTTTTTTCTATTATTAAAGATAGATATCAAGAAAGTATCATATTAGGTTTAAATAGGAGTAAATACCATGTCAATAGGTTCAATATTTCGACTCGGATTTACTGTATAATTATTTTCTATCAATTTAAGAAGAATTTTTAAAAAAGGTAGGAACCCGTCAATTTGCAACTGCCGTTGATCTAGTGTTAAAAGAAATATCACAATTTTAACACCAACAATTATCCAAGACGAGAGACAAAGAGGATGCAAAGAATATAAGAAATTAGCTAAAAATATAATATCTCTTTTCGTGCATTAGGAAACAAGAAAAATTATAAAAATACAGCTGTAAACCGTTAAGATAAGAACCTAGACAAGCACTCCGACATTTCCACGAATTCCAAACGGAGGGAAGTTAATAATTAGTCCAATCACATTCATTCACGGAGGAAACGGATGAAAGACGGTGATTATTGCGGCCATTTCTCCGCCGGGCATCTATGTATCCAAACATCGTTTACTTCCGTGGAAATCCTCACCGTTCGTCCAACCAATCTCACGGACTTTTAGGACTCATTTTCTAAGTTTCCATTTAAACAGACTTTCCTGTAATACACTGGTCTGAATGCTAAATTCAGTGTACAAAAATAGTTCAAGAAGTTCATTCAAGTATATGTCCTATTTAACCTTGTTTTCGAGTTACAAGTAGTTCTGCATCGTACTCTAGCATTTCTACATAAAAATTGTTTGAAATGATGGTCTTAGGCCTGAATGCAAAGTCTGTAATCATATTCTTGTAGAATCACTTATAAACAGTTGGAGAACAACTGAGCTTGCCGAATTACTAAAACAATAAGGTGACTGGAGTTTGTGAAAGAAGGCAAACCGGAGCATATGTTTGTTCTGAACTTTTTTTTTATTATATTTACGTGTCGAATGCACCTGCGAAGTTGTGCACACGTATTACGATATACTACATGCAAAAAGTGTGTTTCCCTATCGTAAACAATAAGTTGTATGTGTTCCGTTAAATCATGTAAAAACAAGGAAGGATATTCTTTATGATATGTGGGACGTGTATTGTTAGTCGGATACTGCAATGGTTGATTGAGATCTAAAAAAGAAAAATGTTCCGATAGACGAATGTCCGATGGGACTTTGCTTTCCAGTTACAACTTGCTTTTTTGCTTTAATAATTCTTTGCGCAACTATTGGCAGTATGGATACTCGTTGTTTATTTGTAAGATGTGATATCTGATGCGATGTATTGATCGTCTGTAAACGTATTTATTACTTTTAATAGTACCTACTGTACATTTCTTATTTTTATCTGAGAGCTTTGTGCCCAGAGTTGCTTCCAGTGGAATTAACGTTTACTCTAAAAAAAGTGTGACTTATTGCGATGATTAAATGGCTGACGTCTTTTTCGAGAATATTTTAAAGTCTGTTAAAAAATATATTTTTCATATTTCTTGTGCATGTAAGCAAGTGTTCAAAGAAACGCATATAATATTGATCGCCTGTGATCGTATTTATTACTTCTAATAATACCGTAAATTTCATGTTCTTGTTTGAGAGCTTTGTGCCCAAATTTCCTCCCAGTAGAATCAGCGTTTAATATGAAAAAGTGTGATTTTAAGCGATGATTAAACGGCTGATATCTTTTTTGAGAATATTTGAAAGCCTATCAAGAATTTGTTATATTTCTTGTGCATGCAAGTAAATGTTCAAAGAACACAGAAATAATAATTATATAGAATATAATGATAATAGGAGAAGTTATTCTTTAAGTGGTATAAGTCCTTTTTTTTAAATGCATACAAGTACTTTATGTAACAATAACAATAGATTAAAATATGCACATGATTTTGATAAATAAAATTCAATTATTAAAAGTCACTCCATGAAAGCGTTTTTCCAAACTCAACCTGAGAAGGAAGAGTCTTATTCCACTTTCGCATATAATATGTCATATCTTTTTTATCAATTATCACATTTATTTTTATTGCTGATATAAACTCACGAAAACAACTACATATTTATACTCCCCTTTTTTTCGTTTTAATAATATGCACGTTCAGGATTCAATTTAATCAGTTCCATTTCTCGCATATATATAAAACAACTTATGGAAAAAATGTGAAAAAGAACATTTTTAATTTATTCAAAAGACAATTAGACAAATAAACTTTCCGAAATTGTACATTTTAATCAGTTCCTCTTATCAAGATGGAACATTAATATTTGAAGCAACTATAGTACAGTACTTCAATTACCCAAATTAATCGGGAGACACACGGCACGTATAATTAATGCTTTTAATTAATTGAACGATCAATGTAAACTATACGTTTTAAAATCATTTTGCATACAGCATGTAATCGGTATTCCCTTTCCCATCCACAACAACCTACAAACGATGCATCACGCATACCTTAACGGAAAATCATATAAACCTCTTAACCCCTTAGCGTACAACTACGTGTGAGATTCGTAGCGCAGAAAATGGAATAGGAAATTTTGAAGTCTTTCAAAAACTATTAAATTGACAATATCAGCCAGTTACGAAAGGGTCTCATTATTTTTATAGTATTAATATTACAATCAGTTACACCGAAACATCATAAATCAGTGAAAACTTTTGATTTCAAGAATTAATTTTGATTGTTTGCAAGCTCCATCAGAAAAGAAATCGTAGGTTAAGGGGTTAAACTTATTCTACATATATCTGCTTTTCAACGTGATCCTAGCATCTTATATTTCATTTCTATCCGACATTTGTCACTGAGCCAACATATAATAGAACATTAATTTCATCGGTAAACACATTTCCCTACTTTCACGGTGAATTTTCGAATTTCCATCGCGTGCTGAAAAGAAAAAGTGTAACGACACCGAGCAGTTTTCGTCGTACACAACACGATAACGAATCGCGTATCTCATTCTGACTCGTAGCTAGCGAGCGACCCAATTTCATGACAATACACCCCGCGAAAGAGACAGACAAAATAAGGAAAAAAAGAAGCAGAGAGACAGAATGACTGAGAGAGAAAGAAAAAGGGATGAAGTTTCAGGCAGAAAGAGTTAAAGGCAGAACAGAGAGAAACAGGGAGAAATAGAGAGGAAAAGGGAGAGGTACAAAAATAAAGAGCAAAATAGAGTAAAAGAGAACAGATAGAGTAGAAAGGAAAAACAGACAGAGCGTAAAAGAGAGAGAATAAGAGAAATATAGAGATACAAAGATAAAGAAGGCCCAACAAGAGGAAGGAAAGAACGTGTAGAGCAGGGACGAAGGGAAAACAGGATGTACCGAGTGGACGAGAGGATAAACACAAGGTAGGAAGGGAAACTCCGCGCGGTTTTACGTCCTCGCACGAGTTGCAATTCATGCGGCACAGAAACTGATATTTCGCGGAAAATGAATCACCCTTATATAAACGAACCGACACACAGTGGTAGCAGGGACACAATAGTCAGACAATAGAGAAAGCGTAGCGGCCGGTTGTAGCTGCGGCTCGGACGAAAGGGTCGTAACCACGGAGATGGGGGAGAAAGGATGAATTTCATAGTTTTCGAGGGAAAGAAGGTTCGACTGTAGAAAGAGAAGAGCCCAAAAAGAAAGGACGAAACACCCTGTCGCAGAGAACGGAACAAAGGTGCACATTAGGAATACAAACCATGTTGTACCATCAAACAACGTCGAAATGAAATTGGCAACGACAATTAGAGATTCCGTTATCATTACCAGTTCTTCCTTCAACTGTCGTAATATTAACGTGTATTGTGCAAAACGATCAACTACAAAGAGATAATAGTGAATATGCATGTATTTTTTTTTAATACTTTTAATTCACTTTTTACATCGTTATAACGTAATAAAAGATATAAATACAAATGCTCAATTTTTTTTTAAATAATAATATAAGCCACGACCAGTGTTTGTTTACTATAAGTTTAACAGTTACTTCTGGTTATCTTATACAGACTTTTAGTTTTAATAGCTATTCAGAGCATGGAAAAAGCTAAAAAATCGTTTTATAGACATTGTCTTGTACCAATGTGCAAGAACACTATTATAAGTACACCCGATAAAGTGTTTTTTTCTGTCCCAAAAGATGCGAAAACACGAAAACAATGGTGTAAGGCAGGGGTCGGCAATCTTTCTGGAGTTCAGAGCCATTTTTTTCCCGATGTGATAAATTATTTTTTTAAAGAGCCAAATATAAGTACATACATCGGTAATATGTATTATAAAAAATTATATAACCCTTTATCTGCTGTGGAACATGTATTTATTGTAAAATCAAAACATATTTACTATTAAATCAAGAGCCACAAGTATGATTCTACTGATTGTGAGCCGCAAATTGCCGACCCCCTGGTGTAAGGTTATGAGAAGAGACAATGTATCTTCATTATTATGTTTGTATTGTTGTGAAAATCACTGTACCGTAACGTTTGGATAGCTAGCATGGTGAGAATTGTTCGGCACCAGCTTTGATTTCCGAAGAATATTTATAGGTTATGTTTAATAATGTTGCTTTGACAAAACCACTTTCAGTCATCGTCCTAGATGATTTAATGCTATCAGAAATTGCACTAGCTAATGGAAAACACTAAAGAAACACAAATAAAAACAATTTTTCTTTCAAACACAATATACACAGCAACGCCGATAAATCCGAAAACGTGGTATGTGACGTCACGTTTCGATTCGACCAATGGTGATGCGTTCCGCAAATTTGAATCTCGCTCGCTTATTTTGCATTTTTTAATTAATATTTTATGCAATTAAAAACAAACTAAATAAGGAAACAATGGTTTAAATACAATGTTAGGACAATATAGATTCGGGGGAAAAAATCAATTAAATTTAAACCAAATGCATATTCCCTATTGGTTGTCTCTTGTAACTGGAAAACTTTTGAAATGATATTTTGTTACGAGTGGAAGGACGAGTTGTAAAAGCCAACGAAGGGATCCACCGGTGTCGTGGATATTTTTATCTAGCAGTTTCCTTGGGATATTAGGGAGCAAGATAGATATTTCAACGTTGCGTTTAGATGCTCACGTTTCATACGTTTCAACGTGACGCGCAATATCGCGGGCAGCTTTATGATATTTTTTCCCTTACCGTACTATCTTTCTTTCCCTCCTCTTTTTCCGGTTTTATTCGATGATAGTCATGGTTGTGGCGACTAATAAATTTTTCAGCCTTTACCAACGCCCGGTAAAACGAGAAACGCTTCTTTTAGTAAGTTGCCATTGTCTGCAACCCTGACTGTCTATATCTGTATTCAAATTCGTCTTCCTTGGTGTTCATGAAATTTAAAACCCTATCGGTCGGGCTGCCAATACGTTCCGAGATTGCTCCTTTGAGGTCTGGTCAATCGTGGCAGTAGTAGCATTCCTGGTTTATGAAACGTCTCTCTCCGCTCTTGCAAGGCTTTCATAAAATTTAATCGGCTACCTGATATTTTCCGTTTATTTCGGGAGGAAAGGAGATTATATACCTTCGACGTGAAATCTGGTTGCTGTAGTGCCCCACGATTTTTCATATTTCTTTGCGTTCGTAAGCTGTGTAATTATAAATTTTATCATTTTTATAATTTAGTGAGAAGGTATATTATACATGTGAACATGTATTGAAGAATTTTTGCCAGTCTATTTAAAAATGCAATAATCATAGCTATAGATAAGAATAAGAATAGGAAATGATGGTAAAATTAGGGGCGGTTTGTTCGGATTTTCCGGACTGCTTTAAAAAAAGTACTATATTCTACTTTATGTGAAAAATAAAAGTTCAGAAGAAAGGAATGTTGCAAAGTTCAGTAAAAAATAATATCTCCTAGCTCGAATGCAAATTCTGTGAGTAGAACAATACATTTGTAGTATTATTATGTTAGGGGGACCTCCCTAACATAACATAGTTAGGGTGGCCGAAAAGTAATGTTTTTTTTATATTAAAATCATACAAAGAAATTTGTAACAAGCTTTATTTGTAATGAATAATATGATCATCCTCAATATCAACAACCTTTTTTCATCTATAGATGAAATAATTACTTGAGATCAATTATTAAATGACGTTCATTTTGTTTTGCTAGGTTTCTTCAACAAAAAGTCATGTCGAAACCCAGAAAGAAGTTGCATATATCTATTATATAAAGCTCAAATACCACTGACTGACTGACTGACTCATTCATCCACTCATCACGAAATCTCAAAAACCACAGAACGGATTACAATGAAATTTGGAACATACTCTTGCCTTGGGTCGTAGGTGCTCACTAAGAAAGGGTTTTGAAAAATTCGCGAAATTTTAAGGGTGGTTTTGGGGGGTTAAAGTATGGGCCAAACTCATCAACGCAAAACCGAAACTATTTGACCTGGAAACTTGAAATTTTGCATGAGCATTCCTTTTAGGGTATAAGCACCCACTAAGAAAGGATTTTTCAAAATTCGAAATTTTAAGGTTTTTTTTTATTTTTTTTTTTTGCATGAGCGTTCTTTCTAGGGTATCAACGTTAAACTTAACTTTTATTAATTTAAGTAGTTCTTAATCCTAATGATATTAAACCGTAGCGAAGCACGGGAACTGTCAGCTCTTGCCTTGGGTCGTAGGTGCTCACTAAGAAAGGGTTTTGAAAAATTCGAAATTTTAGGGGTGGTTTGGGGGGGGTTAAAGTATGGGCCAAACTCATCAACGCAGAACCGAAACTACTTGACCTAGAAACTTGAAATTTTGCATGAGCGTTCCTTCTAGGGTATAAGCACCCACTAAGAAAGGATTTTTCAAAATTCAAAATTTTACGTTTTTTTTTTAGTTTCGATTAAACCGTAGCGAAGCACGGGAACTTTCAGATAGTTATAAATAAAAATAAAAGTCAAGTTATATCCAGTTCGGAGTCGTCAGATGAAGATGAAAAAAGTCCATGTAAAGATGAATTGAAGGCTGAATTAAAAAGACTTCGTGCTGCTCTTAGAAGCTCAAATCCTTCTACTTCAACCGATTACGCACAATTACGTCTTCCGGGTGATATTCAGAAAGATGTTTCATCGGAAGAAGAAGAAAACATAGATAGAGAGGAGGACACACCGGCTAAAAAAAGAAAGTAGAGGATATTGATGAAAATCCGGCACCAAGTCAATTATTTGGTAAAAATTATCTAAAACCAGTAAGTTTTATTGCAAAATTACATTGTTAAAAAGTTTATTGACATGAATAATAAATATTAAATATTGATTTAATTATTTAGATGACTCAGCTAGGCAATTCGGGAGTTTATTGCATTAGTGATATTTACGAATACGCATTAGGTGGCAAGCAAGTTATCCATAAAGCTCATCGTTTGATCGATGGCGTTTTTACTAAAGAAGCTATCGCAAGTAGTACCTTTACAGGCCACCCTCCTAGAGCACAAGAAAAAGAACGCGAAATAATTCCTGTTTCACCACTGAACGATACTGCTAAAAATGCTATTATAGGTTTGTTAATAATTTTCCCTTCTCAATTTATTACTTAATAAACATTGAGTATTTATATTTATTCTGATAACTTTAATTATATTTCCTTCAAACAGATTTCGCTATTCAACGAGGGAGGCAATTTGAAATTCCCAACTGGAAGCTTTATCGTTGGTCAAATATCTCAGCGAGTCGGTGAAATAAAGCGTCAAATGTCAGCATCCAAAGCTCTATTCGCGCCACCACGTTTGCCTGAACCATGAATAATTTTCATTGTTATCATATAATTATTATTTAAAAAAGAGAAATTTAAAAAAAAAATAAAAAAAACCAAAAAGTCTATTTCTTAGATATAATGTGTATTTAATATTCATAAGTCTATGTTTAAAAGTTTTATGTTAATCGTACAGTAAAGAATAAAGAACAAATCTTATTGTCAATAATTATCTTTCTTATTTCAGAATGGTATCTGAATTTTATACATGTACATTCACAATTTTTCCAGCATGATGGTAACAAGAATAACAACAATTTGAAGATCTAATTGTAAGTATATCTAGTCAGATTCGTCAACATCGAGTAGATTTTTTGCTTCGGTTTATCTAGTGATATCTGATCAGATCTCGTCAGATCTTATTATATATAGCCAGATCTAATTCGTTTTTCCTGGGTAGTGCGCAAATTTTCAATGCCGAATCGATAAAAATCAATTAGATCTTGAACAAAATATTTAGAGATACGACGTTACTTTCCAGTCGCCCTAATGTATTCAAAATTAGTATATGGACCAATAATATTTCTCGTTCGTTTAAATCAATCTTGCAAAAAAAAATATACATATCTCTGATATTGGCTGACACGATAAACGACTGCATTTCGTTTCTTAAATACAAGATACTATGGCATGAGGTTCAGAATATTGAAATCCACGATAAATTAGATTTAAGATCCTAATTTGAAGCTATATATCATACGATTTCAAAGCAGGGATGTTAATATCCCAGCAAACCCTCGAATCCGTGAGCAGCATCGTGAAACACATTTTGTAGCGTCACATAAATTAGTCGTGTAATTGCAACTACATGTTCACGTAAATCTTGTAGATCTGTAAGTCTTCGTTCATGCACTCTGAGGTTAAAGCAAAGTCTAACGCTAACAATTCAAGAGAATTGTACAGTTACAGTTTCAATTATTCCACAGTTGAACTAGAATCATTACTTTTCCCTTCATTGGACAATTAATTTTTGATAATTCGTCGTAAAACACTCTTCACGGTTTTTTATATAACTGTAAACTTTATATTGAGAAAATCTATTTGATAAATTTTATCAGACTCATTAATTGTAATAAAGTCGTTCAGGTGTGATATCAGAAAGTGTTACATATTTAAAAAGATTTAATTTACTCCATCACTTTCATAAGCGTGGTATTAATTTCTCGCTTCTGTGAAAATGTATATCTAGTGCAACACCTTGGCACGAAATCAAGTTGCAGCAATTACTGTATAATAACATCAGTATCTCTGCCGTTTTAAATCGTTTTCCTTTTATCAAATAAGCGATAATTGCCGAGGATCGTTACCGTAATTTCATATAATTCTGTATTAACTTTACAAATATTGCAACAGCTAAATTATAAATATGTTCATATCTGTCCAGCAGCAATTTAATTGCAAATAACAAAATCAAACATTATTCATTGTCAGCCGTAAAATTCATGGTATCAACACAAAGGCTGTCATATTTTAAATTAATAATTTCTCGCAATGTATCAGTACATTTGTTAGCATTTAACACCTTGACCTACGATTTCATTTTTGTCAGGGCGTGCAAAAACTCAAAATTAATTCTTGAAATCAAAAGTTTTCACTGATTTCTGATGTTTTGGTGTAACTCATTGTAATTTTAATAGTATAAAAATAATGAGACCCTTTCAAAATTTCCTATTCCATTTTCCCCGTTACGAGTCCTACACGTAGTTGTAGGCTAAGGGGTTAATGACAATATTTCACCCCTCTGTGCGTGTACACCCATTTATCTCTACCAACTCAGCATAATACGTATCAAAATTATAAACTTATTCCCTTATTCCTTAGTAGGTTACCGATTTCTATGCATCTATGACAAATATACCACTGCTAAAATACACAAAATGCATGTGAAATAAAAATGATCTAAAATATCGAAAATATAGAAAACGTCGTAACATTTAACAAATAAAAGAAATCTCCACTTAATTTCCTCTTTCTTAGCTATATTTATCAAACTTCATACTTCCATAAACATCCGCAGTACACTCATTACGTACCCAAATCTCTTCACCCTCCCCAGACACCTTTCCCAAACATCTCCTAAATCAACGTCCAACTACTACAACAATTTACAAGTTCCACAATAAAAAAAAACGCCAATATGCGCTATTATACCACAATTCCAATCCAACAAACTTAAAATACTCTAACATATTCCACCAAGATCGTTAAAAGTCTGGAAAACGGAACACGTAGAATAACATGCACTCATGCAACATACGTTCCAGAATAATGCAGTTACATGCTACTTACATACTGTGATACTGCAGCAGGAAATTCAATAGATCGCTGCACGATAGAGAATGTTGTAGAGATTGTTCCGTTGAGCATGATCTGTGGGAGCACCATGACCCGGTCTACCCCAGAGCCTCTTCCAGGTATCAAAATGCCGACGACAGCTCTCCTGCTCTACGCGACGTTCCTCCTGAAATGGGAAAGCCTCCTCTGTACAACCTTTATGCGTTGGCTTGCTGTACGTGCATTTGATGCAAGCATAATTCCATTCAGCCGAGAGACAGATGCGACACGAGGAAGATCGCTTGGATCGAAGCAATTAATTCCGATCCGAGTTGCTGGCCGTTGTCATGCAATACTCCTCGATCATTGAACACTTACCAGTGCGTTCTCTTGCTTCCGACGCATTTGCTCGGCAAGTTCCGCGATGTATTCGCGATTTCCGGATCCCAGTGCACGCAATCTGCCGAGAGAAACGGTACGGATGAGTTTCTAGTTTATTACACGTGACTTGGAAACGATCGGTGCACAGATGTCTCCACGCTTCGATATAATAAGGCGAGGGGAAATAATGAATACGTGACGATTAATGGCTCGTTTCTTTTAGTATGAACGTTGTTGGTGTACTTGGTTTAGTTAAGATATTTATTTCTGTGAAAATCGTTTATATTGACGCTGCCGATTGTATGATGTTTGCGCTTTAGACGAAACGAGTTGTAGAGTGAAACGAAGTGAAGATCCAAACTATGGATTTTTAATAATTTGATCATAATCAAATATCAGCGATTAAAAGTAGCGAATTTCGCGAACACGGAAATGTACAAATATTTGACTGAAAAGAAAATGCTAATAGAGTAATTAAAAATAGTGTGAAACTTTCCATCTTTTGTACCATTAGTTAATGTTGAAATTTCCAAAATCAATTTCTCGAAAACTAATTTTTTCAAGAATCTTTAGTGTTTTTTAACAGATATTTTTTTGCTTAAATAGCCGACTTCAGTACTGAAAAATTTAGAAAGTACCCCAAGACACCCTCTAAACACTTTCAAGCAATTTAGTTTAAACTATATAGAAGTGACTCGTGCAAAAATTGGCTGCGCTTATTTGCGTCTTTTGTTGTTATGCGTTCCTAAATTTATGCAGCTCACAATCAGTCCAACTGTCGAGTCTCACAATCAGTGAGATTGCACGGTCAGTAAAAACCAAGATTTATTTAAGTTACCACGCAATATTAAAAAATCCCATTGGCATTAACAGGAATGAAGAGTTCTTAAACATCACTTTTATTATTTAATTGATGTTATTGTTTGTTTGCCAGTAAAGAGGAACGAGAAATAATCTAGGTCAGGCATGGCCAATTGTTTTTGCCCCTGGTACGGATTGGGAAAAAAAATGTTTTCACGGGTCGGGCGAAATATTAAAATTAAAATAATGTTAAGCAAAACACTATATTTTTAAGTAAACAAAATTTTATTATGAAATTTGTTTATGAGTAATTGTTGTCAATAATTGTACGCAGGCCATATGTTGGCCATGCCTGATCTACGTGAAAGAGGATCATATTATCTGTGGTACATAGTTCACTTAAAAATTAAATAACTAAAATATGCTGAAAAGAACCGGGTTAAAACTTATTTTTTCAAGAATGAAATATTGTAGAATGAAAATCTGTAAAGAAAGATATACATTTTTTTATAAAAAATGAAGTTGGTCTTTAAATGTCATTGAAGAAATATATCAAATAAAAATTAATATTGCACTGATATTCTTTCCAAGCTACTGTGGAACTTTTGTATGTAACATTTTCCTCCAAAATCGATGATTCTCGAGTTATTATTTTTTTCCACCTACATTGTCGATTCGTTCCACTGTGAGTCAGGCGGATAAACGAAACGTATGCATCATGCATTGTATGAACGCGTGTGCGAATGAGAGATAAGAAAGTAGGGCCAAAAGATGAGACGATCGACAAAAGAAGTTTAACAATAAGACGCAGTAAATACAAAACTACTTTTTAAGATGAACAATTTAAAACATAGTTGTAGTTATTTTTAGATAGTTTTAACCAGAATTTTACTTGTTGCTTTTATTAGATACAGTTTGAAGTTAGTGTTTTATTTTATCTTATTTTCTCCCACAATCGTGTTCCGATATTTTACATTTCTGTTTTTTTAGTGCATGAAATAGGAATTTTAATTTGACAGTAATATATGGATAATAGTCGATCTATGCCACAGATTTTGCAAAATATGTGGAAGTGTAGTATGACGTTCGATGAGAAGTGAATCGGTTTTATTAAATTAGAAGAACGAAATTTATTTATTTTTACAGACTGGTTATTAGTTAACTGTAGTTTTAGACACAATTGATGCGGTGGGTGATATCTTCGTTAAACTCTAGAGTGGGTCAAATTAGCGATTTTGAGTGATCGTAGAAGTTGTAACCCTGTTGGTTGAGGTCCGGTGAATGGATATACCATAAGGAAAGTCTTCACTGTTCTATTCACGACTATAGTTTGAATTTCAATTGTTTGACTTTCAAGTTTAAACGTGCACACAAACCATCTTGTAATAAATTGGTAGCACCCCTATTGTCGTTAACAATATCATAATAACTAATGTAATTTATTAAGAGCGCATACTAAAAGCATGATTAATAAATTATGTAGCTTTAAAGGTTTTTTCGATAATGTGTAGGTTTAGACAGAAATTGTTTTAATCTAAAAACAGTATACATTTGTAGGATCGTGAAAAAGAAAGGAGAGGCGCTCGGTCACCCATCCAATGCAGGAACTCGGCCAGAGTAGCTGAACGTCGACGATCGCCTGGGTCGGCGCGGAACCACTGCGCCAGCGATCTCTCACTGATGATAATTTCTTTTCACGTCCTTTTCTCTTTAGTTCTTTATAGGAGGGCTTCTCCGCCCCGATCCCACACATTAGCAAAAATTATTCTTTATTAATTTGATTGAGGCAGTAATTTCTGCTGATAGTCAATTACATGTATTTCTTTTAATTTATATCTTTCATAACAGATATTCACTTCCTAAAAACAGCATTGTATGGGATGCGAATGTGTGAAGATTAGTTTATGTGTGAATCTGAGCGCCGATCGCATTTTGCATTTTGCGAGGCCAACGAGGCATTCGGTGCATCGAGGCACTCTACTGTTAGAATCCTCCGTGGATACACTGTGTGTCGTTCGTTGTGTTTAAATCCTCTGTAGATATACTTACAATTAGTGTAATGGCGGATTGAGGGATCCGCACTTAAGGTCCGCCAAGTAAGAGAACTTATAACCTTTGGATTTTTGTGTATTAAAATAACTTGACTCGTTCAGACGGCGTTCGGACAGCGATTTTGCGTATAGCAGAGTTAGTGAAAAGAATGTTGTGAATGATCTGAGTGAACTGAATGAAACTCCTGAATGGGCAGAGAATACAGGGTTTTTAAGGGACTTTTGGAGACGGAGTGGGAGTAGTGATAATGATGGATGCAAGGCGAAGGTCAAAGTAAGAAGTAGGATTTCGGACTTATTGTTAGAACGGTGATTTCGGAGATGAGTAAGGAGCGGTGACGATACTAGGGAGTTGATAGGTCGGGATGGAAAAGTAGGAGGTTTGGATTTGGAGTAGTGAGTCAGAGGTGATGACAGAAGTTAGTTTAGCTGCGTATGAAATATTTGCGCTTATAAAATATTCTTATAGTTATCTTATATACTAACAATAAGTAAGCGGAGGGTCGGTACATTACATTAGTGTTTATTCTTAGTGTGATAATTCCTGTGTGGACAAATAGTAATTATATAATACGCGACATATTATAATCTTTCTTTTTGTTTTCGTTATAATCTACTGTATATTCCTTTTCATATTTTTAGTTGTAATTTTTATAATAAACGTTAAATATATTATTAAGAAATCCTACAATTGTACACCATTAAAGCTGTCGCAAAGTGTTCAAGATTCATGTATTTATATATTACATCATTTCATTATGATCTCTTTTAGACCTCTAAAATACGTTATCTTTATGACATCTTTTTTTAATGAAAATGTTAACCTTATGATCTCTTTTAGATCTCTAAAATATGTTATCTTTATGACATATTTTTTTTTATGAAAATGTTAACATTAAGATATCTTTTTTCTTATGAAAATTTTAACATTATGACATCTTTTTTTTTATGAAAATGTTAACATTATGACATCTTTTTTTTTAATGAAAATGTTAACACTATGATATATTTTTTCTTATGAAAATGTTAACATTATGTCATCTTTTTTTTGATGAAAATGTTAACATTATGACATCTTTTTTTTTATGAAAATGTTAACATTATGGCATCTTTTTTTTTAATGATAATGTTAACATTATGTCATCTTTTTTTTTATAAAAATGTTAACATTATGACATCTTTTTTTTTAATGAAAATGTTAACATTATGACATCTTTTTTTTAAATGAAAATGTTAACATTATGACATCTTTTTTTTTATGAAAATGTTAACATTATGACATCTTTTTTTTGATGAAAATGTTAACATTATGTCGTCTTTTTTTTTATGAAAATGTTAACATTATGTCGTCTTTTTTTTGATGAAAATGTTAACATTATGGCATCTTTTTTTTTAATGATAATGTTAACATTATGTCATCTTTTTTTTTATAAAAATGTTAACATTATGACATCTTTTTTTTTAATGAAAATGTTAACATTATGACATCTTTTTTTTTAATGAAAATGTTAACATTATGTCATCTTTTTTTTGATGCAAATGTTAACATTATGACATCTTTTTTTTTATGAAAATGTTAACATTATGTCATCTTTTTTTTGATGAAAATGTTAACATTATGGCATCTTTTTTTTTAATGATAATGTTAACATTATGTCATCTTTTTTTTTATAAAAATGTTAACATTATGACATCTTTTTTTTTAATGAAAATGTTAACATTATAACATCTTTTTTTTTAATGAAAATGTTAACATTATGACATCTTTTTTTTTATGAAAATGTTAACATTATGACATCTTTTTTTTTAATGAAAATGTTAACACTATGATATCTTTTTTCTTATGAAAATGTTAACATTATGTCATCTTTTTTTTAATGAAAATGTTAACATTATGACATCTTTTTTTTAATGAAAATGTTAACATTATGTCATCTTTTTTTTTATGAAAATGTTAACATTATGGCATCTTTTTTGTTAATGATAATGTTAACATTATGTCATCTTTTTTTTTATAAAAATGTTAACATTATGACATCTTTTTTTTTAATGAAAATGTTAACATTATGACATCTTTTCTCTTATGAAAATGTTAACATTATGATCTCTTTTAGACCTCTAAAATATGTTATCTTTATGACATCTTTTTTTTTATGAAAATGTTAACATTATGATCTCTTTTAGACCTCTAAAATATGTTATCTTTATGACAACTTTTTTCTTATGATAATGTTAAGTATGTTGGATGAAAATTTCAAAAATAGTTGATAAATATCTACAACCCAGGAGAAATCATGGCAAAGCAGAGAAATGCAAGCATAACAATTATCCGTGAGGGCAACACGTTTAAATTGAAAACAGAAAATATAAGTGAAACGTGATATTGGCATTAAAATTAATTCAATTTTGATTGCCAGCTAAAATATAACGATAAAATCCGGATTACCCAAAATGCAAATTAATCTTTCCGTCGTTTTGAAATGACAGCGAAATTCGAGTGATTCCAAATTTTTAAAAAATCATGGGAACAAAGCCGCAACTATGTAAACTTAAGACTTTGAGACACATTTGACGAAAGGTTAGAGAGCATCGGTAATATACTTTGCTTTTATCGTGCAAATACAAATTTCATTTCATTTCTCTTTCTCATACTAAATATTTATATGTTTCATTACTTAGTACAGATAAATTTCGATCATATTAATTATTAACAAATTACATTACTGAAATTCATTGCAGCTTCCGGTTTCCTCGTTATTAACATTTTTTCTATTTTGCATTCTACTTCACGAAACATAATACATATCCATTTGATTTTTCCAATGTCATGCAATAAAGGATTACATTTCACGTTATAAAAATTTTCAAAAAAAAACACAACATGCTTTTTATTTCTAGAGCGTATTCTCAATTTCGTGCACTAGTACGAGCATTGAAAAAATATCGGATTGAATGCGATACACTCCGTGCGACCATCTGTGCAGAATTTCCTCGGGAAGTTGTATACGTAGTTACATGAATATCGTCAAATGTTTTATCAAAAACGGCTGGAATTTCCATCAATAATTGTCTCAAGGTAAGCTGAAAATACTGTAGCGTGTTGCTGATGACGCCGCTTTCAGCGGGGAATCCAAAGGGAAGCTATTCGGTGTATAACTATTCGGATAATAACTTTTAGCTTGGATTCTAATACGAATAATGACAATAACAGTCATTACAATGCTTGCACTAAAAGTTATAGAGATATTACCGGCAAAATACTTTTCAAGACGTACAAAGATTATAAATACCTTTCACCTTGAAAAAATTACACAATTACATATGCAATCTCGTTTCTATAAAGATTTAAAAAACTGAGGGAAATAAGTTTTTCAAATCTTAATAAAAACGAGATTACGAGATTAAAAGGGAAATAAAATTAATGAATATTAATATTTCGTGTGTAACGTGCATAGATTTTAAAATGTCTTGAAGGCAATGAAAAGTTCTTAGGTCGATACATCTCATTTTTTTTAAATCTGTGAAAAGTTATGGAAAATACCTGTAGGAATCGTTCTTGACGACGTTTGAAAAAGTGTGTATGTGCGTTTGTATTATGTGAGCGAGTATGCGAGTGAGCTGACGATGTTTACGAATAACGAATGTTTAAATAGTGCGTAGAGAACAGTAAATGAGAAAAGACGAGAATTTCAAGACGAAAGTTTAAGACGCATATTTTTTAAGACGTTTATTTTTTAATTCTATTTGTATCTCCATTTGAATATTATTCTTATTAAACAGTTTATTTGTGCAGTTAATGAATGGTTAAAACCTCCTTTCCACCACATTGCGTTCCCAAAAGAAAAAATCCTATATACAAAGTTCAGAAAACATGAGTTTTGTAAGAACTTGCGGTAGATGTCAAAGATAACATTTTAAATATTCAATTAGTAGGATTGATTTTAAATGTCTTCAACATTATTGTTAGAAAATATAAAAATTGGAAATTGTTAACAATATAACAGTAAATGTAGCCAAACGTATATCAACAACAAGACAAACCTTGTGTTCTGGTGTAAATACTTTAACCGTAGGTATACATTTTGCTTGGGTAAACACTTTCAAACTTTCCTCAAATCATTCACACCTACGTTTAAGGAACTTGAAACTATGCGCGTTGGTTTGAAGCGACCGAGGAGAGGATTCCTAATGTGCTTAGTAATTCATAGAATACCTCATGGGATCGCCAATGGTTGGCATATTGGGGGCAGGCCCATGAAATTTCCCTACCTGAATAACTCTCTGATTATCAATTGGTTGGTCTGCTTGAATATCGAATGTGTGTACTGTCGTTTAAAATATTATAGTTAATAATAATAGCAATAATAATAATGTTAAATTCAATGAATTGATATTCAATAACGAAAGAGACCGAAAAGATCCATAAACTTTGATAAATCGTACATTGACTGCAATAATATTGAATTTTAAGTAAAAAATAACATTGTGCTCAATACACTAGTTTAAATTCTATGAAATATATTATTATTTTGTTCCAAATTTTAATAGATAAACCGTAACGCAATATTTAAAAAATATTTAAAAGACATCACAAATGTCACATTAAAGTTTATCTCTCTTTATCGATATTGTAGGATATTTATTATAAATATACAAGTAACCCTCCTATAACACGATAGATAAGTTCCTAGAAAATGCCGTGTTGTGTGAAACCGTGTTGTACAAACCCAGAACAAGTACAGAGTGGTTACGTTCTGAAAACTTATTAAAAACAAATATTTCTTTTTAAATTCTACATAAAAAACTTAATTTTTATTAAAAATATAAATTAATTTAATGCAACTATAATTTAATAAATTTCTTCATCGTCACTGCTCGGTATAATCAATCGAGAACGTTTTTTTGGTGGAATGATATCGCCTTCAATTTCAGAACTCTTTCCTTCATTTAAAGTTTTTGTATCTTCTTTCTTCTTCAAAAAATCTGCAATTTTACTTTGCTTTCTGGTTCTTACCAGGTCAATGTTAATTTCTCCTTAATATCTTAAAGACGAAAAAGTCATTCTTTGACACACCGTGGCTCGACGCAGACTGCCGATGAGCAGCGTGAAATACTTTTGTTTTCAAGCCACGAAAATGAAATCAAAATAGTTTACGCCACACTGTATCTTTATATACAGACTATAGAAGTACAGTGTTGTATAAAGGTTTTTGCAATTTTCTTATCTTGTTACAGCGAAACCATGTTATACAATGCCGTGTTGTAGAAGGGTTTCCGCAATTCATACATCGTGTTATACCGAAACCGTGTTATAGGATACCGTGTTGTAGGAAGGCTACCTGTACTTAAAATAACATATACAAGTGGAAACTTAGATTTAATGTGAAATAAGGGAACGTATTCTTCTAACACACGCACACTCTAAATAATATAAAATATAAACTATAAAATCCGTCTCATCACGTCTAATTGTTCGTCTACTCTTCTAGTTTCTCTATGCGTCTATTGTCTATAATTCTGTTCGTCCACTCGTCTATAACTCTATTCGTCTATTCGTCTATATACGATCGTCTATTCTCTAACTCTATGCATCTATACATCTATCTACTCTCTTATTCATCTACTCCCTAACTCTTCCACTCTATAAGTCGTCCACTGTCGAACTCTATACGTTTACTCTATATCTCGTCTACTTTTGAACTGTTCTGAACTGTTCTCTCGCTCTCGTATCGTTCTCGTGTCGTCGACGTTCGTCTTTTCGTCAGTCAACTGTCCTATGGCTGATCTTTCCAGATCATTCCAGCGGGATTTATAAAATCCTCACAATATCGTTCTTGCATTTAAATAATTAGTTGAGAATACCGGCAATTTTATAAAGTGGCCGTAATAACGTGTAGCTTAATTCGTTTATAAATCATAATTTCTGTAATATTATTACTTGATTTAGTACAATAAACCCTCCGCTATTTCATAATGTAGATTCTTTCATAACGAAGTACTTAGCGCATGAAATTACATTCCTTTTGCAAACCACGTTACGCATGAAGTACTTGTAATATATGACGCTCGGCTTTCAAAATACCACGTATTTTTCATCGTCTCTGCCCCGTCGACCAAACTGAATGAAAAGTTATATATAAGCACATTAATGACCGACCAACGCTTTCAAGCCAACTAAATTTGTATTCTTTCATTTGTGAAAAATATTTCAATTATCTCGTATAGATTTCGTGTTTGTAGATACCATCACTTTTAAATGTAGCAAATTCTTCTGAATTAAATATTTCGATTATGAATGTAACTAAATGAAAGTTTAATATGAAGCTACGACAGAGAGATCTCAAAATAATAATTTAAAAATACAATGAAGTGAGGAACTGAATTTATACTCTTACTAAATAATTGCGCCAGAAACTGTAGAGATTTCACAAATGTTAATAATAAATGAGCAATAGCTTTATGAAAGTGCAAGTAGGATCTGATGGTTGATTGGTAAATTAAATTTTCCAAGAATGTTATTTTCAAATATTTTCATCTCTGTTCCACTTCATATTCCTGCATTTGAATGTTTTATTAAATTTTCTATAGTCGTTAAATGTTAAGTATTTTTCAGTTAAAACAATTTTTCAAATGTATTCGTTCATAAATCAAATCTTCTCTATCCGCGGATCGAAATACGCGTAGAATACGTGTACATTTTTGGCACCAGAAAATTGAATCTTCTTGAGCTGGAAAATAAAGGTTGGAAGATGTCACAGAGAGAAAATAACAGTAAGAAACGAATAAGAAACAGAAGGAGTACATTGTTTCGGTGTCTATTCTTTTCTCGAGAAACATTCTCCAAAGAACATGTTCCCTCGTTATAACAAAGACGCGAAACGAATTGGAGCGACCGTTTTCAAGACTTATGTCAGCTCATTTTATCTATATTGTATTGTATATCGCAACATATAGCTCAACGCAATGCGTGCAATATAACGAAACACTCATTCCAAGAATTTTTAAATATATTTTTGCAATACAATTCAATGAACAGAGTTTCTAAATTTATTTCTCATGTATCGAAAATCTTACTACTGTTCTCACGGAAAATACAGTTCAGAAAAGTGGTAAATAATTACGCATATATGTAGTAAACATTTTAAGACTAGATCTGTAAAGCAATCAAAAATCCTGGTTCCAAATTTACCTAAAAAATTTCGAAATTTCCTAAAACTGTTACTTCATTTCTCCATACCTACTTTGCTAGACATAAGCAGCTCTATAATTTAATACTTTTTTACAGTGTTATCTCCTTTCTTTTAATATATTTATTAATTGTCTTTGAATGCAGAACAAAACTAATCGTACGTAATAACCGATACAGAGTAGGTAACAGTGCAATCGATTTTTAATAAAGATAGTCCATTGTTCTATAGATCATATAAGAAACAAAATGTCTATTATTTTCTTAACCGTTTTCTTACAAGGAAAGAAGTTTCTAGGCGCAATAAAACAAATAAGTTTTATATCAGTTTGATTTATCACCCGTAAAAACATCTATAATCATTGATGATTAATGACAATAACGTTGTAGTAACGTTCGACAGTGTTAATAAACAACATAATACCTCTGACATCCGCTTCATACAGAATTCCATTAAACGCTATCAAAGTGTCTCATTATACATCGATCTCCTAGTATTTCTACACGTAATCGGTATATCGATCATATGCACATGCTGTTATCGAAGGATGAAGCAGTATTATCGTACACGATAGAGTGTTGTTTCACGAACAATGTTAGTATAAAATAACAGTATGCCGATGCTATAATTTTAATTATGATTTTTGATTGTGAAATTATGTGGTCCTTTTTGGAAGATAGTTTACAAATTTCAACAATTACTTCCGTTTTGACAATATGAAACGAAAGAATGGAAAGAGCAAGAAGAGCGAAAATAGTAATAGGTACTCATGGAGTCTATGAGGATGGCCAAATCAAAGGAAATTATTAGATACCCATATTTTTACAAAAATTCTACAACTTTGTAGAAGAGTCATACACCCTCTGTCCCAAAAGTAACCGAAATGGATTTAAATAAACATAAGTACATCAGAATAGTTGACAAAAATCATTTTAATAACTCGAAATATTCTCCTCCAGCAGAAATACAACGATTTGCGCATACAAAAAGTCGATCAAATGACTTTTTTATGTCGCTGACTGAAATGATGCTGAGGTTGCTCGTCGTTGCCGTCGAATGTCTTCGGTAACTTCTTAAAAACGATTGTAGCTGGAGATCAGACGTGGTGTTTCAAAAATCACATTTTTTTGCCTCAATATCGGCACTATTCATCCGATGTTGCTCCCTGTGATTATTTTTGTACCCAATACTGCATTTAGTGATGAAAGGAAACCGTTATGCATCAATCAAAGACATTCAACGGTCAACGACGAACAACCTCGGCATCATTCCAGTCAGCGACATAAAAACGTCATTTGATGTACTTTTTGAATGCACAGATCGTTGTATTTCTACTGGCGGAGAATGTTTCCAGTTATTAAAATGATTTTTGTCAACTGTGCCCATAATTATGAAAGTGGTCTAAGTCAAAATTAAAAAAACAATTAGTTTATTAGTTATTTCACACCGCATTATTATAAAGTAAATTAATTCAATGTAATTTTTATGATATTATCAAAAATGAACCATTAGATAGTGGTTGTAGTTTCAACATTATATGGAATTCATTTAGTGTTAATTATGAAAGTGGACTAAGTCAAAAATTTTTTAAAATTATACAAACATACCCTCAAACTTTTGCTTTCTGGTCATTCCTTTCAACCGAATGACCGTGATTTTGGGTTGATAGAAATGGAAATAAGAAAAGTAAATTACTTATACAACCCTGAGCCTTATTATGTATTGATAGAAAAGTGTAGAAGAAGAAATACATTTTCGGTAAAACGAATGACGTAGTTGGATTTTATTTCAACGAAACCACTGGAAGAGTCAACGACAAGAAGAGGAAAAAATACCGCGGGCGAATATGTCTCTTCGCTGCAAATTCAATGGATGAGATTCTTGCAAAATAAACGTTACAAGATGTTCTATAAAACTTCTTTAGATGATTCTAAATTCCACGTTTTGGATCTTTCACCTAAAAGAGGGAGACCAAAAATATACGGAAGTATTAACCCTAGATCGCTAACCTTATCTTTCGACGCTTAACACTAACCTTCGTTTCTTCGACTACGGTGTTTACAAAAGGGGTTAAAGGGAATTATTTAAATAAAATTTAAACATGTTTTTTTCTATTATTAAATATAGGTATTTATTTATTACGATAACGGTAACTAATATGGCATACTTATTAAATCCGTGTCGTCGAATCGACGAAGGTTAGTTATCTAGGGTTAAATTACTTCCATTATACACCACTAGACCAGTAACGGAAGGAAAACATAAAGATATTATGTGTTTACTATAATACCATACATCCCTCAAGCTTTTCAAGAACATTTTAAGAATCTTAAAAACTCATAATAATAAAAGCCTAAAATTATAAAAACGGATTACTTTTTAAAACTAATTAATAAATGTTCATGAATTATTTCATTAAAATTATTGTTTCTAATAAAACTCGTAGTTTTTTATTACTTTAAGTTATTTATATGACATTTAATTAATTTTGAAAATGGTCTAAGTCAATTCAAACTTTAAAAACAACATTTCCGTATGCAATTCACGAAAAATTTCATATTCATAACAAATTTACATTAATCAAGACTACTAAAATTCTAAATTAAGATGTTGCATAATATAACAATATTTTTTAATTCAATCAAATGCAACTCATTCAATATCTCGAAACAAGAAATATATGACTTAAACCACTTTCATAATTATGGGCACAACTATTCTGATGTACTTGTGTTTATTTAAATCCATTCCGGTTGCTTTTTGGGACAGAGGGTGTAGAGTAGATATTCTATGTCCATCTTATAAAACATTAATTATCGAATTGATCATCGTTTCTATCTCTTATGTTCTCTTTTTCCAAAGCACTTATTTAACCCTTTCACAGTTTGATAAAATTACGAATTCTGGCCCAAAAAATGACTAGTTTTTTTTTATGTTCGAGAACACTTTGGCATGCAAACTAAACCACGTCTCCTTCTTCAGTTAGAATAACCTTAGAATAGACTTACAATTAAATATCTTTGTTAGACTAAACGGGATAAATCGTTTAACCCTTTCAGGCGGCGGCCGCGCGACGATCTGTGTGTACGGCTGTTGACTATAATCGACGTAATTTATATATAATAGATATAATTTATAGTTTAATATAATAATTTAATGTCTAAGTACCCCAAATTGTATTTTTACTTATAATAATATAATAGCAAAATTTGTAAATATGTAAATAACTGACTACCGCGGCGCGGTGACCCGTTCAGTGGCGTCACTCCAGCGGAGCGGACTGCCGTAAGGAAAGGGTTAATACTTGACGCTCCGCCCGTGACTGTCACGGGATAAGTTGTCAATGGGTTAATATATTGAAATTTAATAGATTTAACACCTGTGGTAATACAATTAAGTGAAACGAATTGATATCTGCACCTATCCCTCAATTTACACGGATGATAAATTCTTTTGAGGACCGTGTAAATCGAAAGTATCGTAAAATTTGAATAATTCTTCGTTTCATGGGAAAATAAAAGTGATTTTTTAAAACCATATGAAAGTGAAATCATGCAAAAAAGTACCGTGTAAATCGGGGGATAGAAGTATAAAATTTAACAATACCTAACCATTTTACTATTATCAGTTTCATTTCGAAGTTTATGTTATAGCAGAAACATAAATTGATAAATTTTGGCTTGATGAATTTCAGCTATTTAATGCATAACTATTGCACACGTAGTTATAAAAGAGAGTTTAGGACGACGAACTGACAAGACAAAAGTTCTATAAATACGGAGAAGATATTACTTCACAAAAGGAATATTCGCAATTCCTGAAATGGTTGAAATACTTTTAAAACAAGTGGTGGACATTATTATAATTAAAATTCTTAATTGAATCTCCATCTATATATGATAACTGACAGAAGAACTACGACATATTAAAAATTCCATCAAAATATTCCCGAAATTGTAACCGATACTGATATTCCACGGAATCAATTTTAAATAATATTCTATTGTAACCTTTAATAACCAAAGCATGGAATTTCACAAACAAAATTCTTCTACTCTCTTAGATCGAACCAGTGGAATTTCACTGGTTCACCAGTGGAAACTCACTTGTTTACTAATGATACTCACTGGTTCCGGCAGTGATCTCACTGGTTTACCAGTGAATTACACTCGTCAGCATATTCAAAAATAAAACACAGCGCATGGCGCTGCGGCAGCGGACGCAAATTTCACTGGTTCGCCAGTGAGATTTGTATTCACTGGTTGAATCAGTAAAATCTCACTGGTTCGATCTAAGAGAGTACGCTACGTTGCTAACTCTCTCTAACTTTCCAAATACCGAAAGGTGATGAAAAGGATATCACTTTCCAATAATGTTATTGATAAATTACCTGATACAAATGAAAATTCGTATTTTAAATAAAAAATGAAAAAAAAAGAAAATTCCACGATGTAGCTAGCAGAAGGGAAAATACTCGGGTAAAATCAAGTTCCGTTGAAGACGTTACTGAAAGCGACAAACGTCTCGTGCGATTTTTCAGCGTATAGTTAGGCGAAAGCCCTCCAGGAAGAAAACTAGAACTCTGAGATCTTGCAGGAAAACTATGTTGAAGAGTACACAAAGCGACAGGCTTGTAACGTTAACAAACAATCTAGAGAAGGGAGACCATGGAAGGACCGACAGGCAAAGCTGTCGGGGTCGACAGCATTCAGGTCAACGGGTTGATTACTTGTAATGCAGTTACATCCCCTGAGTGCTATAACAACCCTAACCAGTTCTATGACTTAGATTTATACGTCCTCATACCTGTCGTGCTTAATATCCGCATCGTATGAATTATGTTAAATGCAAGGACATCATGTCTGAAGCCATCGGACATGGTTCGACAATTATACACTTTATGAGAGAGGCAAAACAGAAAAATGTAAATGTGTAACTTAAAATAGAGAGTGTGCAATAAAATGTTTTTATTGGTTGGATTTTCATAGTAATTGTTCAATGGATCATTTATGAGACGGCACAATTATATCAATTATTTTTATTGAAACGATTTCGGTTGAATGGCTTGGGATATTTTATTAAAATTCGAAAATTTGAAATGTGTCATGTTCTATAGGCGGTGATCGATGTGTATTGATTTGTGGCTATTACTGGCAGGAAGTGTGAAATTATTACATTCTCTGATATAACGTCGACCTTTTTGAAATATGTACATTCAATTGATTCTTAATGTTAATTGAATTTTGGAAATTACTATTAATAGTATGATTAAATAATTATCATCCTTTATGTCATATCATTTTTTCTGTACATAATATGATTGGATTTTATCAATATACCTAGTATTTTTACTGGAAAAATATAACATTGGAGATAAATTTGATTTCATGAAATAGAATTATTAGAATTCAACCCTTGAACAACGGCGCATTCGTTTTTATTATCTTCGTTACGCAACATTGTTGGCTTCTGATTTTTTATTATTATTTGAGCTACGTGAAAGAGTTGAAATTTAATGGTATCATATGGCGTACAATAAAGTGCACGTTATTAATACGAACTACGTGTTTTAAGGATTTTAAAATATCTGCAAATATTAAAACATTCTTTAAAATAATACAAAATGAATATAAGCATGGATTAAAAATGTACACTAGTGCCATTTAGCACCAGAAATACAATCATTTTTTATTTTATCGTAAACGTTACTTTTCAATTTTCCATTTACAGAATTTCATCACGATCCAGCAGAACTCTAATTAAATAAAAATCAGAACGTTCTAAGCAGAAAAATCCATATCCACATTTTTCCTTTATTACCTGTTCTTCCTTCTTAAATCCACCAAGCTTACTTATATTTCATGAAGCTTTCAACATTGATAATTACATCTACTAAATTATATAATTTTTTCTACATCCTCTCCACCAGTGTAAAGAAATTCATGTAATTTCTTCTTTTCATAGCCAAAGATAAGAATTTAAATAAATTCTCGTTTCAATAAAAATAACTAACATTATATCCAAATTACACTCCAAATTATATCAAAATTATGCACTGCAAAAAACTGTTCAATAACCGAAAAATATGAGGAAATATAAATATTCATGCACTCGAAAAATGCTTCAATAAAATTGATAACCCTTATAATTTTTCCCATTCAACAAATAATCAAATGACACATTGGAAAAATAATTAACTACGAGAAAAGACAAATCGTGGGTGTTACGAATAAACTACAAGAAAAAATAAGTCGCGCATATTACGAATTAATTACAAGAAAAAAATATCACGAATCAAATTCAAATGATAACTATCTCTTCTCACTTCAACCATGTTGTCACAAGCAAACAAGATCATAAGACGTCTTCGAATTCATTAGACTAAATTCGACTTATGTGTGGTACTCACGATTCTATCGTATAACCGGGTCTTGTAGCATCAGTGGCGAGATAACGAGTAGTTTGCGGCTGCGAGTAATAACGTCTGCTCGTCAAAAGGGGTACCAATTCGACACCACCAGTCAATTCGTACACCTGAACTTCCTCGTTGTAGCGATTTCTGGTAGGTTGGGCCGACTGTGAATCTAAAGCTATATATGAGAAAGCAGAAGTGACCCAGAAACGGGATGCTAGCTTGCAGTACCAAGAAGTAAATAATGATCTGCTGCGTTTACCTGGCTCTGCCTTATCATGAAAGAACTTGTTCGTATCAGCGATAAACGAAGGATTAATGCCTCTTCTGTGCAGCTTTTGGATCGTCGAGTTACTCGTCCACCCCTGAAAAGAATTCAAAGGCGCTCTTTTAAATTAGCTTATTAAAATCTTTCCTCTCCGTTAGCTTTTAAGTGAATTAAAGTGATTCGCTGTGTAGCTTTGAAACTCAATACCCCGCCCGAAATTTGAGGAATCATTCATTAATTATAACGGTTTTCGATACTTAAAAGTGTACTGGAACTTTGACGGAAGTTGTTTTATTTTAACGATGGATAAAAGAGTTATCCATATTGATTTCTTTGATGTTGCATTATGAAAAATATGTATATATATACATACACTACGGGAGAGAGGATAAAATGTGACGATTAACAATTTATTGTTTCATATTTTGTATACGCATATCATGCAATTATAGAGAATACAAAAGATCGCGATGTACAACGGATAGTTTTTTGTTGCACTTTAAATATGCTTGGATAAAATAACTGTACATGTAACAAAATAAATGGCAAACATACTGGATGAATGAAAAGTCGTCTAATGCATTTTAACGAAAAGAATTTCTCCGCAACTTACCATCGTACACGAGTTAATGAATATCGATCATCTTAAACGAAACCTTTATTGATACCAATAAATCTTGACAACAGACATCAATCAAGTGAAAGTTAATATTTATAGTTCTTTAGAATCCATCAAAGTATGATCGATATTTAACCTAAACGATCAATATTTCTTAAAAATAATAATACAAAACTTCAAAACACAAGAGACCCATATAAACTCACACTGCTTCTGACAATACGATTCATATTCATCCCCCGTTCTCAACATCCTCGCGATTATTTCTTACGTTACGGTAATCTCATCGACGAAATACTAATAGCGAAGGAAACAATTAATTGAAACCTCGTTAGAAAAATAAGTGTAAGAAGAAAGAAGGGCCTGATATCGTTCCTAAGAAAAATTAATCATTCCATAATCAATAAGCACTTGGGGAGAGGAGGTCTTTCTTAACGCGACTAGTTGGTTCATTCATCAACGTCGGTTTAGTTAGTTGGTTAGTTAAAGCAAAGCTGGTCGGTTTATTATGAGGAAAAACAGAAAACCGTCCATAAATCTATCTACCATAAATCCATGTCGAGCGTGGAGGAGCTCATTGAAGAGAGACAACGTAGCGACAGTGTTACTTTGCCGTATTGCAAAAGAGAGAGAGAGAGAGAAAGAGAAATATAAGTTGGAAAGGAAAGACAAAGGACAAAGACAAAAGGCAGAGAAAGAGTGTTTTGAGAACAAGCTTACGTGCAGGAAGAAGTAAACTTAGCCAAAGTGGAACGCGCTAATAAATTTCAGTTTAAACTTTCCAGGCGCGCTTAGGGAGACGCCCGGAGGATCGTTCAATTAGGTAGTAACGCGCGGCATGGTTATGTGTTTGCCGTTCGAGGATGCTACGGCGGTTAATTAAAAATTAAGAGTTTCGCTCTCCTCGGAGATCGTCGATGCGGCAGAAGCCAGGAGCCAGAAAGGAGGAAGGGGCTTCGATTACGAAGGCGCGTCTCCACGGAAACGTAGCCGCGATCCCGAAAGCACGTTAATAGAAGCGCTAATTTCCACTTCAAACGTCGTTTACCAACTCAACCCTTCTCTCTCTCTCCCTATCTATCTATCTATCTATCTATCTCCTTTATACAATATATATATATATGCACGTAGAAAAAACTCAACCCGTACCTCCCCTCTGTCTACATCGTGGGCATCACTGCGCGTTAATCCCTATAATAGGACTTTGACGTATACCGAATCCTCGCGGACGAAGAAATCTCCGAGCAACCGAAGCTACGGGACTTATACGAGCAACGTTTACCGGATTCTTGATTAAATTTCGTCCCGGGTTGTTTCACCGAAACGTTTCTGTTTCTCGAGCAGTGGCTGGCCTGTGCTTCTCGGAAGGTGGAACGTTTCTTTCAATCGCGCGCGCATTGCTTCTATGTTTCGACTGCGGAGGCAACAAGAGTCTCTTCCATTGGGATGAAAGAAATTTTTGTGCCGAGAATGTCTTATAATCAGAATGCGAAAAGGAGAAATACCTCGATTTCAAATAAACGGCTTCGATTTCGTTTCCTCTGTTCTCGATTAAAATACTTCGAGTTTTCCTTATCGTTTCTTTTTTCCCTTTTTCTTTTTTATTCCGTAAACCGAAATGGGGAAACGGTTTCAATTGATTTTACGTTAGATAGTGGAAAAAGTTTGGGATATAGATACCGGGGTCGGGTTGCTTAATGTGAATCGGTTTAAGAAATTGTATTTGCGAGATTACTGTCTTGTTATGGATTGCTAAGCTGTTTCTTGCGCGAAATTCATGTAATAAATGAAAAATGGAAGTAAATTACATATAGGGGTTAATTGTTGTTTTGAACCTAATGAATTTTAAATAAGGTTTCTGAAAGTCTAATTAATTTATTACAAATAAATTATATAATATTTTAACAATGAAATTTTAATCTACATTTTTTAATTATTATAAAAGTATGGCTACTCATTCATTTTATTGTGACTGAAACGAATCTTAATACACTTTTGTTGTACATATATTTGACGAATGAGAAATGATGTTAATCTTTTTGTGAAAGACAATAACTGTTAGTTAACCAGAAAGTAAATCAAACCAATACAATCAAAACAGATAGTAAAAAATCATTTATAAATTATATTTAAACCAGTGAAAATGGTTTTGTAAAAAATATCATCTTACTTTCTCAATTTATCAGACTTACGATTCCCAAGTTGATAAGCAACAAAGCACAGACAATATTGATTGAGTATTAGGTGGATCGGAAAGTAATGTCGTTTCTTTAAATATTTTGCTCAAAAATCAATTGATTTTCATCGATCCAGTACTGAAAATTTGTGCACTAAATGGAAAAGGTTGTCGACAATGCGGATGATTATATCATTAACTAAATGAAAGTTGGTTATAAATTTATTTGTTTGAATTTAATATAAAAAAATTACATTACTTTTCGACCCTTTAACATTTTATTATCGCACATTTTAATATTTTTTACATTATCAAAAGTCACAATGGAAAATGTGAGCGAAAATTTACAACGATGATATGATAAAATGTTCCTACAAAATATTCATCCGATGTAATGTAACTACGAGCATAAAGCCTGGAAGTTTCCGATACAAGTTTTGAGTCCAACCAGACAGGGGACACTTCCTATTCACTCTGTAATTTCGCCGTTGTTCCGGTTGGTTTCTCCATAAGAGGCTGTTGTGCCTTTCAGCGTACAATTATGTAGAAACCAATTTCTGAGGACGTAACTAGATACTGCTCTCTCTCTCGTCTCAGCCTCGGATATTTAACGAAATGAGAAAAGTTACGTTCATAAAATACAAACGTGAATTTAATATCACATATGCAAAGTCTATGCACAAAAAATAAATGATGATACTTCAGTATGTACTAAATGAATTCGTCTGTAACTTTAAGGGTGTTTGCATGCGTGTAAAAACTTTACAGTATTATAAATATATGCAGGGTGAATGAGTAGCAATATTTACAGTAATATGTTATTTAATGATATTAGGAAAAAATAGTCCGAGTAAAATGTAACATTTCATGGGTTTAAATAAACAGAAACTGAATGCAATGCAAATCATGCAAAAATCTCATTTGTATTCTTGTTTGAGAGATTAACCCTTTCACTACGAAGTACTCTTCCGCAAGCTTGTGAACACGGCAGGAAACTATTCCGCCACGGACGAATAACTTTTAATGACTAATGACGTAATATAAATAATTAAGTCTTTATCGAAGTTACAACGCATATAATACAGGAAAAATAAGAATTTATAGTATTTAAAAAATATTTAATTACAAGATATGATCTTATAATTAATTCTTCGGATGAAACTTTGTCGGGTGACTATAGTCACCGCTAGTACCCAGCCAATATCACGCGGCGGGTAACTATAGTCACCGGTAGTATCGAAAGGGTTAAACTTCTTGTGCGTATTTATAATTTTTTTTTAACATTTTCTCACCGCTATCATAATTTTTTTGGACTTTTACGTAAGAAAAGGATCTTGCTAACGTTTATCGTGAAGTGATGTCGTTAATGATTTCATACGATGTTCGAATAATAAATGACCGGAAGCAAGGCTAAAATATAGGATGCATCATGCATTTCCCTCGATACAGTGTAACATTCTCACAAATTATTTTTTAATGCACCAGATAACGTAGAAGTTCATATTATCGAGAAAAATGACTCACTCCCTTCAGCAAACTTTGCACTTTACACCTATTAATGCTCTAGTAAATATCATTCTATAATTCTAAATAATGATAACAAACATCTTGCTCCTCGAAAGCCTCCACTAAAAAAAATAAACAAAGGGAAATTAAATGTCGTCCAAATGATACGTGTACATGTAACATTCCATAGCTAGAAGTGGCTATAAGATGGAATTAATCGCGAAGATCCAAGTAACAAGCTAATAATTACTCGGAAATCCTTCTACTTAACGCATCAAGAAGCATGCGTACCATAGATTCGAGGAAGCGCACACCCAGCAACTTGGGATCCCTCCAAGGAACTCCACCAGGACCAGGGCGACCCCAGGGCCGAAGCTGCGCCAACTAAGCACACGGTGGTATAGCATATTAAACAGTTTCCAAGATTCGCTTCTTACATTCGCGGATCACCCTTTCAACCTCCAACACGTCCTTAATATCCTGCTGCTTAGCACCCTTACATTCCACTAATTCTCTCGTGAGACTTTAAACGACCTGCAGTATGATTTCTAATCACTTTGTATGGTTAAAAGATGTATTTAAAAGATTGTTTTAATGCATTCGACTTGAATCGCTATGAAATTGGCGGGGCAGTCCAGTTTGAGATGGATATTGTACCAATGAAGATATGATACAGATATTACATAAGAAAAATTTCTTGGGGTGAAGTCGGGATCCCTGCTAGGATACATTAGTTGAAAGTGAGATACGATATTGACTATAGTCTTGTAATGTACCGACCCATCGATCAATTAGTAGATACATGAGATGACTTTAGCGAATATTTTGTACTGCGGCTCGCCCAACAGCTGTCGTTTCATAATCATCATTTATTCACTGCCCCAAGTACAGTGTAGTTCCGACAAGTTGGCATCTGGGAGGATGGCCTGTTTCGGCAGAGTCTGATTCGCCAGGCCTCTTGTCACACGTACACGAAGGTACTTGACATTCTACCTCGCGATTCGTTAAAAGAGCTACACATACAAATTGAACTAGAAAACAAAGAGAGAGAACGCTGCAGATCGGAGCAAGGGAGACAACGCGATTTGGGTGACGACAGTGAGGACATCGGCGTGGCCACCAGATTTCTAAAATCTCTATAGTAAAAACAGGACAAACTTCGGCAGAATTACACCCACCACATGGGGAGATTCTCCTTGACGAAACAGAACGCGCGACGAGAAAACAATATAATACAATGTCTCGCTCCTCCAGCCAAACTAATAAGAATACAGGTAGCCCTCCTACAACACGGTATCCTGCAACACGGTTTCGCTATAACACGACTTATAAATTGCGGAAACCCTTCTACAACACGGTTTCGCTGTAGCATGATAAGAAAATTGCAAAAACCATTATACAACACTGTACTTCTATAGCCACTGCGTGGCTTGCCATCTTAACCCTTTCCTTACGGCAATCCGCTCCGCTGGAGTGACGCCACTGAACGGGCTACCGCGCCGCGAAGTGTGCACTTTGTTCGTCAGTAGTCTTCGATATTCGGACTAACGTTTTTCAACGCCACTTTGTGATTGTCTTGTATGTACACTTTTTTAAGAGCTACATAACAACTGTTTCATCGTATTATAGGAAAAACATGAAAATGAGTATATTGTATGAATATTCAGTTATTTACATATTTGCAAATTTTGCTCTTATATTATTATAAGTAAAAATGCAATTTGGGGTACTTAGACATTACATTATTATATTAAATTATACATTATATCTATTATATATAAATTACGTCGATTATAGTCAACAGCCGTACACACAGGTCGTCGCGCGGTCGCCGCCTATAGGCACCCGTAATGAAAGGGTTAAAGATACAGTGTGGCGCAAACTATTTTGATTTCATCTCCGTGGTTAGAAAACAAAAGTATTTCACGCTGCTGATCAGCAGTCTGCATACATTTACGGTGTGTCAAAGAATAACTTTTTCGTCTTTAAGATATAAAGGAGAAATTGACATTGACCCGGTAAAAACCAGAAAGCAAAGTAAAATTACAGATCTTTTAAAGAGGAAAGAAGATATAAAAACTTTAAATGAAGAAAAGAGTTCTGAAATTGAAGGCGATGTTATTCCACCAAAAAAACGTTCTCGACTGACTATACTGAGCAGTGACGACGAAGAAATTAATTAAATTATAGTTGCAGTAAACTAATTTATATATTTTGCATTTATATTTTTAATAAAAATTAAGTTGTTTATGTAGAATTAAAAAAAAGATTTGTTTTTAATAAGTTTTCGGAACGGAACACCGCTTTTTGTACTGGCTCTGGGTCTCATACAACTCGGTTTCACACAACACGGCATTTTCTAGGAACTTATCTACCGTGTTATAGGAGGGTTACCTGTATTTGAATGCTACGACTTTGTCGAGTGCTTCCTTTAAGAGGCTGAGCAAGTGGATTCCAAGAAACAAAATGGTGCGCATAGGCGGTTGAAAGCGAGAAGATCCGCCGCCGAGATGCCAACTTGTCCGAGCCGCACTGTACAAACATCCTGTTTTTCCATCTCGACCTTTCAGCTGCCTAACACAGTCACCGCTCCTTACTCATCTTCGAAATCACTGTTTCAAGTTCAAAATCTCACTTCTCATTTTTGACCTACGAGTTGCATCCACTGTTATCACCACACCCACTCCTCTTCCAACCTCTTCTAAGAACCAGATGTCTCTTTCCAACAGTGTTTACTACTAAAGTGTCTTTAAATCTCTTAGCGCTCATTAACCAGTACTCATTAAATACCTCATAAATAAACTCATTAACTAATCATAAGTCCTTCCTAGTTCAACTAATTGTGAGAGTCATCTGCAAGTTCTATTCCAATTTTAAATTCTAATTCTAATTCAAAACTCTTACAAATCGTCATGAGATTCAATTCATTCGTAAATCATACTCAATCGCTGTTGATCCGAGTCAAGATATTTAATATAAAACTATTGAAAGTACAAGTCCTCGTTTCTTGGCTCATCCTGGAAACTCGAATAACTCTATTCGCTGTTACAGTCATTATAATTAATGTTGTATACTATTTTTGTTTAATCTGTTCGTAATTGGAGTTGATAGTCGACAGTAATTAATTGCACGTGTATGGTCATACGTCA
This sequence comes from Cerceris rybyensis, assembly GCA_910591515.1. Lineage (NCBI taxonomy): Eukaryota > Metazoa > Arthropoda > Insecta > Hymenoptera > Crabronidae > Cerceris > Cerceris rybyensis. The sequence continues at coordinate 13,375,465 of OU342789.1, read as the reverse complement.
ATTATAGTCACATGTTCGTTTTTGTTTGTATAACTGTTGCAGCGCTTTATAGACTAAATCTAGTTCAGACTATATATGTGCATCACGGTCTGCTGTCGTTCTAAAAAAATATATAACAAATGACCCACCAAAAAATTGACAACTTGATACGTATATCCTGAAAAACTAAAAAACATCTGACCTACATATACTTGTGTTCGTTTAGGTATTTCATCCGATTTGTCACTTTAAAATATACTCGCCTTTCAATACTGTGTTAAATATTGAACTGAATGAACACAAATATACTTCTACAGTTATCCAAAAAATTAATTCTTCAAAAATATACTTTCACTTACAAATAAAAAGATATAATGTTCTAGTAACAACAAATATTACAACAAATTTTTTGATAGACTATTACATACAAAATGTGGAGATACAATTGTTCCACGTGATTTTTAAAACTTGAAATTCAGCGTTAACAACACTCCCTTTGAGATTCAGTAAATTTCGATGTCTTGTGCTTAAATTCGAAAATATCACGATAAACGTACGTTCGGAAATTTTTTTTTTCGGTACCAGGAAAAATCGAGTTTCTCCCAACGAAGGCAGGAGAAACGTTTCTAGCTCTACGTGATCGGAGAACGATACTTCTAAAGCTTCAACCGGAAGCAGGTAGAACACCCGACTATGCTCTGGCGTTCTCTCTTTCTCTATTGACGTTATTGCTACGGGAAAGATGTTTTACGTTTGGTGTACAGGGAAAATCCATTACGAAATGCTTCTTCTGCCCCGGTATGAGCAGTACTCGACAAATTCAAGCTATTTAGTCACGTTTATATTGTAATTTTCTCCCGGAATGTATGATACTCGTGTAGTAAACTGAGTGAATTTTCCCATACGGTCGTTTCAACTGCAAAAAATCTGCAGACTGTGAAGATATCCTTCTACTCGCACTTTCAAAATGCGTTTTTAGAGAATTTGATGTTCAAACATCGGAAGGGATTGATTAATATACACGATTGTAACGGCGTGATATTATTTTTGTATTTTTTGTTACTTATATATTTACCAACATAATTGCTATGTGTTTATATAATTTAACGAGAGATAGCTTCATTTGTATGCAGAAATATTAAGTAGTAGATATGACGATCGTTATTGACTTATTGTTACATTCATTTCATATTATTGTAAGAACCACCGATTTTTCCTTTTATACAGGGTGTCCCAGTCGATTTTGACATCTTAAATATTTCAGTATTGTGGAATGTAGGAAAAAATGTTTCACAGGAAACTTAAATGGTATCGAATGGGGCATAATCTGGTGTCATTAGCTTTCCGTAGGTGGACGCGTCAAGGACATATAAAGGACAACTTTGTTTTTTTAAATGGAATGAGGTACTTTTTTATGCATCAAGCGATACAGATAGGCATTCTTTATAAAAAAAGTATTGACCTATGTATGTCGAAAAGCTAATAGTTTAGGAGATATTTGAATTTAAGTAATTCTAAAATTCATAATTACATTAGCGTTCATTTACAGGTAAGGTTCAACATAACGACCGTTTGCATCGCAGCATGTTTGAAATCGATGAAGTAAGGACTGGCCTACGTTATTTAATGAGCGACTGATATTTTACCACATTGATCGATAATGTGCTGCTTCATATCACTCACTTTAGTTGAAACTTTCGCGTTTTATCCTTTAAGTAGCCCCATAAGAAAAAATCAGGCGGCGTTAAATTAGGTTACGGACAAATAAACAGAGGTCACGTCCTACTGCGGCAGGAATGATGCCTTTGTATTTAGATTATGTATACTGAAATATCTCCTTAACTATTAGCTTTTCGACATACATAGGTCAGTACTTTTTTATAAAGAATGTCTAGCTGCATCGCTTGATGCATAAAAAAGTACTCCATTCTATTTCAAAAAACAAAGTTGACCTTCATATGTCCTTGATGCGTCTACCTACGGAAAAACTAATGACACCAGATTATGCCCCATTCGATACCATTTAAGTTTCCTGTGAAACATTTTTTGCTACATACCACAATACCGAAATATTCAAGATATCAAAATTGGCTGGGACACCCTGTATATAATAATATAATGATATATTATGGGCGTATATAAATATTTTCTGATAAATACAATATATAATTATTTCGTTTTGTGCCAATAATACAAATATTAATAATTATTTCCCGCGATGTCACTCTTTTAGGAGTGTTCCCTCGACGATTGCCACAACGTCGACTCTCTGACGACTATATATCGACTCTGTGACGATTATTCAACGACTGCCTATCGACTCCCTTTCTTATATTGTTGGGTCTTTCGAGATCCTCCTTTCCCCGAAAAGGCCCCGTAGGGGTGAGGGTCGTCTTCCTCCCCCGTTGGAGGAATTGTCCCCTTGACGAAATCCAGGGATGAGAACGCCTTGCTGACGCGGGGTCTTACATTATAAATAAAGAATACTTCCTTCGTAGTAATAATTAACCCTTTGGAAAAAATAATAACGTGTGATACTCGTGGAAAGGTAAATGCAATAGAAAATCTTGAAATCTTTCAAACGCTATAATAATTGAAAGCATTAATAGTACGTGATACTATCAAAATTACTTATTCAATTCATTTCCGAATTCTTACTCATACAATCACAGAAGAAATCGTAGGTCAAGTCGTTAATGGCAGTTTATGAATTCCATTTTGTTACAATGTTGATAATGAATATTTTCTCCCGATTGTAATTCTTACTTTTTAGATTCTAATTATGAGAATGAAACACCTTACTAAACGTGTTATAATTTTTTTAAAAATTCGTCACAGTTTTATAACATTTAATTATTAATATGATATACAACCGGTGACAAATACCGAAGTCGATTAAGTATAAGTCTACGTAGCAGTGCAAAGTATTTAAAGGCAAAAATGGGCTAGCACATGAAAAATTCTTCATTTCAATATCAACACTAATATTTTAATTTTACTCCAGCAACAGCGCGACATCCCCGTCTCGAAACTCCAGTGTCATCTCTGAGATGGCACGTGCTTATCTTTGTTTGCCTAAGTTTTTTGCAATCGAAAGAGCTGCTTGGCGAGACGGATTATGCGTGCACGAGTATACACGTCATATTGTTTGATCATGCAAATTTTCAACAAGTTTCAACAGTTTCAGCGGTTTTGGGAAATTTTACGTTTATTCCCCCAACATAGCAGAGACCATGTAACAATAAAAATGGTTTCAAGTTGCTTACCCTGTGCAGTACAAAATGCAACGCGAGCAAGATATTCGGTACCAGTGGTAATAATATTAAAAGTTAGGTAAAATTGCATTATTTGTCCGTAAATAATATTTCTAAATAACATGTGCTAACATTTAATAAATAAGCATATTTAAAAGATCACAGTCGACTATTTTAGAATAAAACACATGCCTAAGTGTTATGTACAACTTTTAGACGTTCATAATTAATGGCTGTACTGTTGTCTCTTTAACCCTAGATCACTAACCTTCGTCGATTCGACGACGCGGATTTAATAAGTATGCCATGTTAGTTAACATTGTCGTAATAAATAAATACCTATCTTTAGTAATAGAAAAAAACATGTTTAAATTTTATTTAAATAATACCCTTTAATCCCTTTTGTAAACACCGTAGGCGAAGAAACGAAGGTTAGTGTTAAGCGTCGAAAAATAAGGTTAGTGATCTAGGGTTAAATGCGCGTTTAACACGTAAGATAATATTTTACCAACATCTTTTTTCTTTCAAAACGATCTTTCTATTCATTGGATACTTATTTAAATAATATCTCTTTGATTTTATAAATGAAAAATTTTCAGGAAAAATATGCGCAATATTATTTAAATGTTTTAGAAAGAATCATGTGATAAAAATCATTGCATATAGGTACTGTGAATTTAAAACAAAGCAAATATGTTGTAGAGAATCTTAAAACTCATAGAAAAATTTCACAACCGATTTTGAGTCGAATTACTTAAATTCGTTCCGTTATATTAACAGCATGAAATTGGAGTTAAAGAACTTCTTATTAAATTCTTCATAGTATCGTATATTTTATCTTGTCTTAACTTTAATTCACTTTCCGTCGACTTTCTACAATGAAAAGTATCGAAACGTATTTCACTTCTCGTATAATAGAATCAAGTAACTACGTCTTTGTTCTATACGAAATCCGATACCAGCAGTCATTTTATGCACAAACATAATCGTTATCGATTCAATGGCGTGAAAACGTCGTTCCCAATCAAGGACAATTACACTTCTTACCTGCATCGTTACGTATTCAAACGTGGTGGCTGATCGCGCTGTAATACATATTCCATGCACGTAATATCACACAGATTTTATGTAGGAGGTCACTTGAGATATTAATGAATTCCAACGTCATCGAGGTGACAACGATATCGCGACTTTCATCAAGAACCGTACGATAACAAGAATGACTGACCTCCAACCCTCCTACCTGCTTTCATCACGATCCGATCAACCTACGATCGTTTTTACCCCTGTGAAATCGCTACGCTGTCACCCTCGCCGAGAAACTCACACATCATATGTTGCATTTATAACATTTCACGACATCGTAACAAATTTTTGGCTAAAAGTTGATTATCATTACTAACTATACTTCATTGACCCCTTGCCATACGATTTCTTTTGTGACTGCTACCGCAATAATTCAGAATTAAATTGGTAGAATAAAAATTAAGACGTGACGAATAGAAGACGACTTTTTAAGACGAGAATTATAACACGTATATTTTAAGACGTGATTATAGTTATTTTCAGTTTAGTTTTAACTCTAGTTTTACGTGTTATTTTTATTAAATATAGTTTTAGCTTAGTATATCCATTTTATTTTATTCTTCTCCCACAATCGCGTTCCGGAATCCTATATAATTTAACGTAATATTGATATTATAGGCATCATTTTATCCTGTCACGTCTCGCTGGTATTATCAATTTAATGGGTTTTATAAAATTTGAAAATTTCCTATCCATTTTATCACGAGTGTCTCTTGTTATTTCACGGCAAGGAGTTAAAATACTACAGATATGAGAAAGTATTTTCAAGTTTTTCTGAATATAATTTTTTAAACTTAACATCTTGCCGCACACTTTTAATTTGACGATCGTGCTCAGTAACACACACGAAAATATTCCGAATTGTTAAAGCATGAAAAATCGCAAAGAAAACAATTGGTATGTTATCTGAAATGTTACATTTTTTTCGATATATTACTGAATAATTAACAAATAAATGCATTAGTACACTTCATACTAATGATGTTCCTTTTTTTATTAATTACAAATGTGCAGGACGGCTATAGCCATTATTTGCGACATGGTGTTAACTCACACAAAAATTGCTACTATTGTTTGCTTATTGTAGTCTGGGCTATAACAATTAATAGTCACATCACGTAGAAATTGTAGTTTTCAATGCATTTCTAATCACCGACGTTATAATACTGTGGAAATACAGATCGAATGAATGAGTGAGTGACAGAGAGAAAGAGTAAGGATGGCGCGGGGCACGGAGCTTAGATAGAAGGAGAACGATCGACATAGGCATTTTAGACAAATTTGTGTCTATCGAAAATACGGCAAATTAATAATACCTATCCTCACCACCAGGATAGCGTTAATGTCGCAGCGATCCCCTTGACGTCAGAAAATACACAAACAGAGTCATCCGTTTATTGTTTATTCGTGTTGCTTTGAATTTGTTTTTAATGCGTAAAATTTAATAAATTCAAAAAATGGTGAAAGTATGTTGTGTCAAAAATTGTTTAACACGTTGAACGCCAACCGTATTTCGCTAATTTCACTGTTTCTACTGAAGCGAAATTTTTTCTATTAAATCTTTATACAACAGAAACTTGAAAGATACATATGGATAGGTATTCAGCAGACCTTTATCTTTTAAAAACATATATTTAAATATATAGTATGTCTGAAAATTCATAAATATTGCAATTTCAAAGTGACATAAATTTTCATTGAATACAATAGCGCCGGTCACCGGTGACCCCCACGACAGTCAACGTGTTAAGTGGTTGTAAAGCTAATAGAAGTGAAAAAAAAAGTTGAATCTTCGGTAAATATCATTGTTTAAAGCTCCAAAGGTATGTGACATAACTATGACAGTGAAATAAGCAAATAATTAATTATTTTCAATTTTTATTGTAAGCTAACGTTTTAATTTAAAAAAAAAATTATTTATCTATCTTGCTTGGTTAAATGTAAACTAGTTTTTCTGATAACTTTGACCGCTAAATTTGAATAAGGGATCTCCGCGATTGCAGTGCACTTTGTAACGAAACTTTATTTTCCTCACATTTTGTAGACATTTTTATACATTACGATCGTTCTCCTTCTATCTAAAAGCTCCGTGGTGCGAAGTATGGAAGAGGTTTGCGAAAAGACAAAAGACGATAGAGCAATTCCAGAGTTCCAGAGAAGACGCAAAAAAAACGAGAAACCACGCCATTCCTACTGCCCCTTATTTTATTATTCATTTCCGTGTTTACTTATATTTTCTGTCTTTTTTTTCAATCATAATAAATATTGAGTTTGACAATACGTCTGTTTGAAACCGATCCACCATCAAAACAAGTATCCCTACATATATATTATGTTATCATTTTGAAAAAATCTGTCAAAGGTGATAACCATTTGATCTCGATTCCACTACTTGATAGTTAGAGCTTTTTAATTCCGTAGCGTCCTTAATAAAAGTTGTTCTTAACACTAAATATTTTTCAAAGAAACCTTTTACTCCATTAGAAAGAAGAAACCGTGCAAAAATATCGAGCATAATTAATGTAGAATACACAATCAGTATTTCACTGGAATTAATTAGTATTTTAAAAGCTATTTACTATTAATAGGAAGAAGGGGAATTGAGTGTCCCTTGGGTGCTATACAACGACAAAGTTCGAGAATAGACTAACAAAGCAGCTAAGTGTACATATAGGCAACTATCCGAAAGCAGCATAGTATCTTTTTAAAGTTTGCATTGAAAATTGTCCACGTATGTAACTAGTTTCCGAATCACGATCATGGTAGCCTCGAGGTCAGAACTGTTTACGTCACTGGAAACACACACCCTGCAGGAGTAAACGTTTGAACAGGTGTTATCGACCAAAGGGAGATCCTTCTGTCTGCGGATCCTTCTTTATGAAGATGGTAATTTTCGTAATTGCCATGATAATAACGGTTTGGATAATATCCTACTTTGTGAGTAGCATGTATTTAATTAGTGGAAATGGCAACGGGCCTAGTTTCAGTAACATCCTTTTACATCGACATCCTTGTCCTTCATATATTTTTATCCATTTTTCACGTTGAGGTATAATATTATACGTGACTGAATTTTACTATTTCAGCGGAAGAATTATTGTCATAGCAATACAATATCCCGTTGACAGTTTCCATTTCAATTGACACTCATACTCCTTTATTTATAAAGTATTTAAACTTAATTGTTTGATAAGCTATTTTTTACTTCATTTACGTTAATTAGATTTGAAGTGGCAACTCACCGATATATTGTTTGTTGTGGCGTTTTAAAAGAAACTAGCTTATTAAAAGAAATAATTTTTAATATAATTTTTATGAGCTAGAGATGTTTATATTAAGGCGTCTTTTAGAGATACAATTATTGGATATCTTATATTATAAATATTAGTAGAAATAACTATCTTTTTTTTAAAACTAGTTGTAATAATATTACAATATATGTTATAAATGAAATAATTGTAATATATGTTATTCAGTATCGCGGAATGCGCTCATAATTACTTAAATTTGCGGTGTAATTTTTGTATATGTAGAAAATATTTATGTCGTCATTATGATAATCAATATTATTACTGTCTCCGTCGTGTAAAATAATATTTTCATACGCGACTCATGGAATCGTCATCACATTTAGCTTCCTGTTTATGGTATTAAATATTGAAAATATTAAATGACATGGAGTATTTATTAATTACAGGCATCTCACATCTTCTGTAAATCAGAGTATTAACTGAAATTGATATTATATAATATTTAAAATCACATTTTCCGTTAATTCCTGTTAACGTTACTAATTGTTAAATGATCAAAAACATGCCAATATTTAGCATTAAATTCTTCTCATCATGCCGTTGCAGACGTAGTTAATTTTCAAATACAAATAATAAATCGGTTTAAGTGATACATACAAATAGTTGAATTCTGTCGGAGAATTCTCGAACCAGAAATCAAATATTGAATTAGTCCTTACTTTCCTTCTACGACTCATCATGTTGGAAAGATTTACTAACATCTCATCTAATATCAAATGAGAACTTACTTCTTTGATGTAGATGCAAGGGATACACTAAACTAATCCTCCTATCCGTCATAATTTCGTTGAAAATGCAATAATATTGTTAACTTTTTCAATCAAGAACCACGAAAATGATAAATGTACCATATTTCCTTGGAGTAATATTATACAGTGTTGGATACCGACCTAATTCTTTACGATAATATACCTAAATATTACTAAACGTGATTCAGGTTCCAAACGGGAATTTTCGTCACCGCTTTTCCTACAAAATATGTTTTGAAGACCTTTAGTCTTATTGAAATTCATCGAAAAAGCGATCGCCCTTTTGAAGCCTTACTCACGAGAGTTTTGAGTCATCCGAATCTTCCATCACACTGTTCAAAAACCTTTAAAAGATCGATCTTATTAATAAAATAAAAAAATAGCCAAGAATCGCTGACAATCCGTATCTCGTAACGACGTTACCTTAAGTTTATTGAAACTCCGACCGGAAAAGTAATATCTTTGAAAATAAAGTGGTGTAAACGATTCACGGAGTAAAACAGCAGTTAATTTGCATAAGTGATAAAGCAACCATAATCTAAGTAATTTCAGGTAGTTTCTAGTGCGAATAGCCATCGTAAATCAGAGAACAGAGACGGGAAGGAGAAGCTCATAAAAAAATCACATAGGAGAAGAACAGAGCCTAAAGAAGCAGGAGAAAATCAAACATGGGAAGGTGTAACTAATAGGACTAGAGAAGATGGATGTAAGCGATAGAGGAAGAGAAAACATGGGACTGAGTGAGTGAAAGTGTATAGAAGGATGTGCAAAGATAGAATAGTGCGAGCATGTGAATGCGAGCTAGTGTAAACGAGTAGAAGTTTGCCTAAACCTATGGGAAAAGGATTATAAAGGGGAAAAATAACATAAAATAGTAAATTTATTTTAATACTTACTCATTATAAGGATAACTTCAATTTGAGAAGAAACAAACTGAAATATGTGTAAATAGAAGAAAAAATCCTTATGGAAAATAAAATAAAGTATTTAATATAATATTGTTACGAAAATGTTACGAAGCTGTTTTCAGTGATTCAATGGATTACACGGGTCAACACAAAATTTGACTTTGACTTTAAAGTATAAAATTTCGATAGTTTAGGTCGTAATTAGACGAAAAAAAAATATATGGCATGAAAAAGTTTGCTTTTGTATCTAGAAGACTATATAACAAAATGCATCAGCATCATATTTACACTTTCGCGATGTCATTTTAACTTTTTCTAGACTTGTAAAAAACACCAGATCGTTGTTTATCACTCGAGTGCCATCTGGAGTGACTGTGTGGACGTAAAAACCCCACTCTGATCTCGCGATATTTTTGAATGTGTTAGAATTAATTAAAGTTTATAAAAAAATTCGAAAATGAGTGTTATTACTATAACAATCACAAAAGCAAACTTTATATCAGAAAAAGGTATTTTCTTTTCGTTTTTGTACATAATTAACCGAAAAATCATAAAATAAACTTTAGGACAAAGAACAAAAATTTTTTTGTAGAGTCGTGTTAGTGAATGTGTTCTAAGAGACATCGATCATAGAGAGTCGAACATCGTATCAACGACAACAGATTAACCCCTTGCCGTGCCATTTCTTTTGTGATTAAATGTGCAATGGCTCTGAATTAATTACTAAAATAACAATCTAACCCCTAATTTCAGATATAGTAAATGACTTAACGTAATTTTGAATAGCGTAGAATTAATTTTATTTTATCAGGACCTACTGATATTTCTAATCAAATAATTTTTGGAGTACTTCAAGACTGACTATTCCATTTATCGCGTCACGAGTAGCACTGGTTATTGTAGGGCAAGGGGTTAAACAGAACAGTTGAACATTGAAGAATCTGGTAGTGACTACGGCGCAGCGTGGAGAAGAAGCTCGTATCCCTGATCTATTTGAATATTGTAGAATTTAAAACTTTGGTAAATAAGTAATATCGTGTGACCATACTCCCCGACGCAACAATATTATAATACAAACATTATACGGATACGTTACTATATGAAATTATCTGAGAATTTCCCAATATTGAAGAACATTCATTAAAATATTCCTCATCTCACAGTGTAAATTGTATAACTTTTACAATTTGTAAAATATTGTTCTTACGGAATTCGAAAAATCTCTCCTAGATTAGAAGTTATTATGATCGTTAAATCTCAGGTGTTCTAACGTTCTGATTAAAATCGTACATTAAGAATTCATTTGAAGTAAAGTGAAGGCGTAATACGATACTTTACGATTATTATTTGATATTCTACTTAATAATACGGCGAAGGCAAGGAGGTAATTATTGACAGTGTGTATATTTAAAATGCCGTGTGGAATTGGAACAGGAGATTGAAAATCATTAATTCATACCTCATATAAACGAGCTTCGGGTATCCTTCGTAGTTGTAGTTATATATATGTATATAAGCGAAGAGAGAAGTTTGAAATTGAAACGGCATAAAGAGATAAGTAAATAATCAATTTCTTACATAACATATTTATACAAATTTCTACTGCTTAATCATCTCTATACCGTACTTGATCAGTGACATGTACTTCTCCGGAAATTTCTTCCACGTCCAATTTGATACGTAATTATAATGAAAATGTCAGAAAATAACTTGTGTTAAATTGACTGTTATTCTCAATCAATATTTTCTCACTAGTTGTCTATCAATGTGCCATTTTAAAAAACCGATTAAATGACTTTTAGATAGCATTATAAAGCTTTTAATATTGTTACACAAATTTTCACATTTTATTATACTTTAAATGACACTCACAATCAGTTTAACATAATTATTCTCATCATACACTTTTCCATTCGCTGTAGCATAGTCAGAAACTTAATATTTTTTTATACATATTAACACTGTACCGACCCGTATTTTTTAACATCCTACACACTTCTAATCGGTCACTTGCACGCAAATATTTCCCTGATACTGATATCTCTTCGAAAATTGCAAAGTTTGCTCACTGAGTCCTTGGCACAGTTAACCGCAATGAAAAATAATAATTTATTAATTGCCGTAGCGACCAATTAATAAGTTAAAAGGCCAAGAGTGTTGGGTCCAAAAAGCCGATTAATCGGCTACCGGTCGGTAAAGTGTTAAAATTGTTTTTCATACCTTTTATTTGGTACCGGTTACACTTGCAATCAAAACTTCTTTCTTTTTAATATATCATTTTACCTACGTCTAGTTCAAACCTAAAATCTATCAAGGAAGAAAATTTTGTAATTTTCTACGATAATAACTTTAAATGATTAACAGTTGAGCTCTTTTCTTGTCATCTGCTATTCAGAAATCAAAATCGATTTTTATAAACATGAATATCTTCAGAAATCGACTATTTAATAATCTTCTTTCATTCAACACTGTCAAACATACGAAGACTATATCATCATAGTAATCGAAAATATAAAAATTATACAGATATTTGAAAGATATTTGATAATCTCTATAAGTTGAATATCGTACACGGATCGTAGATGACAGTGATAAATCTTTATTAAGAAGCAAACTCGTTTTCATTACGAGAAGGATGACCGATGTACACAAATACATACAACGTCTCTCATATAAAAGAAGTGCTGAGAAGGCGACGTTTACAAATTAGCCGTATCAAAGCCAAATTGTTGCTAGATTGATGAAAACAGATCCTAACGGTGAGCGATTCGCTAGAACCAACATAAGTCTAGAACTTTCGGAAAAAAATAGAACAATCAATCTTAGAGCCTTGCGAAAAATAAACTCGCAATCGAATTACGGAAGACTCTGAGAATAACGTATAAGGAAAATTGGAGGATTTTATTAAAAAAGATGAAGCATGTGTTTTATTGCCAAAGCAGATGTAAAAGTGACACATGAAAGGAATTTAATAGCGAAAATGTTCTCCTATAAAGTTTAATTAATATCGTTATGAAATAATTTCGATTGTTTAAACACTTGTAAATAACAATAATACAATGATCATTATATAAGACTACCATTCCATCGTTGAAAAATTATATCGGACAAAAATATTTTCTTTTAGAACAGACATAATCATTTCCTTTCTTTTTAAAAATAAGAACATTTAAGTGAGAATAATTTCGATGTCGTCACAACATGCAATATAAATAGTTACATAATTAGGTAATAAAATAATATTTTTAGAAGAAGTTCTCAATTATCGTTTGCGTTAATTGAATGCGAATTAATTTGTTACGATTAATTGTAAAGTTGAGAATGTAAAGCAAAATTTTTATTTCAATAGCCTGAAATCTGAAAGCATACGAATTTCCCGTGTATCGAATTCTCACAAATACAAATGTTGCACGCCACATGCCAATTCGATTTACGCGTTTTCATTTCAACGCTCTACATAATGAAGAAATAACATCCAATTTGGGAAAGCGTATCCGTTTTCAGCTTTCCTCTGTCGCTATACACACTGACACAGAAACGAATGGTAAAATTTTTAATTCTGTTCTGATAGTAAATTTAATTATTCTCGTAAACGGACATTTATTTTTATGCGTATTCTTTTTTTTTATATAAAGATCATCATCATATAACATCATTGATATTACAAACGAATGATTTTTCATTTTCTGACATGTAAAATACAACTGTGAGAAATCAACATTAAAATGTCTTTTATGTGTTTTCAATATTCGTAAAATTATATATAGGCCAACTATATTTATGTTAATTTATTTTGAAATTCCAAAAAAAAATTATTAATAAATTAAAAGCATTCCCCGCATTTTTCATTGTGTTCCATTTTTGTTATACAATTTTTGCAATGATTTCTTACCAATGAAAGCAATATTATATATATATGAGAGAAAGAAAAATAATATAATTAATTAATGTTAATAATAAAGTTAATTAAAATAAAAATAATGTATCTAAAAAAAGCAAGATGAATGACATTCCTTCTTTAAATAAAATATCTATAACTCTTTTAGAGATGATTCGTCGATAATAATAATTTTTTGCAAATTATTAATCATTTCTTGTAAATAATATCGCATTACAAAACACCTACCTTGGTAATGTACTGTATATACTTCAGTGCGTTGAAACAATTAAACTAACATAAAACTTATGTCGCTTAAATGAAGTAACCAACCTCTTGTAGTTTTTAAATTTAATATCTAGCGAAATTTTCAGGCCGGAAATATCGTTTACCCAAGGAAAGAGCAACACCGTCGTCAAAAGATTAAGTCGAAACGGTACAGACGAAAAATTTTCACCACGTAGCCAAAGTGTGCTGATTCTTTTAACCAACAAATCATGCTTCAAAGAGATGCGATTCACTTTTAATCAAGATATATTCTTTAAATAAATATTAACGCATCGAAAAAAGAGGGAAACATTTTTGCATCCACGTCTGAGACACTTTGATCCAAGATACAAATTTCATTAACCTTTTGCGGTCTTATGTCAAAGTACACTTGGCATAAACATCACTCACAGCTAATTTTCTTTTAAAGTAACATTGATTTGGGAATTTAATAACTATTCCGTATATTTACTTAAAGTATTCCACAATATTTATAAGTACTGTTACCACCAAAAAAAAGTTCAACAGTAAAGAACACTATTACATTAATTTGTATTACTTCACGAAGTACTGGAAAAAGTATTTAAATCGCAAGGAGTTAATGTATCAATAATTTAAAACAGCTATTTCATGGAATGTCTTAGGGAGTTAGAAAAATCTACGTTAACATTAAAAGATTCCATTGCATCTTTGGATATCCTTTTTCAAGGTAATTGCTACCTTCGTTTTGTTACATATCGTGTAATACGCATTTCATATTATTATAATGCATGAATATTTACAAATAGTAGTAAATTAATTTTGACCAAAATATAACTCGACATTTGTTGAATCTTTTTGCATTTTCAACCAGATTTTCTGCACGATTAATAAAGCAATTTGCAGTATAATTGAGCTTTATTTGTGTTTAAAACTTTTCGATATTATGAAAATCTATATGAAAATTACCTGACTGAACTTGTGACTTTTCGGGGATTCCGGAGGTTCTAGATGAACATTTTTCTTTCTTAGAGTAGCAGCGCATGGCGCTCCACCACCTGGTTTGCCCCATGGTGAATAATTTTCTAGTATTTCGCGAATCTGTAAACAGAATTGAAAGAGTAATAGTATGTAGTATATATCTTACACACTACTAATGTACAATATAATGAACATTTAGAATACAGTTGCTTGTAGTGCCGTAAAAGAGATATATCGTGTCAGTTTGGTTCCTAGACAAAATTTCTGTCTGCAAATATTGAATAAACTACTTGGTTCCTATATGCAATCCCTATCTTTTGCATCAATTTCTAAATATATGTGACTTTTAAAAAGAGGTTCGATCCGTATTAAAAGATAGGTGACAAAAAAAAGTATATTTGAGAACATAATTTTTTTAGTTACGACTTCCAAGGGAACATCTCGAGGTATAAATCACCGATTTTGATAAAATTTTAGTATGATATGGATCTCGTAAAAATTTTTGGCACGTATTTTTCAGTTAAATTTCAATCTAGTTTCTTGGATATTTGTGTATATATATCGCCAACTACAAAATACGGATAAATTGAAAATTTGACATTCTTATTACAAAAGAAGTTACTGCTTTAAAAATACAATAACTTCTTTCGTAACGCGGACACCAAATTTCTAATTTATCCGTATTTTATGTGTCGACATATAATAATGGCAAACAAATATTGAATACGATTAATTGATATTTAACTGAAAAAATAAAGAAAAAAATTTTATTTTTCAACATATTGTTTAAATAAATTAATTTTCTAAAAAAATGTTTACATCATTGGATTCCTAGTCGAAATGCGTTAATTTCACTCTCTACGAAATTTTCGTATCTCCAATAGTTTCGGAGATATTCGATAATATAGTTTTCGTTATCCCAACTTTGGGGGCGGTTTTCACCCCTTTAACGTGGACGATTGCTGATAAAACAAAGTAGGTGTCAAATATTTCCACAAAAACCATATAATACTATAGTTTCATAAGAATTGGTGATTTACAGTTCGGAATAGTCATACATGGTATCGATGTGACTATACAACAGACAGACCTGAAAAATTAAACAATTCTGGGAGGTGTGCTTTACATATTTGCAATTTGCGAATATAAACTGCTTTAATTGATTGTATAGCTGCTTTAGAATGCTCGTGGTGTAAGAAAATATTTGTTATACAAATAACAATGAATACCATTATTGCAATAATTATTTCAAATTATTAATTTATCAATCACATTTTTAAATTTATATAAAAACAATATGTGTATCTGACAATAAAATCTGCCTTTCAGAGCAATCATACATATATATACGAAGGAATAATTTGACAAGTACGCAAGCCTAAGAATTGAAAGTACAATAACTTTTTTTGTAACACAAATGTCAAGTTTCCAATTTATCTGTATTTTGTGTTTCGATATATAGTATTCACAAACAAATATTCAAGAAAGTTGATTGACATTTAACTGACTAATAGTCTCTAATAATTTTCGAGATATTCGATAAATAAGTTTCGGGACCCCAACTTTGAGGGTGGTTTTCATCCTTTTAATATGAACGATTGCCGATAAAAAAAATGGGTGCCAAAAATTTTCACGAGATCCATATCATACTAAAATTTCATAAAAATCGGTGATTTACACCTCGGGATGTTCCCTCGTTAGTATAGAGAGGTGTTAACATAACAATAAGAATGAATTAAAACTATTTTAACAGCGAAGAATTTAAAACCTAAATATACTTCTGTCTAACAAATTTAAGGCAACAAAATGAAATAATGTTATTCAATATCCGATAATATAAACGATATATCTTACTTGTTAAATATTTTATTCGATTATTGTTTTTGAGAAAGAGAACTTTATATATGTAGCCATTGTTTTAATTACTATCAGAAAACTAATGAAATATTATATACCCGAAATTTATCAAACAATCTAGGTATGAATTACTTAACTCACGATTCTCCACTGGTCCTGTATTACTACTATATTACTGTATATTAATACTGTATGCTACTACCTACTGCTATATTAATGTCAAAATTATATGTAAATCAAGTACTAATCTGTATATTGTAATTACATGTCAAACGTGAATTGTCAAAGATGTAGCATGTACGCCAATGGTAGAGCTTCACTCCTTCAATTTCTCTTGTCTGACACTGGAGAGATTCATTCTACTTCGCGGTTATCGAGACTATTGACCGAGCCGTTTTAAAGTGAACGTGCGAGACTAATCGAAAACTCATTCAACCTACTTTAACGAGGTCCAGTGAATCGAAATGAGATAGAGATTCAAACAAAACTTTTACCGAATACTAATATTTTCATTTAATTTCTGAAACGAAGGTTTTTCGTAAAATTTCAACCATCTGACATTACTATAGGTTATCAAAATGACGAAATTAGCTATCCGAGTAACAGTTAAAGAGTGAGAAATAATAATAAATTGAAGATACAATAGATCCATGTAAATTAATTTTTTAATTCAAGAGATCACTTTTCCAAATACTGGCTATGAACGTATGAAACAGATAAAGTATCAGGAATGGATATCTATAACCAATTTTTTGTGCGAAATTGATATACAATTTTTTAAACTTTCCTTATATAACTGAACAAATAAATAACATACTAATGATTTGTATGTGAAAACCTCACTAGTTTTTTTTTCCGATAATACCCCTTATACTTCAGTAGAAACTTCATATACGGCCAATAAAAACATAATATTCACAATGGAGATATTAAGCAAATTTTCCTACTCTACTGTTTACAACTCTGTACAAGGAAATTTCTAAACTGTTCTTCTCAGTTGGCTTTGCATGGTTGAAGATTTTCTCAGAACAACTCGTTGGATTCGTCTTGATAGTCCATTCCAAACGTAACAAGAAAACTGAAGTGACCTTTGAAAACCAACTTTTTTCATAAAAAGGAGTTAAACATTTTCCACTTGTTATTTCTTTTTCTTTATTATTTAACAAGAATACTTCAGTTTCTAATAACTCAAAAATTCTGTGTGTTTAATAACTCATCAGATTGCAAATATAAAATGCAAAATTAATGTAACCTAATATAAAAAATATACTCTTTACGTTTTCTTTCTTAAAAGATATGTAATTTTGAACGAACGTGAGTTTTATTAATGAAGTGAAAATTTTCTTTCTTCACTATCGCACAAATTCATTATCTAACATTTTTTAACAAAATCGTTGTTATACTACTGACAATGTTTTACGGCAAAATTACTGTTACCTTACCGATTTATAATATATTGGTATAGTTGTTCGTTCGTTGAATTTCATATTTTTCATCAGACAAGTAGTTTCGAAACAATTGAAATGCACAATGGCAATCTGATGTTATACCAACTAGACGCAATAAAAATAATCAAATATTTAATGCAAAATGTTGACCCATCATGCGAAGATTTGTTTTGTATGCAACAACTGATCCGTTATCGGACACAAAGATCTTTGATAATTGATTTCCACCGGTTGAAAAATTATCTGACAATGAGTATCTTGACTCATCCTCTCATCGACAAACAAAAACTTTTCCACTCCCATTTGCGATATATCATTATCGTGGACAAGTGAATATTGCGTTTTGTCAATGGCCACGTTTTTCAAAGCTTTTCAGATCAATTTCATTATTGACACTCTATAATAATTTGATTATTGAATATGCTATAAATTTTATTCACAGAGTGAACCGATTTCTAATAAAAATCATCACAATATATTCAACGTTTTATCATCCCCTGTTTCGTGTACGCATTTATCTCTTTTGCATTTGCCATATTTCAAATTGCATAAAGAATTTAAATCCCATTTTAAAATATAAAAGAAAAATGGTGAAATGTCGTCTGGTAAATACCAGAAATTCTTTCTGAAGAGGAAGAATAAAAAACAGAAAATATCAAATTTTCTTTTAAGTGAATAATGTTCCATCAACTTAATTTCTACTTTGAAAATGAGCATTGATTTTCTCTCGTCATCGAAATATACTTCATATACCTCTAATTACTACTGTCACGGAATATAGGTGAATAACGAACGTGAAGCAGTTTCACAAAATGAATTTCACTCAGCGCAAAACGAATTGGAAAACAATTCTGACCGTCAAGGATTAATATATTATAGAACTCACCAATATCTGTCCAAGTAATTTCAACAGACGACAATTGTTTTTCTCATGGGGATACAATTAAAACTGGGTCATCCAACAAGGCGCAAAATTTTCAATACATTTTTTTCTAAAATTAACGTCATTGTACTATCAAGGGACCATCAAGAAATAACATTTTCTTCAACAGTCTACTAGATTCGAATGTCCTTTTACATTATACGTTACAATGTATTACATTTGAAGCATGATAAAAACAAACGTTTGACTCAAACCATACGATAAATTTAAGTGCGAATGACAAGGGTTGTAATATTTTTATCGCTTTTTGCTACACATACGTATAGAATAGAGCCGTTGAAGACACGAAGCGAAGTTACGGTTCGCGGTTGGCTCTTATCCGATCGGCGACAACGATGCCGAAGGAAATACCTTTAAAGGGGCCGGTCACCGAAGGGCAGTGACGTAAATGGCGCTGAGGGTAACCACAATACCCATTTACGACACATACTTCACGCTGTTCTTGGTGCTTTTGACGTTGCAACTCCTCCTTTCGCCGTCTCCATAACGCCGTTCCCTCCTGAACGACTCGGCGTTCCTGTTCCTTCCTCGTGACCTCCTCGACTTCCGGTACGTACGTCGTCTCCGGGATTTCCTGCGCCATTTCTGTTCCCTTGTCTTCCTCTTAATAAAAGGACGAACAAATCCCTACCATCGCGCGTAGAAGAATGAGAGATATACGGACGGACTTTCTGAAAATCAAATGAGAGTCGCTGAAGGGTGCACCGACAAAACTTTTTATCAACCATATTCTATCAGGAAACGCTGACTAAGCTCCCTTTGTTTCGGTAAAACTTATAGAGCTGATAGTTTGCTTGGACTTACTGAGCACGATTTATCGAGACTGTTGTTAGTAATACTTTGTGCGTTGAAAATGAGAAGGATGTATCGATAACAGGAGTTTTTTTGGGCTTGAGAATTGCTTGCAGAGGATTGAGGATGGTTTCGTGAACATTATCGAAATTTTATCGTTAACATTATCGACAATGATGAAATAGATTCGAGGTGTTTTGTTTACTGTTTTTACTTTTTATTTTCTGTCTTAAGTATTTACTCAGTTCTTTGGCTTCACGGGAAACTGTGATTTATAATTGGGATTTAGGAGTTAGGATTTTTGGAGGTATGTAATGGTTTCAAGCATTGGTACTTCAATTCAGTCTTTTTACTTGTCCAGAATCATAATCCGGAATAAAAAAATAAAATAACAATTCCGCATTTTTACTTACATAGCATGTTTTTGGTACTATGTAGATTGATTAAAAATGTTCAAAATGGGCACAAAAGTGTTGTTCCATTATTGCAGAGTAAGCTAAAATATTCCAATCAGAAATACAGAAACGAAGTTCAACAAGTTTGATATTACATAAACGGAAGTCTAAGAATTAAAAGCCATATATTATTATAAGACGACTATTGCCATTAAAAATTAAATTAAGAAAAAAATCGTAAAGGTAACAGAAAAATATACCATTTTAAATGCAGCTAGTTTTGTAATAATTTTCATTATTAAAATTCAATGTCGGTATCCAGGACATGAAGAAACTTAATGTATTTAAAACAACGAAGAATACAATTCACGAGGTAACAGTCCAGATATGTATCGATATGTTAATCAATTTAAAAATGATTTGGTAAACCAAACGAGAAGTGGAATAACTGCGAAAATAGAAATAGCAATTCGCATGACAAAGCACAGTGCATTGTTATCGTTCGTTATCGATTTAACAAGACAATACCTTTTTTTCAGGAGAACGCGAATTTTGTATGTATACATCATGCAATGGCAATATCGAAGGTGGAACATTGATAACTTAGCAAATCTCATTTACATAGACTTTATTTGCCAGTAAACACGAAGATCAATCGAAGAATTTGACATATTTTTATGTCCATATGCTACGAGTGATAAATCATAAACGGAGCTTAATTTCAAAGATTATTTAACACTAGAACTACCGGCGTCAGATCTAACATATTTTAATAAATTAAATAAGTACTTTAAAAAAGGGGGAATCAAGCGCCGAAAAATTTGATCGATTGGGTGATTTATGTTTATTGATATAGACGTAGAATATTTATTCTATGACTCTTATATAAACTTGGAGAATTTTTGGAAAAAATTCTGTACCAGTCATTTTGACTGGTTTGGTAGTTCTAGTGTTAAAGAAATAACATTTAAAATTTGTAAAACTAATCTAGTTTCTCGTTTGCAAACATTTAAATAAAATTAAAGATGCAGCCACTCATTCTAGATATCTTTTATTAATTTTAGTTTATCCATTAGCGCCCTTGTAAATGCTTTTAATAAGGATAATATATACAATCAATATACCACAAACAGAAACGTTAAATATGATCGATTTCAATAACGGTATTATTATATTTTCACTTTAAGCAACTTGCAATAATATGAGATTGTATTGGTGGCAAATTAAAGGAGTTTTAAAACGCATGAAATATACGCGATACCGAAGCAAAAACTTTTAGAGCATCCTTTGAAACAGTTTTTATAAAGGCGGTGTTTATTTAATATGAATTTAAATATTATACGTATATCCCGAAAACTGGAAAACAGCACAGGTCGTTAAGAAGCGATGATAACACATCGTATCCTATTGACCCCCGAGTACATCAATGATAGCTGGATAGCACCATCGCTGTTCTCGTTAATACTCCTTTGTGAATATTGCATTTGATCTGAATAGCTACAAGTCCCTTTTATCTCTTAATACTGCACCAACGGGAATAATCCGATTTAATTCTCATTTATACGTCAAGGAACCATCGAGTTCAGTAGAAACGAGATCATTTTCGAAACATAGTAAAGCGACGAATATAGTGAAAGATATAGGACAACTTCGACTAGTATTTCTAAGAAGTGGAAATTGTTAAAGCCTTCTACGAATTAGTAATAACATTTCCTTACACTCTTTCGTAATTGAAATTTATATACAAAATATTTGTATTACTTCATTAGTTTGACGTATAATAATAGAAAACCCGAGTCGAAATATTGAACTTCATATGAACCTTTCACTACCCAACATTTAGGAATTAAAAGTATAAAAATAGATCTAAATTCAATGTAAAATAAGATCCTATTTAGCGCCTAAAAGTGGCACAAATTTCCCTTTGTGCCATCTTAAGGCGCAAAATAGGACGTCAATTTCAACCTCCGTTGAGGATTTACGTCCTATCCAGTTATTAATGTTATTATTATTATTTATATATATATATACACATAGTTTTAAAAAATAAATTAGTCAAAATCACTAAAAAATAATGGATTTTTACTCGTTTGCAATTATAAGGGTACCACTCTTCGAATTAATGTAATACCTATAATTACAAACAAATAAAAATTCATTACAACGTAATGGTATTAACTAATTTATATGTAAAAAGTATACATGCATATTGATGCAAATTGAAAGGTTATTTATTTACAAAAATTATTATTTAACGTAGAAAGAGTAACAGGTTCAATTCCGGGGATAAAGGTTTTGGTGATAGCTAAATAGGAGTATAATTTTACTGAGAAGGAGCTACAGGTTTAAATTAGGAGTTTTAGTATTGAAAAGTATCACATAGGTTCAAATAGGAGTAAATACCATGAAAATAGGTTCAATATTTCGACTCGGCCAAGATATGGCATTTTATAAGAGGAAGAAACGTGCTGTGTAAAAATAATCATGTATTATCTTGAACTACATAATTCATAGTATACAAATTAATTGCTGGTTTGATTAATAGCATAAAATACGTTGCTTTCTCTTATAAATTTACAGTGTTTTATTTCTATTTTTTTTTACTTGAAACTAAATAGACGGTCGAAAGTATTTTGTATATTTTTAATTCTTTATGAAAATATTGAAAATTACATAATGAATCTTAGAATGTCGAAAATCAGTCCTTTCATTTTTTCCCGTGTAAATATTTTTTATTCGAATAACAATTGATTGATATCTTATTACATGCTTACGAGTATAATCGATAAATCTTACTGAAATTAACAAAGCATAGTTTACATTATGGTAATACATCGCATAGTACCTGCAATATAAGAGCAGTCACGAAACGATGAAACGTTTGAGAGACAATTTATCGATTCTTCATCGAAATAATTTTTCTCCGATAAAAATGAAATTTTCTATCATACAAACTCTGAACAATTTGAAACAAAATAATACAATTTCATGTTAATGCTGAATTCGTATTACATTTCATCGGATATTTAATATCTTCGAATTAAAACGATTGAAATAAAAAACATTGTTATGAATTTTCCTTCATATTTATTCACAAATCTTTACAAATTCAGTATAATCCAATGAAAATAAATTACATACATTTCTCA
Source organism: Cerceris rybyensis (assembly GCA_910591515.1). NCBI lineage: Eukaryota > Metazoa > Arthropoda > Insecta > Hymenoptera > Crabronidae > Cerceris > Cerceris rybyensis. The sequence continues at coordinate 13,352,490 of OU342789.1, read as the reverse complement.
TATTTCACAAAAAGTATGTATAAATAGAAAATGTTTGTAATTTATCATTGTATCAAAATATTTTATTAAAATCTTAATTTTTCACAATTTCCATCCCAAAACAAGATAAAAAATGTACATACCTCTAAAAACACAATCATGCCCATAATCTTTCAAATTCATAATACCGACTAATTCCGAAATCCGACCTTAAAGCTAAAACAGTTAAAAAAACAGTGAAATTTCTACCCATACTAATAAACCACTAATCTTTCCTCAATTCAATCAACAAAAATCAAATAAAGATCAATCACACCTGTAATTCAACAAAAACACAATTATTCTGATTCCTTTATCCTTCAAACGTCATCAACCTTCATAATAGAAATATAACAAACAAAAAGAACTAATCGGTTGCACTCTGTCTCTATATTCTCGCTCGATACCATTAAAATCCTAGAATATTCTTCCTTCAACACAGAAGCGCGCGTTACTTTCGAAAAGGTAACATTAACTTTAATACTTACAGCAATTCGGACTTTCCTCGGTCACGAAAGCAAGAGCAGATGATACACCGCAAACTTAGGAAAATACTTTGGAAGACGATTACATTCATACAAAGGCTGCTCACCTGACGATGAGAGCACGCGACTGCCAACCACCCCGTAGATCCGCGGCATCGTCGAAGCCACCCTACCTACAGGCGACGTCGATTCCGTACATACCAATACATTGCACTCACCACATAGCGATACTCTATATAGAAAGGATTCTATGCGTCGTTGCTATCTACTACTATGCCAAACGACCTTCGAGTGCTGACTTTTAAACAGGGCCGTGTCAGTAAACCAACCACCCCCGAAAGTGGATGCGTTTGGAATTTTCTTTTTCAAAGGGGCTTTCGTTATCGGTGTACCGAGTATGTAGAGAGTGCAATAAAGTTAATAGATACATTTATATATATATAATTGTAATGGGAAACATTTGGATCGAATTTAATTGGTGATTGTTGTGAGTGGAAGTTAGTTGAAGAGTTTTGTGTTGGGTTGCTTTGGCTTTGAATTGATTTTGTTGGGACTGTTTATTTTTATTTGTTAATTCTCTGTGTGTTTGATGGAGGATGTAAAAAAAGATTTTAAATTGTAATTTTTTTGAAAAGAAGAAAACTAATGGGATAGAATGCATCCGAATTGCTTTTTTGCTACATTATAATTGCGGTTTGGTAGGAGTTAGAAGAAAATTTAATATGATCGAATTTCATAAATATAAATTGTGAAAAATGACTTTGCATGTATTTTAAATTTGTGTACTGCCGAAAATAATAGATTGTGGGAATGTCGGTGAAGGAAGAATTTAATTATTTAATGCAGCGTACTGAGTTAAGCACCTTAGATGTTGAAATTGTCAAAGTAATTGTTCTTTGCAGTTTTGCAAATCAAGTTTTTTTTTATTTTGTATTTAAACAATAAACATAGAATATCAGATGTTCGTAACATATAAACGTAAATAATTTATTGAATCTTCTATGCAAGAGATGAGTCATAATCTCTTTTAGTTAAGATATTCTTTAATTGCTTTTACAATCATGTTTTCATTCTTTGCTACAACCAAACGGAAAACTTGCGTTTTTCGACATACCGTCAATAACCAAAAATATAGTGCATACCATGTGAAAGAAAAAAATTCTTAGAAAGTTTCATCACAATTACAGAGTTCAACTGCAATCTTTGAAGCTCATCAAAAACGGAATTTATATTGAATTTTAATAATGCGAATTTATTATGACTTTGTGAATATTGAAAAAAAAATCATTATTTATGAACAAGTAGCAGTTGTTTCCACGTTTATGATGCAAATGAAGATGCAAAGTAAGTACTAAAGGAAAATTTCATAGCACAGAATAGCAGCTTCGGAAAATGACCAATTTCAAGTTCCCTGATAGGGATACATTCTTTTTAAAAAAGTATCAATATCATACCTATACTTCTAGAAGAGAATATTACTTTGAATAATTTTATAAATTGCATAGTATTTTTAAATTTTTTTTGCAAGATAAAGATTTAAGAAATTTTTCATTCTCTCTATAATACTCCCTTAACTTCAAGATTTTAAAAAATTATCGCAACAATTAATAAAATAACACATAAGTTTTGAACAAGTACTACATACTATTATACTAAATATAAGACTTTGACAAAGAATTATAAAAAATTACAAGAAACGTGAAACAAATAATTCAAATTATTATTTATGTAATCATAAAAGAATAGTACTTATTTGTAATTTCTTTGATGAAAGTATAATAAAGCTGAAATTACTATTTAAAATGCCTACTTGAAGATATAACTTACAACCTGAATTAGCTAAATAATGGAATGTGAATATATTGAAATTATTTAAAGGATCACTAACAATAAGTTAAATCATCTTATATCGTCGAACCGCGAAAATCGTTTACAAGCGAATTCAGACCCGCGAGTGAGAAATTGTGGAAACTATTGGTCTGTGAAAGCAATTGTAGTTACAGATGGTAAAACAGTCGTTATTAAGAAATCATACTCAGAATCAGAGAACAGATATCTGTACTGGATAAAAACGAAAAATAAGGAGAGATTACTTCGATTTCTACAGTTGGAAAGAAACAACAAAACGAAAGCGTTAGCCGGTTTGACGTGTACAATTTGCCGATGAAGGTGTCCATATAACATTGTACTTTCGATTCTATTCAAAATGATACGAATAATAGTTTTATTTCTTCTAACAATATGTATCTTTTCTGGTGCTCGAGCTGAGAATTTAGAGACTGTGAGTGATGAAGAGCTTCTAAATCTTATAAAATCTGAGAAACATGTAGTGGCATTATTCAGTAAGTTTTAATGAAATTTATTAACATTATTAAATGCCTTTGAACATTATCACTTTCTCAAGCAGCAAGTAATGTTAACAAATCGCTTGTAATGAATTTAAAAAGAAAGTCTATAGTTAAAATCACGAATAATTTATGAAAATCGTTGGTATAACCTGATCAGTAGAAATAATTTAACTACTTCACATATGTCATCATTTTTGTAACATAAAATGTAATAAAAATCACGTTTGTGCAGGTTAATAATATAAAACAGTATATAATTCTAAATATTAACCAGTTTTACATTTATAGCAAAGAAAGACTGTGATGTATGTGATAAAATAGAAACTGAAATGGTTCACATACGAGAAGATCTGATAGATTTCATAGGTGCATGGGTAATTAAAGTTGTAAATAGTCAATTACTTAGACTTTATAATACAGAAAAGGAACCTGCATTAGTGTTCTTTAGACATGGAATTCCATTATTATATGAAGGTATGTTATACAATATTATTTCAATCATATTAATTTAAAATATATGTACCGCATAACTCAACTTAATCTCATGGTTATAGGCAATTACAATGATGAGGAAATCTTAAACTTGTTTCTTAAAAACGATGAGCCTACAGTAAAAGAACTCACAGATGAGACATTTGAACATTTTACTCAAGCTAGCAGTGGTGCTACAACTGGAGATTGGTTTGTCATGTTGTAAGTTTAATTATAAATATTGTAAATTAAACTGTGTTTGATATTCAAAATTGTATAATATATACTTTTAAAACAAAGCCATAGCACAGACTGTGTAGAATGTGTTAGAATGGTTGCAAGGTGGGAAGGTGTAGGTGCTAAATTAAAACAACACATTAATGTAGCACGGGTTGATAAGAATGGAGCTGGAGCATCTACAGCCAGACGGTTTAATGTTTATCAAGCTCCACAATTCATATTGTAAGTATACAGATTCCCACTATTAATGTTAATGATGACATTGAACAATATAGGAAAATTATTAATCTTCTAGCTTAAACAATCGAATGCGTAGCATTGTATTAATTTCACAAATGAGATTTTTAAAACTTCACACAGCATTATGGTATTTAATATAATTTATTTTGTACTTATAGCTTTCGACATGGTAAAATGTATCGCTACCAAATTCCAAAATATGATATTAATTCTTTCGTGTCATTTGCAAAAACTTGGTATAAAAATGCACGTGCTGAAAATATTCCTGCACCACTAAGCCCATTGTAAGTGCAAGCATCTATTGTAATCTCAAAATATCTTTCTTGGTATAACAGGTCGTAGTACAATATTTTATAAGACACTTTTATACAAATCTATTTGTTTTTTGTTTAAGCGATGACTTGACGCAAATGATTGCAAACACTCTTCGTGACAATCCCGGAATCATAAAGTTTGGCAGTATGATTATTGGTGTTTTTATCGTTATTTCTATTATTCTTAACATTAAACGTAAACATCAAACACCAGAAAAGAAGGATTGATCATTTATGTTGTGTACCAAAGGTATATATTACAGGTATCATTTCAAGCTGTCATTTATATCTCACAAAGATATATTTATAAAGCTGAATTTATTTTATGAAACTTTTACCCTTGTTTATACTTTTGTAATTACCTAGTTTTAGACATTTTAATACTTTTAAATAATGAACCTTCATTTATTAATTGGCATAATGTTATCTGAAAATATTACATTCATTACACAAAATAATTTCTGGAAAAACATTGACATCTTTCCAAGTCCATAAACATAAAGGAAAAGTTTACAAAATATCCATAATATATACATCCAGAATTCACATCAATAGGTTTACATTGTACTTCAAAAATTGTGATTATTTTATATGTCATCAAATATATATAACAGTTATACATACTGCAACCAATTTTAATAGAAATCTTATCAGAGTCTTACGACATAAAGTATAGTATAAAAGTTGCTGTTACTCCAAATGATATTAAAATTTGGTACATAGTTTTGAATACTGATACTTAAATCACAATTATTAAGTTCGGTGCATTTCTACTGTTTTGTCTAAATAAGTTGAACAGACCAGAAAAGATATTTCTACTTGTATGTACATTTATTGTAATTTGTTTTCAATAAAAAGAAAAATGAATTTATTTGGACATGAATTATTTTGCATTCAGTAAGTAATTCATGCATTTGCCAAGTCATTTTCATTAGTAAAAATCAATAGAAAAATATTTATGATATTAAAAAATTATGTAAAATTTTTTAAATCATTCAGTAACTGTATTATGCGAACATTAATTATCACAAAGTATATTTAAAAAATTTTAACTACTGAAAATTCACAATAACGCTGTTATATCACAATACACAAGACACTATGTGCAACACAATACAGGAATTAGGTATGTGCAATATAATTTCAACATACTTTTTGTCTCGTATCATTATTTTGGTCTTATTAACCCCTTGACATACAAATAAAATGAAAATTGATGCAACCGAAAAATACTATTTAATTTAGTCCAATTGAACAGTTATGTGCATGCTTAGAAACAGAATATTTTATTTTGAAATTTGCATTACTATATAACGTAAGCAAGTTGAATGAGTAATAATTATAACACAATAAAATAATAAATTAATAGTTCTGTTTACACATTAGGGAAGTAATTGAATAATCTGATAATATAAAACATCTCGGCGACATCAAATTCTACAATGGCACATGAAATAAATGACGTCTCGCAAACGTCATTGTATGTTAAGGGGTTAATGGAACTATTGCAATTATATTAAATATTATCAACTGATATGTTTATCCTAAAGACAGTAGATGGATTAGATAATGCCACTCGGATGCTATTTTCAAATTTTTCATGTATAGAAGAAAACTCCATCATGTTACTTGGCTTAGAATCAATCCAAAAGCCATCAAATTCATAAAAGAGATAACAATAAAATTGATGAAAGGCACGAATTGTTGGCAGAGTCTTTGAAGAATTATAAATATGAGTCTTTGCAGTACCATCTCTTAACAACTTCAGAGCCATACTTGTTAGATTTATACCAACAATAGCAAATGCATAACCATAGCGTGGATGAGTAGAATGAGATAATACATGTGTTGCTGCACTAGGATACTCTTGAGCAAAATAAACAAGATTCTCTAATCCTAAGATTCCCATTCCACGAAAGTCTGTCTTTGGATCATCTCCTTGAAAGCCAATTTCTTGCCACTGCTTTGTTACTCTAGCACTTAAAGGCTCATAAGGCATCAGTAAATTCCATAGTCTCAACAATAATAATTCGTGTTCTGGGTTTTCCGCATCATATGGAGTTTTTCTAAGCTCTTCGCATTCAACACAAAGTTGTCTGTATCCCCATATCAGTTCTACACATTTGCCAAAGGACTTGGCAAAATCAGGATGGGCAGTAGGATTTATTTTCTTAGTCACCAAAACAGTTCTGATTGCTTCTTCTAAAATTTTACGTTCCGTTTTTGTTGTTATTCCTCGCTGATCGGCAAGATCGTTTAAATAAGCCACAAGTGTCTTAATATTAGCATTTCTCGATTGTTTAAGAGATTCTTCGACCGCTAACGTTCGTGGAGCTCCGGATGATTCACCATAGCAGATTCTCTGGAGCTCGCACATTTGCGTTGTTTGACGTAATAACCATTTTACGAAGGGTCTGAAATACCAGCAAACCAGTGACCAAAGGTATACAAACATAGTTTCCATTAATTTTTAAGAGCTCCGACAGAAAGAAACTGCATAGATTCGTCCACGAAATCCACAATATTCTGTACGGATTATCCCTTTTCTATCATACCATTTCAAAACTCAGAATTTCCATTACTCCGTAAAGAAAATATATTACGAAAGACAATTTTCCAGTATCTTTGCAGATTTAACTTTTCTCTCACTCACTGCTACGTTGCAAGACGCTGTACATAACCTGTATTAATGCGGTTGTCGAGCATGACTGCAGTTTTATAGTTTTCACGAGAATGAATTCGAAACGCAGAACTTTTCTTTTCGTATGATAAAATACTTAGTTTTATAGTGAGATAAATAGAAAATGCCGACTTTCTTAAGCATTTAGTGTCACCAAACAGAAATCAATATTAACCTACGAAACTAACGCGACATCGACGCTGAAAGAGGTGGGCACGCAGTGCCCCCGGTGTAACTCAGGGCCGTCATTATATGTAGAATCAAAAAATTTTTATACACGTACGTACCCGTTTTGAATTGAATTCGTAAAACAATTTTTACGTCTACCCATTGAATACAAATCTAGAACAAGAGGTACTAAATGTTTATCAATTTGAGCAAGTATACAGCGACGTTAAGATAATTGTAAAGTTATCACCTTAATACCTTGGCCAATGGACAATGTTTACAAACACAATTCAAATTATTTGTTAAGTGGTTGATACGGTAGTGAATATGTTTAGATTAACATTGCGCGAATAAAAAAAGTTCATAAGTAATGACTGTAAATTGCTAGTAAATTGAGCAGCATGATTAAGATATCGAATTACATATTAACAATATTCAATATAATTAAAAGAAATTACTTGTAAGTATATTCATACTATGCGAATGAAACTGTAAATTTCTCTTCGATTATTGTACATTATATTATTCACAGGATAATCAAATTCCATTTTCTCTGAATGAAGAATACCTTTCAAACAATATATTTAAAACGATTTGCATATTTTATGAATGAATGTCTCCTACTGAATCAAACTTCAGCCAGTAATGTCTTTTAATAGTGAAAACTTTCTGGCTCCGTTTTGTCGATCTTTAATTTACAACATATATTTTTTAAACAGTACCGGGAACTATTTAATGTCGTGAACCAGTAAAAATAAGGTTCATCGATGGAGAACGAATACGTGTCTTCGTCGGATATTTCGACGGACAGTTCAGTTAATATTGAATTTCTCTCGAACACCGAAAGGCAATGCAAACAATTGTCAGAAAATGAGCATAGAGAAAAGGACAAAACAGATCCCGACTTGGTTTTAGATCTTCGAAATGTACCGCCAATATATGATCCTAACTCAGAAAACGATGATTCCTTAGAAAAATTATCAAAAGTACCGGAACAAACGGAGGATTTGTCATTTGTAGCTGAAAATGATCTATCTTCGCAAAATGATGAAGATAAGTTTTTATTTGGACCGAGTAAAATTGAACATATTATGTATTATACATATATCAAGAAAACTTTAACCAAATTCAAAATAGTCTACCACAAAATGTCGAATCGTTAATATAATAATTACATTATTAATATTATAAATAATAACTATATCATAATTTCATTATAATATTGGCAAAAATTTTAAGAACACTAAAAAGTAATGAATCAGTGATAGATATAATTAATGGTTTGCATTTTCTTTACACATTTGACAAATTACAGCTACGTTCTTCGCGAGCGCATAGTATCTCTAGGCAAAATTATGATGGAATTAAAAGAAGATTTAAAGAACGAGGTGGAGCTTTGGAAGAAAGAGAAAGAAGAACTTCAACTTTTACGAGAAAGAAACAATATTTTGGCAGTAGAGGAAGCAACTGCAGCTGCTCGTGCAGCTGCTGCAGCTTATGCTATCGAATCACCGTTATCTAATAATTTGGGTAATGCACTAATCTAAAAATTTCATCAAAACAAATAGAAAATAGAATTATTTGTGAATGTATCATTTTTGCGTATACTAAATTCAAAAATCCACATTGATTTACGGTAACTGAACATGTTTCAAAGGGAAAAATCCTTCAATGTATATATTATATGAATTATTCCAATTGACATAAAAGCCTCTAAAATTATGAAGTATAATTCATTAGTTTATTCGAAAGTTGTATTATTATGGCATTATTTAATGATCGTCGCTTAACACATTCGCAATCTAAAAATTTTTAACTATTGTCTTATTAATTTGCCGATAAAAATGAAAAAAATCTCAGGCTGGCAAGTTTCTGACGTTACAATAGGAACAAAAACTAGAATATTTGTTTTAAAATATGTCTTTCAATGATTTGATATTTGAAAGGAAAAATTTTTTATTACAAGGAATCGAAAGTTCTACAGAGGACAAGAGTATAATATTAAAGTTTATTGTGTTGCAAGGCTCTGTAAATTGACCGCAGTTGAGTTACAGAGAAGAGAGTTAACGCAGAGGGGCACAAATATGTTAACACTTTACCGACCGGTACTTTTTAACATCCTACCCACTTCTGATCGGTCACTTGCACTCAAATATTTCCCTGATACTGATATCTCTTCCAAAGTTGCAAAGTTTCTTCATTGAGTCCTTGGCACAGTTAACCGCAATGAAAAATAACAATTTATTAATTTCCGTAGCGACCAATTAATAAGTTAAAAGCCCAAAAGTGTTGGGCCCGAAAAGTCGATTAATCGACCACCGGTCGGTAAAGTGTTAATATAAGGAAATAATTGAAACAAAGCAGCATTGTTACTTCATTTAGCCTAGTTACTACGACAGAAAATGTTTTACAGGCGACGTTTTGGACATTACTTCCGAGGCAACACTGACGGAACTTGCGGTACTTGAATATGAAAAGAAGCTTGCGAAGTATCAAGATGAATATTCGTTGAGTCAAGCTGAAAAGCGTTATAACACTCGTTGGCAATTAGTCGCAAATGCATACAAACAAAAACTTATGGAAGTAGAGCGACTTTGTGACGAAGAGTTGGAAAAAGTTCGACAGAATGCAAGTTATCTTCAGCCACTCAAGGATATTGCATCGCAATGGTATTCTGACGAAGGGAATCGCGGTGATTCAATTCAGGGATCTTATTTTAGAATAGAAAGTCAGAAATACAAAAGTAATAATTACGATGAGAATGAGAATTATTACAATTTTCAAAGAATCAATGCGGAAATAAATAAAGTTCCAGAAACGTTTGCAGCCAAATTCAAATATGAAGATTTATCGACGCAAGATGTATATTGTGGAAAACTCTGAATTTTTTGATGTTCATGTTTCAAAGAACAAATTATACAAAAAGTATTTAGATAATTTTTACGTCACAATGGTCTTCACTTTAAATAATTTTATCTTGAAGCAACTATATTTCCTTTGGAAAATGACACGCGAAAATTAATATATAAAAATCATTTTTGCAATGAAAATTTTAATAAAAACTGATGAGACTAATGCACGACACATTTTAAGTTTCTTCTAAATCTTTAAAAGAATATCACCCTTGCAATTTCACACTTCACTAGAAACAACATATAAACGGTATTAATTTGGATACTGACCGCACATTTCCCGCTTGGAAACGAGAAATACGTTTTCGCTTTGTTTACAAATACCAATTGTCGTTACCATATGACTATCTTAAACAACAGACGAGATAACAGTTTTACCAAAGTTGCGAGAAATCTTTTATGTTAGTATGTGTAGAAGGCAGTGACGTTACCGAATTTGGTATCTTTAAAAGACGGTAGATAGCGATAGTATTACCTGGTATCACCGAAAGCCAATTTACAATAAGAATTTTAAATATGGCGGGATTGATGGCTCAATGCTCGAGAAACTGTCGATATCAATAAGATAAATTGAGCTTCAGAAAAATAACAATTGCAGAGTTTTAAAAAATCAATGAATTTTATCGGAATGATATAAATAAATATTGTATTTATTGTTGTATACATTTTTTGGTCCTGTTTCGTGGCAACCTCCTTGCGGTGGGACCTGGGTCGATATCTCTCACTATGATTTTCAGTTTTACTATATATACCTTCAACATCATACTTTGCTCAATAGTAATGCTAAATAGTAAGTAGTATCGAGCGAATATCCACGAAATCTGAGTATTTGGTAACCTTGCTTACCGAATGTACAGATTCCTAGTTTTAGTTATATCTAATTGTAAGACTTTTCATTTAAGTCAACTTTAAGATTTCGCAATTACGTAGAAACTAAGCCTCGCATCGAAGAAAAATCCTAATTTAATTACTTCCCCACAAGTATTTTTCCAACTTGATGTTTCACTTGATTCTTTATTCACTATTATGCAATTTTATGTGCAACACAGAATCGCGTAATAAGATATGCAGGTCAATTACGTATTTCCAAGATGCAATAAAATTTGATAATTCTTAGGCAACAAATTATATCGATCTCTTTTCTATTACCTTAGTTTTGCAGAAAATAAAATTATATCCAAACATAATTTTAGTTCCTGTAAAAGCGATTATAGCATTTTTGAGGATCTATCGGTAACGTCGTTTATGGCACTGAAATGGTCCTGGAGCCTCCAAATTTTGGTTCACAAACTACTTTTTTCTATATTTGATTTCGTACGCAGAAATCGTACATCCTTTAGTCTACTTTTCATTCTCCTCATATGACTCTAAATCTACAAACTCTATCCAATTCGCTTGCTCAGGGATATACTGGAAATGTTGAAAACATTGTTGTAAGTGCAAACTCACTTTGTCCCTCTGCCTGGTATAAACAATTTGTATGGCACGTATGGTATATGAAATTAAAGTATTATTTAATTTGACAAGGAATTTATTAGGCTATTTTACTTCTTTGAAGTACTGTTTCAGGATGACGATGCTATTGCTAGCATTTTTTCCAACAATATTATATTATATTATATACAATTTTCTGTCTACTAATTTCTACAGATATTGTTAGTGGCTTCCAAAAGCTCTTTCTTGTTAGTTTCAACAGTGAATAATAGCAGTTCTTCAGATAAACAATAATTATTTAATGCATACAGAGATATGCTGAACATATATTCAAGTTATCAATTTGACTCACGTTAACAGACACGGACAGTACCCTCTGATTATCATTAACAAAACTGATGTTGACTGCTGCTGACAGCATGAAAATGTATAAATTCATAAAATTGATTTTATTACAAGCCTAATTGTATTATTAAAATATTTATAAATATGATACATATGTTTATGTTAAAATTAGAAATTGTGTATGTCATACTCATTCAAAATATAAATTACTTTTCATAAAATGGCGCTGTAAGAGATAGATTACAATTTGTTACAAATTATGAATTTAAACAATTTAAATGCATGAAATCCTATTTGTTAATAGGGTAATTATGATATAATGAAGTTTCTCAAAGAACTAGCTTGTTGGTATGTATCTTTTATTTTAAATCAGATAACGGAGAAAAAATTAAATTGTTACTACTGTGTTCTCCCGTACTGATTCTACAAGTTCGTTTAAATATTTTGAACGTTTAATGACTTTATCTTCTGCACCAAAATGTTCATAAGAGACATTCAAAACACGATATCCTTTAGCTTGTAATAACGCCTTATGGAAATTAACTGTACCTAAGAGATCCCTTTTCCCGCGGCAATAATCATGATAGTCGTTAATTAATATCGCTATCCTGAAATAAAAATGTTTGTGATTGTTTTATGATCTTTAAACTATGCTAATATTTTATTTGTAACTGTATTGTTAAAGAATATTATTCTTTAGTTTCTTTAATTGCACATTTAAATTTTGTATCTTACCTAATTGTATCGTCGGACTCCATAGTTTCATTACTGACAGGAATAAAATCATTCTGTTCATCTAAGCACAATACTGCGTCTAAAACATTAATTTGTACAGTATAATTTCAAAGAATATTTACTATACTCAACCATGGATTAACTTCATAATTTGCTTGCCTCTAAACAATGAATAATTAAAGAAAATATCTAAAACCTTATGCATTTTCGTAAAATTTTATTTGTCCCGTAACACCGTAATTCTATTAACTTCATGTTTTTTTTCTATCTCCTCAAAATCTCGGGGGGGGGGGGGGGGGATCAAATTTTGGTGTGCGAGGTGTAGGAGTATCCGTACAAAGAAATAACAAATCCTGTAAAATCGCGAACACGGCGCTCAAGCGATAGATTCAGAAACCTGTATTATTGCGGGGCCAGCGATCAATGTGTTAAATTATATGTATTTAATTGAGCTTTCGTTCCGCACGTCGAATTAAATGTGTTATACTGGGTGTAATACGTACCTGTAACAAAACCCATTCCCATGTTTACATTTAATGAGAAATGAGCAGAGGATGGCAGCATGTGTTGTAAGGTTTCTGACAATGTCTTCTGATACTGCAATTTCGATTTCGTAGTCGAAATCGTTACTTCTGCTATCTTTGACGTAGTGTCAATAAGTGGACCTAAGGTTATTAAATTTAATTAGTACAATGTACATAAATTACTAAAACCTTCTGATTGAATTTTACGTAAATACTTATGATGCTTTACCATCATAATCCTTTAACAGTAACTGTGCAGCAGCATTAATATGTAGTAGTTTCATTCGACTTGCTATTGACATTGGATCTGCAAATTCAGGTAAACATGGGTAATGGTAATACAATTGATAATTATATCTGTACTAAGATACGAGTATAATTATATTATAATGTGGAAGAATGTACAAAATCATTTATAAGCACACAATACCAACCCTTAAATTCGCTAATAAACTTAGAGTCCAGTACAGATGCAACATCTGAATTTTGTGCTTTATCTAATAGCACTAACGAATACACAAAATCTAACCATTTTGACTGCGGAAATTCTGTTTTATTCATATTCAACATACATCTCTAACAAGGAAAGAACTGAATTTTAGTATAAAAACATTGGAATGAAAAATAGATTAATAAGTGTTACCATTACATTGTATGTACCTGAACAATTGAATCAATATATTTATTTGAATATCCCAAAGTTGCAAATGTTAATAAAATAGAAGCCATCTCGACTGGCTTGAACTTTTTCTTGTCATTTACAATACTGTTACACAAAGTATGAAAGAGTTCCTCATCTTTATATTTCAGTGTACCAAAAGATTTCATAGCAGAAGTTATCATTTTGGGCTTTATATGAGAATAAGTATGCATTATATCGATGCAAACTTTCGAAAATAAGTTCTGCAACAGATATCAACTTATATTGAATATCAAATTTATATAAAATACATATATACTTTACAAGTACCTCGTCTATATAATTAAGGACACTCATGCTATATAATAATTTTGAACATAGGCCTGCACTTAGTGTGTCACTATATTCAATAATATGTTGTGATAGATATCTTAGAAGCGGGGCATTTCTCTTTCCTTCTTCAGCCAATGAGAATATTACCTGTAACCAATGTGGATGAAATCAGATGCATCAGCATATTTATCAATCGTGTTCATCACTGACCTGAATAATACCAGATATAGAAAGATTTGCATATTGGTGAAACTCTTTGGGTATGGTCGAATCAATATCTTTATTTGATCTTGGTTGTGCAGTTATTTTTGGACTGCCAACTTTTTTCCGCTCTGTGGTAACTGCAACTGTACTTGCGTTACCATCATGAAGCCATGTTGTAACACTGGATATTATTTTCAAGGTATTTTCTTCTGATATATCAGGTGATCTCAACACGCTTAATAAATCATTCAATGATTGTGCATGTCGAATGTTTTCTTTGATTGCAGAGTCTGAATTTATTAAATTTTGTATCACTGATTTAAGTTCATTAAATTTCTGAGGATCTACTTGACTTATTCCGCTATCAGTTTTATCTATTTGTTGTTGTGTATGTTGCTTGCCATTATCCTATCAGAAATCAATTTCATATTATTAAAAGCACATAGAATGTATTTTCAAAAATATATGATAAAATTTTAATAGAAGAAAGAAATATTAAATCCAAATTACAAATAAGAAGTTTTCATTTACCTTATTGTTGAAGGTAGCATTATCAGGTATAACCATCGTTGAATTTGTCGCAAATAATGCAGTAAATCGCCATGACAATCTAGGAGAAAGTCTCGTAGTTATAGCGCAGAGAGTCATATTAAGCTGGTGTATTGCCTTTAAACTATAAAATTATATTTATGTAATCGTAAATTATGAAAATGATATATAAAATACTGTATGTTGAATAACAGCTCAACATACCTTTTCCAGTAGCAAAATTTGTACCATACAAATTTAACTATTAATACACTCTAAAGTAAATATAAATTAAATATATTGTTTACGTTTTATATTATTTTATAATATCCACGCACGCATATTTAGGTTATGTGTTCACCGTAATTTTGGTCAACGACAAGACAAAATGATCAAGACGGGAAATCCTTTATATTTTAAAATCCGAATTTACCGTCTGTAGATTCATATGACTGTTTTGTTAGTTCATTCCTTTTCCGTTGCAGTCGTTACTTCACGGCTTTTTTAAAAAAGAAATACTCATCATTTAGCTAAAACGAAGGTAGTTTTGTTTTGCATAAAAATGAAATATATAAAAGGGATTTTTGACCACTTATATGAGCAAAGAATATTTGTACTATTGTAATATAATTACATGAATTGCTCGTCATCTTATAGTGATCAGTTTACGATAAACTAAACTTAGAACAAAACGTTAATAATAAATTTATGTTTGTTTCAATTTTTCAACTGTAAACGTGTATACATGTGGCAATAAACTATAATTAAAATTTTCTCAGAGCGCATATATGAATCGCTAGTTTCCAAGGGGTTAATCATCATAAAATAAAAAAAAAAGATTCTATATTTCAAATATTCTTTGTTATATGCGCAGATACTTGCGTCTATATTGTAATCAGCAATTTAATCGGTACCGCAGGGGGCGACAATATAAATATAAATTTTCGCGGAATTTTGATTAACCTTAACTTTCGGATTGTTAAATGTCATTTTCGCAAACGTCGTTTCTACTTAGAGATAAGTTGATATGTATCAAAATTTTAATAAAACTCGAGGTTAAAAATTTTTGGTATCACCAGAAGTAATATCAAAATGGTAGTATAGAGCAGAGATCGAAATATTTTGCACGCCAGAGCCGTCCTTGAAGAAACACCGCCTCCTTCACCCATACATCCAGCCGAGATGTCACTGATTCACAGACACTATGTCGGTGTCACGGCCGGGCCTATTGGCGCTGGCGTGGTGGCGCATTGGGGCGACATTCTTAGTTAATCACTCGCGCTGGAAAGACGTGCCTTGTGCGTTAGTCGCGGAAATCAGAACGACGTGCGTGGCAAGTCGACTGAGAATATTTGTTGAAGAACAGTTTCAGATCGCACTACGTCGCATGTAGGATAAAACAAAAGTATTGTTAGTGAAAAAGTATCCTCAGATATGTTTTAAATCATATACAATTAATATATTTTAATGCTTCTGAACTTCTGGCGATATATGTATGTACATATCTTGCAATATCCTGTCCATTATCTCGCCAGCAAAGTGTTATTTAATAGGTTTCCGCATCACCCATGGGGTACTATTATCAATGCGTATTTTTTTTGCAGTGGTATCCCCTGTAGGCTTATTTCACTGTATCGATGTTATTTCCCGTTGAATTGACAATATCCGCTTATTCGTTACTAAGAAAATTAGATGTTCGTGCACGTTTGCACCTGTGTGATACATCCGATGCACCAAACTGGAATATTAGATGTTCCTAATGGTAGCGATGAAGCGAGTAAAGAATTGCCAAGCCTTGTGTGATGTTCTGTTTTAATGCCACGCATTTTCGAAAACGAACATTCGCACAAATACGTTGATCCAAACATTGAAAAAATCCGAAGTGCAAAATCTTTAATATTCGGACACGTTGAATCATCAAGTAATTTAAAGAATTGTGCACCTTCTCTTGCCGTTGTTCTCAATGAACTATCCTGATGAAGAACGCACAATCGTTTTGATACTGGACGGCTTGTTCTTCAATTCTCACGGTGCACCGTAAAAATTCTCAGCCGAATTCGCCAGAACCACCGCCGGAAGTCCAAAAACATTAAAATCTATTAATCGCATTTAATTCAAGACATATCTGAGCATACTTTTTTACTAGTAATACTTTTGTTTTAACCCATACTCAATGTGACGCGATCTGAAACTGTTCGTTGACAGATAACGTCAGTCGACGGGATACGCGCGTCGATTTTTTTCCCGTAATCGGCGTGCGCGGTACGTCTATCCAGCGCGAGCGATCAGAGGCGAATGGCGCCCCAAAGCGCCACCATGCTCGTGCGATAGGCCCGAGCCTGGCAACTCATTCTTGGTTGGGTAAAACAGATGATTGGGAGAAGCAGGCGCAGCGACTCTGAAAAGACTCGCGACGATCAAATAAATAAAATCACTGCTTCATTACCTTATCCCATAAAAAAAGCACTGACGAAATATACATCTGTTAACAATAAAGCTACCGACGTTAAATCTGTTACAATTAAATATAGAAAGGAACCAAGAAATGAAAACAGACGATTCATAATTTATATTTCATAAAACAGGCATGGAAAATCTACTTGTACGATTTCTCTATAGCTTTGAACACTTTTTAGAAATAATTTGGAACCAGTTATTGAGACTGACTTGGTGTTAGTGTTAATGTTAATCCTTTCAATCACTGTTGGTGCAAGTAACAGAAAGATCCGAGTAATGTAGGAAAAATATATCAGCATTATGAATTATTTTCCAGAGCTTCATAAATGTAAATTATCTATGGCTATTAATATTCAGTCTAATAAAAATTCCTTTTTGACATAATATTAATACTATCCTTCAATTATATTAATATGATCAAAATATAGAATTTAATTATATTTGAATCAATTTATTTCGTGAATCTCATTAATTATGTACACAAATTTTAACATTCGTCAAAATGTGTGAAAATGTTGAAAATTGAATGGCTTACCTTTTATAGACAATAATATATATATATATCAATCATTCAGAGAGCATGTATATAATATTTTTAAAAATCTATAAAATCACATTGTAATGAAACATATACTTCCAACGTTTACATTTCCATAATTCGTTGTGATTTCACAAGACAAATTATATTTTCGATTTAATTTTCATTGGAGATGGTTGAATTTTTTAATCGATGCTTTTGATGAAAAAAGATAATAAAATATTTTCTAAACGAAAATATTGTCTAATATGATAATTGTCTAGTACATATCACAAATGGATGCAACATCCAATACAACATACGTAATATTCATGTGGCAAAAACAATGAAGGGATACCGTGAACGGAATATCGGCAGGTGGTCATATTATAATATAATTACTATTGCAATATTTATTCTCTTATTTTCTACCATAATACTGTGTAACATACAAGAAATGCACTTTAATGAAACCTACAGAAGAGAATCTGAATACAGAAGTGTTACTTAACATCGTAAACGCCGCTTTCCCTTTTTTTCGAATCATTTTGTATTACACGCTGCCTTATATAAATAATCTGTGTATGCTCTTTCCTCTCTATATCGAACAGAAAGTAAACGCCTCGAACGGAATTAATTGATAATAATAAAAAATAACGGATTTAATTCTATCACGTACATCATTAACGAATGCCAAATTCTTTTTACATTTCGCAGAAGATTGCAGTAAAATATTCGCACCACACATACCATTAAATAGTTACTTTCCACTTTCAAAATCATATCATGATCAAAAAATAAACAAGCCACTTTTTGCGTTACCTCTCTTTGGTCGTAAAAACTAATAGTACTGCAGTAAAACGGCTCACTATCGGGAAACAGAACTACACTCGACGTCCGAATTACAAGTTAACAAAAAGACAATAATTATCGTTGTCCGTAGCTCAAAATTTACAGAAATTTCGGCACAGTTGCCAATTTCACATTGAAGTTTTCTTATCTGCTCGTAATGTTTCCTATATTTGTAACAAACAAAAAACAGAAAGGAAAAAGAAAAGAAAAGGAAAAACAAACGAAAGAGAAATGAAAAGAAACGAACAAAAACAAAAGTAGAGAATCTCATCTCGTATAACGTGCTGTTCACCTCGCGCAAAGCATCGCTTAGACGCGAAACAACAAGGACGTCCGTTACTTCCTTTCAGTTTCACCCTCAGTGACAATGAGCACCCCAAGAAGAACGCTTTGCGACGTAAACACTTTTTTCCCCCCGTTGATGTATCCATATATAACAATACGCGAAAAATATTTTAATTATTGTTGTACTATAAAACAGATATTCCGTCTGAGGAGTACGTTAATGATATCTTTGAGAATCCGTCAAGGATGAACGGCTATAACGATAGAACAATTCCGACTAGATTTACAGGTTGTCATACGTAACAACGTCGATAGGCGATATCTCGTCACAGAGTATACACTCTCTATGATCTTTAATATCTCCTAAAAGAATATTCCGACCTCTTTAAAATTATGTGTTTATATTTATATATATTATACACAGACACATGCATATACATATGTATATATATACATATATACGTATGTATAAGTAACTGATAAACATTTTTCACGTGTGGTAAAAATGTCGACACAAAGGTATATATTATGTCTCAACCTTCCTATTCGCGTACTTTCTAGATATAACCCTCTCACTTAAGAAGAATGGAATGGACAGTTTACCCGCCGTTCTTCTATTCTGCAGTCTACGCAATTTACAAAAATCCATTAATGTCCGAATTCGTTCCAGAACGACCAAGGAGCGGCTTATGTCGTCGAATACTAAGTGTACATTGTTTTCCGTGACATTGCGATACACGTCTTAAACATTTGGCCGAGCTCTTTCATATTGTAAGGCGTGATGACTTAATAAAGCCGTATAATAATAGAATAATTGTATCTTCGTATTATATTGTACACGCGTAACACAGACCTCTTCCAATACCAGCGATCTGATCCTTCGTTTTCTTTTATCATTGTGTTTTATTCTCTTTCTATCTCTTTCGCACGAACTTTTTCTCTCCCATTTAATCTCACTCTCTCGCTCTCACTCGAAACTCATGTATACTAAAGCGTTATACTTTAACTTTCTTAATTTAATATTACATGCGTCTTTTACATCTCTGATTACACCCTCTGCCAGTTTTCCTTTGTTAGTACGCGTTTCAAGAAACAGATGCGTCAACAAACGAATTATTCGTTACTATTTCTCTTATTATTCTTATTATTACTATTATTACATAACGAAAAGATGTGTATTGTTTCGTACTGTATTTATCTCTTTATACCTCCTTTCGCACTAGCACTTTTTCTCTCTCATTCTTTCTCTTTCTCTCTATAATTCGCACTTCCTCTCTCTCTCGCACTCTTCCTTTTTCTCTCGTGACGATCATTTAATTCCTATACGTGTTACAATTTATTCTGTCTCGGTTTAATTATGGAATTAAAAGACCGAGCGAACAATCTTCCTCGTTATTACGCTTTCTGTCGTTCGCAGAGACAATGAACGTAAAGCCTCGTCGTTGTCATGATAACAGCGACGGTGAAAATATATTTTAAAATATGTCATCGATTTTAAGCAGTGCATGCTCGTTGAAGAAGATGAAGCTGTGACGGATTCAGTTTGTATCGCAGTGATTTGTCATTTTGTTACTCTACAAGGAACGATGCTGCGTGAGATGTGGAAAATTCGTACACAACTACGAGAGACACATCGTTGATATAGTTACAAATTTCGTACACCGTCTTCTCTTTTTTTTTTTCTTTATGTAAGATTTCATCCAGACTTGGTCATCGTGAGTTCTTTCATGGGCTAAGATATTACATAAAACGATATCCAATCAACTATGATATTTTATTCATGTAGGCTTCTTAAATATACGTCAATATCGGTATTTCTTCTGGTATAATCGCTCAATTAATACGAATTAAATTGGCCACAGGAAAAAATACGATGAACCACCATTTGGATTGACAAAGTTCAACCCCTAGCCTCTTGACATCGAGTTATCGTCGTGGTGTACATTATAATTAAATGTATGATAACCATGCTTTCCACGATCATCACAATTAAGAGTCACTCTCATGCTGTCTAGGAATACAGATCATTTTAGGAGTAAAAAATGTGGTCTGTTTTTTCATGATTGGGATACTTTAAGTCTTTTTAATGCAGAGTGGATGGTACGCGTAAAGCATTACATGTATGATTATCATTGTTTTACAATTACAAATATTAAACGACAAACTAAAGTCACTTTTTCATAATGAATTGTTCGCGATCGATTGTAATGGAAAAAAAAAATTGTAATAATAACGACTATATACAAAATTCAACCACACGGATGTTTAAGTGAAAAAACTATTGTCAATGAAACATTATTCACTATTGTTGCAATTAAACGAGTATTATGTATATGATTATAGTGGACAACTGCTACTATAGTCGCTGGTAATTTACATCGAGATTAGTCAGATAGAAAAAGACTATATCTTGAACTTAGCAACTACGTGCATGTTGCAAACGACGATTGTAATCGTCGTTCGTACAAGAACAGTTGAAATTAACAACATGATGTGTGATTATCAACTGTTAAAGTTTCTCATGAAGGCAATCATAAGAAATCATGCGACAAGTGCTAAGCAATCCTGCAAACCATCATTTCGATGCTCTGTAGTTAGGTCTTAAAATAATTCTCAATGTAAATTCAGCCAGCATATTTACAAATCTTCAATCAATTTTTCGGAATAACACGACTTAATAAAGGCCAATCACGAAATCATTCATATAGAAATCAAAAGGAGATGAACTATCGCAGAAATTAAGTAAGAAGTTTCGACGCACGAGCAATTCATTGAATGTATTATAACATGTCATAGTTATAGAAGTCAGGAAGCTGAGGGTTAAAGTAAATTATAGAAAGACAGTGAATTTGTTTTCATTTGAACGCTAATATTCACTTGCACGGCTATGCTTTTCGAAATACGGAATCTGTGAAAAACGGAAACAGATGTATGCAGATTTACAACGAAACATGCAATGATTTTGTCGTATGATTATACAGTGTAATGTATTAACCGTTCTCAATTTTGATTTAATCGCCAAAAATACGTAAAGTTATACGATACTACACTTGTTCCGCGGAGTAATACATTTCGTTATAGTTTCGGTGCACAGTATTAACACCTGAATGACACAGGACGATATACATAAATTACGAAACATAAATTACGGGATATGTTTAGTTGAAATATTAACTTTGCCTTATAATATCCAGTGATAAGAATGAGAGAAAAACAAAGAAAATAATTGACTCGTTAGATGAAGCAAATTCTCTAACCTGTATCGAATCTTCCTGAAATATTACCGAACCGTCAGAATAATTTCATCACTTTTATATTATAATGTATACGACGCAACTGTAAATGAATTGTCTTACTTTAAGTTAATATGATAATTATTACTTATACTGTCACGAAAGAAATTACAAGGCAAGTTTTCACTTCACGGTTTACATGCAATTAAATAAATTCGCTCAGACAGTCGTTAAGGTGTTAAATTTCCAGAAACGTTAACACGTTCATTGTCAGACCAGTTAGCTCGATACTACATTTAAAGAGAAATATTGATCGTTTAAAGTTACATCAAAATAATTTAAACAGAAAAAAAATCATAAATATTCATTACTATATTTTATGTTTAGATCTTCCAACTTTTTCGTTAGACGTTCAACAGAAAACGGTTCTCTGAAATTTACGTGGCAAAGAACGTATTGAATCGTAGATCTTCAATATGCAAACGCACGCTCCAGATACATTGAATCTGGTTCACGGCGAAGGACGAGATTAATGGTTTCATACCAGTTATCGAACTAAACGACTGCGATATTTATTACAATCGATTAATTGCAGCCCTTCAAGACGAAAATGAATTTCGAATTATTACATTAAATCGTATAACTGGAACTAAACCACTTTACACCGCAATTACTGTATCTCGACGATATTTGAATCCAATCGGATGGTAATTTTGAAGAAAGGACTACGAAGGATTCATTGAACTTGCGATTCTGCCGATTCAATGATCTCAGCATTGAATCGAAGTCAATCGAACTTCGACTGATTCGTCGAAGATATGAGTTTCAAAATTCACCCCGAATGTGGACTCGTGAATTGAAAGATTCTGTACACAAAAGTTGCAGACGCAGAATATTAAAATCCTGAACATCCGAGTCGCAGAATACGTCGAATTATCAATGTTTCGTGCAACGTATAATCGTGGAAAAACAACCGGTTAATTTGTACATATCTTAAACGCCAGTGTTCAGTGTTCGCCGTTCGCATGAACACCGTAAGATCGACGTGTTTTCGATTACTTAACGATTATAAATAATCTAATACCGAAAGAATCACTTATTCGTGGATTCGATGTTTTTGGTCACCTATCGGACGAAGCAGTGAATCTTCCGACGCAAATAAGAAACTAAGAACATTACGAATTGCGTTATCATTTTCTTCTTTTTCTTTTCTATGATATACAATAAATTAACAGTGCTGTTAGCTTGTTATCTCGGTGTCGCATTCATTTCTTCGTTTCGATCCCAATATTGTCCTACATTTTACGTAGCATACAATCACTTCGACAGAACAATTTATGATAAATATAGTTGTGTGTTTTTCCCCTTTCGTGGCTTACACAATACGAAGAATGAAAGAAGGGAACGTATAACATAAACGATATGATCACTGTCAATAATCGCTATTACGTAAAAATGAAGTTATCGGCGCGTTTCATCAGTGATTCTCGAAAGTACCTAAATTACGAGTTAAATGCGGTTGTAAAACAACATCTACAGATTTGGCAATGCACACATGTAACTACACGAATAAAATCTTAAAGCAATCTTCCAGCTTTCTTTTGTTCGATGGAATCGAAAACCCAAGGAAAGAAAATAGTTAAAAAAGAAAACAAAACAAAATGATATTTATACATGTCCATATTATATGTGAATATCTAGAAATATCATTTTGTTTATATATATAGATATATACGTGTATGAAAAAAAAGCTCTACTTTTCGATTCATCATAATCTCCATGTTTCGAACTGTAACTTACATAGAGTAAAGTATAAATTGAGGTGCATACGTTACAAAGAAGAATGCAATATAGGAATTACCATGAAAACGGATTGTTTCGTTGCAATGTCTTTTGAAGAACGATTCAGTGACGACTGTTAAACCGAACGACATTATATATATATATGTATATGTTTGCATATACAGGAATATCGTTCAA
Organism: Cerceris rybyensis; assembly: GCA_910591515.1. Lineage (NCBI taxonomy): Eukaryota > Metazoa > Arthropoda > Insecta > Hymenoptera > Crabronidae > Cerceris > Cerceris rybyensis. Next base: position 13,328,547 of record OU342789.1, on the reverse strand, counting down.
TGACAGTAACGATAGTATATTACCGAGAATTTTCTCGTAAATTAAGCGCGTTGACTTTACGCGAATTCTTCGTCTCGCAAGGGGACATCCTGTACCCAAATTTTATGACTTTGAATGAAACTTTTTTAAAATTACAAGGTAAGATTACAGCCTCAATACAATAAATTTGAGAAAATCATTGATACACTGACTGCCATCATTTGATTACCACCACTGAGTCATTTGTTGAACAGTTGACAGAGAAGTTTAGATAATATTAATCATATGACCCGGACGTGTCACATTGACGAACGAGTTAAAGAAGATCGTAGGAACAGGGTGGAATTTTTAATGTTTTTTAATTCGAACTATCTAAAGAATTTATAATATTAAAAAATCAGAATTTAATTATTCTCGGACAAACGAGTGCCAAATGGAAAACGTAACATTATCAAATTTCGTGTGACTTTTGAACCGTGATTTTTCTAATATTACTTGATAAATGTAAAAGAAAAATATATTGAAATTTTTAATGAAACAACGAATGTGTAACAATTTTATTCCCGTATCATCGAATAATGTCTTTTAACTCGTCAAACTTTCAGCTGACCATTTCCAAAGTTCGATTATCATGGCAGTCAATGTCTCAAAAACTGAAACTACCGACGATTAATCCTGAATATTTAAATGTAACAGAAGGATATTTTCGAAAAAAAGAAAAAAATCAAGAAGAAGATATAAAAGTAATCAGTATAGTCGTGTAAATGTTGCGACAGAATCATTGAAAATACAAAAACAATCAAGCATTACAAATTCGATTAATTTCACTAAGGAATTACAGCTACAGGCGGTCTCGATAGCATCGGTAGTTTTAAAGCGTGAAAGAGAGCAAACCAAAAAAAAGAGCTCGATTCGTGTTTCGAATTACACCAACCCCAGAGAGAGTTTTTTTAAAATCGAAAACGACGATCTCAGGTTCCCTGATCAGTTTCATATAAGGGAATATAACAATGAAGACAAGCAAAGCAAAGATGGTACCCATGCGACGGCAATTAACTAAAAATTCTTATGAAATGAAAGAAATGCGAAAAGTACGGCAAACTTGACTCTTCACAACGATACCGGATCACGATAGGTCATAATAAAAAATCTGCACAATGCACGAACACGCACCCGTTATCGAACTAATATAATAGTACCGTCCCCCCGAATACGTACAGATCGGCACTACTCACGTAAAAACATATTCGTTATAATTAATAATATACAAATAGCCTATCTGTAGTCTACAGTATACGAACGTGTATCTGCGGCTGCTAACCTTGTGTATAAGTTGGCGAGATTCAGTCTTCACATGTAAAGGAGATAGTATTCTTTAACATTACAATATGCATATTTACTTTTATAATAATAAAAAGTTTTATGTACGCGATATCACAGCGCTCAGCATTAATTATTAAAAAGGTACTTGTGTTTCCGAAGCTATAATCATCATCATCGACGATTTCTTTTCACTTTCCTTATCTTTTTTTCCCCTAGTTTTTCTCGTTTAGCACGCGAGTCGAGGATTATCATCAACTTGCAGAAGCACGAAAGTGTACACGTATGCCGATCGAACATGTACTTGTTTTTTTTTTCTTGCCGTTTTAATTCACGTTTATTTTGTTTTCCCATCTTCTACTTATTCGTTCCTTTTGCTTTTTATTCGTCGTTGTAAAACGAAACCACGGAATTATGAAGTTATACCGGCGGAAGAAACTTTTGGGGAATGATCGGCATGATTTAAACGGTTCCTTTTTTTTTCTTGTTCCTTTTGCTGTTAATCGTGACAATGACTGAGAGAAATGTGCGAAACTTTTCGACTCGTATGTGGACGATAATACGCCAGGCATTTGGAAGGTTCGTTTGGAGATAGCGCGATTGGGAAATTATAATTATCGAAATATACAGATAGAAGCGATCGAAGAGACATCAGAGGATTGCTCTTAATCGTGCTTGGAATTCAATGAATGTTCGGATTTTTTTTTACAGGAGTTCAATGAGGTTTTCAATCTGAGTCTTCTCTAATCTTTTCATCGGATTTGTGATATTTTAGCATCTCTGGAAAAAAATTATCTGAAGATTGGGGATCTCTGTGTCGTGTAACGAATTCTTAAAATAAGGTTTTTAAATTCACAAATTTTGGTGGACTTGAAATTATATTGCAATTTCCGCTCGTTACTACGAAGTTTAAATCAAAGCTAGAAGATTTTTGTCGAACAAATGGTTCTCTTCTAAACAGAAATTCAAAGTCATTCACAAATTCTATATCAAATTATAACATGTCGTAAATATGCATCTTCTTTCAGTCCAAACATTGCGTTGTTTCAAAAACCCAATGTCAAATTCTAAATTACGAGTATTATTAATTTACCAAAAACAAATTATTTAACTATTTTCAAAATGCAGCAGTATGCATAGAACAGAAAATTTCGAAGCTGCCAATATAGAGTAACAAGCTCCTTTCCGTAATTTTCGAAATTTCATGAAACAAACGAAAATCGAGAAGAAGCCATTGAAAAGATTGGAAAATTGCAGACAATTTTCTCTTCTAAAAAAACGTAAAAGAGGATCACAGTATGTAAAGAAAAACAAAATACCTTACGAATTCGAATTGAAAACCTCGTCGATCTAACTATAAATGAACCATACTTGAATTGTTTGGCTACTGAAACTGATGCCTCATTGTAACTTTTAAATACACAAACATATGTATATACATAGAATAAGAAGATTTTCAGGGGAATCTCGTGTAATTCAAGATGTGAGACCTAACTACATAGGCTATGATTTATAGACGCGAGTTGAAGTGCACCTTAGAAAATGTTTTGCAATGGAACAAAGGGATAAAGTTTAACGAAAGGACGATCATTAGGACTAATAATACAACGCGAACAATAGTCATTGGTCTCGATCGCATTCGATCATCGCACGACTAGGATACAGAAGGAAAGTACATTTTATCTTTTTTTCCTTTTTTTTTCTGTTGAGAATAAGACTAACCGCTCATTATCGTTTCACGAGGTGAAAAGTAAACTATCGCGCATCTCGCTGCATCAGAGATATCCTACTAAGTTTTTAATCGTTCTCGCGATTCTCTTTTAGCAAGATGAAAGGTTAACGTTAAATTAGGAATACGTCGTATACTATATCGCGATAAGAGCGAAATAAACGCAAGTTCGTGGGTAAACTAAAAAAGTACGGGCAAATTTACAATGGAAGGAAATGATAGCGTTCACGAATATCTGCCGGCGGGATTTTAAGAATGATAAATAAGGATGAATATTAAAATTCAACACGTATAGAATCCTAGGACGACTTACTTGTTTCTGTTGATTTTAAGAATTTGTAAAATCTCTATTTAATTTTTCATATTCTTTTAACCCCTTGCCGTACAATAACGAGTGATACTCGTGCTGCGGTGACATAGATAAGAAATTTGATAGTTTTGCAAAACCTATAAAACCGAAAATATCAGAGAGATATGACTCGATAAAATTGTTTCTATAACATTAATATTAACGGGTAAATTTGATCTTTATTTTCAGCTAAAGTTCATCCAGGGGACAAAACAACCTCTGGACGGAGAGGGTTTTATTACGTTAAATTATTACGATGTATAAAGAATTATTAATTAATTTTCATTTTACCATTTTAATTCTGAGCTATCATGGATGCAATCAGAAAAAAAATCGTACGACAAGGAGTTAAAAAGATTAATGTTCCGCAAAAACGATACCAATGATCGTCACGTATTAATTATCAAGGAGAGTAATTGTATCATGAATTGTATATATGTGTCAGATATTTGTTTCTATTATGAACAGAAACATATCAATATTTTTCTATAAATACAGTAATTTAATTGTCCCGCCTCAGAATTTAACCCAGACAAAAACCAAATACACGAGCTTCAAGCAAGGTTAAGGCAATCTAATAACTCGAAAGTCATCCTAGGACCAACAGAGAGACAAATGAGTGAAAATAATGGTCTCTTAACGACGAAAGAAATTAACATTTTGCTTGCAACTCATACAAGCTCATTAAATTACCTAATGACCGACAATGTACCATGATCGACTTTCAGGAAATAGTTGAAAGCCAGGGGAATGATATACAGTTTTCTCGATTATTCCGCTCTCCCTCCTTGTTAAGATAGGGTAAATGTTACACGGTAAACGTAATAAAGAAATACTGGTCCTTCGTTCGTTTTAACTTTTCGTTCCCTCTTTCTTCGGTTAAGTAGATAGCGAGCTTTTCGTTACAAGTCATTCAGATCACATAACCTATTTTGCCCACGTATAGAAAAACTGACAATATACGCCTCTTACGTTTTAATCATGATGCACGCTAGGTAGATCTATAAATATGCTACGTTCATCTTACATATCACAGAACTACGCGTACACCCACTATCAACTTCAAAAACGCGTAGAATGCAATGCTTCCGCGTGAATGTTGAAAAAAAAATGAAACAAAAAAAACCCAAGGATAAGTGAAGACTGTGGTAGTATCCGAAGTGCAACAACGATAAGGAAAACTTTCGCTTCCGTTCTTCGTGCTCGTTTGGATTCGAGAAATGCAACGAAAGGTACGTTCAGAACGATTACGATTATCATCTAATGTTAATACCGTTTGACGAAAATTTCAAAGCTCAAGTAACATTATACACGAGAGATGTTGAGAGTGTTACTAATTTCTTTTCCCGTTCTCTTTGAAAAGATACTGAAGTACCGTTAAATCGGGGCAAGCCAGCTCTAGATAGTAGGATTAGTAAAATAAAAGAGAAGAAGAGAAGGAAAAAGAAGAAATAGAATTAGCTCTCTTGGAAGAAATGAAAAGAACGTATGAAGTAATGCTAGATAGAATATGCAATGCAATAGAGGGCGTACGCAATATATGAGTATCCAGAGTTTGTCAATACTCTCAGCATACGCTTCCTATTATTTCTATCACTAATAGTCCCGATTCGCGCTTTTCCACGCGGTGTCGGACATCAACAACACAGTTAGGAGCGTAAGCGTTTTAAATGTCCAAAGGGCAAAGACAAAGATACCGCAAATGCCTTACTTTTTTTCGCGACCTGACATCAAGTCTGATTATTGACTCAGTGAAAAGTAATTAAGGATAAGTTATACGACTATAAACCTACAAACAAATCGATAAGTTTTCTTCATCGAGCAATCATCCGTTTGAAACACATGCGACGCAAGATTGATTGACTAATTACTGACTGATTGATGGAACCGATTGTATGGTAGTCCACACGTACTGCTTCACGACATTCTTTACTATGCGTAATTAAGTAACGAACTGCGAATCAGTTGTTAATTTTGAATGTTCACAGGTTTTTTTTCCCTCTCCTTTCCCGTGCCTTTTTTGTTTCTTTCACGAAACCGTTCACACGTAATTATCACAATAAGTGTCGCTCGCAAACGAGTCCTTGCTCGAGTAGTATTCGAGTCTTGCATTCTTCTCTGTTTGGCTCTTTTGTTTTCTATTGTTCATTTATTTGAGTAGTGACGTGTACAGAGTAATCTGGAGGCCCGCAAAATATGCTATGCGCTGTCGTTAAACCGTTACACGTTCATACCGCGCGTACCTGGCATTGATCGTTAAATTGGAAACATTTTCTTCTTTGTTCCATTTTTCTCTTTATTTTCCCCCATTTAAATCTTAATATCTCGATTCTCCTTCCCTATCCCTACCCCACGTTCCCTACCCTTTAGCTTTTTTCTACGTAATCTCTTCGTCGAGCAGTCGTCGCATATTAGTAATTAACACACCGACGACTCGCAATTGGGCGATCACGAATTTTTGTGTACGCGGCTATGTGTTATGTAGCGCATCGAACGTTCAATTAGACATTGGACAGCTTGAATCGTTTACTAAAAAACCAGTAAGAATTTGGACGCGCGAAACTGAAAACCGAAGACAGGTACAACTAAATTCTTTCGATCGCGGCCAGCCTGCGCGTACCTACTTTAAACGGCGCGCAAAGACAAGACCACTCAGTGGCCAATTGCATAAACATCAAACAACAATGTTTCATATAATCATTCGTTGGTTTAACAACAAATTACTTTCGAGATATATATATAAAAATAAGGTATCAAACTTTGCGCCAAGGTACACAGCCATTGTGACTACATGCTTAATTTAACTTTTTGTCCTCTAAAGCCGTTTTTACCATTCTCTCCTGTCTTTGAATCGTTCCAAAGATCAATGGAGCCCGAGTATGCTCGCTTTTTTTGTACGCTTATATAAATATAACACGCTGGGTATACCTCCATTGGAGTGGCTCTAATTTTACATGAAATGTGTGACGATTTCACTCGTTGACACCAGAGATACACACCCAGTCTCGTTACGGAACCCAGAGGACATGATCATTTGTAACGGGTGTACGGCTTAATTTTTATGCAAAAGGCCTTACATTTTGAAGAGCATTGCCTGTATATATGCAAAATATAAATAAATTACAAAATATGAATCTTAACCCACCCCCCTTCTATATGTTTCGTGCATTTCAGAAAAGCATAAATGTAGTTTATATAGTTTATCGCAAGAAGATTACTATTCAGTTATTACATTAGGGGTATGACCATTTTTTTTATATAGCCTACATTTCTGGTCATAGTCTACATCCATTGTACGATTATATCAATGTGTACCATCGCTAAACAACTACTACCGCTACTTCAAAACTCGACTGGAATGTGCCTCGGAGATTGGCGTACAACTTAAATTTTCGTTTTCATTTTTAATGTATCTCGAATGTTTCTACCGAAGATATTTTCTCCCTCCCTTCGTATCTCCAAGTAGAATTTTAACGGTACGATATATGTATATATTATTACTTCCGCGATGAAATAATATCTGAAAGTTTGTAAATTTTGCATTTAACCGATTACTTTCGGTCTGTTTTTTTTTTGCTTTGTTTTACTTTCTGAGGGGTTATTTTCTTTTGTTCGGTTTCTTTCGGTTGCGTAAGTCGTAAGAGCCGAGACGATTATTCGATTCACAATAAACTGGCACCATTCCAGAAAAGAAGAAATGAAAATAAGAATGAAGAAACGTTACATTACGCATATATTCGAAGGAGACCCAACCTTCTACACAAACCGTAAACATTAATGGGTCAAGAATAGACGGGAAAAATTGATTAGTTTTTTTTTTTACTTAACCTGTACTCTCACCGATTTATACCTTGGAGAGCGTCACTGCTGTACTGGAGTCGGCGGGTATGGATACGGGTATGGTGGTACAGCTTGAAATTGGCCATAGCCCATAGACTGATAAGCACAAGCTCCGGTACTCGGTGGTGGCCGATTGGTCTGGAAAAACTTGTTGTTCACCAGGCTTTGTATGCCAGAATCCGTGTGTCCGCCGGATGGCATCATGAACGGAGGTGGCATCGAGTACACGTTTTGTCCGTTCTGAGTACCACTATATCCGTTTTGCCGATTATGGAACCGATTATTCTGGAAGGCTGTCCTTCCATGGTATCTTGGAGCAGTCGTATTCTGATATCCAGCAGTTTGATAAGCATTGCTACTAGCTTGGCATCCGTTTGGATAATTAGTACTGGGTTGCCGCTGATGTTGTTGATGTTGCGGAGGTTGCTGATGCTGTTGCTGTTGATGTTGCTGATGTTGTTGGTGCTGCTGATGTTGCGGATAAGTAGGTTGGAAGGTATTTTGACGTGTGGCTTGATATCCATTTTGCTGACGTACTAGTGGTCTTTCTTGATTATTGAAATTATTATGTTGGATGCTCTGAACAAGTTGATTTTGCCAGTTACTTAATGTTGGGCTGGAATTGTTTCGTGGACTTCCGGTTCTATTGTTATCCTTGGTATTGCGAGCGTGATTCCAACGCTGACGACCCTTTCCGTATTGGTTCTTCATGGAATTTGCCATATCCGCCAGTTGTGGATTAATTACTTGGCCAGCCTCTTCCAGAACAGCAATCAATTCCTTCGCCTGCCTTGCATTGTTTGGTGTGAAGTATGCGTACGCCGTTCCTGCACTCTGGCATCGTCCAGTTCTTCCTATTCGATGGATATAATCCTCCGAACTGTTTGGATAATCGAAATTTATCACGTACTTGACATCCTCTACGTCCAAGCCACGTGCAGCAACATCAGTGGCGACTAGGATCATCGTTTTTCCATTTCTGAACTCTGACAACACGTAATCTCTCTCTGGCTGCGATTTGTCGCCATGAATAGAAATAGCCGACCAACCTTCCCGCTTAATAGCTTTTGTGATATCATCCACCTTTTTCTTCGTTTCGACGAATATTATCATTTTGCTACCACGTTCGGTGCCGATTTCTCTCAAAAGATTCGACAGTTTCGTTTCCTTCTCATGTTCTTGACAAATCTCGATGATCTGACGTATATTGTGATTGGCTGCCAGTGTTAAAGAGCCAATGTTGATCTGAATGTAATCGCTCAAGAAGTCTTCAGCGAGAGCTTGCACCTCTTTAGGCCATGTCGCGGACCACATCAGCACCTGCCTGTCGGGTCGTATTTGTTCTATAATTTTTCTTATTTGCGGCTCGAATCCCATGTCCAGCATTCTGTCGGCCTCGTCTAGCACAAGATACGTGCATCTACGCAAATTTGTGGTTCCTTTTTCTAAGAAGTCAATAAGTCTACCAGGTGTCGCGATGCATATCTCAACGCCCCTCTCTAAATCACGTGCTTGTGGTCCTTTTGGTGAACCTCCGAAGATGCAAGTATTACGGATGCACGATGAAGAACCGAAATCTCTTGCGACTGTTTGAATCTGTTGTGCTAATTCTCTAGTTGGTGCCAGAATCAGTACGATCGGTCCATCACCTCGGTTCAAGCGTGGTTGATTGTTAATGTGTACTGTTGCCGGTAAAATATACTGAAAATATGGAGAACAATATTCATTTAGTGTCATCTTCTTCAACTGAATTCTGAGTCGAGGCAATAGAACGACAAATATACTGAGGTGCAAATGGGGAAAGCACTTTTAGTTTAAAACACTTATTGGCGAAATAAAGATAATAATTGACGTTACTCAATTTAACCCTTTGGACTCGAAGCCATCTCTGACGTTGTCTATTGCCAACTTGGCGCTATTTTACTATCTGATATCTTGTGCCATTTCAATAGGAAGGTTCAAGTAAACAAACATTTCGCAAAATGTTGAGGTGCAATAAATTCATCCTCTGTAATCAGTAGCAAATTCCAAAGTCCCCTCAGAAGGGGCGAGTGATAGGTAGACTTACGATGTCCCCTCAGATGGGACATTGAAGTCCAAAGGGTTAATAATTAGATAATATCAAGGTATCTCCGTTCATGTTAATAATTTCCAATTCAGTATCATTGTGAGAGATAAAGAAGGTAGACGACTTAAAGAAAGGTAAAAAGTTCTAAATAATCTGATTAATATAAGTCGGCACAGAAAGAAAATTATTGTAAATTTGTTTAAGGTAAGAGTTGAGTCATTAAAATTAGAAAAAACTTGGACAAAATGTAGAGGTATCAGCGTATATATCACATACGAGTATCGATTTTCTGGAAGTTTCTTTAAACGCAGGTCATTCCGCGAACGTGCGCAACACACACAAAATTCATATGTGTATAAGTAACACACAGTAATTAATAACTAAGTTATCCAAGACCTTCTACGACTAAAATGATTTCTCTGAGATTTCTTAATTCCTTTCTTTTATAAGTGATAGTCCAAATCAAGATTTTCGACCAAAAAGCTTCATTTGTAGCACAAAATAACTTACTCTTATGCAATTATTGTTCCCAAAACTATTGAAAAATTCATGGATTGGAATTCATAACCTTTTTTCCTGAGCCTTAGAATATTGGAAACAATGATTATGATTTGGGAAAATAAAAATCGAAAAATAACATGTAATAATTGATGAAATTACAAAAAGAACATTGTGTTTCTGTGTTGAAATCTGTTAAACGTTGTACTAAGTATTCAAACCAATAAAATTTTAATATCCTTTCCAACAGATACCATAATACGAATTCCACTTATTGATGGTCGAAAAATTGAAATGGCCGAATATTATCATCCACGGTATGAAAAACAGTGAACATAAAGAAACTATTATTATCACGTTGCAGCACTCAATTTCTATTTTATCTATAATAGTAATCTGAAAAAGAAAACTCCTCTTTTGCACACGAAACCACCGAAAAAGATACAAGCTAAATGTTTAATCCATTAAAATAGAGACGTAGTAAATCATAGCAGCATTAGTTGTACAATTATACAAAGTAATACGTACAGCTAGAGTTTTACCAGATCCCGTTTGTGCGATTCCAACTAAATCACGGCCACTAAGCGCAATTGGCCAGCCCTGTGCCTGTATTGCTGTAGGTTCGGCAAAGCCTTGCTTTCTTATTTCTTCCATCACATAATCCGGAAAATTACTTTCTTCGAATGCTTGTATCGGCGAAGGTGTATTGTTACCCTTTACGGTTATTTCTTTTCCATGATGGTATTTACTAACGTCATCAGTCGATCGGCTCAAAACATTTATATGCGGAACGTACAAGTTCTTAGCGATCGACGGCAGTTTCGTTAAATCCCAAGTAGGTTTCTTTAACAAATCACCGGGCGTTTTTCTTTGAGTCTGCTTTTTTCTCGGATTAACATCCTTCTGAGTTTGTTGTTGACTGTTCCAATATGTTCCGCTTCCATTGCGACTGCCAGAGTCGCGGTTTCCTCTGGGTCTGTAACTAGTAATTATATTATTACATAACCGTTAATACACAACATTTAACGTGCAAAGTTGATTGCACGTGTTGTAACTGTAGACTCGTTGATACGATTCTTCACGGGATAAGAAAGTTACCTCCTGCAAAAGCAAGCGGTTATATTGATGATTTTTATTTGCAAAAAAGCGCTATACTTTCACAATGATTTAGTTACAGATTACCTTCAATAATAACCGTTAGAGAAATTTGCTAAACTTGTTAAAGACTTTATAATTGCGTATCCATCGATTCCAGACTTATTAAACGCCCTAAAACGTTTCTCGTGGTTCTTATCAGCATTCGGATAAATATCAACATTCTAATAATTGTTATTGCTCGAATTATAATTATGATCGTTATTATTCTTCGCGTTATCGTAATTATCGCATTTCTGCAATATTCTGCAGTACTATTTATGATTATTCTTATGAAATAATCATTATTCTAATCGTCATTTTTATTTATTATGAAAGTTGGTAACATGACTTTGATCGTTATTACCGTAATTTGGAAACATAATTTATAAACCTTTTTTGACAAATTAAATTTTTCGAAATAACCACTTCTTTAATCATATAGAAACACAAATAGTACATTTTCAAATTTTCTGGCGCTATTCTGTTTGGTAGGTCGTAAAGAAAGGATTACTTTGCATTCTAGGTTGCAACAGGCAATTTACAAATGGTGAATTATCTTCACAACCGAAATGATCAAGTAATTCAAAACAATTTAAGACCAATCGTTATGATTTAACAAACAAATAAAGTCTATCATAATAGTTAGTACAAACACTGAAGGATACTTCAGTTCAACACATGATATCATTGTCAAATTGCACCGAAAGAAAATTTTAATGTAACTAATAGAAGGATCGCAAAATATTAGATATCGTGTCAGCCAAATTTAATATGGAATTACACTATGACTAAATCCAAGTGTAATGTTCCTACATTTTATATATTTAGAATGCAATAAACATATATAATTTTTAAGTTTTTCAATATCTACTAGTTCTAATGTTAACCAGTCCAACAGAATTATGATTTAATTCGCAAATATTTTTTAAATGAAAACTTCATGTTAATAGTTATTTAAACTTTTTTCCCGTATGCTTTATGGCTTCATAAAGAATAGCGAAATATCGAAAATGTTTATTAACATCTTTTAGTATAAATTGAGAAATCATGTTGTACATACTATGAAATACAGTTTAATAGAGAAGTAATTACTGGAAAAGAAAGAAGGGAGAATTTATAAAATATCCGAGCACCCTGAGGGGATTCGAGCTTTCCATTCTCTCAACGCCAAATTGTACCAACGCGTTACCCATTCCACGCTCGTCAGAATTCAATAGAACGTCGTACATCAGCGTTTTCTGATTTAATTTCACCGCAAAAACCACAGGGCTACTGACATTTTGTGACATTATTTCAATTAATAATTTATACATTAAACTAATAAATATTATTTAAAATACAGCTTTGTTTATTTTATAATAATAAAAAAGAAAAGAAAAAAACACTGACATAAAAAATATTAGATTTCTTATATTCCACCATGTGAAAAGTGCAATGTTAATATATTGATGATGGTATACATTAGGAGGCATACAATAAATAGATGAAACTTTAAAACAGTGTAATTCTAATTACAACGATTTCTTACTATTCTATGTTATATTCTGAAAACACATTGTCCCGATTTTTTAAAGTCCGCGAGACATTCGTATATTTCATTTAATCGTAATTTGAATTTTTTCGCGTGTCCCGTCCACAATATGTTAAATATGTTATTTTCTTCAAGATGTTAAAGTCTTTATATCTACTGACTGTTTTTGTCATATTTTAATCTTATATCTAGAAACAGAATATCAACCTGTATTTTTTAGATTGAAGTACAAAATATCTAACGAGTGTTTCATAGTTGAGGAGATCAAACGAAGCAATTCATTGACATCTGTAAGACCATGAAATATTTAATAATCTTTAATTATTATCGCCCATGTGATAATAAAGTGAATGTTGCAGATTCGTGTTAAGTGATCGATAAAATATGATTGCGTGATTCATCATCGAATCTTATCGACGTTACTCGTGCATGAAATGGACTTGAGTCAAAATAAATATCTTTCACGCGAACGTAAACATGGGAGAAGCCGCGGCAACTTTGCTTCCTGGCTTTACTCAACACATTTATTTACATTTCCTCACGACCTAATATGGTTAATGTTCGACTAATTACGTTATCGAGAAGGTAACATGCTACATATTATTACATTGCGTATCGTAGTCAACGTGGCACCATTACATTTTCCTTTAAAAATCTTACAATTATGCACGATTTCCATAAATTATTTGGCGGATTTCTCGGGAAATGCAGTATATTCTCCCGATTGCATGAAAAGTTTAAACTGGTGAAATTTTTATAATATATAATAAAAGAAACATTGAAATACTTGATATTATTAACACATTGCGTACGGGAGACGAGATATCTCGTTTTTAGGTTTCTTCAACTCAATCGACGATTTAAGGAACTACAAATATACTTTCTTGTTACGTTACCTGGATAACGAAGTTTTGCGTATTCCCTTAACAAATGGTTAGGGAAAGAAAATGAATGTCAACATTCTGAGGGCGTAAAAACCAGTCGGTTAGCACAGAATGCTTCACTCGCTATCATAGGCTAAAGGATTATTCAAATTTGTAAAATAAATAATTAAAATTTTTAAAAATATAGAAAATGTGAAAGATGTATAATAAATATATAGTAATATTTAAGAATACTTTATGTGAATATCTACTATCAAATGCGATTTAAAAAAGTGAATATATGCATTGTATAAAGTGTTTCTAGAGCGTCCAAAAATGTTCGGGCCCTGTGAGTGCGTTGCGCGAGCAGAGCGCCTTACACAATGTGTTAAAATAAACAGTAAAAACGAAAATGAGTCTTTTTTTATTCCGATGGTCATTTCGTCATTCGTATACGCGGAAATTCCGCGATGATATTGGCCGTGTGTTATCATTTCATACGTTGAATCATAGTTATACTTCAATGTTATGTTTGCACATTTAGCCATTAATAAGTTACCTTCCAGATAATTTATATAATAATATTAGCGACGACTGAGGAAAAATTGCGATCATAAAATGCTCTATGCAATAATGTCTGTTTCTTCTAAATGTATAACATATCATTTTTATTGGTTTACAATGCAAAATGGAACAAGGGTATTAGAATCTTTTTTAATATAATAAATAGATATAAAATAGCAACTGCCACTGATACCTGGCATAGTAATTTAGATATTAAACATAATTTTTATATAGTTAACATCTTTTTAAAAAGGTCATCCTCCATATTGTGAATAACTTTTATATTATTAAAATATAAAGTATAATATATATTTTTGACCAATACATACATGTAAAACAATATTTTCAGAACCATATAATACAATACCCTAAGTAATTACATTACAGACAAAATTAGAACGTATAGAATTACTTTTCATATTAAAGATATCATTCACATTTTATAATAACAATACTGCAATACCAAAGTAATTAGTGCTGCAATACTTGAAATTAATTAAATTAGTAATATTAACTTCCAAATAATATATAACTCTTTGTTCATGCAGTTTCGTTTAATATTGTTAAAAGTGGACCAAACCTTTGTATAAAATGGTAATTCTACTATGTCATTTCAATAACGGAACATAATAATTTATGCTAAACACATCTCGAACAGATTAAAGTGATTATAACATAAGATTGAGTAAACTTTCTATTCATAGGTGACATTAATAATTATACAGTCGTAATTTCTAATGTTATAATATGTACAGTTGAAATAATTTATTATAGATAATATAAGATAAGTTAAACATGAGAAATATGGGCTGCGTGTGGACAATATGTAATACAGACTGCAACAATTTTATTGCTCAACCTCAAATCATTGTTCTGTCGTAAATTCTGTAACTATATTGACAATAATAAGACAGTGTGTTTCCTTTAAAATTTATCTTTCATATATCGTTGTCAATCCATAAATCGTGGAAATAATTGAAATAAGTCATTAAATATTAATAGTATTTTAAATTGAATAAATTTGTAATATATTTATCTTCAACTACTTCCAGAGTTAAAATACATGGGAATTCTAAAGGTATGATGTTTTTAAATATTGTAAACAGAAGATTGTATCAAATATTGAAATATTATTCTGAAACTGAGCCAACTAAGATATATAGTGACATCAGTGATTACTGGTTGCGATGAACAAAATGGCGGATAGCACAATGCAGTGTAAAAAATTTTCAGGATTTTATTGTCCATTGATTTTTACATTATTATACTCTTTGTTTCAATGACGGAATTCGACTTAACATACCTGGTATGATTGGAATAACTGTTGTTATACATCTTGAAGAATGTCCTAGAAAATTTATCCCGTAACACACTACCAGTTCCGTACGGATGGTCTTCGATTTTCGGGAAACTATGTCAGCTGTACCAGTTACACCTTTGACCAAGAAAATCGGTTGAAAACAACGTATTACTATATCGTATACACGAAAGCATAACTTTGGAACATGACTGGTTGTAAATGACAATAAATTTTTCTACTTAAAACATTGTTATATCCTACAAACTTACCCTGCAGGACCCGGCGAGCAGAGCGATAATGGCTGACAGGCGCTGGGAAGACGGAAACGGGCGACTGGGCACTGTTTCCGCTTCGATATACGCCACATCACACTTACACATAATATGGCGAGCTACCATTGGTCAATTCCCCTGTGGAAGATCGATTCGCGGTACATTTACCAATCACAGTGCAAGGAGACAATCAATGAAACGAGGCTGCAATATGTGTACTAAATATAAATGCTAATGCACATGAAAGGACAAATGAGAAAATTCGAGAAAATACGTATAACATAAAGTATATATTAAAAGAATGTCTCTCGTAGCATATATAACTTCAAGTAGAAATGTTTCCACTGAGTTTCCGATGGTGCCAAAGGAATGACAATTTTTTTATTGGAAAATATAGAAATAATCAATATCATGGCCACACTTCAGACCAGTAATCAGATTTCATATTTTGAAATATACTGGAAGTTTCTTTGAAGATATGTATATGGTGTATAGAAATGGAGGTTAAGAGTGAAGAAAGTAACAAATTTTTAATGAAAATGTCTATGATAGGTAATAATGATAAAATCGATTAAATGCTTATTATAGGATTTTCTCCCATTGTTTGTCTCCGTTAGGTGTTACACTTCTTTTAAATACAAATAGGGGGAAACCATTGGAATTAAACGTATATCGTTATTTATCGTATCATATATTTAGTGTAATACATCTTTATCTTTGAAATTAAAGTGTAAGAGTTCAAATAACTTTTACAAACAATATTTTTATGTTGAACAGAATTACACATTCGGAAAATTGATAGTTCTCCATTCTTTCTAAGCTTACTATTCATAGATACCACCAGATGGAACTCATTGATTATGAATTCAAACGTGTCGACAAATCATAGACAAGTACAATAGTTCTTTCATCTATGCTTAATAAAAGAATGAACGCGCATGCGTAAATCGAAGAAATAAAATCAATGTTGCGGAGTTTAAATCCAAAAATGTCGACACACAAATACACGTTCATAATTTCACTGCTGTTGTCGCATCTTTCGAAACTGTTTTAAATATTATTATCGATGTTCACATAAATTGCCGATCAACGAACTTAGGCTTAAAATTAAGCAAGGTGAAATTTTTTTTTGCACAACCGAGCATGATAATGATTTTCAATTCCATTGGACATTTGGGTATTCGAAAGCTGAAGACCCGATGACCTTTCGAGACACTCAGAACGATTGTTATGGCATTGTTACCATGACGTCGTACGTACATTTATGTTATCCTCTTATTGTTAGTACGCAAATTACGCTCACGGGAATTGAAGTCGTACGTGACTGATGTACTTTTAAAAAAAAGTTAATTTTCTTCGGTAACATGAGACTTAACATTTTTAAACATTTTCAAGAATCACTACTAACTGCAAAATATTTATACATTTTCTTTGCTTCAAAAAATTGTTAGTTCAAAAAAATTAACCGGAATGTTTCCTGATAGGATGAAGCTGCTTATACTATTTAAAGAATGTTTGTATACATATATAGCTGCATTTCACGAACAAGTTCTCAAACCGGTAAAAACATTTCCATAATTTAAGTCCATGAACTAAGAATCCACCAGAATGCAATAAATTTGTTCCTTCTGGAATTGTCGTATATATACTATCACATTTTCACATGTAAGTAATATTTAATAATTAATCATATAAAAAGAAACAATATTTATTACATAGAATAACCGGTTTTTGATATAGCATGAAAACTTATATGCAAAAAAGCTATATGTTTTACAGTTTTCATTTCTATTGCACTATGTCACGTAATGTAAGATATAAAAAATAAACATTTCACATAAACATCACAAAAAATAATAATGTTAATTGAAAAATATCATTGATAAATATTTGAATTCAAAAGGGAAATATTTTCATTCATGTCAAAATACGTTTTAAGTCTTGTTGATCATAAAAGAAGCAGATATTACATGTGTAACAAAACTGGAATGACTTTTATATTTCTCACTTTCATAATTCAATCGACCCATCGAAAAAATGTTTTTCCCTTGATAATATTTTTTATATGAATCCTGTTACGTAAATTCATGTATAAATAGCGTCCAAGCCTGTAATACAATTTTCATTTATAAAATTCAACAACCCCATGAAAAATGTTCTTCGGTTAAAAATCTTTTTTATTTTAAACTTATTATATCAACTATAAATAACGTTCCAAGTCATAAACATCTAAAGAGAATGCAGTACAATTGAATGAGCGTTCTTTACTTTGCACAAACACAGAGAAAACTTAGAAAGAAAAGGATCTCTGAATTCCACGGAGATGCTATCTATAAACGCTTTCAGATCCGTTATCTCATTACGCATAAATTATCAAGGAGACATTTTCTTTTATTACAATCTTTATCGACATAATCGACGTCATTGAAAACACAAAAAAATGTTCACAGAATGCTGAATCCTATTACGTTATGGATTAAAATACACTCATTGAAGACAAGTGTTCCGTGATTCCGGCGGTAATCAATTGTTTACAAAAATATCTCCCCCCTGCGTGCACCATTACTCATCTAACCATGGGAATTACATTGATATCTGATTCCGCAAACGCAATACGGATGTTTGGTTTGACTGTGGCAAATTTATCAGCGACACAACTTGCGTCATTTAAATTCACTAACTAACAATGAGTTCATTGGTCTGTGGTCATGTAGGATTTTTTACAATCATAAAGGAATTGCTTCTATATTACATCCTGAATGATTCTTGAATGAAAACTTACTAATGATATGAAAATGAACTGTTTACATAAAAATCCTAATAATTTAATATTATAATTAGAATTAGAATTATTGTACCTCCAATTTCATTTTTACAGCCGTAGTTTTTTAAATATCGTCTTTGTGGTATTTAACGTCCTCTCTTAAGTCTTGAATTAATTCAAGATTTCGCACCTGAGCATTTTAGGTAATTCGTAGGAGGAATTTTTCGATATGACGCAATCGTATTAACATTCCGCCATGGGCCATTAAACCCATTGATGTTTTAGCAGGACGAGCTGCGAAAAAATACGGTACTGCTGGATTGTAACCATTGCATTAATTTCAAATTTATATCAAATTAAAAATATACATTTAATTTCAATATAACTTCAATATCGGTTGATTTGTCCCATCTATTTAATTTAATCGAAAAACTTGCAATTTTTACAACAGAAATGCTGTATAAATTAAACGATACTAAATACGTATGGTAATATACTTACTCATAATTTTCATCCATGTTTGAATTAAAATATAGAATCTTTTATATATTTAATTTCATAAATAACTTTGATAAGGGTTGAGGAATAAAGGAAGCATGGAAGTTACGCAGATAAAGAACCCGGACTTCCAACTACTACTCCCCTCTTCGAATCCTTATCACTGGGAAATTTCGCCTACGTAATATGTCTACACAGTGCGGGTTGTTTGCACACCAAATTGAACATTTTACATTCCAGGTAAAAGAACTGTAAATATAAAATTGAAATTCGATGAATAAACCCAATTATTTAATATTGATATTTTCTTACTCAATTGGCTCGTAAAAAGATCATTATTCGTTTTAACATAATTTCAATTTGAATTTATTGTATCTAAGACACAAATATACATATCACAAATTATATAATTTAATGTCACAAATTATACGATGATTTGTAATATGCAATGAGTGGAGAATCCTGCACCGTTGTCTAGAAAAGTGTGAGAAGCATAAGGACTTTCTCCGTGATCTCAATACAGTCGGATTTCGTTGTTGTCGTAAGTAAGGACAGGCTTAAAATATTGAAACAACGAAGCGCAACGGGGGGCAATATTTATGTAATCCTTAAAGAGATCCACAAAAATACTCCTCATCCTCACCTCAATGTTTTTGAAAAGAGAAAATGTTATTATTTAGGATATATACCTATCCCTCGATTTACACGGATGATAGATTACGTAGAAAATCGTGTAAATCGAAAGCAACCTAAAATGTGAATACTTAATTCAGTCTGTGTTTCAGAGTAAAATAAGTGTAATTTTTTCTTGAGTCTCTTATTTTGAAAGCCGTGTAAAAGTGAAATCATGTAAAAAAAGCACCGTGTTATTCGGAGGATACGTGTACTTATATACATTCTGGCAGCATCGAAAAAGAGTATTTTTATTAATGCTATATATCAATAGAATTTTATATAAATAGTCTTAGGATAATTTCTAGCGCTCTTTCTTTTTCAATTTTGTATGTCTACATGGTAGACTGCAGTCGATTAAATCAATTAAGTTTCTCGCCCCCTTTGCTTCCTCTCTTTTAACATAGGTATATATTTAACATGTTTTGACTTGTTGACCCGAAAAATTTCGTCATATCTGAAAGAAAACAACAATTGGCATGACGATTTTTTTTATCTTCACAATTTTTAAATGCAGTATGTTATGCGCAGTACATTTTATGTCGTTCGTATCTATCCATTAAATTCTAGCGTGGCACTTTAGGTGTGATAATATTACTTCTCACTGGAAATAAACAATTTTCATTGCGAAACGGGTTAAAGAAAAGTTGATTTCCTAGTAAAACAATTAATATATTGAATAAATCCTCGATAGATCTGGTGTTCACTTATTGCCCTCAAAAAAATCAGTCATCATTGAAAAAGAGTATAGCCGGATAAGGATGGCAAAGGTGCCCCCAAAGATAATTAACCTTGAGGCATACCATTCGATAAGTCTCTTTGGAAAAACTCTTCCCGCAATGTATGAACTGGGTACCCCTACCGTAGGGGTAGTTATAGGGTGAAACGTACTTTACGGTTTCTGCTCGATTTCTCCCGTTTGGCTTGATAAAAAATTCTGAAAAAAATCACAGATATTGTACCCAATGGTGTGCATACTTTGGAATTTTTTCAGATTTTTTGCTTGGCAAATCGATTTTTAAAAAATTGAAAAAGTTTATAAACATTAATTTTTTATTGAAAATACGAAGTGATCACTTTTATATTTTTACAGTACTTGCATAGTACCCTAATTATTAATGTGTAATTTTTTCAGATTTTTAAGAGTAGTGGATGGCACCTAAAAATTAATCAACTCTATATCATTTCACTATCAATTTACTTTTATTCATCTAATTTGAACATTTTCTTAACTATTCATCGACAAACTTCAAATAAAAATTGAACTACACAAAACTTGTCATTTCCTCGCGCTACTCTTCCAATCAGACTACCACGATATCTTTATGACTTTCAGGAAAAAGCACCAAGTCACGAATGGCAGATAGAGGGCATCTGATCAAACATACCCCCTGTAAAAAAGTTGGAAATACCTTAACACATGAGGGTCTACGTGGTAAGTCTCACGCGGAATCTGTATCGTGAAAGAGCCTGTACAGATTTGCTTTTGTTCGTCGACTCGGATGACCGTCGCCCAATAAACAGGGAAGAGGTAGAGAAATGCGGTAAGAGTAGAACCGAACGGGATGGAACGAACGAGTCGTGCCGCGGCAGTAGATCGATTCGCATCGTGGCGTGCTCCTTGCTACCAGTAAGGATAAACATTATAATCGTTCAATGACGATGCTACACTTCTATAAAATACAATAATGCACGGAGTTCCACGTAACGATACGTAAAAGTGTCTCTCGTTCATATATATCGACATATTACAGTTTCACGTTGTCAGTGACACAGAAGACGTTATAAGTAGTACGCACGAAAGAAGACACCAGTACGAAACGTGACAAGCGTCGAAGTTGGCAAAATACACGATACATAGGACGATCGAGGAAAGAAGATATGAAAGGTAAAGATGAACGAATTTTTTTCTTTTACTTGAATGAAATCTAAACTGTGTGGAAGTTCAAAAACTTTAGATACGTTCGAAGATCCGTATAGATCGCGCGGTTTTATTATGTTGCGATATATTAGAGTTTAAATACAGTTCTATTTCATGTGTTTTTTTTTTATCGTTGTTACGTACTGCAGGCGGTAGTTTAAGTAAGTAATCTTTTTTTAGCGAAGAAAAGATATAATTGTCAGCTGACTCATCCGCTTTTTTTTGTTGTACGAAGATGAATTCAAGGGCGACAGTCATTGTAATCGTAGTTCAGTGTCGTTTCGTAGTTTTACACTGTCCCAATACCGGTTCGCGTTGTTTGGAAGTGTTCACAAAGTCAGGAATTTCAACTGATTGCAATGTTTAATAGCTACGTATCAAGTACGATGAACATTTTGTAATTTGTGTATTACTTAACCCGTTGCCGCACACTTTTAATTTGACGAAAGTGCTCAGAAACACACACGAAAATATTTCGAACATTTAAAGAATGAAAAATCGCACAAAAAGAACAATTGATATGTTATCTGGAATGTTACATCTTTTTTTTTCGTGTATTACTGAGTAATTAACAAATAAATACATTAGTACAAAAATGTGCAGGACGGCTATAGCCGTCATTTGCGGCAACGTGTTAATACGATATCATGTAATGATAGCCGCAAAACGATTGGATTTATCATTGCAAGTTTGACGTTTTCTTCGGTACAAGCGGAAAGAAATTTGAGACGAATCAGACACATTTAACAATATACTTTTGTAAGTAGAAGTGTCTGTGAAAACATTGCAATACACGCGTATTTGTTAATGAGAATTGGCGGATAAAAACGGTGAAGGATAGAAATAGATAATAAATTTTTCTTCTTTATCAGAGCGTATTCATCGACAGTGAATAAATGGAAAAATAATTTGTCTGTACATTACCAACATTTACTTCATCACGGTGTAATTGATTTGTAAGAAAAAAAATATGTATAATAAATTACGCTATGATTAATTTCACTCATATATTTCGTCTTTTTTTCTATGCATTCTATACGAATGATTCGATACTACTGACAATATACTTTTAGTCAAGGAGAAAAATTTGCCATCCATCATCATTACTCAACACCTTTATCCGACAATTATCGTTTCCAATAGATATAGCGCTGATCCTTACAGAATCGATTCACCATTGAACTCTTTGGGAATTCCACTAACGGTATTTTCCTTCCAGAAGTTCATCGCTAATCTGCGATTGACAGTTTCTACGAAAATGATAATTCCGAAATACTAGAATGAGATTAAGAACTTTTATTTATTTCACATTGAACTAACATCTTTTAATAATCATTATCCATATAGATTTCATTACGTTTGTATTATAAATTATTAGCAATTTATTAGTAATTTACATTTCATCCAATTTACCATAAATAAGAACGGTATGTTTATATTTCAATTAGAAAACAATTACATTCCGTTACTGTATTAATATGAAAACATGCGAAACATTTTACGCTAAATCGTTGATGTAAAAGGCACATCATTAATTGCACTCTATTACACAATCGCGTTTGATCTACATCCGATACAAATGTAATTTCCTTCAAACGTTTATCAAACATTTAACGTATGTACATTATACAGACAACGAGGTATGCGCTTAATTGTATGCTTTCATTCATCCAGGTTCCGCAGAGTAAGCTTTTCAGATATTCAGAGTGGGTTTTCCCGCTCAATAATCACGCACTTCCACGAGGCTGTTGCCTTTAAAATAATGAATGCTCACTACAAAACGATGTCGTAGAAGCCGCGTGTGTAGGAAGCAGTATTCGTATTTCTACGCTTGACAATGAGAATAAATTATCTTGTTGTTTTATTCGCTTACAAAAGTCGAACAACATTATAATACCAAAATAAGATACGATATAAGAGAATTGGAATTGCATGTGTTTTTCTTGAAATATCTTATGCCGATATGAATGAAAAAGTGAATATATTTTGTAGAGAAATACTGGAATTATTTATAATTAGTTGTAACTAATGTTAAAGATGTTGATAACACGTACAGTTAGGAAATTTGCAAGGTCATGTCTGGTAACGCGTTGGTGATAACAAATGTGGAAGCAATACTTTATATCTTCACAGGAAACCGCGTTAATTAAAAATACTCATTTCTTTTTCGTTTGCCAAATGTTTTTTCTACGACTAAATTCGTTCTCACAAAGAACAACGATATTCAAATATTTCTTTTGCGAGCAATCGTCAATAATTAATTTTGTACTGCTCAAATTACTTTTGCAACAAACCAATGTCTGTTAAGCGTGTATTAACCCCTTCCGGTATAGTAACGAGTACTACTCGTGACGCGATAAATGTAATAGTCAATTTTGTAGTGCTCCAAAAATTATTTTATCAAAAATATCAGTCGGTCCTGATAAAATACAGTAAAAGCTCTTTATTCGCGGGGTATATGTTCCGTAAATATGCCGCGAATACAGAAACCGTGAATATGGAATGGTAATTTATATGGGATTATAGGGGATATGTTCCTAGGTGACAAAATAAAAAACAAATATATAAAAAAATCAATTTGATTGAAGTTTTTGACCATATTGATTAATTATTACCTTCAGGCTTAGGCAATGGTTTAAAGAATTTAGTAATTTTTTCTTGCTTGGCAGTTTTTAAAAGCTCCTTCAATTCAGACTGATATTCAGCAGTGGCATTAGCAATTTGCCTCTTAAAAATAAGACTTCGTTCCATAGACGGATCAATTTTCATAAAGAAATCATAAAGCTCATTTGCCATTCTTAAACCTTCGCTGAGATTTTTCTCTAATAAAGTGTAATGTTCAGTAAATTGATCCTCTTTCCGAATAATCTTTTAATTCGACAAAAACCCTGTCACCAAAGGACGGAACGTCTAATAGGTGGCAGCATTTAAAAATATACTTTATGCATTGAGTAATAAGGTTGCTTTCATTCTGTTTGTTTACATTCTCCAAAACACCGACCGCGGCGAAGGCGGCTTATGTCAAAGGCCGAACCAATACAGCAGCGATATCATTTAACAACATACTTCAGGCATAGTTGCAATAAGGTCTATTTTACTTTTTTAGTAGTCCATTTGACGACGCGTTTACAAAGGATATTGGGTTGGATACCTATTGGAATCTTTTTTATTAATATGTATGTACCGATTAGATCCGCGAATAAAGAAATCTTTAGCCGCGAATATAGGAATTGGGTCGCATTTTTTTGATCCGCGAATAGTGAAAACGCGAATGAAGGAAGCGCGAATAAGGAGCTTTTACTGTACACTTAATTCTATGCTATTCAATATTACGTTAAGTCATTTATATATTAGGGATACCGAAAAGTAATCCAAATTTTTTTTTTGCTAGCGAAAAACATTTATTTACTAAAGAAATCTTAAGGATGATTTGTTGGTATATTAAGAGCGATGAGAATCCTATGAAAAAATTATATATTATTCTTATAAGTCTTCTGAAACGCCTCAAAAAATTAGAAATTTTTTCACAAGCTCGTTCAAAAGTTATAACATTTTTAAATTATAACAAATTTACACGTACGTAAATGGAAAACATGTTATCAGGACAAGTTAGAGTAAAAAAAATCTTTGAAAATACGATTCGAAAAATCCACAAAATTGTAAACTAATAGATTAAATATCTACACAGCACACAAGCAATTAACATTTAGTGGTTTCAATATTATTTATAGAGAAAAATAATAAAAATAAGTGATATTTATGGTATAATTGAATGCAGAGCGTAATTCACAGTGAAAATATGGCAACCTCGCAAACAGCTACGGGAAATAAAATTAAACTCGACTATAGCAAATTAAAAATATGCTATAGGCTATGTTACAGCGTGAATTTAAATGTTACTAAAATGGATCGAAAAGTTGGAGCGATCAAAATCGAATCACTCACGACTACCAAATATTAAAATGTTGCGATGTTATCACGTTTCACCAGATAAAAATTTAACTAATTTTATTTAATTTAATTAAATAAAATCAAATTTATGATTATCTGTGGTATATATCTGTCTTCTAATTTTTATTTAAATACATTGAGAAAATTTGTATTAGTGTTTTTTGATGTAAAAAATTTACGTATTTTTTTTAATAGTTAAATTCAGAGTACAGCCACTATTTTTTTTTTTTTTTTTATAATTGTGACAAATATCAAAACTTTCATTGAAAAATTAATTAAAATCAAATAAATTTCCATTTTATTACAAATTTGATATTAAAAAATAGCTTGGGAACAAAAGACATTTTGTTAAAATGTCATGTTTTATAAGATATTGAGAGATATTGGTTTAATCAAAATTTCACATACTCATGTCTCCGATTGTACCTACAATACTAATCAACAAAATAATGTACCGCCCCATTAAAACTGAAGTAAAAAGCTTATTAAAAAATTTTAGAGAAATCCATTGTTACAAAAGATTAGTATAAATTGGAAGCTGCTTATTCTCCAAATTCAAAAATATACTTAGCTTTTCAAGTTTAAATGATTAATGCCACGAATCGCCATTTTTTAAACGATCTATACACACTTTTCGAAAAACATTCTTTTACGTGGCCCGCATACAATGTGTTAGTAGAAAATAACGTTTTTTGGCACGAACACCTTTGAAAAACTTCATAAACTACCTACTTATATCTTTCTCGTTTTACAGAGCAAATATTCCCAAGAAATTAACAATAAATACTTTGTGATCTTCGATAAGCACCACGCAAGAACGTAACTCAATCAATTTTCTTCGGTGTATTCGCATTCTGTGCATGCGATCCGTTTCTTCTACCCTATAGAATTGTGCTATAAAACAACTAATTGATATAATTGATATAATTGAGGATTCCTGCTCAGTTAGATTCACGATGATCATAATGTTTGTTTCCTGTGTAGACAATATTATCTTATAAATATGAAGATTTAGGAATTTTTAAACAGCCAAAATCTTATTAAATTGCTAATTAAGTAGATCCTATGGAGACAGTATAATCTCTAAAAATATATAAATAACACAAAGGTACAGTAAACTCAATAAAAAATCAACTGTTTACCTGATCTCCAGAAAAAAACTACTATCCCATAAAAAAAAGGAAATAAAAATTCTGATCTACATACAGTTCTCTATGAGGAAAATTTTTCGTTCACAAAAATAAAAAAAAAACTTGTTCGAATCAGCAACATTATAAGAAATCATTTATTCTCATTCCAAGGCATTTTTCGTGTTTTTGTTCTGCACCGTAAAATGGTCACACTACAAAGAGACAATAACAAAAAATTTAAGCCCCGTTAACGTCACGGTCACCAGTATACAATCAGCATTCTTTCGACAACTTCTCGTCGCGTGTATTAAGATGGATTCTAATCCATCCAATTTGCAGATTGACAATCTCGTAAAAATGAACGACAAAAAATCTCGATCCTATCAATGTCACGTACGAAAGTAATCGCGAATAACGGAGGGATATTGGTAGGAGAGAAAACGGTGCATTGGTGAAACCGGTATTTCTGGACGTTTAGTTAAACATGTGCTAGAATCCTTTCTATTTAAAACCCATTCAACCCTATTATCGCCGGTTGAACGAAGGGTATCCGAAAGAAAGGGAATTATTTATTTCCAGGGAATCCTGCAACATCGTCGGCGAAAGACAAAGCTCAGAGTTCACGATGATATCGGATTATATAAGTTTCTCCGCTACGAATAGCAATCTAACACGGAATCTTATTGAACTCGTACATCACGTTGTCACTATTTAAAATGACACATAATAGCATTAATTATTTACAATTGTGCAGTACCATTCAAAAAGTATTTAACTATTGTGCGCTAGTGAAAAAGGAATGTTAATTGCTCGTTCGACATTATCATTTCTATGGAAATAGAAGATGCACGGTTATTACATAAACTCAACATCAACATCATCATACCTTTGAGACATTTAAATTACTTCGAGGAGGAATGAGTGACATAATTGAAATTTTATTATCGTTATCATCAATATGTTATAATGATGAATAACAAAATTGTATTGTTGTCGTTGTTATTATTATTATTATTCACTATTATTTACATTATTTTCCAGGAATGGCGAGTGAACTGGTATTTCTGAGCCTTCTGGCTTGCGGTTACGCGCAACTTATTTATCCGGACCAATTTGAAATGATGAGAACTTCCACGATACCACCACCCACGTACTTTTATTCACCTAACAGTCGTCAATCCAAGGTGAATCCTTCGTCCTTTGGTAGCATTGCTAATGATCCACAATCAATCAGCCTTGCAGATGAACCACTGAGTCCTCAGTACGTTCAAGATTATCCAGTGAGTTTGTCTGGTGTTGCATATCAGCAAGCAGTACCTACGGCGCAGCCGGTATACCCGGAAAATCGTTTGCAAAATTGGGGACATCATGTAAGTACTTTGATATTATTCCTTTGTAAATTTGGAATATATCTGTTCATTGAAACAGGTAGGAGAGGGTGGGGCAAAGTGGGCCCCTTTAGCAAAAAATAGTCATATCTTTATTTTTTTGGGCTCCAAAATTTTAAGGGGCCCACTTTGCCCCACCCTCCCCTATATTTCGTTTATGTTGTAAATAAACAATGTGTTGTCTGTGTGCATTTAAGTTTGATGTCTGATAAATCTAATGGTAAAATTCACTGTGGAAATTGACATTTCATTTTCCAGAGTGACTCTTTTATCAAATGTGATTATAGTTGGTCATTGAGGTATATTTTTTTTTTCATTTATTTCATTACGATTACATGTAATCATTTCGGCTAGGATCACGTACGGGTTTAGGGGAGCTTAAAATCATAGAATGACAGATATTGTACGGGGGATTTAGCAATTGTTACAATTACTTATGGTGAAATGTAGGTGAATACCGAAAGGTGTTAGAGTAAACTGTGGGTGATAATGAAACATTAGATATCTGCGAGCATTCGAATGTATTTTAGTTTGTTGCTTAAAGATTTTCTGCGGGTACTGAAGGCTAGTACAGCCTATATTTCGTACACGATAAAATGAGTTGAATGTGTTTATAATTGATCGTTAAATACTGTTTGTAAGTACTGAAGATCGGCTACAGTCATATGCCGCGAAAGTGTGCCTGCAACTGCTTAAATCGAACGTAATCATATATCATTAACTGAATAGTTCATGTTAAAGTAACAGTCATCTACTGAAATTGAAATCTATAATTTTTATAAAAAAGAAATACAGTATAAAGTATATAGTATTTTAGAAAAAATTAAGAAAAAACACATTTATTACATTTAATTTTTCATAAAAATAAGATGTAATTCTCCTTTCAGAAAACCGTATTATTCACAGTTCCAATTTTCAGCCGATTTTTATCATCGTTAAAGCATTAAGGTTTTATGATACTGTACTCGTACGTGGTTTTATTCGAATTGTAATTACCATTGTTATTAAAACAAAACAAAATGACCGAAATAGAGATACTACAGAATAAACAAGACAAATATAAAATGCAATAACTCTACAACAAACTACAAGTTCAAAGTATATAATGTATTCATTTAAAAACGTTCAACCCATTCCTTGCCAAATTTTTCTCGGTTTGATTGTTTCTGAAAGAGGTATTGTTACAGTGTAAAAATAAAAATAATTCACGAAAATTACTGCTTAAAAGTATAACTAAAACAGAATGTTTTAAATACATTTAATCTCAACAGCACGCCACATATCTAAATTGAATGCTAAAAGACTTAGAAACTGAATAAATCCTCAAATGGAGATTATGGAAGGTAATGGGTTAGCTATTAATTGTTAACACAAGTAGCAATGAATATGTTTGCCAAAATAATTCGTTCAGAATTTCCTAAAACGCTCTCGGACATTTTTGTATCGTCAAGAACGCACCCGAGTCGAAATATTGAACCCCATTTGAACCTTTTACTACCCAACATTTAGGAATTAAAAGTACAAAAATAGGAGTATCATTTAACTGAGAAGGAGTTACAGGTTTAAATTGGGAGATTTAGTATTGAAAAGTATTATATAAGGTTCAAATAGGAGTAAATACCATGAAAATAGGTTCAATATTTCGACTCGGGGGAGTTACAGGTTTAAATTAGGAGTTTCAGTATTGAAAAGTATCATATAAGGTTCAAATAGGAGTAAATACCATGAAAATAGGTTCAATATTTCGACTCGGGGGAGTTACAAGTTTAAATTAGGAGTTTTAGAATTGAAAAGTATCATATTAGGTTCAAATAGGAATAAATACCATGAAAATAGGTTCAATATTTCGACTCTGGCACTTTTCGCTTCAACAGTTTAAAGTGGATTGCCAAAACTTTCGGCTCAAGTAAATAACTGATATATGTACATTTTTCATCGCTGTTTTAAACCAAAAGTCCACTCAACTTCATCGTTCTTCACCTGACTACGCGAAAATGTTAAAATACAATGTGCCATCTATTTACAACTGACAAGAAATTCTTAAATCGTTCTTTCAACGTACAATAGCAATGATATATCATGAAAGGTATTTTCACAGTTTGAAATGGTAAATGAACATACGCGTACACCAAATTGTTATGTTCTTCTCAGAAAGTCTTTGTTGTATCAACATAGCACAGAGAAGGCAACGTTTGAGTGTGTCAAAACTGGTGAATGACTTGTCTTTTATTGCCTGTACATAGCGGTAAAACCGACCCTGCTAATGATGCAATGTATATGTCCGAGCGAAGCCACGGATTACCGGTAAGGTAAATGACTTTGCAGTAGGAACAAAAAGATTTCTGCAAAATCCATCAACGACAAAGATGAGTACAACGAAGGAGAAACGTTGCAGTAAAAATGTCAAACTGTGTGTGTCGCAATGACAATGATAAATGTTTTTGCGTGGTGCATAAACCGATTATCTGATTACCAATTAAGTACATAGCAGTTTATAGTAAAAGGTGGTTGTAAGAGTTCAATGTATACTTTCATTCTCGTTGAAGAGACTTGACCTAAAACGGCAATCTGATCTTTCTTTTTTGGGTGCTATATCAACGTACAATAAAGGTCAAGGAGATGCCTTCAAGGATAAAAGCAGTCATTCACCAGACAATCGTTAATTGGTATATACAGCAGAACTCCTTGTATCCCACCAGATATATTCTACCGAAATGACCAATATTGCAATTTTCGTTAATCTGCCTGCTTGATTTTCGATCATATTATATGGATATATGCAAATTTTATTTCACGTTAATTATTATTATAATAGGGGATCCTGTCGTATCTATTTTTGAACGATTGTACACGATGGAAAAATTAAGTTTCACGATTATGTTCTTTGTAATTGACCCACATGCTCTTAAATATTTTTCAATACCTTTATTTTAAATAGAGAATAATCTATTTTATATTAATTTTTTGCATACAACGAATGAATATATGCAATTAATTTTTTGGCTTTCTCATAAAAGGGTGTATCTCGGTATCATAATAATCGTATAAATTATCGTATAAATAATTATTATCTAATATTCAGAAAAAGCTTCAACCGCGAAGGGCTAACAAACTGTATGATTTTATGTTAAAGGTAAATGATGTTATTGTCAAAGGCGTCATAAAGTTCACCTTAGACATAGAAAGACAGATATACAGAACTCAATCTACGACGACGCCAGGATACCGTGAAAATGTTATATTTTCACCGTTAAGTTTGTCAGCCACATTGGCAATGGTTCTGTTGGGTTCTGCTGGCAGAACCTTCGACGAAGTGTCAAAAATCCTCGGACTGGAGACCGGTATCGATATTTCGCAACATTCGGAAATTGTACATCAGATGTTTGGTGTATTATTAAGTCAGGTTCACGGGAAGATCGTAGGGTCGTCTGGACCTCGCGTAGATTTTGCTAGCGGGATATTCGTGCAGGTAATTACATTTTTGTGTCGAAAATATTGATACATATATTTATATTAAACTAAAAAAAAAGGCTTCTGTTTGTAACATTCGTTTCTGTAATATTAGGATGGATATTCGATACGTCCGGAATTCCAAGCAATCTGCGAGTACGTTTACAAAAGTGAAGTACTTAAACTGGATTTCATAAGAAGAGGAAAAGAAGCTCAAGAAAAAGTGAACACCTGGGTGAAGCAAAAAACAATGGGAAAAATTTCAAATATTTTAAGCTACCCTCCTGATCCTTCTACTAATGTTATCCTTATATCGGCATTGTACTTCAATGGGGAATGGAATCAACATTTCTTATCGGGCGCTACTAAAAGGTTTGAAATTGTTTGACTATTTTAATTGTATTGTTTTCAAATGCACAGTAAATAATACGTAATTTTTTCCGCTCATCTAGGAGACCATTTTTCATTGAACCAAATGAATCTGTTGATATCGATATGATGTATAATGGAGGTCCATTTCCTTTTTACGAGGATAAACAATTAGGCGTGAAAATGCTGGCTCTTCCTTATAAAGGTTTCGAGGTAAGATCACGTGCAAACAAAACATGGAAAAATTATTTAAACGATTTTACGCGCGGTGAACTGAATCTTCGAAATATCTCAAGCGACTCTTTAAATCAGCGGTCGCCAAACTTTTTGACCTCACGGACCAGTAAATTATATGAAATGGCGTTATTCTATGAAGTAGCGTTTTTATAACTTTTCACGTATTGTTGTGAATTGAATTATGTTTCAATGTGACTTAAAACATAACTTAACGTGATGAATAAGTATATTCCACATTTTTATGGGGACCTGCGAAATTTTCTCGCGGACCACCACTTTGGCAACCGCTGCTTTATATGATACCTTTAACACGTTAAGCGCCCGTTCTTAAAAACCGGCACTACAATTTTAGGCCCTCTTTTAAGAGAAGCATCTTTCTATTTGTTTTGGGGAAATTACATTAATTATTGATAAAATGTTCTATTTCTTACTTAAAATCATTAATTATGGATCAGTCAGGCGCGACTGAGTAGCGTAAGTAAAAAACTAATCGTTAGTTTTCATTGATCAGCATGAACATGAACGAAAAATCAATGACCGGTTCCTAAGGACCAGTGTGGCGCTTAACATGTTAAAAAGCATCTATTACAATAATTTATAACTGTTAAAAATTATTTCTACATGTTTGAATACTACGTCAGTACTAATACAAATATTAATTTTTGAATTTTCAGATATCAATGTACATACTTTTGCCGACAGCAAAAGGAGCGGTTGCTTTAAGAAATTTCCAAAATCAATTAACTCCGGATATTTTAGAATCTCTAATTAACAACTTGAAAAATGAAACTTGTATTGTTGGCCTTCCACGGATGAAATTGTCGAGTACTATAAGTTTAACTTCAGCGCTTAAGAGTTTAGGTCTTACTTCTTTGTTCGATCCAACAACCGCGGATCTAAGTCTTCTGTCTCAAGGATACGGCGAACAAATGATGTCATCGATGACACCACCAATGTCACCGACAGTAATAGTACCAATGGTACCTCGAACACCTACAGTGCCTACAGTGGCCCCTTTACCGCCAGTTACACGACCCGGAAAGAGTAACGTAGGACAGAATGCAATCTCGGACAAAAATGATATAATTATTTTCCCAAGGTTTGGAACAGACGAACCTTCGGATGCCATGCGAAGAAATTACTTTAGCTATGTGGACAAGGTCCGTGGTCTCACTGTTGAACAGTGGTCTACCGGATTTTCGATTGGGCGAACTCGTGGACTACGTAGTGTTAAGGATGAGAATAATGAAAAATCTCAAGAACAGTCACATAAGAATAGAAATTCATACGTCGTAAACGAAGCACAACAGAATCAAGGTGATACAAAGGTTGTGAAGCTTGAACAGAACAAATATCGTTTCCAGGGTAAAGAACAAGGAGCGAGGAGAAAGAGACAAAGTAGACCAATTGATCAAAGCTTCTTAAATTACATTAAAAGCCAGAATTTCCCATCGTATGGTTTGGATAATTTGAGAAACAGTGGAAACTTAGTGAACCCGCATCTGTATGCATCAGACGTTCTGCACAAGGTGGAAATTGATATTACGGAGAAGGGTACCGAGGCCGCGGCCGCGACTGCCGTTTTGTTAGAACGAGACGGTAATCAGAAAAGACTTATAGCAAATCGACCGTTCCTTTTCTTCATTAGACATAATCCTAGCAGACTTTTGTTATTCTGGGGTACACTGAATACACCTACTCCGAATTACTTAGTAACATAATTTATATCATTGGCATTATCGAGAAATATTCGATCGAATAATTTATAAATAATGTTTGAAATTGCACCAAAAAAGTACGTAAAATTGAATGGTTTGAATCACTCCCGATGTTGGTGTGCTGGTGTCCTTATATCGCTATTACGTTCGTTTCATGGGCACTACCTACCATACGGGTAATAAGTAATTATCTGTTTTACGTGACCCAAATATATAAACATGTTCAACATGTCGAAGATCAGAAGTAACTTTTCTTCTTTTGCGGATCTTAAAGTGATATTATATTTTCCTCTTTTATTATAAATAACGTAGGTCACAATGCGTGTTTATATTATCTCTATGTAATGTGTAATTATTATCGTTACTTATACATATTCAGAACTGTGAATTATATACATAATAAGCTATTTATACAATCCAAAAAGAAGCAACTGTATTTTCAAGGAAGATGTATCTCGTTTGAAAACTTACATTATTTAATTGCAGTTCTATTGCTCGTAAAATTTAATTACACATGATGGCATGGTATTTCGTTAC
This sequence comes from Cerceris rybyensis, assembly GCA_910591515.1. Lineage (NCBI taxonomy): Eukaryota > Metazoa > Arthropoda > Insecta > Hymenoptera > Crabronidae > Cerceris > Cerceris rybyensis. The sequence continues at coordinate 13,294,462 of OU342789.1, read as the reverse complement.
ATTTTAGTACCTTTACCTCAAATTATGAACAGCAATTTCATATACAGCAGTGCTGAAGAAAACTACTACCATCGTCCAGAAGTAATATTTAAATACAGTTTATATTGAAATATGGGCAAAAGATACTTTCTCCAACTCACTGTCTTTAAATAATAAACAATCTCATTGACATTTCATGCCATTAATGATGTATATACATAATTTATCATATATAAAAACTGGAAGACTTTTAAACTTTTTATCCTGGCGATATGAAACGGTGAAGAAGAATCAATTACAATTAGATATATAAATATCACTTGTATTATTGAATATTATATTACAGTGTTTATGGTACAACGTTGCAATGTTAATCAATAAAAATAAGAGAAGCCGGGAGTTTAATTTTGAACAACTGTACAATAGTTTGCGGCTCTTGGTATAATATGATCTTTTCACACGTATTTACATGTAGATATATAATTGCAGAATTGAAATTAATTTATCATAAATTGTAGATTTGTTTTAACGTTGTATTCTATACACTATTGCAACTCTGATACATTTATAAATACAACTGTTTTTTTGAAAACAGCTTTTACGATACATAAACTTTTGAGAAACAAACATATGTAAAACGTCCCTTTGTTTTAACGTTAGAGCCTAAAAACTTGCATTAGCTTCCTTACGAATACAACTGATTGCCAAAACTTTCAGGTTCTGCGATTTCCCGCAATTTTTTATATTAATCCACTTTTATAGCTTTTCGTTTATATCCATTTTATCGAAAATTTCTTTGTTTGCTTTTGTTATAAACGAAATACTAATATATTTGATATATAAGCGATACTATCGTAAATCGGATTTTGTCTCATGTAAAAATAACTTCCTATTATAATTATTTTCTATTTTATAGACTTTTCATCACACATATAATTATTTATTCCGTCATACGAAATATAATTTATCGCTTACAATCAATCTAACACTTCGAAAATTCCTGGCAGAAAGTGTGATTATTAGACTTGTCAGTGATATTTAAAATACTGTAATCCACTGCAGACTGTTTTAAATAAGATTTCAATAATGTTAAATCATATTACTTTTAATTGTTCTTATTAATGTCAATTATCAAAGCTGAAGGTTTAAAACATATTTTTCGTATTGGGCAAGTAATATGGCGTACTATCAATAATTTTACGACGTCAAACAAAGTCCAGGTATACGTAAATTCGTAACATAATTAAACTTCATACTGCTTCCAACGCAGTTTGTTTAGGCCATCAGAAAAAAAACACAACTTTTCTGACATTCAGTCACATCACTTATAGAATTGTTCTCAATTCTTGCCACACGGCATAATATTTTTTTTTAGTTTGAAAATAAATAAACGTGATGTATCTATATTGAAATACACAGTCATTGTTTTATTACGTAGACGTAACGTAAACTATAAATAAATTTGAATTATTGTTTTTCTATTCCAATTTTTGTTCGAATTAATATAGAAAATACTGTCACAAGACGTAAAAAAAATTAAAAATCATGTCGTGTATATCATATCAAGATAACATCACCGAAGATTTCTTTATACTCATGTTAAATACACACCTATGATGCTATATCACCTAATTTTAACGTATATTTTCATAAACACTTCATAAACCATTTAATACTTTTTACGTGTGCAATATAATTTAATTTATTGCATACTGCTTTGTGAACCAATTAACGGGAAAATTTGTGTAATTTTACCGATACCTTTAGTGCGTCCTTCTCTTAGTAAAAGTCGCATCCCGACATGTAAATATTCTGGATGATTTACAAACCTAAACAGTACAGAGGCTGTATCATTTGTTTGTAGACCTCTCTCTTTTACATCCATTATTCCCTCAATAATACACGTCTGCCTCACGTTTCCCACGTGGACTGTCGTTTGGAACCCAGAAAATATTGCTGTTGCATGGTACACTATTAACACAGTTGCCTAAAATTTATATATTTAGTTGCACTTTACATTTATGTATATCAAATTTATAATTAATCTTTATTATTTATATTTTACTTGGAAAAAAAGTGTCGCATGCGGTTGATCCCATAATGATACCAGAACCATTCCTGGCCGAAGATGTGGTAATGGAGGACTATGATTCGTTGGTGGAGCCAGTGTTAAACTAGCACTTTGTGATGCTCTTACTAGACAACAGGGAGCTTTATTACGATGTAAACTAACGACTTTCACTGGACTGAATTCACCATCCGGTAAAGGTCCTACTAGAAGTCTAGTACCAGGAGCAATTGCTCCTTTTACTAGTAACCCACCCAAGACAGGTTCAGTTAAGCCTGCTACTCTGTACGGAACGATTTAAAAAATTGTAAGATACATTTTTACATACAAGAAATATTACATATAGTTTCACAAATGGTTAAAAAGTATCTAACATTTTTACCTGAACGTTTCGTCTATTTGAAATAGACAGGATTCAGAATCTGAATCTGTGGAATTCACGTCATACGGTGATAAATTTTTTATGAAGTTCGTTAAATTTTCTAAACCTTCTCCGGTGACACAACTAACGTTAAATACAGGTATTACATTGGATTCGTAATCCCACGGTATTTGACTGCCACCATACAATAGTAACTGCTTAGAGTAACCTTGTGCTCTAATTGCATTCTCTAGTTGATTTATAGTTTCTGAAGTATTACAGAAACCAAGATCAAGCTTATTTACAACTATGAAAAATGGAAGTCCCAAAGTTAGACATAAAACCATGTGTTCCTGAGATGCTTCATTCATAGGTGGGGCTACTACTAACATGACGTGATGAGGTGAATACCCTGCAAATGCATTAAAAATTACTCCTTGCATAATATTAAATGCATTATGTTATGTTTGGCTGTCAAATATATTTCAATAGTGCTACCTGTGAGACCAAGTACTGTAGTTCTTAAATATTTACGATGTCCAGCCAAATCTATAAATGTTACCACTTTAGATGCATTTTCACATATTTCTTCTGCAGTGGCCATTTCGGAATAATTTAAAACGTGCCCTTCATTGTCGAAACCTATAATTTCATGTGATATGGAGGAGGTACGACCAGTTTTTATTTCGTGTAGGTGGCGCAGCATATTAAGCCTTGCTCTACCTCTACCATTGTCTAATTCACCTTGCGTTAACACCCCTGTGCATATTGTGGATGCATTAAAATTTGTTTTGTAATTTGAGTTCTGTGAACTAAGTGAGCAGAAAATGTAGCAGAGTAAACTTTAAGTATATTTCTCTACCTTAAACGTCCTCTGCTAATCCTCTCACCTAAGAGAGTTGATTTCCCAGCATCCTGTGCACCAGTTACAGCAAGTCTCAAGTCAACGATACTGTCCTGATCCTCTCTGTCATCTTTCCTTAATTTTTTTACTAACACTTCTGCTATCCTCCTTTCCTCTTTGTTATTAGTATGTGTAGGACTGTCTTTGTTTTTTGATGTGGCAATTCTTTCACGTAAAATTCTTGTTGTGGCACCTAATCTGGTTGCCATATCATTCAAAGTTTTTAACGAAGCTTTCATTTCCTCTCTCGATAGCCCTGTAAGTCTTCCGTTATCCTCTACTCCTATAACATCAGCCAGGAAATAGGTTTAACATTGCTTAACAGTGTCAAAGTGAAAATTATTCATAAGAAAGAAAAGTAAAGTATACCGATTTGATAAATTGCTTCTCCATGTCCCTCTCTGAGTCTCCATTTCATTTGCGTGACAAGATGCTCAAATCGCTGACTAGACGGGTTTATTAATTTTAATTTATATTCTATGTTACCCTGTTCAGGCTCCGGTGGAAGCCTTTCTTCTTGATCTTCATCGGCACTTGAATTCTCATAGTCTGACATTCCATTTCCTTCATTTTCAGAGTCATTCCAATTCTCCTTCTGTGTGTCCTTATCGCTTTGTGGGTCGAATAGGTTTAGAAATGACTCCATACCTTTAAGTTAACATAATCCATTCATTTTTCTATTCATTAAATATTTTGTTTAAGAAATGGAAATAGAGGAAAAAAAATTACTTTTCATAATTTGTATATAAACACACCCGAATTGATTTTTTATAGTAGATAGAATAAATAAGTTTATGCATTGTGAATCTAATAGAAATAATATGATATTTTTATTATCAATTGCATCAATATAATAAAACTGGCGTCATCTTTCTTTCTACTATTGTAGCCAACAATCCTGAGTGAAATCTAGTTCATTACCAAGCCATAAGTTTCACAATGTGATTTATTGCATCACATATAAGGTATATTAATTCAATAATAGACACTTCCAAAAAGGAACATTTTAAACTTAAAATATTGTTAACTGAAGTTAAAAGAAGTTATACAAAATATATTGTTGAAAAGAGAATACTTAAACTATTTCAATAAAAATTCTTTAAATGCAAATACTCTTGATAGGAAAACAGAGAGAAAATAATTACTTTTCATACTTATTATATAATCTCTATTTTATTTAAAGAGATATTAATAGTTAGATTCAGCCAAATAAACGTTAAATCAGATATAATAAAAAATATTGAAAATAATTACATAATGGAAGGGATTGTACAATTATAAATGAATTAAAACTGTTTAAAAATATGAATTGCTTATTAATAACATTTAAGAAGAAAATAAAGAGAATAACATTAATGTTCCATCATAATTGATCATTTGTTTACGAAATCATGTGACACTGTACCATATAGAAGTTAATGTTGCATCATATCTTACAAAACTACGCATAAATCGCGATTACAAGATTTAACATTTTGGTAATTTTAGGTTTACGTTAATACCTTATCATCTAAATAAACAGTAATATGTAACATCTGTTTATATGTTTATTCTACATTTTGAATTGTAGTTTTAATGCGAGAAATGTTTGTCTCATATATCGAATCACTATATAATAATGCTAATTTTCAAGGTTTAATGAAGGTTTTAGCCGTGCTGAGAAGGACGATGAGTTATAAAATATTCGAGCGCGGTAAAGCTATGTATTATGTTCAGATTTAACAGCTGTATACATATGCTATGTCATGCGATATAGCAAAAACAAAATGAGACGAAAATAAGGTTCTACCCGAAAGGAGAAAGTTTCGCAAACTACATTTAACAATATCTGCAAAATAAATAATAGACACTCATCAGAAAAAATGACCATAATGTATGATAAGAGCCATCAAATTAGAAGTGACAGCTACATCACTAATAGAAACATTCGTCGTAAGACGCGCATTAACAGTACTTAAATAAGAAGCATCTAAATAAAGACTCGACTTACTGCATTTTACGGAATAGTGTTATTCGGCTGAGAATTCCCTTCTAATCGGTACTTCGTACGTAGCTTACCGTCGAGTCCAAAATCCCAATAAAGGTACTTTCCTTTTCGTTTCCCCCGTTTTTTTTTTAACGCACGACAGTGTTCGATTGAATCGAAATTGGCCGTTACCAACAGAGGTCCAAGCTTAGATGGAACGAAGGAGTCCAAGCCAGGGTAGGCAAGCTGCCGTGTATGAAAAAGGTCCGCAAACAGCGCCGCTTTTAGCTGAGCGGAGAACTAAAGGCATAAATTTATGTATAGCATACCTATCTATATCAATGTATATACAGTAAGGGTGTGCAAATACCCGGCTCGTCGGGCTCGGGCCGGGCCGACGAAAGTCGGTCGGGCTCGGGCGGGTACCCGACACACTCGGGCCTAGGGGAACCCGACTGATTTCGGGCGGCCCGACTGGTCTCGGGCCGCCCGACTAGACTCGGGCCGCCCGACTGATGTCGGGTATTTCGTCTGCTTCGGGCCAACATGGCGGACTCGAGGCTGTTCGATGTAACTCTCACGCTCCGTGATATTTACCGACGTTTCACTTCGAGACACGTTCAGGGTTTATCGTATGATGTCGGTAATGCAGTTATTCATACCTACGGTTTTTAAGAGGGTGCTGCTGTTTTTCCCGGTAAAAAAATGTATTTTGTTGCTGAATCTCGTAGATAAACTTTATAGGATTGCCTGCACAAAATGTTAAGTCAAAATTTATAAAACGTCCAAAGTTCTTAACTTTCAAAGCACAGGTACATACTTTGCGGCAATTGATGGTGCTACCTTCAACATATGTGATAGATAATTCAGAAGTAAATTGAATAGATAATTCAGGAGTAACTTGTTAGAACAAAAATTGATGAGAAATTCTACTGCAGATATATCGCATAATTTAACGTTTCGTTAATATCATAATAATTATTTTATCCTTTCACGTCTCACTTTATGACATGGTGGAAATCGAATGCCAGTCGATTCCCAATATTATCATTGGTTGCAAAAAATATTCTGGCCATTCCCGCTACCCAATGTACGAGCGAACGATTGTTCTCCAGTCGCGACGCGGACTAGATTACTGTCCAGAAATGTGGAACAGATTTCATTCTTACACTCGAATTTGAAGTGACGAATAATCAACAATAAATAAATTATAGCCAGAATTTTTTGCAAGTAAGAAAAAGAAAGAGTTAAACCTTTTGTTCTTCCCCAATCCCAAGTTTTGCGAAACCTATAAAATTAAAAGTAAAAGTGAGACGTGAAAGGATAAAATAATTATTATGATATTAACGAAACGTTAAATTATGCGATATATCTGCAGTAGAATTTCTCATCAATTTTTGTTCTAACAAGTTACTCCTGAATTATCTATTCAATTTACTTCTGAATTATCTATCACATATGTTGAAGGTAGCACCATCAATTGCCGCAAAGTATGTACCTGTGCTTTGAAAGTTAAGAACTTTGGACGTTTTATAAATTTTGACTTAACATTTTGTGCAGGCAATCCTATAAAGTTTATCTACGAGATTCAGCAACAAAATACATTTTTTTACCGGGAAAAACAGCAGCACCCTCTTAAAAACCGTAGGTATGAATAACTGCATTACCGACATCATACGATAAACCCTGAACGTGTCTCGAAGTGAAACGTCGGTAAATATCACGGAGCGTGAGAGTTACATCGAACAGCCTCGAGTCCGCCATGTTGGCCCGAAGCAGACGAAATACCCGACATCAGTCGGGCGGCCCGAGTCTAGTCGGGCGGCCCGAGACCAGTCGGGCCGCCCGAAATCAGTCGGGTTCCCCTAGGCCCGAGTGTGTCGGGTACCCGCCCGAGCCCGACCGACTTTCGTCGGCCCGACCCGAGGCGTCGGGTACCCGGCACTCGGCACAGCTTGCACACCCTTAATATACAGTGATTAAATTCTAAAGTTGGCCTTGTTTTCTTTACAATTTTATTTTTAAATTAAAATAACAACGATATGTTTCAATTAACTATTTTTTATTAACATTCACAATAAAAAAGAATTATAATATACATAGGTGTACATAGGAACACATACACTTTCTAACCTCTGTTTTCTTTACAGAAAATAACCGAACGTTTCTTCCTTTGTTTCATACTTAAAAAGGGAAACAACTTAAATTATAACAGTATTTTAATAATTATAATAAGTATAAGAACTATGAAATAAATAATAATTATGTCTAGAATTCTTTTGGCTACACGTTTTCGTCTTGAGCGATTTACTCGCGGTAACAGAATCACACCGATTCTCTCTTGCTAGTGTATTTGAAATTCTTCAATTCGGTGTGTATGTGTGAGTAGCGTCACTATCGCCACCTGCTAGCTGAGCGGGGCGTAACTCGGAACTGCTGAGCCCATTACAGCTTGTCGACCCTGGTCCAAGCTTAAATAGCAACAGTGTTACCAAAGTTTCGGGAAGTGTTTCACGTTAACATTTATAGGTGGCGGTGATGTCACAGAATTTGAGGCAGATGCTCTAGATATAGTGTGCTTTCCAACAAGCATGCTAGGGTGAGACACAGTGTAACACAGTCGGTGCTTTCCAACAAGAGACACAGGCGACACTGTGTAACACAGTGTAACACAGTGTCTACATTGGTGCTTTCCAACTACGACACAGAGCGACATTGCCAGACACAGCTAAAACTTGAGTTTGGCCGTGTCTGGCCGTGTCGGGCGTCAATAGTGCCAACACATCGAGCAAAGAAATTATTTTTTCAAGTGTGGTACTTGCAAATTTGTCATAAAACATACCTTTGTTATTGGCGCCAAATAAAATTATACTTTGCTTGACGACTGTTGACGACGCACGTGTTCCAAGACACAAATTAAGAAGAAAATTAGATTTTACAAAAATGTCTTCGTGTTGGAGGAATAATGTACCGGACCCAAAACACTTCGAGGGTAATCAATATTTATTATTTTTATTTAAGGAATAATTTATCTAAAAAACAATTCGTTGATTAACCATTATCCGTACGTATTTGATCGGATTAATTTGTAGGTTTATTCTTTTGTCGGTATTGTAAAGATGTTATTCCTACATTAGATAATATAAAATTCCATGCCTGTTTTAATGGAAAAGAAGTTTTCCTTGAAGGGGAAAAAGAGTTATACTCACGTGCAGTGAATATTCTCTGTAAGTAATTTCAAATAAAAAAGTATTTATTCTATACATATAAAACAAAGGGCTGTGTCAAAATATTCGCTGACATTCTTATAAATTAAAAGGTATAATAAAAATAGGTATTTAATATATATTGCAACCGTAGTCAAAGCTGAAAAAATAAAAAAAAAATTATTAAACATATGTAGGCAGTTGATGTGAAACTTCTCCTAAGCTGAGCCATAATTAATTGTAAAACCAATTTTATGTAAACGTTGTTATATAACAAAGTTATATACATAGTAGAGGTTGAGTTAGTATAAAGGAATAGAAATAATTTATCATCAAAGTCAGTGAAGATCACGATTTATCTAAAATGTATTTTTCTATTAAGAATTATACAGGAAAAATAACTTACCATATTCGAAAATAATATACTTTTGTTTGTTGCGAAATAATTATCAATCCGAATCTTCTTCTTTACGGGTTTGGATTTTCTACAGACGGATTTGAATCTACGTTTTTTACTACGTTATACTCGTATAGTCTTTTACGCACTCTAGTGACCGTATCTAGTAACTTATCTGTTCCAATTAGACTACAGAATTGTGTTTCACTGTGTCACACTGTGTGCTTTCCAACAAGCATGCTAGGGTGTGACACAGTGTAACACAGTGTGACACAGTGAAACAGGGTAGGCAAGCTGCCGTGTATGAAAAAGGTCCGCAAACAGCGCCGCTTTTAGCTGAGCGGAGAACTAAAGGCATAAATTTATGTATAGCATACCTATCTATATCAATGTATATACAGTGATTAAATTCTAAAGTTGGCCTTGTTTTCTTTACAATTTTATTTTTAAATTAAAATAACAACGTTATATTTCAATTAACTATTTTTTATTAACATTCACAATAAAAAAGAATTATAATATACATAGGTGTACATAGGAACACATACACTTTCTAACCTCTGTTTTCTTTACAGAAAATAACCGAACGTTTCTTCCTTTGTTTCATACTTAAAAAGGGAAACAACTTAAATTATAACAGTATTTTAATAATTATAATAAGTATAAGAACTATGAAATAAATAATAATTATGTCTAGAATTCTTTTGGCTACACGTTTTCGTCTTGAGCGATTTACTCGCGGTAACAGAATCACACCGATTCTCTCTTGCTAGTGTATTTGAAATTCTTCAATTCGGTGTGTATGTGTGAGTAGCGTCACTATCGCCACCTGCTAGCTGAGCGGGGCGTAACTCGGAACCGCTGAGCCCATTACAGCTTGTCGACCCTGCAGTGAAACACAATTCTGTAGTCTAATTGGAACAGATAAGTTACTAGATACGGTCACTAGAGTGCGTAAAAGACTATACGAGTATAACGTAGTAAAAAACGTAGATTCAAATCCGTCTGTAGAAAATCCAAACCCGTAAAGAAGAAGATTCGGATTGATAATTATTTCGCAACAAACAAAAGTATATTATTTTCGAATATGGTAAGTTATTTTTCCTGTATAATTCTTAATAGAAAAATACATTTTAGATAAATCGTGATCTTCACTGACTTTGATGATAAATTATTTCTATTCCTTTATACTAACTCAACCTCTACTATGTATATACCCAGACAGACTGGAATATTGCAGCAATATTGCAGCAATATTGCGAATCTTGCACGATATTGGCAACATTGCAGCAATGTTGCTGCAACATTGCAGTGGCAATATTGCAGCGGAACATTGCCGCAACATTGCTGCAACATTGCAGTGGCAATATTGCAGCGCAACATTGCCGCAACATTGCTGCAACATTGCCGCAACATTGCCGCAATATTGCCGCAACATTGCTGCAACATTGCTGCAACATTGCCGCAATATTGCCGCAACATTGCCGCAACATTGCCGCAATGTTGCTGCAACATTGCAGTGGCAATATTGCCGCGGGAACATTGCAATGGCAACATTGAAATGTATGCTCAACATTGATGAATATACCCCATTATAGGGGCAAACACTCAATGGTTTTTAAGATATTTGCAATTAAAGTTTCATTGCCATATTTAAGTGGAACTGTAGAACGTAACATCAAGAGCTGCCGTAGCGTAGCGGCAACGTTCTGGGTTCGCACGGAAAAGACTAGGGTTCGAATCCCATCGTGGGTAAAAAAGTAGGAGTAAGGTAAGAAAAAAAAATCCCATTGCAAAGTGGCTTTTCCCAGTCCAAAACTAGAATAAATCGTTCGAGAATTCAAGAACGTCCAGTTATCCGGATGGACACCGATGGCAATTCCGGAACAAATAAACAAGATAATATAATTATTAACATCAAGCGTAAACTCCAGTAACAAATCAATATTACTTCGTTTTTTTTTAAATTCAAAATGTTTTTTTTTTTCTATTGAATAAATGCAATTATCACAAATAAATGTTTGTTCATCCAACCAATATTCCAGCAATATTGCTACAACGTTCGCAATATTCCCGCAACGTTCGCAATATTCCTGCAATGTTCGCAATATTCCTGCAATATTCCCGCAACGTTCGCAATATTCCTGCAACGTTCGCAATATTGCTGCAATGTTGCTGCAATATTCCTGCAAGCTACAAAGAGGCGGACATAGGAATATTGCAGCAATGTTGCGGCAATATTCCCTGCAACGTTTAATGTTGCACGGCAATATTGCTGCAATATTGCTGCAATATTCCATTCTGTCTGGGTAACTTTGTTATATAACAACGTTTACATAAAATTGGTTTTACAATTAATTATGGCTCAGCTTAGGAGAAGTTTCACATCAACTGCCTACATATGTTTAATAATTTTTTTTTTATTTTTTCAGCTTTGACTACGATTGCAATATATATTAAATACCTATTTTTATTATACCTTTTAATTTATAAGAATGTCAGCGAATATTTTGACACAGCCCTTTGTTTTATATGTATAGAATAAATACTTTTTTATTTGAAATTACTTACAGAGAATATTCACTGCACGTGAGTATAACTCTTTTTCCCCTTCAAGGAAAACTTCTTTTCCATTAAAACAGGCATGGAATTTTATATTATCTAATGTAGGAATAACATCTTTACAATACCGACAAAAGAATAAACCTACAAATTAATCCGATCAAATACGTACGGATAATGGTTAATCAACGAATTGTTTTTTAGATAAAGGGTATAGCCGGTTAAGATGGTCAAATGTGCCCTTGAACCGAATTCAAATCGCGATGAGTCATTCGAAAGCTTATAAAAAAAGAATGATTTCTGCCAAGTTTCAACTTTGAATCTCGACCCGGGGGGTAGTAAAGGGTAAAAATAGAAAATCAGGTTTTTGCCGAATTTCTCCTATACCAGCGGATAAAAAATTTCGAAAAAATTCAGAGGCACTTCTGTTATCAGGGCACATATTAGAGAATTTTTTCAGATTTTTAAATTGAAAAAACAAGCTGTGAAAAATAAAAAACGCTAAAAAATGATGAAAAATGACGATTGTGTATCGAAGCAGTCTTGGCACTATAATTATATTTTTACTGTAAGTACGTATCATTGTTACTATTGTCCTGAATTTTTTTCAGATTTTTCAATTTGGTGCGCCGCAGTTAAAAAAATTAAAAACCGATTTTTTCGTCGTTTTTTCCGTGTCAGAGTAACTTATACGTCGAATTGCTTCATGAAATAGGTATTTTATGCGATCTTCTATGTTTATACGTACAGCAAAACATCACAGGAATTAAAGAAACTGAAAAAACCGAATCATTTGAAACTGTTATTCGCCTTACATTGTAAAGTATGTACCGTATTTTCCAACGGCGTCGGTGGCGCAGCGGTAGAGTGTCGAGCTGCCGCTGCGAACTTTTTGAACGTAGGTTCGAGCCTCGAACTTCCAAGTCCCTTAGGCTAAGTTTTTTTTTTTCGTTAATTACATATATTTCCTAACTTTACGACACAACGATCAATATTTACTTTCAAATGTTTTAAGAATATTTGAAAAACATATTAACCTGAAATATACGTAAATATGACTTTGGACTGCTTGTTATGCCGCCGTTTATCCTGTCAATTACGGCATTGTTTGAAATTGGTTGAAATTGGTTTTCAAATCTCTTACCTTTCCTGCATTGAACCCGTGACAGAAATTCTAACATACATTTTGAATAAAAGAGAGAATAGAATTGTATGATCTAATTCGAATAGACGAAAAGGCTAAATAGTAGAAAAACAACAACACGATTTTTGTTGCCATCCATCCATAACTGTTAAAGGTAAGAGATTTGAAAACCAATTTCAAACAATGCCGTAATTGACAGGATAAACGGCGGCATAACAAGCAGTCCAAACTTATATTTACGTATATTTCAGGTTAATATGTTTTTCAAATATTCTTAAAACATTTGAAAGTAAATATTGATCGTTGTGTCGTAAAGTTAGGAAATATATGTAATTAACGAAAAAAAAAAAACTTAGCCTAAGGGACTTGGAAGTTCGAGGCTCGAACCTACGTTCAAAAAGTTCGCAGCGGCAGCTCGACACTCTACCGCTGCGCCACCGACGCCGTTGGAAAATACGGTACATACTTTACAATGTAAGGCGAATAACAGTTTCAAATGATTCGGTTTTTTCAGTTTCTTTAATTCCTGTGATGTTTTGCTGTACGTATAAACATAGAAGATCGCATAAAATACCTATTTCATGAAGCAATTCGACGTATAAGTTACTCTGATACGGAAAAAACGACGAAAAAATCGGTTTTTAATTTTTTTAACTGCGGCGCACCAAATTGAAAAATCTGAAAAAAATTCAGGACAATAGTAACAATGATACGTACTTACAGTAAAAATATAATTATAGTGCCAAGACTGCTTCGATACACAATCGGCATTTTTCATCATTTTTTAGCGTTTTTTATTTTTCACAGCTTGTTTTTTCAATTTAAAAATCTGAAAAAATTCTCTAATATGTGCCCTGATAACAGAAGTGCCTCTGAATTTTTTCAAAATTTTTTATCCGCTGGTATAGGAGAAATTCGGCAAAAACCTGATTTTCTATTTTTACCCTTTACTACCCCCCGGGTCGAGATTCAAAGTTGAAACTTGGCAGAAATCATTCTTTTTTTATAAGCTTTCGAATGACTCATCGCGATTTGAATTCGGTTCAAGGGCACATTTGACCATCTTAACCGGCTATACCCTTATTCCTTAAATAAAAATAATAAATATTGATTACCCTCGAAGTGTTTTGGGTCCGGTACATTATTCCTCCAACACGAAGACATTTTTGTAAAATCTAATTTTCTTCTTAATTTGTGTCTTGGAACACGTGCATCGTCAACAGTCGTCAAGCAAAGTATAATTTTATTTGGCGCCAATAACAAAGGTATGTTTTATGACAAATTTGCAAGTACCACACTTGAAAAAATAATTTCTTTGCTCGATGTGTTGGCACTATTGACGCCCGACACGGCCAGACACGGCCAAACTCAAGTTTGAGCTGTGTCTTGCAGTTGCTTGCAGTGTCGCTCTGTGTCTCTCTGTGTCTCTCTGTGTCTCTCTGTGTCTCTCTGTGTCGTAGTTGGAAAGCACCAATGTAGACACTGTGTTCAGTGATGCCAGGACGTGGGATTTTTCCCACCCATGCGCACTACCTAATCCTCAGTAACGTATATACTTCACTCAAATACGGGGTATCGTTAGACCCCTGTGACAATTGAAATACGGTAGAAATTACAGGAAGAGGGCATTTTACTAGATACGTCCATGGAAACAACCGCCGCCGAGCTGTGACGTCAGCATGCGCATGCGCACGACAGCTCCCACGTGGGAGAAAATCCCACGTCCTGGCATCACTGACTGTGTTACACAGCGCAACACAGTGTCGCCTGTGTCTCTTGTTGGAAAGCACCGGAAGTAAATCTGAGAAAGAAAGTTTTGTTTGCTTAGACCGGCTTAGACAACAAGTTGATGCAAATATGGAACGCGATGGATCTTTAAATATGCATACTTTAATAATTTATGCTCCTAAAGCTACTACTTGTATCTTTATGAATTAAGAATAAAATTAATTATTAATAGTACAAGTAAGTTTGGATAAATTGCATTTTCAGAAGAGAAAATGGTTAAACTGTCCTTATAGAATTTGCGGATAGTTTGAAACATAATGGTTTTATTTTTTAACATGTATATGCATTTTACTTCTGATTGTTTGCATGTTTTATATTTTTAATTTTTTTTCAGAAAAGTTCAAGACGATTTGAGCGAATACAGCTCTGTATCTACAATTCTAATAAAAATTATTTCATTTGGGTTATTTAATGATATGAAGATAGTAACTTTCTTGGACTATCAAATATAGTTAATAAAATTTGAATCGATTAAATATTTATTAACTTATATTAGTATATAATCAGGTACATGAATAATATATTAATAACTTTAAAATATTTGTACCTTAATTTTTTATGTATAATCTATTTACAGGTAATATTAAGAAAATGTATATAATGTATTATATTTATCTTTTTATTATTTGTTTCCTGTTTATTATGACAAGAATATGCTACGTGATATGTTTTACACAAAGCACCAAAATAAGGAAGCCGATGTGCAAGAATCCTGCTAAAACAATGATAATATTAGGTTCGGGTGGACATACCGCAGAAATGTTGAGAATTCTTGTACATCTAAATTTGAAAAATTATGCACCTAGAATATATGTGCATGCTTCTACAGATACAATCAGTGCAGAAAAAGTAGAAGCTATAGAAAAAAGTAATACTGACTACAAAATTATAAAAATTCATAGAAGCAGAGAAGTTCAACAATCATACCATACATCAATTTACAGTACACTTCGAGCAATATTAGATTCTATACCCTTATTGTGGAAAGAACATCCAGATTTTATTTTATGCAATGGCCCAGGCACTTGTGTTCCACTGTGTCTCGTGGCATTTTTCTTTAAACTGTTCTGCATTCAGAAACCTACTATAATATTTATTGAAAGTTTTTGCAGAGTTAAGACATTTTCGTTAACTGCCAAAATTTTATATTACTTAACTGATCATGTAATCGTACAATGGCCATACTTAACTAAATCAATGTACAGTAGAGCTGTTGTTGTTTAAGTAAAGCATTATTTATTAAGTATATTTGTATATTGCTTACGCCTGTACTGCTTTTAGATAATGTGTGAAGAGACATCGATTGCTAGGTTGATACCATGGGAATTATTGCAAACAGATTTAGAAAATTTCATCCCGATTGAGATTAAAGTACATATGGGTCCAATGGTTGTCATGTTAGACAAGCTTAATAAAAATGAACTGTAAATACAACATTTTGCTATAGAATTAGAACATAAATCAATCGAAAATATAAATTCCATGTAATAAAAGATGTTAGATATGTTCCACAATATAATAATAATTTCAGTTATTTCTGTTTTAATTATTTAAATATAACTGCTAAATAAATAATTATTGAAATTTTAATTATTACAAAAGGAATGTATCAAGCCAGTGGATAGAAAGTACATTGATACTAGTCGAAGCTTGTTTGGACAAAACATGGGAAATGTTAAATTCAGGTTATTGGAAAGATGTTCCACTTAGTTATAGATACTGTTATTCAATATGCGCTGTTATAAAGGTATATTAACGTAAATATATCACAATATATTATACTGGTTTAAATTGACATCTTTTTTAAAAACACTAAATTTAATACATCTTTAGGCAACATTATTAGAGCTCCAGTGTAATAGTCATACTATAGAATCTGTAAATACAAGGACACTTGTGCTAAAAAATATCGAGCAAATTGATAAGGGGCTTTTATTGGGCGCACCTCTGCCAAGTATTCCTGATTTATTAACAAAGATAGCTTCGAAACTAAACACTTCTTATACTAGTAAGCATTTTTTATTTAAAAAATACGATTGCATACAATTAATTTTTTTGTATGACCAATCTATACAAGGAACTAAAAATTATAGGAAGTATATGCTGGGTATGCTCCCTCCATTACAGCAAGGTAGTCTCTCATGTCTATTTTCCAGAAATCAAAATTTTCCACAATATTTGCATTACATTATTCATTATTCTTTATCAACTACCGATTCATTGTGCCTGAAACGTTGATGCAATCGTCTGTCACATTTAATGTAAACTACAATGAAATAGGACAACTAAAATGAAGTGGTGTCATCCCCTCCATATGCTGTTTCTAATGCCTTGTGTATTATAATTCTGTGCTTCAACTATAAAATTACTATCCAAACAGAATCCCTGAGAACTTCAAATTCGGAAGAGTTCATTATCAGTTGTGAAGCAAGTTGTGACACACTACTTCCTGGTTTTTTACAACTGATTTCGTATGATGAACCCTCAATGGAAACATTTTATAGAGAAATTTTTATGCCAAAGAAGCCAGCAATTTTAAAAGGTGAAATATCGTTTTTCTGTATTTCACTTACCAGTTCTTACGACACTTGAGTGTCAAAGATGAAGTTATAAAAAGTACGATTTCTTTTTTAATTATTATTGATTCTTTATTAAGTAAAAACTATTTGTTATAGGTTGCATGAAACATTGGCAAGCACTGCAGAAATGGAAAGATTTAAGGTATTTAAATGAAATCGCGGGAAGCCGTACAGTACCAATTGAAATTGGATCTCGTTATACAGAAGAAGATTGGACACAGCATCTTATTAATTTTTCGGAATTCATAAAAAAACATATATCAGCAAAAAGTGATAAAATCGGTTACTTAGCTCAGCATCCCCTTTTTGAACAAGTATATTCATTATATCAATTCAGAACATGAACTGTTTATTTTGAAACAGGCATAAGTCACTTTACCGTAATGAAGAGTGGTGATCTTTAATGACTGTAGGAAATTATTTATGCTGACAAAAACACAAATGTCCAAGATAACAGGTCTTTATATACAAATATCTCAATTACAAAGTGAGTTATGCCACATTCAAAATAATCGACTCGTATCTTCTACAATTGATACTAGCAAGTTTTAATCATTAATTCAAAAATAATAATTTCAGATCCCTGAATTAAAGAATGATTTTGCAGTACCAGAATATTGTAATTTCACGGAAAGTGAGGAAATGGAAGAAGTCGATATAAATGCATGGTTTGGTCCTGGTGGAACTGTTTCCCCTTTACACTTTGATCCAAAAAATAACCTTTTATGTCAAGTATGAATAAATAAATTTAATATTAACACATTAAGCGCCAGCACCACGTTAATGCGGATTTCTGAGATTATCGCTTGAGCACTGGCTCCTCAATCTTACTTTATTTTTGGTTTTTTGTTTGGTATGGATATTCTTATACCTGGCACACCAAAATTTTATCATCCAGATAGACGTTCGGCTGATATGAAGAATCACAATTTTTACAAAAATATATAAGGTTTTAAATATTTCACTTAGTTACTCATTGTTCAGAATAAGCAAATGAGACCCATGTTTAGGCTTTAAGTGCCTGATATGTAGTTAGTACGCAATGTGTTAACATTTGTAATATAAAAATAATATGCAAAAAGCTTTGACAACTGCACATCATAGCACTTTATTATATTGCTTTCCAGGTATTTGGCCATAAAAGGGTACTTTTATATCATCCAGAGGAAACAGTAAATTTGTATTCTTATGACACAAGACTACTTAATAACACTGCACAGGTTGATCCTATGAAGCCAGATTACGAAAAATGGCCCAACTTTATTAAAGCAAAAGGCGTAATGTGTTATTTAAAACCAGGACAGATGTTGTATATTCCTCCAAAGTGGTGGCATCACGTAACTGCATTAACACCAAGTTTTTCAGTCAGTTTTTGGTGGAATTAAAACCTTAAAAATAATTAATATTATTGTTACTATATAGATAAAGTGTAATTTATATGCAAAATGTAAATTTGTAAAAACAAATATTTATATAAAAAAATTTTCAGATTTGAAATATCAATTTGTTTATGATATTGATGAAATAATTTTGACAATATCCTTATTTTAAATGGCATTTGAAAAATTAATGAACTATATAATTAAAACATTATAGAATAATGAAAATTTGCATTATCTATAATTTAATAAACGATTTTCCAAAATTTTAGAATTTAAACATTATAAAAGATAAAGAAACCTTTTAAATTATTTTTTAATAAATGCAGGGTACTTAAAAAATAATAGAAGCATATGTATTCCTTTAAACTGCACAATGCAATATTTACATATCATCTACAATATCTTTAGAACCGTATGTATACAATAACATCTGTATATAATAATTTTTTTTAAACCAGTAGTTTCATTTAATAGTTTACACATCTGCAAATGTTATGCTTAAAAATTCATTCGGAAATGTGTACGATTCATGATACAAACTTTATTGCTGTGCCATGTCTGAAGACTAATAAAAAATGCTCTTTTGCAAAAATAGGTTAACGAATTTGTATCATTTAGGATTAATATTAATCATAACTTAATAAAAATTCATTACTTTAAAGTCTACATTCAATAATTGTGCGAAAATTAAAGAATTCACATTTCATTGCCAACT
This sequence comes from Cerceris rybyensis, assembly GCA_910591515.1. Lineage (NCBI taxonomy): Eukaryota > Metazoa > Arthropoda > Insecta > Hymenoptera > Crabronidae > Cerceris > Cerceris rybyensis. Next base: position 13,275,411 of record OU342789.1, on the reverse strand, counting down.
TTATGAATTCAAATATCACTTACCACGATTCCGCAAGTATATGAATGTTGCTTCAGAAATCTTTTTAAGAAACTGTTTTTTTGTCTTATTTGATTGTACGGAGAACAATTTCTTAATATTAGGGAGACAATGATATCATCTTAAGCAACATAAATAATCTAATGTGCAATAAATTAATTTTATCAACATATATTGTTATCAACAGGAATTGTATAGATATATCTGCTAGGAAACTGTGCGAAATGTTAACTATTCATGGAATAATACGTTTTAAATTTCGTAACAGATATATTACACAATAATAAATAATGCAAAATTTTTTTTACTTATTGCGTAAAACTTACGTGAAAGAATTAAAAGTTCTGCACTTATGTGAATATACTTATCAAACGTTGCTATAAAATTTTTCCGTGAAAATTCTTAAATAGAAATATAAGATATATTTATTATTTCCATAATAATAAAAAGCCGATAAATAAGAGAAAATCAAACGAATTAAGCTTTTTTAACTTGACATTCAATATTAAAACTTGAACGTGCGAAATAAAATCATCACACATTTTTTACAGCAAAAGAATAGTTCGTGATATACTATCATATATACGATACTGTTATATTAAGTATATTTTGTAAACATTACACAGTTATAAAAGTATAGAGATGCAACATAGAGGAGTTCATAAAAGTAAAACGGAATTCTATAAATATCCTTTGACCTACGTCTTCAGCATAGGACATAGCAAATATACGTATACATAAAGTTTGTCAAACGAAGTACAGTTTATTATTTAGAAATGACGACAGAGGACGCATTTCCACCGATCATTAGACTCCAGGTAAAAAAGTGTGTAAATAACATTTATCAGGCTATGTGTTTTATCCTTGACATTAAACTTGAACAACATACACTCTTCAAAATAAGAGAATACAAATAAAAAATCCATTTGGTATTGATTTTATTGCACGACAGATTAAAACCTGGGCTTCTAATTTTTCGATGAAAATGCTGTAATAATGTACCGTCAAATTTGTCATTTCAACAAGGGCTATCTGTAAAGCATTAATTTCTTACAGTTTCAAATATATAATTAAATGACATCTGAATGTATAACTTATACAAGATATTAAAGAAATGCCAATTTTTTCATTCTAGACAATAGAAGCTAAACAATATTAGATAATATTTTAACATATTGTTATTCACGACAGAGCGCACACTGATTATTGGCGGCCCTCCAGTACCCGATAAGCTCGAAACTATTTTTAGAAAATCTGTTTTATTCCGAACATATCAGTTATGTCATGAATATTCTTTAAACAGTTATGATCATTTACTTGAATCAAGTTCAAAGCATATTAATATCGATATAAATGATTTCTATGTTTCGCATAATGTAAACAAAATCGGAGTATAAGAAATTTCTAAGGAAAACACTTCCTTTTACTGTATATCATCGAATTAATACGGAATCTTTGTTGCTACATTATGAAATAATAAGAACTAACTGTCATAACAAGCTTATCCATTCACATTGAAAGACTATAAGAGTAAAAATGAATTTTTATATTTGAAATATATTTTGTCGAGTGTGGCACCTCCTCGCGGTTATACCGTAAAAATAAAACAGACAATACGATAGACACTGCGTCGATAATCTTCGCGATGGTAACCGCGCATTAAAGCTGTCAAAGGTAACAACGTATGACAACTCTACACACCGAAGGGTTGCGACCACGTACGTCCTTGAAGGAAATCACGCAACACAGGGGCGCAATTTAAATAATTTGCATGTGTTTATGCATAACAATTAGTTTTGGTACACACACATTGATCTTAAATTACACTTTATTGATTACTACCACAGTTTTGACTTATAGTGTGATTAAAGGATTCACGTAGCAATAATTTGTCATCAATCATTAAAAATACATTTTTATTTCACTGTTCAATAAAATAAACAGGTACGATTATATATCCACATAACTTTACGTCCGATAATTTAAGAACAAATTTAAATTTAAAGAAAGCATGGTACAGAAAGTTCTTCTAAATATGAAATGTAATATACGTACTTTCTCTTTAATCCATTATTGGATTTATAGCCTATAAAGGAATATTGTTTTTTGCAAACGATTCCAAATATTTCAAAGTAAAACCTTTGTCAAAACTAAAGTTACTATGCGAATGGAAGAAAGTAAAAGTATCCATAGAAAAAAGAAACATCCTTTTTCACGCTACCGCTTTCTTGTTCCACTCGTATCGGCTAATATTATAGGATTTTTTCTTTGGAATCGCAATGTTGTGGAGAGGAGGTTTTAATCACTCGTTTACTTCACTAATAAAACTGTTTAATAAGAATGTTATTATAATGGATATACTTATAGAATTAAAGTGAAATTAAAAATAAACATTTTAAGAATGTACGTCTTAAAAATATACGTCTTGAAAACTCTCGCCCTTTTACATTCGCTGATCTCTACGCACTAATTCGTCATTCGAAAACATCATCCGCTCATTCGCACACTCACACTTTTTCGAACGTCGTCAAGAACGATTCCTACAAACGGCCGTCCTGAAATTCATCCGCCTCGGATGAATCGAGAACGATCCATCGTTTCATGTACTCGGCACACGTCGATGTCAATTTTGGTCCTTCGTTAGAACCTACTCGCTCTACATCATACGTGTCATTTGATTTGACCTTCACAATACGATAAGGTCCAAAATATTTAACTTTTAACTTCCGACCCGGTCCTAGCTGGGTACGTCGAATAGCTACAAGATCATTTATTTTATATTCGTATGCTTCTTTGCGTTTTCGATTATATAATGTACGATTTTCCTCTTGCGTCTTAAACAATTGAGTTTTTGCTCTCTCTCTCAGCTCATTACGGTTTTCTTCAAACTGACACAAAAATTCCTTTTCTACAATCTCTTTCAAAAACAAATCGTCTTTATTCCGCATATTTACTCCGAATAATAATTGAAATGGTGTCATTCCTATACTGCGGTGAAATGTAGAATTTAATATCGTTTGTAATTTATCAACATATCTATACCATTTAGTTGGATCCGATAAACATAATTTCGAAAGTACCGATATAATCGTCCTATTCAACGTCTCAACTTGTCCGTTTGCCCTTGGAAGACCAGTCGTAATAATTAAATGTTTCACATTCTCCTCTTTACAATAATCGCCAAATTCTTGCGAGGTAAACGCTGTTCCTCTATCCGACACAATTTGCATAGGGTTTCCAAAAACAGATTTTTGTAATTCTAATTTGCTTATAACTTTTCTTGTCGTCGTTGTTTTAGTGGGATATAGCCATACAAATTTTGTGAAGCTATCTACTACTGCACAAATATAATTATAACTTTTAGCTGTTGAATCTAATGATCCTAAATGATCCACGTGGTAAGTATGTAAAGGAATATCTATCTTAGTAAGTGGATGTAAAAACCCTTCCTGTTTGCCTGACTTTTTATTAGAAACAATACACGGTACGCAATTACTAATGCATCTTTCGATCTTTTTACGAAGCTCTGGTATAAAATAGTCTTGTTTTATAATATTTTCTGTTCTCGAAACTGCGAAATGTCCCTTCTGATGTGCCATCTGTATAATCTCGGATTGTAAAGCTCGCGGTACAACTAATAATCCTCGGCCATCCAAAAACGTATAAAGTACTTCATCACGCAAAAAATTATCTTTATATGGCCCATTTTTCAATAACTCAATCACGGCTTTTACTTCTGCGTCTTCTTCTTGCAATTTTTTAATTTTCGGAATTATCGACTCTTTACTTACAATCATTATCGCGTTTCTACTTAGTGCATCTACATGCTTCATTCTAGTCCCTACACGGTGCTCGATCTTATATTTAAAGTCTTCCAGTAAAAGTGCCCATCTAGCAATACGTGCAACTAAATCCTTCTTATCCATTGTTCTTTTAAATGCAGCGCAATCAGTAACTATCTTAAACTCTAATCCTAACAAATAAATGTGAAATTTTTCAAGAGCTTTTACTACTGCTAGAGCCTCAAGTTCATAGCTACTATAATTTCTTTCTTCGGGTTTAGTTTTCCGACTCATAAAATAAACAGGATGTAATTTCTCATCATCTGGGGATCGTTGTAACAAAACTGCCCCAATGCCATCTTTACACGCATCAGTGTGTAATTCTGTTTCATAACTAGGATTATAAATATTTAAAACGGGATTTCTTGTCAAAACTGCCTTCAATTCGTTAAATGCATCTCTAGTTTCGTCATTAAATTCGAATGGTTTATCTTTTCTAAGTAAATCACTCAAAGGTTTAGCAATGACAGAATAATTTGAAATAAACTTACGAAAATATCCTGATAATCCAAGAAAACTTTGTACGTCTTTTAAATTCTTAGGTTCCGGAAAATCAACAACAGCTTTCGTTTTTTCTATTGACGGAAAGATTCTACCATTTTCTATTACGTGGCCTAGAAATCCAATACGTTTCTGCATGAACCTACACTTCTTTAAATTTAACTGTAGACCATATTCGCTAGCGGTTTGTAAAATTAACTTTAAACGTTCTAATCCTTCTATTTCGTCTTTCGCCGGAATAATCACATCGTCTATGTATATTAACGCAATACCTCTTATAACTAAATCACGAAATACCTGGTTTATAAAACGCTGAAACACCGACGGAGCGTTACAGAGACCAAAAGGCATTTTGCGAAACTGATATTGCCCATGATGAGTAACAAACGCGGTATATTTCTTACTGTCATCTTCTATCGACACGTGAAAAAATCCATTTTTTAAATCAATCGTGCTAAAAATTCGTGCGTCTTGCAATATGTCCAACAATTCCTCGATAACCGGAAGTGGATACTTATCTTTTTCGGTTATTCTATTTAAACGTCTATAGTCTACACACACACGTGGAGATCCATCTTTCTTTTTTACTATCACCACCGCACTCGCATATTCAGAAGCGCAAGGCTCGATAATGCCGCCTTCAATCCACTTATCAATTTGTTTTTCCAAAATTACCTTTTCAGGAGTCGGTAATCTACGCGGTCTATAACAAATTGGTTTTTCGTCTTTCAATACGATACGCATGTTAATATCTGTGGATTTAGACTTATCGGGTTTACATGATTTTATTACATTCTCTAATTCTCTACTTATTTCAATATCGCGAACATCCGATTCTAATTTTTCATTCTCTGAAACATTCTGCGCCAAAAACATAACAAGTGGTATCTTCTTAATCATTATACCTTCTCGATTAATTTTTAACTCACATAAATTTATAATATCCGTGCCAATTACCGCTTCAATATTCATCGATTCGTTCGGTACAATATAAATCGTATATAGGAAATTTTTCGAAATCTATCTCAACAATCGTCTGTATATAACCCAATGGTTGCGTTTGATTTCCTTTACCGAAACCAAATAGTTTTGTCTCGCAATTATGTATTTTATGCAAACCGATCTTTCGTCGAATATCTTCGCGTATCAAACTAACACAACTACCAGTATTTATTAATGCTCGGATACAAAAGCCATTAACAAAAATATTCTTTCGCATATCATGACTCGGTGTAGTTGAAATAGTATTTATTGTAGAAGTTTGAGGTAATGGAATTGACTCACCATCTTTGTTGTTTCTATTACAATTAAGTCCAGTATGACCAAAAGAGTTACATTTAAAACATTTTTTTCCTGAACTTCCGTAGTGACAATCTCGTGATATGTGACCTTTACCTCCGCAGTTGTAACATCGTATTTCAAATCTATATTTCTGCGTTTCAAGTTTCTCGGTCATCGTCGCTTTGCCTACGTCCTCTTCTCTTCCATGGTCCATCCTTCTTTCATAATCCGTCTTCCTTGTATAGTCCGTCCTTCTCGGATAATCTGTTCTCGCGTAGTCTGTCTTTCTCTGGTAGTCTGTCCTTCTCGGGTAGGCCGTCCTTCTTGCGTAGTCTGTCTTTGTCGCGCCGTCTCTTCGTCGTACGTATCTGTCCTGATTATTTTTGCGAATTGTTTCGTACAATTTTAATCGTTCTTTAAATTCACTCAATTTCTTCGTCCCAAGCAAGATTATTTTGTTATTTATATCGTCTGGTATGCCGTCGATTACATATTTAATTAATGCCATGCTTTCTATTGAGCCTCTTGAAGCTAACTCCTTCATGATTAGATAGTATTCTAATACACCTTCGTCCTTTCGTAATTTTCGATTGGAAAGCATCACATGAAGTTCAGCACTATTAATTTGTGTAGCAAATTCTTCAAGTAAAAGCGACTTCATTTTCGCCCATGTTTTCACGACGCCTTCGCTTTGAATAAACAATTTTGCTAGTCCTTTCAACAATTTTTTCGCGACCACCAGTTTTTCTAATTCGGACCATCCGTATAACATTGCGGAGTCTTCAAAATCAACGATCCAACGTTCTATTGGATAAGAATCAGTCCCATCAAAAGTACGAATAAATTCTTCTACATCGCGGTAGTTTACGGAAAAATTCAATCGTATTATTTTTTCATTTATATATTACATAAATACACAGCTTTCATCATTTTCAATACTCAATTTGAATTCAATAGGATCACAATAGATCGTGGAATAGGCCTACCGGGGAAACCACGTTAAAAAAAAAGTGCCAAGCACACTACCTCATAGGTGGTGTGGAAACGTGTGCATATTACGAATAAAATAATTTTTTCAGTTCTTTGAACCGCTGTATCACGGAAATGGCAATACTTATGAAAAAAAGTGTGGATACATTTTTTGTAGAGAATCGGATGATCTACAATTTTTGTCTGAACTATTTTTGCTGTAAAACTCACCGTTTAGCAGAAAAACGCGAAAAACCTATTTTTGCAAACTTTCCCCATCAATAAAATTTTTTGCACAAGGGGGATTGATGGGGACTTTTCACAATTCATTTATAATAGTATTCTGAACATTCATACCAATTTTTAGCTCTATGGGAATTTTTGTAACCTTCAAAGTCTTATTTGACTGGACTATACCACGTACGTTGCTTTCGCTTCTTGATATGACAGATTCTTCTAGATCTTCGTCAACTTTTTCTTCTTCCTCGTCTTCTGTCGTATCTTCGTTTTCATTTTCGTCGGTTGTATTCAACGTATTTATGTCCATCAATGCTTTACATATCAACGTAATCAACTCTTCTTTGGTTCCGTGGTAATCCAAGCCAAGAATATTGCAACAGGATACCAAATCCCCAAAGGTCAATCCGCTTGCAAACGATAATTTTGCCAAATAATCGCTTGAACCGTCACTAAATAAAAATCCTGGGAATGTTCGTAATCGTTTACGGTTAGATCTGTCACCTTCTGTTTGAAATATAAATTTATGAAGCGCTTTAATTGCTGCGGCTGGTGCAGAATCAATTCTACGTTTCACGGCTTCAATTTGTTGTAAGTTTTCCATCTTGTTCGTCTTTATATGAGCCGTTTATTTTGAAAGTGGCCTAACTCCATTTATACTTGAATTGAGATATTTAAGGGTTTACGTTTCAATGCAATTAATATACGTACAGGATACTAATGAGTCATACTGCGTAAGTGTATGTAAAGGTGTTAAATTTGTAGTTCCTATTAAAATAGTGGCAATTATTAAGTGAATAATATGAGTTTTCTTATCAAGAATGGAGTTAGGCCGCTTTGAAAATTAACAACCAGATTCATTATAAAATTTGAAGGTGCCCAAGTCCATTCAACATAATTTAAGATGCTTCAAATTGAAAAAAACAATACTCAATTTATTTTACGTATCTTTAAAACACTTCGTAAACATAATTTATGCGATTCAAAACATTTTTTAACTACATAACGTACAAAATTACAAACATAAATTGATTACAAAACAATTTACTACTCATCTATATATTGTGTGTGTGAAAGGGATTTGAAGAAATCATGATGTTCCAGTGGTATAGATCGTGATAGGTCAATTATTTCCTTGAATTTTGCTGTTGTAATTTGTCTGATATTTTTATACAGTGGTGTCAATACAATATTTTCGAACTTTCTTGGTCTACCTCGACGTGGTAGTAAATTCAGGACTTTAAAATTTTCATTCCCATTTATTGATGTCTTATAGAAAATTTTATACGGTTTATTTCTGACAAAACGTATGCAACATATTTTTAATCAGTTTATTGATTCTCCATCAGAATTCTTTACCCTTTTAAAAATTGTGTCTTCTGATAATTTTGTTGATACAAAATCTTCTTGTCTCATTTCATTTACAATATAGTTATTACCTTTCCGACACTTTTTAATAATATTGTAATAATCTTGGGGAACGACCAGTAAATTATTTTTTTATAATGACATTTCTACCACGCCAAAATCTCTATCATTTGGTAAAAACGAATGTTCTGATAATAAAAATTTGTGATCTATGATTTCCACATTATTTTTCGAAGTTTGGACAACTTTTAACCACATTAAAGCTGCCTTAATGTTTCTATTTTGCCCGGCGCACATGTGACTGTAAGCTATAATGTGTCTTTCACTTCTTAAATTTTTAACATGTTTTAGGATGCATGAAATTATTTCTTGTGCACCTCTGGATGCAATGGTGACATCCCAAACGTACATGTAAACATCATCATTATGAAAATTGTGAATACCCAAATTTGATAACTTGATTGACTAACAAAATTTAAATCTTGATTTAAGTATAAATGGAGTTAGGCCACTTTCAAACTACACGGTTCAATTATTGAACTAACTCTGAAAACTTATGTATCAAGAATGATCGTATTTGCTCGGAATATAAGCAACCTGAAATGCTTTACTGATAAACAACATAAAGTTGCACATGTAACCATGGCAACCGGAAAAAATTGACAAATGGAGTTAGGCCACTTTCAAAATAAACGGCTCATATATTTGATTGTCTTTTGCACAACACGTCTTCACTATTTTTCAGTCTTACTTCGTACTCGTCGTTTCCTTTTTAAAATAGTCCACCTGCTCTTACACTCGCGACACAATGCGTTTATTAACCAAAAACAAAAATACAATGGCTCACTCAATCCCGGACGAGCCCCCAAATTTTCTATAGGATTTTTTCTTTCGAATCGCAATGTGGTGGAGAGGAGGTTTTAATCACTCGTTTACTTCACTAATAAAACTGTTTAATAAGAATGTTATTATAATGGATATACTTATAGAATTAAAGTGAAATTAAAAATAAACATTTTAAGAATGTACGTCTTAAAAATATACGTCTTGAAAACTCTCGCCCTTTTACATTCGCTGATCTCTACGCACTACTTAAAAATTCGTCATTCGAAAACATCATCCGCTCATTCGCACACTCACTCACCCAATACAAACGCACACTCACACTTTTTCGAACGTCGTCAAGAACGATTCCTACAATATGTTACAGGATAAAAAAACACTTTCATACATAAAATAAATCGTAACAACTGTTCACGCATAAGAAAACAATTTAACCTAATTCAAGCGTCATACGAGGAAACGAAGTAAGGTGAGAAGTTGAGTAAGTCTTCTGTATTGTGCGCAAGCGCATACGTAGTCGGTAGAGAACGGGAAACTGCAAGATTAGGAAGGGGCAAAACAAGGACGGGTATAAGGGAGGGTGAGAAAAGCGGCGATGTAGCCCCTGTTTTTCCCGTGATCGTTGCTGGTCGATTCTGCGCTCTAGTCGGTTCACAGGGCGGCTCCTATACTCCTGTTCGTTTTGGCGTTACCCTCAGGGGTGCACGAATGGTGTCTTAGCGCGTGGTGAGAGAAAGAACTTTCGTGTCCAGCGGCTGCTGGGCAGGTGAAAGAATCAGAAAAGAAGTTGCCTGGTCCCTTATTAAACACAATGGTTACGGACAATACTAGCCAGGTATGATTCTACATATCATACGTTGAAGGATACACCGGAATGCCGCCGGTACATTTTCGTTCTTTCCACTGATCGAAAGGGTGTGAACACCGACTTATCCATGAAATAATCTTATTCAGTTTTATTCGTTGAAGATATTGAATTGGATTTGTAACTAATATCGGAACATTTTGATTGCGTATCTTTGCAAGAACAAGTGGTAGAAACTGTAGTATATTTATCAGACAACGTACAACGACAGAAAGAAATTGCAGGAGGGGGCAACTGTAACCAATGTAATACGAAGGGGAATCCGTTTCTCCGGGTAGTAGTAGAACAAGTACTGTGTTTATGCTGTAGCTATAGATGTCGAAATGCAATTGATTCTACGAAATTGGAATGGTGCAATTAGTAAAACACGATAAAATAAAGTGCATTTGCCATGAAAACGCGACAACAGATTCATAATGGGTGGGCTGATCGCGCTATAATAAAACTTTTTACTTGTCAGTTATATTTTTCATTGTAATTAAATATAAATTATAGCTGCATTATAGAATGACAGATATCGTGATCATTTTTAATAAGTTTTTTTTGCAATTGTCAATTTAAATTGTGAACATTGCACATTCGCCAGTACTATAAATTATCATAATGATAGATAATAGAATTGTATTGCAGTTTCTAGACAATGTCATTGTGGCTTTATATTACGATATATAGAAACTAATAATTTATCTATTATGTTATATTACATCATTTGCAAATATTATACTCTTTAACTGTATTTTTACATCCGCTACGTAAATCTAAATATTTATTAGCTTCTGCTATGAAATCATTATTTTCAATGCTTTTGTTGTACAATACGATAGTTTAACGGTTGTGAACATCATAATAACAAGTAACAACATTCGTATGTTTTATACAGTAAATACAAAGAGTATTTTTATATCGTGTAAGATACAAAAAACAATACCAAAAAAGAAAGTGATTGATATTGAATAAATACACTAAAACGTTAGCAAAATTTCATTTGAAAGCAGGCTTTGGTTGTTTTTGTTTTACTGTATTAAAGTGCTAAAGAGTTAAAAACACAGTTAACGTCGATATAATACTGACATAAATATTAAGGCTTTTCATACTTCAAACTTAGAACGAAATATAATTTTTATATTTTTTACATGGTAAATTATCAATTTTAATAGAACACTTTAAATCAAATATTAGAAGAAAGGTCTTATAGGATTGTTAGAATGGGAATTCGTAAAGTAAAAATAAATGTGCACCATGGATGCAGCTTAAAAAAGAAGCGGACAGAATACTTTCAGTAATATAAAAACATGATCATCACAATTGTTGAATTTATCGCCCTTCTATTTATATCTGTGGGATTTTAACACTAGAACCATCAAAGCAGTAAAAATTACTGGTTTTCTAGTTTTTATGAACAAAATTTCAAATCAGTCAAGGAGTCATAGAGCAGGTATTTCACGCCCGTCTTATAAAATATAAATTAATGAATTAACGAACTTTTCCACTTTTTGATTCCTCTTTTTCTAATGTACTTTTTTAGTATATTTAATAGATATATAGTAGATTTGGCGCAGATAGCACTAGTGTTAATAATACAGTAGTTTTCAAGCGATTGCTTCTCTCTAGACATTGATTTGATGTCGTTACTGATAAATCTATTATTAATTTTACACAATTTTGATTTCGTATAACACGAAAAAATAAATTAAATTAAATCCACAAAATTAATTTGCACCATTTGCTCCACAATAATTCGTTAACTTTAATCGTTCGAAAATTTTAGTTTGGTTTCAATTTTAAGAAGAAGTGTTCACTTATTTCTTAAGAAAATCATTCTTGAATTCGAAAATAAATTAGTTTGATGGAGACACCATCTGATTATTAACCATACAGACATAAACGTACACGTAAATTATTCTTTTTTTCAATATTTCATTCCCAAAGTAATTACATATTATTTTCTTCGTAGGTGTTAGTTTATTTTATATACATAAATTTCTGATATAACAAATGAATCTTTATCTATGATTCATATTTATAAAAGGTATAATTAGAAATATAAATTTGAGAGCAGCTCAATAAAAGAATTCTTCCGAAAGAACTTTAAAATACAAAATAATATTTTAGCTCAAAAATGACTGATTTGTATACATCGACATAAATGATATTTCCAATGATTTTTTTCACTGATATAAAAAATTTTTAGTTTTATCTATCATAAACGAGAATATAAATATTGATGTAAAATCAAGATCATGTACAATATTGATACTATTTTTATTCTTGTGGGGTCTATATGAAGATGCATTGAAAGACGTTTTCATTAAGGGCGTATATACTCTGCTAATGGTTTCCAGTTAATTTCCTCGAGAACAAAACTTCTTACAAAAACATAATATTTTACAATATCGGTTTATTATACAGACACAATCATTCTTTCTCAATTTTTCCATAGCATCATATGTATTCGAATAAAATGTTTTAAAACACGTACACTACCGCTTATAAGACTTTAGGCACTCTCAGTGACACCATAAATCCTATAAAAACTCGGCACATATGTGAAAATATTTATTTATTATGCACATCCACACATACATTTATAGAAATATTCCGAATAAATAAGAAAACTGAACTGCTTAATTTTAATTTTAATAATACAATATACATAAAAAGTGCTGTGCCTAAACAGTTATGACCAATAGTGCATGTTGATAACACATGAGCTATCAGTATTACGTTCATATAATGTCTCATTAATGACAGAATACCCCCATTATATAATTATTAATAAATCCATGCATAGAACTTTCAAGGGTTATTCTACTTATCATAAGGATAAAATCGCGTCTGAAAAGACCGCGGGCTTGAAGTGTTATTTTAAAGTTATTTAATACATCTTTTTCTAAGTCACTCGTAGGTGAAATTGTTAAAAAAAGTTGAAGCTTGAGATATTTCACTATGTTTATTTTAAGTATATTAAAGAAATTGGTACAAATTATTCTTTCTTGCAGCATCATACCCGATATTGAAATCTTCATTGGGATTATTTTTAATCATAAAGATTCGCGTAACACAGGCATAATTAAAATCTAACATTTAGTTTATACATTTGTAACTATACATAGATTTATTGCTACGTGAAGTAATATCAGTGTGACTTTTTTTATTATAAAGATATTAATTTCATGTATAACATTAACGTAAAATTGCATATATTTCTAATACTAATTCTGCGAAGCATTTAACGTGTTTTTATGAGAAAAAATGCATTTTTAATTCAACGGCAAATTCCCGTAAGTATGTATGTACACCCGTATCACCTATTTCGTCCGCAAGCTAATTGTAAGTAGAATAAGCTCTTCATGTCAGAACGTCTCATTTCTGAGCCACCCTACATGAATTATAAAGCTGTATCTTCATCCAAAATATTTCAAATATTCATTAATTGTAATACATCAAATTTAATTTTTTATTTTACTTAGGCTGATGACACGACCGCATTCCTTCGCGCTGCTCGGTCTGGAAATCTCGAAAAAGTCATCGAATTTCTCGAAACCGAACTAGATATTAATACAGCGAATTCAGTAAGTTATTAACGTAATTTATATAACTATTATTATATATCATTTAAGTAACTTTAGTTAATCCCAGAGGCTATGGTGGGTAAAGAGGTAAAGCCTGGAACTCACCATCGGTGAACATAATTTTAAACCTCCTATAACCAATGAGAAGTTTTTTTCTAAATTATTCATTGATTTACCATAACTTCAGTGGTTTGGAATCCACTTCAAAAAAATAGGTTCTAGTGGTCATAGTGCTTGAAGCCAAAAGAAAATAGAATGCAGACAATAATTATCGTGTATGATGATGTTTTAGAATGGCTTAAATGCTCTGCATTTAGCTTCGAAAGATGGCCATGTCGAAATAGTAACCGAACTGTTAAAACGAGGTGCTAAGGTTGATGCAGCGACCAAGAAAGGAAATACCGCGCTGCACATAGCTTCACTAGGTAAATAATATAATTATAACTATAGAAACTGATGTAGTTAAATTCAACTACATCTATATTTTACAATAACATTTTTTCAGCCGGTCAATCAGAGATAGTCAGTATTCTTATCCAGTATGGTGCTGCAGTTAATATTCAATCTCAAAATGGCTTTACTCCTTTGTATATGGCTGCCCAAGAAAACCATGATCAAGTCGTCAAGTTGCTGCTCAGTAATGGGGCTAATCAGAGCCTCGCCACAGAGGTCAGAATTTTATAAGTATAATCATTTTTCACAGATAAGCATTAACGCAATAAACACAACGATGAATGGCAATAGTATTATCAATTTTAATCACATTAATTATAATTATCGATCAATTTAATAAGTAAGAATTAAATATCTAAATAAGACGTAATTCTAGAATTGTAATTAAGTGTTCTATTAGTCTTATTATATGTTAATTAACTGTAATAGAATGTATTGTTACAATAGAAGTTGAAAGTATGTACCGTAAAGTGAATAATTGGAAGTTGCTATAAATAATAACTATTTTATAGGATGGATTTACTCCCCTTGCTGTGGCAATGCAGCAAGGACATGATAAAGTTGTTAGTGTACTTTTGGAAAATGATTCGAAAGGGAAAGTTAGGCTTCCAGCCCTCCATATTGCGGCTAAAAAAGACGACTGTAAAGCTGCAGACTTACTTTTGCAAGTAAATAACCATTGTTAATGAATTTTTAATTATAATATACTGAAGAAATATTTTATGTTGCTAATATCGTGGAAACATCTCTTATATTTCATATCTACTATTGGAACATGACTCATTTGTAATTAGCATTATTAATTACGAAATTATAAAATCCGGGAATATTTTATTTTTATAAAAAAATTTATATCTGTTTTTTTTTCTGCAAAAATTTTACTACAGTATTATTAGTGAGCTTAAAACTTAACAAGAAAAACATTAACACAAATATTAAACAATATCTCATGTCTTTAGAACGACCACAAGCCCGACGTCACATCAAAGAGTGGTTTTACACCCCTCCATATTGCCGCACACTATGGAAACGAAGAAATAGCACGTTTATTAATAAAACGTGGCGCTGATGTGAATTATTTAGCAAAGGTAAAAAGCAAACAATTTTTTTTACTATTAACAAATATATATCTATTTTGATCTATGTATATATCTACGTTTAAAAAAAATAATTTATAGCACAACATTAGTCCTCTACACGTGGCAGCGAAATGGGGCAAAAACAACATGGTTAAAGTATTATTAGAAAATTCTGCGCAAATCGATGCTAAAACTAGAGACGGTTTAACTCCACTTCACTGTGCAGCAAGATCCGGACACGAACAAGTTGTTACCACGCTCCTTGAAAATTCTGCGCCAATCAGTGCACGAACGAAAGTATGCATTTAATCTCACTACTAAAATTTCTAAGACCGTATAACAGATGAAACGTAGATAATGTATAGGGTGGCGCACGGAACTTAACGTTAATGTAACACCTAAACTAACAATTTTCACGCAGATACTTATTAACATGTCTTGTAAAGAGTGAAAAACTACTTCCATTAATGTATTAAAACTTGATGTTTTACTTTACAAAAAGAGTGCAATTGCACCTATTAACTAGACCGTTGCACAAAAATAGATAAAATATTATTTTGTCTCATGACATTTTTCTTTATTTCCAATCCTTTCGAAGACATTTCTAGGCTTAGTTCTATGGTACACCCTGTACAAAGTGATTACTCCATTAATTCTACAGCAATGCTCTACACCATAACTCTCTCAGTGACAGCAAAAATGATATATTTCAGAATGGACTTGCACCGTTGCATATGGCATCTCAAGGAGACCATGTGGACGCAGCGAGAGTACTACTGTATCATCGAGCACCAGTTGACGAAGTCACGATCGATTATTTAACGTCCCTTCACGTTGCTGCACACTGCGGACACGTTAGGGTTGCAAAATTGCTTCTCGATCGAAAAGCTGATCCAAATGCACGCGCTCTAAATGGCTTCACGCCGCTGCATATTGCTTGTAAGAAAAACCGCATAAAAGTCGTAGAGCTTTTGTTAAAGCATGGAGCATCTATTGAATCTACTACCGAGGTAAATAGATTTAAAAGTATAGTTTTTCTTCTTCATTTATTTATACGATGTGTATTTCAAAGAATTTCTTTTTATTCGATAATGATAAGAAATCCTGTTGCTGAAAGATTTTACTAAATCAAAGTTGAACCTCGTCATTTATTTTTTTAAATTACGTGTTTTATATGCGGTACAAGAATGAAGAGAAAATCTTTTTAATAAAAGTTGCAAGATACTAGTGGGATCACTGTTTGGTAACAGCAATATTCTCGTTATTATTTGTACTTAAAAGATATCAAGGTCACCTTCAGTTTTTAAAATGGATGGAGCATTTTTACTTATAACACTATAACAGTTTTCGAAACGAACTTACTTACTTACTTACAATACAATAGCAGTTATTCCATTTATCGAGAGTGTGCTCTTTAAATTCAGAAATGATAAAGAATGTGTTCAAGTTAGCAATTAGAATATAATAGTTATACTATTACATTGATGTAAATGATTATCGTTTTAAATAGTATTTCTAAGGTAACAATCGTAAATTTTCGAACTTTCGTGGCTAAGAACAATTGTTTGTAACAAATCGTTGAATTTGCCTCAAGAGCCACTAACATATGAGAAGATATATAATTACATTCCAAAAAATTATGGCAAGTTTATTGTTATTCTCTACGTACTTCTAACTCTATGTCTATCTCTAGTAACATTACTGTTACTATACGATGGCTTTTCTACTATGCAATTTTTATTGCAAAATTCAAATCCTATACTTATTTCTTTTAAAAAATGTAGCATTTCATTCCTTTATATCCTAAATAATTTTATAACATATAAGTCTTATGAATCTTTTTACTTTTAAAATCGGATAAAAAAATATTTTTTTATTTTTGCACTATTAACGGAAATTAAAAATATTTTCGATAGTGATATGTTAGTTACAAAATTATTACGTATTATATTCATTAATTTGTATTTATACTACTGTTAGCACTTGAACAATGACTGCTTTGGAACAAATATAGTACATTTCGTATTTTACATAATGTATAAATTTTAAACATGCTGTTCAACAGATAACAATATTCCTAGTAATAATAAATGATAAGTATTAAGCGACCCATAATTGGCTTCAAAAAATCAGACTGTCAAGAATTAAGGATCACTACACTGGCTGTTATAATTTCTTTAAAACATCAGTGAATTCAAAAGTATTTAAAAAATGATTCTTTATTATACCTTAAAAATTTTTACTAAACTGGATTTTCTTTGAGATTTAAGAAATATATTTATATTCTACAAAAATGCGATTAATTATACTTTTACAACATTCGGTTGAGACTGCTTAATACTGACTGTTGCTTTCTTCAATAATATATTCAATTTGTTTTACAGAAATAAGTCGCTTATATTTGCAAAAGCATTTTTAAAAAATGTCAATATATGTTTGAAATTCATGGTTTATTAAAAGCTAAAACTGTAAGGTACACAAATGTATAATCAGTCTCTAAATATATTTACAATCCATTAAAATGACTATAATGTGATGACCAAGGCCTTTTGAAATGACCTCATATATTAATGTAATACAAAACTGCATCAAATTAGAATAAAATTATGAAGTCCAAAAATTGCAAACCTTAAAAGACTGGTTAACGGGTCGGCTTTGAAAAGTTGATTGTTCATATACGTGTATAATGAGAATATTATCTGATCATTTTTATGTATCTCACACTAATACATCTTGTAATTCTCCATAGGGACAGGAACTTTTTTCAAAATCATACAGATTTACAGAATCATAATTTTAATAGAAAATACATATATTTTGCAGTCTGGGCTGACTCCATTACATGTGGCAAGTTTTATGGGGTGCATGAATATCGTGATATTCCTACTGCAGCATGAAGCCAATCCTGATGTGCCAACTGTTAGGGGCGAAACACCCCTACACCTGGCAGCTAGAGCTAATCAAACAGACATTATTCGAATTTTATTAAGAAACGGAGCCAAAGTCGATGCTCGTGCAAGGGTAAGTAAACGAAGTCTCCAGCTTTCAACTATATGGATTTCTCTCAAGACTCTTAGCCTTTAGAAATGAATTTTATTTCTACTCAAGATAAGAATCAGCTAAGATAATAATATTAAGTGTTTCAATATATTAAAATTCAATATCATATACATACAAATGATCACTCATACAAACATTACTATAAAAATCTTTAACAAGATCCATTAACCAGTCTTACTTTTTTTTTCGTATCTACTATCAATATTAATATATGTTTATACAATATAATATTATGGAAGTTATGACATTTATACAATAAAGTAGCATGGTTCTAATAATTTTTATAGGAACAACAAACTCCACTACATATTGCATCAAGATTAGGAAATATTGACATAGTTATGCTATTATTGCAACATGGTGCAGCTGTTGACACTACTACAAAAGATATGTATACAGCACTCCATATTGCAGCAAAAGAAGGTCAAGAAGAGGTAATGTATAAAGAAATTGCAAAGATAGCAGATCATATAGACGCACAAAATAGGATATATTTATTTTGGACACGTCATCGCGAATTTCTCATGTAGCCTGTTGTCAGAACATAAAATTATCTTTTGTTGCTACATATTTTCTTTCATCATCTGCATCTAACTTTATATCTTGTTAATAAAATTTTGTTTACGTTCATTGTATTTTATGTTACATTATTTATATGTATTATGTTTTAATAAAATTTTTCGTTACATTGATTATATTTTATGTTTCCTTATTTCAACATAACGTTATGCATGCTACGTACTGTCTATTTATACGCAATTATTC
Organism: Cerceris rybyensis; assembly: GCA_910591515.1. Taxonomy (NCBI): domain Eukaryota; kingdom Metazoa; phylum Arthropoda; class Insecta; order Hymenoptera; family Crabronidae; genus Cerceris; species Cerceris rybyensis. The sequence continues at coordinate 13,256,558 of OU342789.1, read as the reverse complement.
CTTATTTTCCTTACAAATAAACATCTTCGAATTATTTACCTCTTGGTTGTATAATTCCGAGGATGGTACAACAACTTTATAGTACCATAAGTTCTCGATATTTGTTTATTAGTAGATTAGAAATTTGATTATTAGTTGCACTTAACAATTGTAGATGTACTTTCCTATATCCCTGTGTTTCATTATTTCCGTAAAATGATATATTACAAGGATTGTAATACTTACGTGTAACAAGCGTCGTCAAAGATGCTTAACGTGACTGCCTCGTATTTCAACATAATGGCTTCCTAAACTGTTTCAATGTTAATTCCTTTTTAAAGAAAACAGTTCCCTATCATCTCTTTTTATTTGAACTATTGGAAGGAAGACTTTTTTCTCAGTTTTCTGACCTTTTGTAAAACATAAACGTTATGAATTATGAAAAAATTTCATAAGGCATATTACACAGGATGAACTTAAACAGTTTAGGAGGCTATTTTCGACGAGTGGAGAAAGCATCTTCATAAGGTATTTACAGTTACACTTACAATAATGTTAAAGATGGTAAGTCTTTGCAGTTACTTAATTTATTTATGAAAGTTTTTAGTTAATTATTGCATTGTCTTTTTATTTATCTGTATATATTATCATATATGTCTTCACTCATCATTGACACATATCGAAGGTAAGCAATACGGTGCACTGTGATCATATTGAAAGTGTCGTACACGTAAATTGTTACAACAATGAATGTATAAAATGTAAGTTCAGCTTATTTAATTATCGAAAATTAGTAATTCTTAATTGCTGACTATTTTTTAAGTAACAAACATTTGCTTCATTCTATACATACATATGTTAGTAGTTCTTCGATGATGCGAGGAATTGAGTATGTTGACTTTTAAAATTCTAATTACAAATTTTTTAAACAAGTTTTTAAACTTATGACAATTAGCTGTTACAGATTTGAAATTAACTGTATCTATTTCAAACCTGAAATGCCTATTTTTACAAGTATATAATTTTTTAATATTCAGGTGGCGAGTATTCTTGTGGAAAATAATGCTTCTCTCAAGGCCACAACGAAAAATGGTTTTACACCGTTGCATATTGCAGCAAAATATGGTAACATGAATGTTGCTAAAATTCTGTTACAAAAAGATAGCAAGTTAGATGCTCAAGGAAAGGTTTGTAGGAAATTAGAAATATTTTTATGAATTATAATAAGTAAAAGAAAAATATTTTTTTCGTTTTAAACAATACAATAACGTTATAAAAAATATAGTTGTTATATGAATAATTTAAATATTTTCAAAAAGTAATTTCAGTTATTGTTGTTTTTTTGTTAAAAAACAATAAGTTAATTTGTTAACGCATATAAATTGATATTGATTTATTGTTCTATCTAGAATGTTAAGATTGAAGATAAATCAAATAAATATGAAATAATCAATAATTTATATTTTTTATCAGAATGATATATCTCCTTTACATTTGGCATGTCACTACGACCATCCAAATGTTGCAAATCTTCTATTAGAAAAAGGAGCATCTTCTAATCTTGCTTCACAAAATGGACATACACCTTTACACATTGCTGCTCGTAAGAATCAGGTATAATTATTTTTTTATGATATATTAGGTCGAGTCATAAGTAACTTCCGTTTTTTTTATGACATTTATTTTGCTTTCATTAAGTAACAAAATTATATTAATCTATTATGTATTCTCTGTTATTACATATAACGTTCTCCCATCTTCCTGGCAGTTTATTAATCTCTTCCTTGTAAAATGTCGTTGGTTGGGACTGGAAAAAGTTTACAACAGTCTATCTGACTTGTCATTCTGAATTGAATATTTTTCCATTCAAAAAGTTTTGTAACGAACAGAAAAGGTGGTAATCTGTCGGGGCAAGGTCCGGGGAGTAAGGTGGGTGTGGTAAAACAGAGCATCCAAGGTGAAGAATTTTTTCTTGAATCACCCTTGCTGTATGTGGTCGCGCATTGTCGTGTTTTGCAAGTTTCTCCAGTCCAAACCAACCACATTTTATAAGGAAGGTCTTAAAAAACTGGCAAGAAGATGGGAGAAGGTTATATTTAGTAACGCAGAATATATAATAAAGTAATACAATTTTGTTATTTAATTAAAGCAAAATAAATGTCTCATAAAAAAACGGAAGTTACTTATGACACGACCTAACATAATAAACATATTTATTCTACAATAATACAATTAATAGCAAAAGCAGCATCCTATGCATAATTAATATTGAATGTTAATAATGTGTAGTACTTAATATTCAAAGTTCCAATATGCTATATTATGTTTGCAATTTATAATCAGTTTATAAATACATAGAGTACTGGTACATTTGAAATTTGAATTCTATATTAAAAGATAGTTAACACAGTAAAATTCACAGTTTCGTATGGTGATACATATAATATTACATTTAAAAATATATTATATAATTTATTATTTTATAAAATTAAATAACATTTTAATACGTTTCAATAAAAGTCAGTGACCATGATCTATAAATAAAGTGATGCAGTACTATAATTGTAAAGTATAAAGTTAGTTGTATGTTAATGATCTAGAAATTAGGTGAGCTAAATGCTGATATGCCTCATATAATATAACTAAATAGAGCAGAAATAACATGTTCCCTTGTATCATTAATTAATCAGGGTGGAAACTCATATAAAGTATTTTATGGTATACACTGATATGAGATACTGCTCCACCTACATATCTGCGGAGTCTATTTGATAGATATTTCTCTTATTTGAGATGTGTTAAACCTTAAGAAAACGCAAAACTTTTTATTATGAACTGTACAGATACTTATTTTCTGATGTACAATTAACTAAACTAAAATTTTATAGATGGACATTGCTTCTACTCTATTGGAAAATGGAGCAAATCCAAATGCAGAATCTAAAGCAGGTTTTACCCCATTACATTTAAGTGCACAAAAAGGACATTATGATATGACAAACTTATTAATTGAACATGGAGCTGATCCAAATCATAAAGCAAAGGTACAGTACTTCTTTGTAAAATAAAAAACGACGAAATAGTCGATTATGCGAAATTTATGCTACACTTTTTCAATAGCAATTAACAGTTAAAGTTAATTGGATATACTTGAAGTAGGGCCTTCTATGAAAGGTTCATAATTTTTGTTTTAATATTTTGACTGTTAATATATAATTATGGAGTTATGCTCCGAAAAATATGTAATGTTTATAACCAGAATGTATCACAGAAGTATAGTGAAGTTTTACAAGGCTACAATTTATTACAATTATATATCTTGCGTTGATTAGTAAATTTTAACAATTTCTAAAAGCAGTGCTTGTAAATTTGTACTTATCATTGTAATAACACACTGGTAAATATAGTTAGATTTTTACCTGACATGAATTTGGATTCCACTTTGAAAAGTTGTATGTTAAAAGTCATATCTTTGTATACTAAATGTAATTGACGTTTAATTTAAAAAAAAAACAGAGTTTCTAAACTGATACAATATAAAATATCATATTTATACATATGTTTAGAATGGGCTTACTGCTTTGCATCTATGTGCGCAAGAAGATTTCATCAGAGTAGCATCCATTCTTGTAAAAAATGGCGCAAACGTAGAAAGTAAAACAGAAACTGGCTATCGACCGATACATGTAGCTGCGCACTTCGGAAATCTTTCAATGATTCGATTTCTTTTGAAGCATAACGCTGATATTGATGTCAGAACTAATCAGAACTATACTCCACTTCATCAAGCAGCCCAGCAAGGTCATGCCCACATTGTTACTGCTTTGTTAGAAGGAAATGCTTCTCATAAAGCTCGTACAAATGTGAGTATTATACATTTATTACCTTAGCCATTTTTGCGTTTCCATAGTCTTTCATACATACACATCGAAGAGAATCATGTATACACAAAAAAATGTTATTTTAGGATGGTTTAACTGCATTAAATATAGCTCAAAAGTTAGGATATATATCTGTTACTGAAGTTTTAAAAGGATTATCTTATGATTCTTTAACACCTGATAATAAAAACTGGGAAGAGAAGTACAAAGTTATTGCTCCTGAAAGCTTGCAGGAGACAAGCTTCATGTCTGATTCAGATGATGAGGGAGGTATGTATAGAACAATCTTTCCATGTTATAGATTGTTACGGACATCTTCAGTTTACAAAACGAAGAAAATGTAACAATATAAAATAGTGTATTATGTCTGCGGTTATTTACTAACGAGGAGCACTCAAGGCCTTCGTGTTTCGGATTTTGTAGAAACTTTACATACCAAGAGAATAAATTTAGCAACAGACGATCAATTAAGTTTTTAAGATATTTATATTAAAATTTCATTGTCGTACTTAAACAGAACTGTAGAAAGGAATGTCAAAAAGTGTCGTGGCGTAGTGGCAAAGTTCTGGGCTTGTACAGAAAAAGTAATATAATTCATATCCCTGTCGTGAGTAAATTAACATTTTTTTTCGATTTATATCTTCAAGACTAAATGAGGTATCAAGAAATTGAAATTTACATATTAATTGTTTACATATAAACCGATTTCTTCGGTTGAAAATGGAAGTGGAATTGCAAGTTCAGTTCTGTTTGGCAATAAACTTCAATTATAAATATATTAAACACTATTAACCGCCTGCTCCAATAATGGGGTATATTTATAATCAGGACGACTTACTCTACGAAGTTACTCTAGTGAAGTTTCAACAAAATCAGTGTTTGAAGGCCTTGCATTCTTCTTGTAAGTAAAAGCTTACTAACTTACCCAATAATAGCATAACATATTCCTATTATCATGGTGTTTGATAAATATGTTCAATTCTTAAAATTCACTGTTCATTGAAGAATCTATGTAATTCTATCCATTTAATTTTTTCCATTGAAGTTACTTTACCTCTGTAACTTTTTAATAAGTTTAAATAAATTTATTACCATTTAAAAAATGATACTAAAGAATCAAGTTCAATCATAGCTTTTGTTTTTCAGGTTCAGATGCGTTAATTAGTGAGCAACCGTATAGATATTTGACAGCAGACTTAATGAAGAGTTTAAGAGACGATTCTTTGCCCATAGATGTTACTAGAGACGATCCGATACATAGGCCAGGTAGATATACCTGTTATTATCATGGAATTTATAAATTTTACTAATATTATATTTATAATTCTTTTACTTAGTTACAAAGGAAGAAAAGCAGGAATTCACTCAGAGCAATAATTATTGTTTAGCAGAAAACTTTGATAGTACAGATGGACTTAATTTGGGGTAAATAGAAATTATTTATAACAAAGTATTTATATTTAAAAATAATTAACATTTTATAACAAATGCAATTGATAGTGTTTCATTAATAAAAAATACTAACGCTAGCACAGTATATTTGTCAATAACACGAATTAAATATCTGATTACAGGCGACTTCATTTCAGATCGTAAGTACATGCAATTCAATACGAGCTTTGTCAATAAAAATTATTAACTATATTAAATTCCATAATATTTTTTTTCTAGCTTGTTTAATTACACATTTATAGGTTCTAATTATGTTATCTGTGAAAGTGTGCATTACATATTTACTTGTAGTCTTTGATAAACGTATATCTGCCAAAAATAGTTTCAATGAGACAGAAATTTTCAGATTCAGTTTGACATTATTAAATATGAAAACCAAGATGCTATATTTTTGCAATTCCAAAAAAGATGTGATTTCGTATTTGTAGATTCTTAGTAAGCTTTTTGGTGGACGCTCGAGGAGGCGCTATGAAAGGGTGCAGACACAGTGGTGTTCGTATTATTGTTCCGCCGCGGAGGGCAACAATGCCAATTCGCGTAACTTGCAGATTGATAAAACCCAGCAAAGTTGCGAATCCTCCTCCTCTAATGGAAGGAGAAGCTTTAGCAACTCGTATTATAGAAATGGGACCAGTCGGTGCGACTTTCTTAGGGTAAATTTTTAAACATCAAATTCAAAGATTTTTTTTTGGCTTTTGATAATAGGTCTTTATAGAAGAAACATATTTCAGGCCTGTTTTAATTGATATACCACATTTTGCGTCTATTCGAGGAAAAGAAAGAGAGATCATCATTCTGAGGAGTGAAAATGGAGAAACCTGGAAGGAGCACGATAATTCTATTGATAATGATGATACCCTTCTAAACACACCATATGGTATTTGAATATCTTTGATTAGAATCCCGCTTTTTTATCATATTCTAAACTATTACATCCATTCATATTAGCTCAAAAGGGATATTATTATTTAAAAAATATTTCGTTTCACTATCTATCTTTCTACATATATTTACTATCTATTTCAAAACCATGATACTGAATATGCTTTTTTATTTATAAATTTAATGTCATATCAACTATGGTAGATTATTAATGACCATTATTGCTTATTAAATATGTAAAACCATGGTGTAGAACAATGGTCGCCAAAGTGGTGGTCCGCGAGAAAATTTTTCTGGTCCCGAGAAAAATGTGGAATATGATTACTCATCACGTTAAGTTATGTTTTAAGATGCATTGAAACATAATTCAATTAATAACAATACATTTTATGTGTTCACAGATCACAATTTTTTTTATAAATATATTTAACACTTAAAAAATCCTATTATTGGTCCGCGGCATTTAAATTATGAATTTACTGGTCCGTGAGGTCAAAAAGTTTGGCGATCGTTGGTGTAAAATATGTAAAAAGAGTCAATATCATTTAAATGTTACGAAGTTTGACATATCTCTTTGCTATTCCTTGCTTCGTTGTTTAAACAGAGATATTTACATTACTTATTAAAGCGAATAGTTACAAAAAGAATTATGTTGAACTAATAAAGAAGAATTAGCGGAAAATATTTATTACTATGGGAATTAATTACAGTGTAATGGTTACTCATTTTTAGATTCGCAAATGAGTGCTACTCATTCAGGCAGAATTACCCGTATAGTAACTACAGAATTCCCTCAATATTTTGCTATTATTACGAGGATCAAACAGGAAGTGCATGTAATTGGTGCAGAAGGCGGCATTTTAATATCAAGTGTAGCTAATCATGTCCAAGCAGTCTTCCCACCAGGAGCACTTACAAAAAAAATTAAAGTTGGATTGCAGGCAAGTTATCACATTTATTACATGATGCCATGGATTTGAACAAAGAAATGATAGGAGGCATATTTGAAAATCTATAGGCTCATGTAATCCCGGCTGAGCTCACAGCGAAATTGCTTGGCAATTGTGTCGCTGTGTCTCCTGTAATAACTATTGAACCGAGAAGACGAAAATTCCATAAACCGATCACCCTCACTATACCAGTACCACAAGCTGCAAACAAGGGAATGATTAATCAATATGGAGGAGAAACACCCACTTTACGTTTATTATGTAGTATCGCTGGTAGGTTTGTAATTAAGATTAAAAACATTATTAGTATGTGCAATTCAAGATTTCTTTTGTAGCTAAGTACAGGTAATCCTCCAAGAACAAAGTGGATAGTTCGAAAATCAATTCGGTAATATATGTTTTATTTTTGAGATGGATGTAGAACGTTTCTTCTATGATTCTCCTATTCTGGAAAATTTTTGGAAAAAATTGTGTACCAATTAGTATGAGTGGTTTAGTAATTTTTGCATCTAGACATCTTCTTTCCAGATTATGGAAATAAAAAGAAACAAAAAGGGGCCATCATGGACCCTTAATTGTGAGCGCATTTCACAACAGATTGATACAATACGACGATGTCGTATTGCACACTGTATCTCTACTTGCAAGACGACAAATCTCGCCGCGTATAACACATAAACTATTATAATTTATAAACTGTTATATTATAATTTATTTACATATTTTCATGTAAAAGCACTATAGTTAATTATTTTTTTCTGTCATTATCTTAAGGCAACTTAATTTTTAAATATATTAAAAATAAAAATCATGCTATTTAATACTTTAGAAGTACAATAGTGTACAAAGGTTCTCGCAATTTTCTTATCGTGTTAAAGGGAAATCGCATTATAGGACGCCGTGTTGGAGGAGGGCTACCTGTATGATGATGTAAATTGTTAATCTTTTACTTATGATACGACACGTAAATAACATATAGTTAAATGTTTTTACAGGCAGATATTTAAATTTATGAGCTTCGGTAACCATTTTTTTTTACATTACGCAACTTATAAAATTTACTGTTTAACATTAAGTTCCTCTAAGTATGCAAATAATGCAGGCGAAAAAATTAACATACGCATATATTTGATTACTATTGTAAGATATTTTGTATTTTCACTATATTGAATGTTAATGTATGAGTGACATTTTTAAATATAAATGTAAATTTTCTAAACATAGGTGGTACCAGTGAATCACAGTGGGAAGATGTTACTGGTTCAACACCTTTGACATTTATGAACGATAGAGTATCTTTTACTACCACCGTTTCAGCTAGATTTTGGTTAATGGACTGTCGAAATATTGATGCAGTACCAAAAATGGCAACAGAATTGTATGAGGAATCTTTATTTGTACCTTACATTACAAAGTATGTCAACCACTTCCAAAATCTCGTTAGCTGCTACATTACTTGGATTAATTGTATTAAAAAATGATGTTGTTTGTTTATACAGTTTTGTAATTTATTCGAAAAGAATGGATATACTTGAAGCAACGTTAAGAATATTATGTATGACAGACGGGAAAGAGGGAATGCACACGTTAGAAAGACAAGAAGAATTTATAGAAATTGTAAAAAGTCGCGATGTTGAAGTAAGGCTTATAAGTTATTTCTTAATCTTCACTCAGTTTCACTTTTGACAATCCTTTACATTACAAAGTTAATACATTATGAGTGATTTCTATTATCTTTATGAATGATTTAATTAGAATTCTTGTTTGAAAAACTTTAATTATGATAATAGTATTATTTTTTTTTAAATATTTCCGATATCATTATATTAAGACATAAATTTGTAATAAAATTGCCGAATTCAACGTAACATGGCACATAATTCAAGTCGATCGTTTTGAAATAATTGAAATAAATTATCCGAGTTATGTTGTTTTACAGGCGCTTGATGGCAAAGATCTTTATATTGAATTCAGTGGAAATTTAGTACCTGTTACAAAATCAGGTGTACAGTTGAAATTTACCTTTAAGGCTTTTCGTCAAAACCGGTTGTCTTTCCACGTCAAAGTAAAAGATCCGTTATTAGATCCAGTGGCTAGAATGCTTTTTATGAGAGAGCCCAAAGTAGCGAAAGGAGAACCACCACAACAGCCATTATGTGTATTAAATATCGTTCTTCCGGAAATGATCGCCAAAGTTGAAATACAGAACAAATTAAAGAAAGGTAAAATATAGAAATGTCTCATTCTTTTCTTCTCATTACGCATTGTATGCATTTACATGATCATATCATATAATATTTGTTATTATTATTGCAGATTATGAAGATTCTAACATTATTCACCAGAAAATGGATTCTCTTAAATTTAAATACACAACGGAGCAGAAAGAAAAGTGCGACGAACCGAAGGAAACAACGCCTTCAGAACAAAAATTCATTACTGATACCTTGCAGAAAGAACAACCAGGTATGATATTCTCTTCTTTTGCAATAGAAAAAATTAGTCTTATTACATAAGTGATAGGAATGCAAAAACGAAACTATAATTTGGAGACGGATTACATCATAAAAGGATTTCGTTAGATATATAAATTTAAATGTAGTTCTGTTATATTTTACGAAAAATAATGTAGAACCGATAAAAAGGCATAAGGTGCAAGGAAGGAGATTAATGTTGACAAATGTTCCAAAATATTAGTGATTTGTAGTTCGTATTAGTCTTATAAATCTCCTAATATATGAAAATCGTCAATTGTGACAAAGGTTTCATCTTAATAAGCATTTTCAATAAAATATTTGAAGTCAAATCGAAAAGAAATTATTCTTGAATTACTTTTGATTAAGAGCAAACAGTTAAATTCGATTGTGCTTCTATTTTCGTTGAAGAGGAACGTTAATCCACTTATGGCTGAAGTGTCGAGTGAGGCTTCCCTAATTTAATTATACGTAACAGTATCAACAAATGCTTGAAGATGCCGTGACAAACTTCTTTAGTACAAGCTAAACGGTCTGTTGGAATACTGCAATTCTAAATTCTATTTTATTTTGAGTGCCGTCTATCTTCATCTTCGTAAACGTGAGTTTACCACTTTCTGAAGTTGAGGCAAAAATGGCATTATTTCCTTTTGAATTTTGTTCGTTGAAATTCGCATTTCACACTTTTTTCTGTTTATTTTAAGCAGTAATTTTTATTCTTTTACGATTTTCAGTTCCAGGTTTTTTTTAAGTTCATTAGTAATTTGCACATAAGATCCGCACGTTGAAGTTTAAAACAGAAACGATATCTATTTGAAGACACTTTTTCGTCATGGAAGAGTTGAGTGTTGAGTTAAAGGAAACAGTGATAATGGAGTGTAACATTTCAAAATCGGAAAGCAATGAGGAATTAGATACTGATAAGACTACGCCTGAATTAGATTCCGTAAAACAAATAAGTTGTCAAACAAGAACAGTCAATAATTCAAGTCAAAATGAACAACACCCAATTATGGTCACGAGTGATAACTTAAATGCAAAGAAAGCGAAAGAAATTTCTACAGGAACAAAAGTTAAACGTAAATCTAGGTCAACGCGAAGAAGGCTTCATGCTATGGTGAACAATACGTCATTACATTTTTCTGACACAGATTCTGAGGGAGAATTAATAACGATTACTTCTCAGATTCGAACATTACATCCCAACAAAAGTTACTCGTTAGACATTATGCAAGGACCAGAAATTTCTGTTACTTTAGACGATACCGAAAATAAAGATCAATCGAAGGAAAATCTAAATCCTCTATTACTGGAGAATGAGCTACCCCGAAGCAGTAGTTTTATTGACAATCTTACAGACGTGGATGAAATTTATGCAAGCGATCCAGAAAACGACCAAAAAGAAAATCCAAATAATCTGATAGTCGTTGAGCATACCTGCCAAGGTGACACAGATTTTGAAGATATCGAGGGTGATGATGAAATGCAACCGATAATCTATATTACATCTAGATCCGATATATTCTGCGAGTGCAGTGGACAAACTATTACGACTAAAGAAGGCGATGGACCGTTCTCCATTGAAATTCGCAATAAACTGTACAGTGAGGAAGATGTACACGATAAGGAAGTATATAATAATACACCAGATATCGTAATTTTACCGAATACTGACGAAGAGGATATGGATATGTCCGAGGAAGAAGACATTGAAGAAGCTTGTTGCAGTCAGAAACAAGTACTTGAAGATTTGGATGTTTTAGCAGCATCTCAGATTGTCATGAAAAATATTAATAAAGTGGAAAATATGTTGAATATTAAAGATGTTGGTGATGATGCAATTAGCGATTGTGTGACCGATACTGAAGACGTTGACTAAATCTATTAAAAAGGAGATGTTATATAAAGGAAGTATGAACATACAAGAAATCCTAATAACAAACACTTGTTTGAAAAGTTCAACACTTGATCACACAATGCTCTATGGGTATCACCATCGTTTACAATACCTATTGTGTGATATAATATCGTTTAGAATAAAAAATCATAGATAAATGTAATAAATGTGATTATAAAGTAAGAAGTCGCGTGTTTGGGATCCTATTAAATTAATTATTGATGCAATATCTCACTCATATAATAAGTGGGACTTCAAATAATTACCTCGAAAATTCATAAAATAAAATGAATGGCGGGAAAAAGGAGAGTATTAAAAGTTATAATATCATTTCCGAAGATCTGCATTCAGTTAAGTACGATAATCTCGTAACACTTTAACTTCTGTGACTTGAAAATGCATATTAAGCTATTATAATTCTTGCATGTATTGTTTCATATATTTGGTAATCTATTTTTTTTTTATTAATTCGTGCTGTTCTTTTTTGCACCATGCCTTAAACAAAATTCCATTTAGTTATATAACAAAACTTAACAAGATTCAGGAACAGAAATGGAAGGAATGGCATATTGCATATATGAACATTTTTACAAGGAACTTAGTAAAAAAATTCTTATGTTATGTTCAATTCCAAAAAATTATATAACTGTAACTTAAATTTAAAAAACTAATATATAGATGAGTATAAAAACGAGTAAGACAAATTGATAGTAGCAATATTCAGTTATTTTTATTAGTGATAATATCTGATTACTAATTCTGTGGAAAAAGTGGAATACAAAGTAAAAATTATGGAAAATGCTTTACTAGAAAAATATAAAATCTTTGAATTATCAGAATGTAGCTCAATAATATTGAATTTTAGTTATGGAGTGATGGATTATTTGATTTGTTGAGTTATATAAGAATATGGATATCAAATGCTCCTTAACTTTATGTTAATAACTAATATGTTAATGAATCGGTGATGAAAGCATTGATATTTTAACTAGCTAATCTTACATTAATATATCTATGTACTTATAATTACAGACAGAACAGCTGTCCTCAACATTATCATAGACAGCCATATGGGATATTAGTAAAAAAAAGTCTATTTCGGCAAACTAATGTAATTTCGCGGATACATATATTAATTAATACAAACAATCGTACATACTTATATATCTTATACATACATGCATATGTGTGTCGTAAACACATGCAAGCTAACATGTATCTAAACATATTAAAAAAACAACTTAATATCTCAATAGTTATGTAATTTTTTGTCCATAGTTGTATCGTAGGAATAATTTGTTGTATATACTATGACAGAGTTTATGATAGCTGTATGCTATATGTTACTAAAAGTTCAAAGAAAAATTATTAATATGTTTTGTGTTATTATAGCTTCACATGACCTTTTGCTTACGCAATGTGGGTCATTAGTAGTTCATATCATAGGTCTTCCTTTAAGTAACATTGTGAATCATAGAATCTTTACAGCATTTAAAGTATTGTTACAAAAACTGATAATATCCAAAATACATCATGTAACAGTATCAGAGCATCGATTTAAATCCTTTACATAAAGGATCAAATTTAAACATGAAAGTAATAAGTAGCTTAGAGAGAAGGTCTAGTGTGGGTTACCGGTGCCCCATCTGACATAGAACGTGTTAAAGTATAAAAAAGTGTGTCTCCAGACTTTTATCAAAAATTCCATTCACGAGATGATATCAAGTCTCTAATAAAATTGTAAATGTACACTCTGTATCGATATATTATGTTCCTCTACGTATCTAATAAAAAGTAATGTGAGCATAATTCTTGGTTGTTCTAGATGCCGTTACTATCCAAGAATCCCTTGCACAAAAAGCGGCTTGTCCCGTAGAATCCGTAGATGCTAGTTATCCCAATACAGTAGTCGGACAGGAACAAGACTTATCACCAAGTGTTGAGAAGCAAACATACTCGGAGAAGAGGAAGTTTTGGGAAGACATATCAAGAAAACGAGAAAGCTATCAGCGTTCTGAGTCAGAAGTTTCACGAACTTCTCAATTAACGATAAATGAAAGTGATAGTGAGTATCTGCAAAATGTTGTTTCTGAAGAAGATGTGACAGAAATTGCGTCAGAAGTTGAAAAATCTGAGACAATGGAAGATTTGAATATACCTGACATCTCTGAATGTTCAGTAGCTGAAAAAGCCCATTATTTTGAAGAACAGATACAGAAGGAAATTTTAAAAATTTCCCCTAAGATGCAACAACAAGATTCTTTGAAATATGAAAAAGAAAGATTTACTAAAGCAAATGTAGAATCTAAGGAAATTGTAGACAAAGAAGAAAAATATGTAATGGAATCTCAGGAAGCAGAGAAGGTTACAGGTCAAAAACATGATATTAGTGTAAAAGTAAAAGATAATAGAGAGGATGAAGAGAAGGAAATGAAGTTAATTACTGAAGAAGAGAAGGAGAAAGATGAGAGTAAGCAGATTTGTGGAGAAGGGTATGATGTAAGTAGTGAACCTGTTATAGAGATTTGTAAAGAATTATTGAATAGAGAAAGAGAAATAATAGAAGAAGTACATGAAGACATTGCTAAAATAACAAGTGAAAGTGTGGAACAGCCTGAAGTATTAAAAAAGGAAATGCAAGAAACAAAAATAGAACATGAAGTTGAAAGGCCTGTACATACAGAAACAGTGACAGAAGTTAAAGAACCTTCAGAAGTATCTTCACGTGATGAAACCACTGGAACATTAGAAGAGATCATAAAAGAAAGAAAAGGTCTGTCTGGAAAAGTTAAAGAATTTCTTGAAGACATATTAACTGAAGAAGCAATGCAATTACCGATAAATGAGAGAACATCAACTACAGATATTACTGAATCAGACAACGGCTTTTCAATCGATGTAAAAACTGAGGAAGCTTTAGAGAAGTTAGCAACAGATAAAGCAGACGAACCGAAGGAATTAAAGGAACTTGTTGAAGAGAAAGCAGAATATATGGCAAAAGAACAAACATCCAAGGAAGAGAAACGGGAAGTAATAGAACCAAAAGAAGAAGCTGAAATACAAATTACGAAGGTTACAGACAAAAGTATTAAAGTATCAAGTACAGAAATACCACATATTACTTCAGTAATAAGCAAGAAAAAAGAATTTGAGTCTCGAATTCCAAGACGTATTATGGATACTAAGGCAACTGATAAAACTACAAAGAAAGATACACACGTGAAAAAGGATAGTGAGACATATACGGTAACAGAAAAGACGTCAAGTGAAGAAGTAACTTCAAAACTTGAAGAGCATTTAACGACAAAAAGTGAAACACAGACATTTTCTAAAACTTTCACTGATCCGCAAGAAGCTTTTAAAGTGTTTGAAGATATAAGCAGAACAAAGAAAGATTTTTCTACTGTTACTTCTAAAGTTGATCATAAAACTTCTAGTACATTAGAGAAGAAAGAAGTTGTTTCTTCAGAAATTACTACTGGGACAGATAAGATTATCACCCACGAAGAAAAGGAATGTGTCGAAAAAAAGAAGTCTTCAGAATCGAAGATGAAGAAAGAATCACCAGATGAGACTTTAGAGGAAAAGAAAAGTAAACTTGAAAAAACAGACAAAACTGCTATTCAGAAGATGTCAATGAATCTATCAGATGGTCAAGAAGTGATCGACGCTAGTGCATCGGAATCAAAAGCTGAAAGCAAAAAGGAGCAATCGTCCAAAGTGTTGGAAGACAAAGAAGGAACTATGACTCACGAGACTGGTAGTAGCAGACTTAGAGAAAGTGATGCAGACGTAGCAATTAGAATCAAGAAAGATATTTCTGAACAGACTGTTAATGCTGATGATATAAAAACGGTAGATGATATAGGAGAAAGAGTTTCTAAAGCTATTATAGATTCAGATAAAATTGAAATGATTGCTCAGGGAGAGTCACATAAGGAATTTAAAGAGAGTTTCGACGTAACACATTTTGTGCCCATCGAAAAACCATCGGAAGATATTACTTTAAGAAAGGAAGATCTTCAGCCTGCAACAATACAAGAACAATCTTCAGTGCTGGAAAGTTTGGAAGAGAGACAGAATCGAAAATTCCGAGAAATTGAAGCTCGTACTGTAGCAGAAACTTTAATTCAATCAATAGAAAGTGAGATTGAAAAGAGATCAGCTACAGATCTAAAATCAGAATTACTTAATAGAGAGTATTTGGATCAATTTTTAGTTGAAGGGGGAACGACTGATCATGAAAAATTAGCAGATGATCTGACACGTAAATTTGAAAGTATCATGAAAAGGTCGATGGATGAAGAAACGGTTACAGGCAAAGCAGATGGAAGTACCGCGGAAACATTGAAATTAAGGACGTCAATACCAGAAGAATATATTGAAAAGGAGTCTACCAGAGACAGTATAAGTATTAGTGAAGATTTAACAAAAGATGAAGAGTCATTCACACAGGACAAGGAGGAAAGTTTTCCTTTATCACTGTCGCAAGTGCGGCTTCAAGACAGAGATATAACAATAAGTCCTAGCACTGTATCTGAACAAATAGATTTCGAAGGAACCGCGGATGTTGATACAAACGAACTTGAGGACATGTCTAAACCAACTTTAAGTCCGCCATTTGAAAAACAGCAATTAGATGCATCAAGTGTTCAAATGGAATTGCTACAAAAAGACCTTCATAGTGACATAAGTTTTCCTGAAGATAAAATTGTATCTGAAATTTCAGGTGCAAGGGTGTTGGAAATTCTTGAACCTGGCATGGAAAGTCAGTCTAGACAGGATTCCGTAGATGTTCCCTCCCTAGAAATGGATGATCACAAAATATCCGAACAAACCAGCAGAGGCATTTCATCTTTACACGAAAGTGAAGAAGCAGATTCCTTAGAAAAGATAACGCAAGAACGGGATATAACTATTAGTCCTAGCACTGTGTCAGAAGACACAAATACAGATTACCCAATGGTTCAAGATCATCCGCTTTCTATTACAACAAAAAAAGAGTATGAAATTGGCATGAAAAGAGCAGACAGCTTTGAAATTGAGAGTCCCCCGATGGTTTCACCACGATCAAAGGTACATGGTCTTGAAATTGAGCCAGTTAACTGGATGATTGGCGATGAAAAGATTGAAATATCAGAGACCTTACAACCATCTCAGGTATTTAATCAAGAATTAGAAGCTTACGAATCAATGCAATTGGAAGGAAAATTACATTCACACGAGGGATCTGTCGATTTTGAGCAGGAGTCAGGTACAAAATCTTCAGAAGAACCTAGTGTAATAGAATCAACCAAAGAAACAGTTACTTTTACTATTACAACCACTACTGCTACCACTACTGTCACTACTACCAATGGACATACTGTTGTAACGGCGTCAGTTGTTAAAAGTTCTAAATTTACAGTAATTCCAATAAGTGAACAAGACTTTGAAAGTGAACTGATAGAAAATAAATTAGACATCAGTTGCCAAGAACTAGTTGATACATTACAACGTGAATATGATGCTAAAACTCCTACTGATGAATATGCAGCAAGTATTCGTCGAGGCGTATTCAAAGGTGAAGTAGAATTAGAAAAAGAATTTGTAACTGAAGACATAGAAAAAGAATGTAAAGATCTTAGTACAGAGATTGAAACAATGCCCAGTGAAGTTACTCAAATGAAAGATTTCGAGCGTGAAACATCGTCAGAATCTCGAAAGATTGAAGAAAGCGGTGACACTGTTATGAAATTCGCTGAAACGGTTCGTCCGGTAGAAATTAGCGAAGAATCTAAAATACATGACGTAGGTCACAGACCAATGGAGCATGCTTCTAAAAGAGGATTGGAACTTACATTAGATAAGACAACGACGTCATCGATGGATGAAGAAAAACTTGTAGAAGAAATAAAACTTCCGAAGGAAGAGAAACATGCAGGGGAAGAAAAACTTCTCAAAGAAGAAAAGTCCTTTAAAGAAGAGAAACTTGCGGAAATAAAAAAATCCGTGGAAGAAGAAAAACCTGTGGAATCGGAAAAGTCGGTGACAGAAGAAAAACCTATGGAAGTGGAAAAGACGGTGAAGGAAGAAACACATGTGGAAATTAAGAAATTCGTAGAGGAAGATAAATCTATAAAGGGAGAGAATGTCATAGAAGAAAATAAGCTTATGGCACCAGAGGAATCCGTAGAAGAAAAGGATCGTATCGCACAAGATAAACTTATAGAAAAGGAAAAGTCTGAGGAAGAAAAGAAACCTAGGAGTGAAACAGCACAAGAAGCCAGTGAGTCAAATGTACCTGCAGCTGTATGTGTTGACGACGTATTAAAAGAATGGACAGAGGCTTACCTATCAAAAGTCAAACCTTCGAGTGAAGAATATAAGAGACATATGGAAAAAACTACAGAAAAGCATGATAAACCAGGAAGATCAACAACAGTTCCTTCTGATACTTGTGCCTTTAAAATAAAGAAAGATGATCTTCCTAATGTTGACTTAAGTGCACGTTATGCTATAACTGTTTTAGATCAAGTAGTTAAAAAAGAAATTGCTGAGGTTAAAGAATCTCTGGAAGCAGCAAAGCAAGATCTCATAGAAGAACTAAGTGAAAACAGTGAGAATGTGATTCAAATCAAAGATTCCCCTTCAGAATTCCAATTTAAATTACAATCTGAGTCCATTCCGAACGATTTACCGTTTTTATACAAACCACCGTCCCATGAACATGTACAAGCTGATCGCGATACAGAAGCAATTAAAACTACATCTCCAGATATGCAGTCAAAGGAGCCTGAGACATCAAAAGAGGAGATGGAAAAGTTCTCTGAAAGTAGGATAGAAATAGAAGAACCTGTTTCTAGTAGCATCAAAGAATCAGTGAGGACAGAAACTGAAACACCTGTGATTGAAACTGAAAAGTCTGAAATAGGAACTACAATAGCCGTCCATGAAGATACAAAAGATGACGAAGAAGAACATCCTAGTCCTGTACCTGCCAGCCGGTCAGGCTCAGACGTAGACAATAAAGACGAAAGTTCTTCTTTAGCTCCACCATATCCAGTACCTAGAAGACGGCAAAAACCTGCCAGAGTTTCGAAGAGAGTGACTTCCGACAGTGAAGCAGACGTTGGTTCTAGTTCTGGTGATAGCAGTAACTACCAATCTTGTGATTATGATCTTGGCAGTGGAAGTAGACCGAGTTCTTCTGACATTGAAGCATTACAATCCTGTGGCGCACCATCGGCAACAATATCAGAGTACGAAACTGCAATGATGTCCATTGAACATTCTTCAACTTCAAAACCAACCTCTCAAGAGTATCATACAGCAGCGACTACTATAAGCTCCCGTGAATCTATGAAATCTTTAAATTCTTTAAGCTCTGGTCATCTTGGTAGTATCGACAGTACTAGTGAACTCTCGGAGACATTAGTACCTTCTGAAACGGATATAGACAAAGAAGAAATAGAGGAAAATCTGGAGTGTGCTCTTGAGTCAGAACATCTTGAACATTCAGACTCTTCAGGCAGTGACATGCCGATCGACGAAACAGTAGACAAACTCGATAGTCCTACGCCATCTCGCATGAAGCGATCTTCGGAAATGATTTTCCCACAAGTAATTGATGATAGTTCTAGTCTTGATGTTGAGCCCACAGATCAACTTATCCCAGACGATTCTAAAGGGGTGGATTCCGGGACGTCTGCCTTCACAATAACACCTGGAACTTTAAAGTCAGTAGATATAATGACATCACGAGTTTCTGAAGATGGAATGCAGAGTGTGTGCACACAAGTAATTTCAACGCAGGTGACATTGACTGAAACTCTATCACCCCTTACAAAAAGCGAAGTTGCATCTGATTCGGAAGAAGCCGACAAAGGTAGTGGTAGAGACACAACTATAGATGCACAGACCATGGAGTTAGATTCTTTAGAACCGAAAGAAACTTCTAGCGCTAGTGGTGTTATGAGTGAAAGCCCTGAAATGACAATGCAGACATCAGGATTATCAATGGTACAGCAAGCAAGCATATCCACATCATCGACATCAGGCATGTCGTTTGACACGGTAGTAGAAAAAGAAAAATCCGATCGTCATTCACCGGACAGCGATTCGTTTGAGCTGGTTGACAAGCCTGATATTATAGATGATTTTGTCGTTATCGAAGAAGTCGGTCGGGAAGCAGAAGAGTACGATTCTGAAGGTAAAAGTATACGCATCAGCGCAATACCACAAGCTACTAGCAAGAATTATGATCAAGATCTTGAAAATCTTATAACTGAGAACAAAGAAGATCCTCGAGTTTCGACAAGTCAAACGTCCAAAAACAATGAACTGTTCGAGTTTGAATCCGAGGAGAGTCCACCGCAAGCCTCGAATGAAGATCAATATTCGCAGTCTTACTCGGATGAAGAACAATATGAGGGTGGTAAAAAATGGATAGAAATGCAATTCCAGCCTGATGCTCGAGTCTACGACATTGAATGCGATCGAGGACCGTTGGAAGATATACAGGAAGAAGAAATAACTGATTTCGAAGCTGGTAGCAGTAGATTTGGAAGTTTAGGAAGCCATAAAGAGTCAATAGGTAGCGTAGGTAGTATGCGAGGTAGCTTAGGAAGTACTCCTGATTATGATGCCTTAACAGGGCGGAAACACTTCACCAGACCCTCGGATCATGATAATGTATCCTTAAGTTCGCTGCAAGAATTCGAGCATTTAGAAAGCACAGTTGCTGCTGAAAATTCAAGAAGAATGCAGTGCGGCTCGCAAGATTCTATCAACAATGGTAGTCTTCCAAGGAGGTATATGACTAGTCGATCAGGTCATGGTGATGACATTTCGCTATCTTCGTTAAAAGACTTTGAAGGATTAGAAAAGGCTTGCAGAGAAGCACATTTAATTGAATTGCGTGCCAGAGAAGAGGAGGATTTATTAGAACACGAGAGCCCTGAAAATAAATATAAAATGGAAAATCTTGCACGTGCGAGGGTTGAAACCAGTACGGTGGGTTCACTTAATCTTAGTACTTCGGGATCGGATGATTATGAAAAGAGAATAAAAGAAATTGACGAGATTATAAGAATAGCACAATCAAACGTGGAGAAGTTTGATCGGCAGGACGACACGACAGAGGATATCTCGCAAATAGAGCTCACAGAAACAGAAAAAGCCGGAGCTCAGATAATAGCACAAGCTATTGTTGAAGAAGAGGAACCAGATGACGCTCGCCCTCCGAAAGAAAGTAATGTTATGGAGACAAGTACGGATTCACTTGAGTTGGAAGATAATGCAGATAAAAAGCATCATCCTTTGTGTCGAAGTTCTGATTCTTTGGAGATGAAGACGACTCTGGATTTCCCATCGTTAAGTTCAGATTCGTTAAATAATGTGAGAGATCAAAGGGAATTACAGCTGGACATGGCCGAGCAAGCTAGCAATGTTAGGCGTATCTCTTCGGATTCTCTGGATATGCCTTTACTTGAGCAACACGATGTTGAAGCACAAGAAGAAGGCAGTGAAAGTAGTAATAATCATTCAGAGAGAATGCCGTCAGATAATTCTTTAGGTCAAACATCGTCAACGGAAACAAATATCAGAAATGGTAAAACAAAACCAATGCCAAGTAGCGGTACATAGGAAAATTTTCATAGGTTTGTACACTTATGTACTATTTAAAATTAACAAACTTGAAATTCTTTTTCAGTAAGAAACTTATAATTTACAAAATTAATTAATCCTTTATTTCGGGTTGCATTGTTTTCTTTCCTTAGAAATGTATATTTTTAAACCTAATATATCATTCGATAATATTATTTTTATAAGTATTAGGTGTATTGTTATTAAATTTGAAATATTAAACGTTTACCTTAATATACTCTATGTGTTCCGTTTCATCATGATTTGTATACAATTATGATCTACTTTTTAAGAAGCTTCAGTATACTTAAAAATATCTTATTATTGATGAATTGCATGTTAATCTGTATTTTTAACATCGTACTGGGTAAGAAGGCACATTGAAAAAGAGAAATGTTATTTGTACTATTTTTTTCCAGATAGTGGACCACCAAGATAAGTTTGCCATAACATGTCTAAGGTCACAGTATAGGTATATTACCGACTGACTCAAGAAGCTTTATATGTAAGACACAATATTAAATCTAATGTACTAAGGAACTTGTGCATTGTGGATATATAATATATTACTGCGTCTGTCTTTGTTTTATGCAGCGTCTTCTGAAAATATTTATATCATTATGCTTAAGTGAACTAGTTATAATCTTCAGAATATAATGTTGTTGTGCAAATGAGATAGGAGTATGGAAAAAGCTTGCTTGTTTAATATAAATCTGAACTTGCATACTTGCAGCTGTTCATGGTATACTTGTTTAAATAAATGTAACTTCACATTTTGCTTAGCCGTTTTTAACACTAGATCTATCGATGATTAATACAATAAATTTAAAATTGTCAAATAAATGTGACCGAATTAAATAAATAAAAAGGGCTGCAAAACTTGATCGATTCAGTCGCTTACAGTCTTCAAAATAGACATAGAAAATCGGAAAAGGAACAACGTTAAAAGTTTTAACAACATTTTCAAAAAATTGAGGGCAATTCATTTTTACCACCGTGATAGATCTAGTGTTATCTCCGTACGATAGTTACGTTGCATTCAGGAAATTATATTTCAAACGCTCTTTGCAATATTCTATTTGTATGATAACAGCACTGCATACAACCGTCATTTTTTATAAACGTTTCGATTATAAAACGTTGTTTTTATGACTGCGCTTTCTTAAGGTGTTAATGATGTATTCTAAGTAATTTGTATTACACTTGATTTTGAAATACGTCTACAATTTCAGATACTATAAACACTGATAACGAGAGTTCAAGAATGAACAAATGCATAATAATAATTAAATAGAAAATTTTATATGCAAAATATAATACTTAAGAACTTATAAAAAAAACGACTATAGAATACATACTTTATTTAATGTAAGAAATGTATGTACGACTGTTGTAATTCTTTTTTGTATGCGAATATTTTAAGATCGATAAACAATTTTGTTTTGGTTCTTCTGCTAGTCAAGAACTAAAGAATGTTGTAATTCCTATGTGTTCTATATTATTGAAATTCTAATAATGTTTTTATTTATTTCCAAAGTTTGTTTTTCATTGACGAAAATATAAATCTACATAATAATAATTGTTACATGTAAAATTATTTAACACCTGAAACAGCGAAATTCTCCTGTTACAGTTTAATAATTAACATGTTGAATGCTATGGGGGTCAATGGTGACCGACGCTATCGAATTCAATGGCATTTCTTATAATTTTCAAACATCAATATTATTGATTTTGCTAATAACTTCGACACTTAAATATGGCTGTTAAAAAAGTAAAGTATTATTGATAATATAACTATTTTTAACTTTAACGCATTTGCCGTAAAAAGACGTTATTTTAATAGAAAAAGTTGCACTTTAGTAGAAACGATAAATCTAGAAAACTACGAGCAGCATTCAATGTCTTAAAACTTCAACATAATCAAAAATTTCTCATTTAAATAAGCAACAGTAAATAATCATTTTCAGAAAACATTATACAATGACTTTTAAATGATATGTTAATAGCAGAATATCTGCACGAACAATTGTTTCTGAACATCTAACTATATAGAACTTTTATAAAACACAAAATACATGTCTGCTTCATTTAGCGGAAGCAGTCATCTATGATACATCGACCACTTGGTCTAAAACAGCGTCAAGAATATTTTGCACGCCCGCGCCGTCCTTCGAGAAACGCCGCCTCCTTCACCCACATACAGCCGTGATGTCACTGATTCACAACCACTCTGTAGGCGTCATGCTCGTGTCTATCGGCACTGGCGTGGTGCCGCATTTGGGGCGACATTCGTAGTTAATCGCTCGCGCTGGAAAGACGTGCCTCGCGCGTCAGTCGCGGAGATAAGAACGACGTGCGTGGCACGTCGACTCAGAATATTTGTTGAGGAACAATTTCAGATGGCACTACGTCGTATGTAGGATAAGACAAAAGGATAAGACAATTGTTAGTGAAAAAGTATCCTGAGATATGTTTTAAATCAAATACATTTAATATATTTTAATGTTTTTGAACTTCTGGCGATGGTTTTGCCGAAATCGACCACTTCATTAAATCTTACGACATAAATATAGTATTGCGTTCCAGTACGCACATTTGTAAATTAATTACTAGCGCAAATTGTTAAAAATAACTATCCGATACTAGAACGCTAGGCTTCCTCGTATTAAAGAATACATTGTTGCCGTCGCGGCCGCTGCAGCCCATGCGACGTAGTGCCATTTGAAACTGTTCCTCAACAAATATTATGAGTCGACGTGCCACGTAGGTACGTTGTTCTCATCTCCGCGACTGACGCGCGAGGCACGTCTTTCCAGCGCGAGCGATTAATTACGAATGTCGCCCCAAATGCGGCACCACGCCAGTGCCGATAGACACGAGCGTGACGCCTACAGAGTGGTTGTGAATCAGTGACATCACGGCTGTATGTGGGTGAAGGAGGCGGCGTTTCTCGAAGGACGGCTCGGGCGTGCAAAATATTCTTGACGCTGCACAGTGTGTAATTTTAGGGTTCTAGCTGGACAAAAGTCAATTTTCGTAATGGTCCAAATGCATAAAATTTTATTGGAAATCGATAGTAGAATGTCCATAGAAACAGAAAATGTAAAAATTATTTGAAAAAATAATCTGCAATAGTTAATTAACAGGCCTCAAAGTTATACTTTCCGTAGATTGCTTTTACACGCTCCCATCATGCCCTAGACATTTTCGTCAATTGTTTTGTAACGAAAGGTTAGAATGGAATTTGCGTATATGTATCGTTATCTCCACTTATTTGGGATACATTTACAATTTTTTATTTTTCTAAAAGACCTTTCATTACCATTTTAATCCGCTTTAACAATTAACATGTAATTTAAGTTCCGTTCCAAAATGTATGTAGACTTTTAACATATATTACTATTTATTACACTTTTGCAATTTTGTGTGCTTAAAGCTAAAAGTATAACAATTGAACATGCAAAGTGCCGCTTCAGACAAATGATGACATCTGTTACTTTTTTATTGTTTTATTCCGCGCGTTCGCGGGATTACGGCTTCCCTTCGGAAAGTTATTTAAGTTTTGACAAAGTGTACCGCTTATTACACTTTTGCAATTTTGGATGTTCAAAGCTAAAGATATAAACAATTGAAAATGCAAAGAGCCATTTCAGACAAATGATGACATCTGTTACTTTTTTATTGTTTTATTCCGCGCGGACTCTGAATTTCGCTTCCCTTCGGAAAGTTATTTAAGTTTTGACAAAGTCTACCGTTTATTACACTTTTGCAATTTTGCATGTTCAAAGCTAAAGAAATAAACAATTGAAAATGCAAAGAGCCATTTCCGACAAATGATGACATCTGTTACTTTTTTATTGTTTTATTACGTCCCTAACGGACGGGAGCGACGTCTCACAGTGGTCTATTTTGCCGAAATCCTGACCAGAACCCCAAAGAGTGGCGAGGCATTCACTTACAAGGAAGGTATTCGAAGTGCAACTCACGGATTCGAATAAAATTTTGTGGGTTTGTAGAGTGATCCAAGACAAGAAAAATGGTATACTCCATTCGTGCCCAATCGCCCTTTAAGGGCATGAAATTTAACCTCAAAGTGAAATCGACACTTGCACTTCCTCGCTTATATCTCCTAAAGTACAAAAGATAGAAAAAAATGTTTTAGGTAAAAGTTTAACGGTAAAAGGAGCGCTATAAATTTGCATTAACAAATTTTAAAAAACAACTTTCCTTCTTGGAAAAAAAATTTTTTTTTGCGTTATATTAAACAATTTTGAAATCTTTTTGGTAATGAAAAATGTGGCATTTTTTATTCTGAATTCAACCATAACAATATTTTTGTTATACACCGCTAGGGTTACACAGATACACGACAAAACGTACTCCCTAGCGCGCGGAACCGCGCAATAGCGCGCTAGCACGTATAAAGTTACATATTAAGAATGTTCATTTTCGTCGTAGGACATGCCTATGTGACGAAGATGGATGTGGTAACATAAAAATCGCAAATTATGAAATATTACGTAAAGATTAATGACTTATAATACAGATCGTACTATATCCCATATATACATACATAAATATTTTTTAAACGTTTATTTAACATTTTACTACATTGTAAGCACACGCGAATACATGTACCTACTTCACTCGACATAGTTTCGTAAAGTGAAAAAGACGAAATACTATCTTCATTAAAAAAGTGATCTACAAACAGATACTTTTTACACCAAGCACATCTTATAATAGCAGGCTTACCACATAATTCACAACGTGGCAGTTTATCTGCTTCAGGAAATTTAAAATAGAAATCTACCGGATTTTCAAACTGTTGTTGTAATCTTTCCTCTAGGTGTCCACTTTTATACCAAGAGTTCTTAAATATAATAATTCGCGGACTCTCGGAGATGAAAACTGATTCGATGTGAGAGATTGCAGTTTGATGATATTATTTCGTAGATGCAAATTTGTAAAAAGATTATATGGTAAAACTCAATTGGAACAAGTTCTCACAAAATTTTTTCATACCCAAAAATAAAAAAAAAGCTACGATTAACGGTGATAAGCCTGCTATTATAAGATGTGCTTGGTGCAAAAAGTGCCTATGCGTATATCATCGTTTTAACCATTTCACTACTGTGAGCGCCTATAGGCGCTTAGAAATTTTGCGCTAGTGATACCCAGGAGCGCCTATAGGCGCTTGACGCTGGCTGGCTCTCTGATACTGAAGGCGCTTAAAGGTGCTCATTGTAATTTGGCTTTCTGACACGAAGAGTACTTTTAAATTTGTCATATTTGTAATTTGTCACATTTAAAAAATGTTTATTTGTGTATATATGCGATGTAGTACGATTTATATCATAAGTCATTAATCTTTATGTAATATTTCATAATTTGCGATTTTTATGTTACCACACCCATCTTCGTCACATAGTTATGTCCTGCAACGAAAATGAGCATTCTTAATATGTAAATTTATATGTTGTTAGCGCACTATTGCGCGGTACCACGCGCTAGGGAGTACGTTTTGTCGTGTATCTCTGTAACCCTAGCAGTGTATAATAAAAATATTGTTATGGTTGAATTCAGAATAAAAAGTGCCACATTTTTCATTACCAAAAAGATTTCAAAATTGTTTAAAATAACGCAAAAAAAAATTTTTTTTCCAAGAAGGAAAGTTGTTTTTAAAAATTTGTTAATGCAAATTTATAGCACTCCTTTTACCGTTAAACTTTTACCTAAAACATTTTCTTCTATCTTTTGTTCTTTAGGAGATATAAGCGAGGAAGTGCAAGTGTCGATTTCACTTTGAGGTTAAATTTCATGCCCTTAAAGGGCGATTGGGCACGAATGGAGTATACCATTTTTCTTGTCTTGGATCACTCTACAAACCCACAAAATTTTATTCGAATCCGTGAGTTGCACTTCGAATACCTTCCTTGTTAGTTTCGTTCGCTCAGAAGACACAAGAAAAATGCCTCGCGGAAGTTTTTAAATTTTTCAGCCAAAAATAAAATTTATATTGCAATTTTTTTTGCTTTTTCCAAGAAAAATGTCTGCCCTATCGCCACTTGCTATTAGATTTTTTCCTGGATTTTTAATTTTTAGAGTAAATCGGAAACATATTTTTAAAACATATGGTTAAACATATTTAAATCTTTACTATATTAAAATTATATGCATCGTTGCAATTGGTAGAGTTTACAGAGTCATTTTACACAAAAAAATATTAAAATAAGCCTTAAGATTAAGTTACAGCAAATTTTTAAAGTTGATAGTCTCTTATTTTACGTATAAATGTTAAATAACTATTGAAATATATATTATTATTAACGTTAAGTATAACAGTATGTTGTTTACTAGTAGAAAAGTCAGTAAAAGTAACGAAAACCATAATTTCTTTCAAAAAATAGTTTTGTCCAGCTAGAACCCTAAAATTACACACTGTGCGCTGGTCTAAAATAACGTGGGAGAGTTATGGGGCGGTAAATGGAGTAGGAAATTTTTAATTTTCGTAAGACCTACAAAATTGAAGTAATGAATGAGACGCGACACAATGAAATTATTTCTACAATATTGATAGTACATTAAATTATACGATATATCAAGAAACACTGATGAAGATTTATTTTAGAAATTTATTTTAGAAATTTAATTCTGTATTACTGCGGAGGTAGTCACAAAAGAAGTCGTAGGACAAAGGGTCAATGATAGTTATCAAAAACTTAATAAACTCTATCCAAGATGTTTGTCTAGTAAAGCTAGAATTTAACAACGGACAAACTTGACCTGAAAGGTCATCTTGGTTAAGTAGAGAGGACGTCCCACTTACTTATCATTATTAGGTTCCTATGTATAGTAAGGTAAAATAAATGACACCCCAAGAAGTAGCAGTTGAAGCGAATACTTTCTTCCACTACTCAAAACAATAAATCATTGCATGATTTGTTTGTTGTTTGCATTTGTAACATTTTGCAACAGATATGGGCATATCCATGGAGACCCACAGCTTTGAAAAAGGTTTAGAATGTGCAGCTACATATACAAGCATATAAGGCATATATGTAAACATTGTGTCTTGTAGGAACAATTTACCAAAGGTAATAGTATTTAAACTGCCAGTAATTAAGGCACATATGAGCGTTTTATTTTGAAAGTTGTATAAGTCACTTTATCTTTAAATCGAAATATGTATGGGTTTGCGTTTTAACAAGTTTAAAAATACTAATGCCAATTTTTGGGAAGAGTTACTTGGACTTGTCATCTGGGATATTTCAATTTTTTCAATATAAATCATTTAATGTAGTCATTAAAATTGCTATTTTTCATTACGGTAAAATGACTTATACTACTTTCGGAATAAACGTCTTATATTCTCCAAGACAGCACACGTTCTCGTTACTTCGTACTAAAACAATAATTTGTCGTATTTAAATAATATATCTGAATTCTATAAATTAGTTACTAACTAACTAATTACTTAATTAAGTAGTTAAATAAATCTATTTAATTAAATAGATCTCTTATTAAACATACGTAATAAGTTTGATTATACTCTACAATATGGTCTGCAAAAGATTATGGTAATACTCTGTAGCTGAGAATGGTAATGAAATTAATACAGACAACTACAATAACAATAAATGAGCGATAATCAGTTTACTAGTTTACTGACACATTTCTCAGTAACTCAGTACAATTCGTTTCTCTCTGTAGCTTTAACAAAATGTATGTGTCTGTTACATAATGTTTATGTATCATGAGAAGTCTGAATATAGTATTTTTTATACAATTACACGTTGTGTCCATTACAGTCAAAGGTTATTACATATATTACACTCTTTTTTATACATTTCTTTTTGTCAAAATAGATAGTGCTTAGAAATAACAGAGAACCGATAGGACTAATATTTATGATATTACGTAGTCAATTACACATGTAATTGATTATTTGTAACTTATATAAATTTTTGTGAGATTCATTACAATTATAGAATATTACATTCAATATTACTTTTTTTTTAAATACATTTCCTTTTACCGAAATAGATATTGCAACAAAAAGACAGAATTCCAATGGAAATTGAAATTAAATGGTATTATGCATCGTAAGAAATTTGAAATTGAATAGACGAGCGTTTAACGTTAACAAATTTAAAGAATGAATTCAGATACTACCCTTAATATACTGGAACTGTTATCCATGTAATATACATTTTATCTTACATAGAGAAAAAACGTGTCGCATAAGAGATACAATAAATAATATTATGTCTCTATTAATATATTATAAATATATATGTATAATATATAGCATCTTTACATACGTCTGATGAAAATATGAATGTAACCTAAAGATGTTTGTTATACGTGATAGTAAAAATTACATTTTTTTTTAATGTTTTGAAATTAAGTCGGTGCATTGTGCACAGTACTGAAGTAAGACTTCACTTTCCGAAGAGTATATAATATCCAAATGCAACATGAAAACAAGTGCGCATAATACATATATGAATTAATTGAATAGTGTACTTTTGCAAAATTTAAATAAACAAAACATCTGATGAATTCTATGAGACCAGCGTACACCGATTTGTCAAATAGAAGACCGATTGTCGTGAGGGTGCATAAATTGTTCATGATTACGAATCCAGAGGACAAATTCTTTAAATCCTAAAAGAAAAGTATAATGTTATATACAGTGAAAAACATTGAGTACAATTATATGAAATTTCAGTTTGGAAATATTTGAACAAAAATTACATCGTCTATATTACACAAATCAGTTGAAAAGATAAAATTATTTGAAGAAAAGCGGTGTCTTTGAGAACCCATTAAATTAATAAATCTTTTAACGGTAAATTTTCATTTATATCTATTTATAACAAGTGTATGCCAACTACATAAGCATTTTCGGTGTGCGCGAAGTATATAAGACTTAAAAGTATTGTTCTACGGTATTGTATACGCTAGATAAAAATGCTTCATTTTTTAAAATTGTGGCACATAATTATGCTCAGAAAAATCTTTGAATCATAGAGTAGGTATGTTATCTTCTTATCAATAAATGAAAAAACATCCAAAAGACATAATGCATATTCTTCAGTAACCATGAAATTACGTGATATGTTATTTCATTTTGAGGATGTTATCTAAAAATTAGTCAAATTTTATCGTTAACTAATTCTACTTTCGTGTTTCGATTACTAAAAAAAAATTGTGACGCTGAAACGTATCATTTATACACGAATTTTGCTTAAAAACATAAATTCTTAATTTTCTATGAACTTAATATTGAAACTTAAATACATAGTATCTGAATTTTGTTAAAATAACAGAAGTTAAATTCTCTTCAAACTCATCAAACATAAATAATGCTTTTTTCGTCTAGCTCTACGGTATACGAGAAACTTGAAATGTTAATTTTAAATATGAACTGAGCACTAAATATTTATAAACATAAATAAGCTCAACTGCAACGGGATTTAATCTACTCATTTAACAAATGTTTGCGTTTTTAGTCATAACGGTAGACTTGTGAATTTTGAATAGAAAATTTCTGTCACATTTTTACCTGGGTGTCATCGCACAGTTGAAAGTGATTGTAAACTACCAAAGAGAAATGCACAATGATATAAATACTTTGCCACGTAGGTATGTAAGTCTCGTACTTAGTCCTAAATGTAACCTGAAAAGTGTAATGCTAATGTTATTCATTACCGTCCAGCATTCCATAAAATACTTATATTACGTTTGCATGTATCAGAGCAAACTCTTATAAAATTAAACCGGTTTACTTGCTCTCATATATGGTTGTTCCAAACTACTCCTGTTACGTCTGCTTGAGCAATAAGTACGAATTATATAAGTTTAACGGAACAGTTGTCACCGATAAGTAGACTTGGCTTTAATAATAAGTAACATCAGCTGACTTAATATTAGTTTATAAACACGTCAGATTGAAATCTCAAAATGATTGCAACATTTTTCGTCGACTACATAGCTGATGTTTCAAGGAATCCTTCTTTGATAGAATTAAGTCATTAAACTAAATCATCGTATTGTTCAATTACGAAAGCCAAAAAAAGAAAATTATTTTTCACGAGTTTGATAATTTTTAAGAAGTATGACAATAAATGTTATGCGTACATTTATCTTGTACTCATCGAGTCCCAAGCGTGGTCCACCAGGAAACCAACTCGGACCTTTCCAAATGACCGCTAACTTTTCCATTAACGAATTCATTTTCAAACTCTTCTGCAGTAGCTCAATGGTATAAAACACCTATATAAGAAATAAGATTCAATACAAATTTAAATAGAGAATAAAATTCACGATTTAAATTTTGATTGGAAGTTGATCATGCATTTTACATTTATTTCTTTAAATAGAGTACACAAATTTGAAACTTTTTCGTTTATAAGTAGAGAAAATATCGAAAGATCACGATTTTCGTTTGACAACACGCAAATGCAAGAATCATTAATTGTTTCGTAAAGGATTAAGATCAATTTCACACGGTTTTTGTTATCTAACTATCATGCTATTAAAAAAAAAAAACGGCTACGACATACATTTGAATTGCAATTAAAGTATACCCCCTATTTACATGCATCATCTGAGTGCAATATTAATGTGAGATCACGTTGATAATGCTAATACTAACTGAGTTTACATTTGCATGAGCAAGAGCAATTTTATAGAGCTAAATGCACTTCACCGATATTTCAATGAAGAGTATTGTATAATATTGAAAACTACATTCACAATAATTATACGCACTTACTTGTAAATATAACGGATTGAAAGATCGAGGACTTACGACGAGGCCATAAATTATGTCGTTCTCTTTCTTCTCTTCCATAAAGGTCCCGAACAATCGGTCCCATATTATTAGGACGCCACCGTAATTCTTGTCTAAGCAATACAGATTGCAGCCTACAAGATCAATTAAACGTGATTTAATTGCAGATTTCGTTAAGTTAACCCTTTGCCCTACAACAACGAGTGACATTGCAGTAAATATGTAAAGAAAAACCTTGAATTTTTTCCAAAACCTTTGTAAAAATGTTCTAAAACACCTTTAGGCTTTTTTAAAACTTTCCCATTGAATTACTAAAGAAACTTTTGAGCTGTTCTAAAGCTTTCCCATAAAATAACGAAAACCATTGAGATTGTCTAAAGGTTTCCCCTAAATGTGTTAATGAATTAATTGAGATTTTCTAAATGCTGGCAGGATAAGAAGAAATCAGGTGGGGCACCATCAAATTATTGTCGTATTTATAGTTTCAATTGAAGGTGCAGTAAATACCACTTGTAAATTTGTATTCCAGCTATTTAACGCTGAATTGTGGCATATGCAGTCACAAAAGAAATCGTAGGGCAAGGGGAAACTATTATCCTCGGTATGTCAGAATGTAATATAAATGTTTACGTGTTTTGTTTACCATGGTGTACACGATGATGTTTCGGGGTATTGAATATCAATTCGAGCGGCCCAAGATCATCGATTACTGTCGTATGAATCCACAATTGATAAATTAAATTGAACTGATTGTGTGCAATGAAATGGGACGGTGGTATGAATAACGCGAGTGGTAAATAAAAGATCTGTAAATAAAATTTGGTATTTTTACATATCGAATATTAATTGGAATGGTTATTTTAAAATCCTTGAGAATAAGAGATATTATACGAAAACTTTCATTTTATAACGCCTAACGTGATAATATAATACCATTTTTTAATTTCCTGTGCACTGGTCGTAATACTCGACTTGCAATTCGAAACCCCAAAATAATGAAACTAACTCACGATAATAAATATTCACATTTGATATTAAAATATATGATTTCGTAATATATTCTTATAAATATGTAAATGATATAATAATTTGTTGAAATTTTATCAATAATATAACAGGAAATTATACCTTTTCGCAATTCTATAAACAAACGATATGGACATTTACAGGGTGGTTCGTAAAATCTGTTACAAGTTGATTACTTCGTACGTCGATATCAATAGGTTTTTAAGATACCAAACAAATGCTTTAATTATTTAACTGTATAAGAAGGCACATCGCATTGCTTCCAAGCGTGCTAAAAACTATCAGTTGCCTTCTATGCCAAGACCGATGATAAAATCAAGGTCACATTAAGGTCGTACAGAAAATTCTCAATCACACCTTTCGAACTAGAAAAAACTAACGGTAGTATAAAAAAACTCCTACATTACAAATGATGCGCTTCATTGAATCGTTAAATCACCATTAAATTCTTTCCCCATAATTGAAATATTTACCGAGATAATGTCTTTTCTTGGTTTATATTAAATATTCATTCCTTTTACGTTCTATATTTATTAACATATATGATATATCATATTATCTAAAATTATTTTTAATATATTATCGAAAATGACTTTTAGCATTCTGACGTGCCATTTAATAAGAAGATAATTTCGAACGCAGTCGCAATATTATCTTGAATTGTTTAACTGCATACTTTAAAACAGTTTGTCATTAGTTATTCGTTGACCACTTTGTGATCCTATCGTGGTCGTTAGTGCGATCCGGCACAATGTAAGCTATGACTAATAACCGGAAAACTTTCTTTCACCTAATGTATATTTAATACACTGTTAAAATTTAATATTAAAATTATACTAGCCACATCACTTACATACTTCCGTTGTCTCAAATTAATTGTCATATTTGTATATTATTTTTCACGAATTACAAGTTATCTTTGTATTGTTCCTTATTCACCAATTTTTTACAGGTAGAAATACTTTTTTTAAAAACTATTTTAGGACAAAATTACGCACTACATGCTACAACTAATTTGTCGGAGTATTTACATATCAAATGTGACAATTATTTCGTGACAAAATTGAAAACACAAATATTTTGGGTAACGTGGAGAAAATAATTTCTCTATCAATGTAAGATTCCAGGTATCAACCGGTAAAGCATTAATTATAATTAATTGATTCCTAGTTTTTTTCTACACCTGTAACATAAGTGATACTCACAAAGTTACACCAGTGTTGTAAAATGGATTGCCGTAAGCCAACCGCGAGATTGAACTCTTCGCTGCTATGGTGTACTTGGTGGTGAGCCCATAAAAAGTGGACCTCTGTAAACGGGCGAGAAAGACTATAAATTCGTCAAGTAGCAGGATAGAAATGGCACACATTGTTGGAAAGGAATTTAACCGTGGTTACTACGATGAACCCAATAATAGCAGAAATCCACTCCGAGAACAGTGAAGAACCATGTCCACGTTGAATTCCATGGTAAGCTCCACCAGCGATAGTTCTCGTAAATTACGATGTATGCGTAGTACTCTCCACCACGAAACAAGATACTGAAAATTTAACGAGGTATATTAACCGGAAAGATATTATACCCTTTTTATTATAGTATCCTGTAAACGATTTTAAAAGCAGAGCATCTTATAGAGTTCCGTTCCTTGTATTTATTGTATTGGGTTGGAGGAAATGTTTGATGAGACACGATGGTGTTTTGCAGCAAAAGTGAAACAATTTTTCTGCCAACAAAGTATTATAATGACGATTATAGTTCTTTCTCAAGAGTGACAAAAAATGGTAGAACAAAACGGTTCATGTTTGGTTTACCATTCGAATTATCAAGGCAGTCAAAGTGACTGGTTGCTAGTTTTTTACGCAAAATTCTCCGAGTTTACAGGGGAGCCATAGAGTAGATATTCTATGTCCATCTTATAAAACCTAGATTATTACATTAATAATTTTGTCCACCTTATTTAGTTCTAGTGTTAAGAAACTTCATTTACAAAATGTAAAAAATTTCACTTTTGTGCTAAAATACGAAGAAACTTCTCCTCCAACTCAATATTTTGTAATTATCGATGCTGGAGGTTTGAAATCCACCTAAAATAGTAGTAGGAGAAACGATCATAGTGGTGAAATCGTTCTGCATGAAAAAGTAACATGAAAATGAAAAATACAATTTTGATTTTGAGAAACATGAACTTTGAATATTGATTGGATGTATGTACCTGTTTCTCAATTCAAAGCATCTCGTTGCAGATCATTATATCTGTTTGTGCTTGTCCCATTTGATAATGAAAGATGCATACATGAGAAGAGATAAAACGATAAAAGGTTTTATTAGTAGAGCAACTGCAAAAGGCGTTTTTCTGGGTAAATCCTTGCGAGCGCTTTTTAATACATTCGAATCTTTTATTTTAAGATATTTGTTGCATATACAAGTTTTCCAGAAATATCCGAAGAACACCACAACCTGAACAGTCTACCTTTCGTAAAGTTCAATGTCAAAAAGAATTTTAGCAAGATAACAATGCAGTTCTATTTAAAAAGTCATGTATAATTATAGATCATTTCTATATTCCCAATTGCTAATATTTATCCAGTAAGGATAAACGGGGATAACTAAATAAAGAAAATAATAATAACTCAACACTATGAATTATACAAATATATAATTATAGAAGGTATGTAAATTTATAATTTGTAATGCCTTAGATATCCTAATATATAAATTCAATATTAGCATTATTGATATTGATTATTATATTTATTTTAAATAACACTATTTATTCTACACCTAATTTATACAATATTCTTGATTCCATTAATGTTGTCGATTTTCTTTAATATACTTTGTCATAAGTATGATACAAATGTAATAATAATAAAAATTAAAGCGTTACCTATGCTTACCGGCCAGTCTCCTGAAACAACCAGTGGGATAACGATGTTACATGATCGTTCAAACGAAATCGCTTCTTCTTCGAGGAGAGTATAATTTGCTCCAATGCAATAAGTACGAAGAATGGGAACCATACCTACGTGTTAAGTTATATTATGTCATTAAGTATCATGTTAAAAGTAAATAATAATATTGACACTAATTCTATGTAACTGTTAATAGAGAAGTAATCCAGCATAGAACAGCAACTTTCAGATTATTTCTTGGAATTTATTTTGAAGAAATGCATAATGGTATAGCATTGCTATTTCGTATAAACGTTTATTGAGAGTTAAGCTACCGAATATTTTTAATGTCAGCGATATTTTAGCGATCATTTTGTGTTTCATTCTAATCTCTTTAATTCTAATTCTAGTTACCATAAAATTTGGACAGTTGTAAAGTACTTATATTTCGATTTCTTGTGTAAAATCATCATTCGTTCAATTGTATGAATTGTAAAATATTAACCGTATTAGAATAATTTAAAGAAGGTTATTTTATGATGAATCTTTTGTTCAGTGTTTATACCTTTCTTGGTCTGTTTTCACACTTTTACTTAAGAAGAACATTGTTTATGATATACACAGCTATATTTGGATTCAACAAATTTTTAGTTCATTATTTATCGAACCTCCTAATACTCACTTTACGGTGATAAATCGAAAAATAATCTAAAGGATGGTATCATTAAAATTAAATTTGTAAGAATACTATTTTAATTATCCTATTACAAAAAGCGGAACATGATGTTTTATTAGTGGCATTTAGTAATTCTTATTTTGCCTTTCTTTTCATCTTTTAATCTCAAAAATATTTCAAAGTTACATCGATTTTTATCACGAATTTAAATATTTCGATTTTAACTGTATAATAATATAGAAACGCATTAAATTAATTTTATACTATCACAAATGAAAATTTCGTTTTGCCGTAAGGAAATATTTTTTGCTATTGCTTATCAATACTCGGAATTTTTCTAATACGCTGAATTAAATATTTCATAATTTTTGTGCTATAGATATAATATAGTTATAAGCTATTCATTTTGTCTCTATATTTTATCAATAATATTCTATGAGTAGGTACTTCCACAATTCTTTCTTTTGTTGAGTTTCACTCAGATGTTTCATTAATGTACAGCAACATCATAAAAGTTAATTTTTAGAAATTAACAACTGTTATAAATCCCGTAAAGTGCTTTGAACTCTCAACCGTTGAAAAAAAAAAAATTCATTGTCCAATTATTAAATATTTATATTTCTTCAACACAAAATATTAATACAGTAATGCCGTTAAAACATTGTCAAATACGTTCAACATCTACAAAATTGATGGCTAAATTGGAATTCGTTAAAAACACAATCTCCTTTGAAATATTTTTATTGCATATTTTTGACTTAAATCTCCATGAAAAAATTGTAGAAAAATATTGAAGTATACATTCTATTCGAATTACCCGAATACTCTTTCTATACTATTCGAATGTCAGTAGTAAAGTAAATAAAATATCCTTCAAAACGCACTTCTAGTATGGAAGGGAGAAACTACTGTCAATCGAAGTTGAAGCTTTCAAAAGCATTCTCAGACTTTCCACGGACACATTTTCACGGCTTCATCAATTTAATCATTGCTTCCTAAGGTTATTGGACGCGTGTTCTAAATATACGCATGTACCGTAGCTCTAGAAGAGAGAAAAATAATTCGAAACAAAAATACGGCATGCCGTTCTTAATACAAATCAGGAGATAGGATAACGTTGAAGATTAATTACAATACTAATAGAATGGAAATATGCCGCCCCATTAATCACCGTTGAAACTATTTATATTTTGTTATAACACTTCAAATTCTTGCGAGATTTTTTTTCTTTTTATCAGTTAAAACACAAAAGCAATGGAAACCTTGGAAATGTATAACAATGATAGTTACACTCTTTGTTTTTACCCTTCTATCTCGGAAAAATATTACATGTAATTTAAATCTAAAATTAAGCACATTTTAATCAACATTCCTTGTTACTTCATTAACAATAGAAAATGTGCTTTACAGGCCTGTATTCAACAGAATTAAATAGATAGTAAATCAAGAACGTTAAAATGTAAAATTTGTCACATTTGTCTTGGAGTAACTAAAATAATCTTTAGTATGCCACAGTTCGTAGTTGAGAGCCTTTAAAAAAATAAATTCAATCATTTTTACAACTATAATATATAATAATTGTTCACATAAACGTATCACTATCACCCATTAAACCAAATACTAACGCCACGTTGACTCTTACATCTTAAAATTCAAATACACTAACACTAAATAACAATTTCACAATTGTTACATCATCAGAAAGTAAGTAGAACAAATTTCTCACTAAATGTTTATTACAGATATTGGTTACCTGCTGCTGATAATCGGGAACTTCGTGCGGGAATTCGAAGGTCGTTTCGTAGGGGTTAACAAGGTACCAGAGCTTCCCCGCATGCTTCAGCTGGTCGATCAGGTCAACGTACGAACTGTTCATTTCGTTGATCTGTGAATATTTCGTTACGAATCTTATGCGACTGTCTTTGGTCTCCGAAGAGAGTCAATGTGCTGAACTACGTCGACATTCGACGTTCTTTTAATCACCTCGGTGCGTGTACACATCGTTTATATAAGTAGGAGCTAACCGAGGACACGTGAGTACGCATGCACAGTATTTTTTGCACGGCCGTATGTGGTAAAGGCGCGACGATGATACCACAATAATGTCCCACTCTAATTGAAGGTGAAATGGTAGTAAATGATGTGGATGGTTACAAATAAATTACTCGACGTCATTTACTTTTCTTCGACTGATATTTTAAACAGGTTAAATAGAAGATTATATTCCTCTCTAGATTCCTGTACTGTCGACGTATACGTACATACAAGGTGTCCCAGTTTAATCTATGATTGAACATATCGTGGAATAATACATTTTGTATCAATATAAATGATCAATTTTAATATATAAGGGTTGAAGAATATACGTAATATTGGAATGTAGTATGAAATATGAAGACGTGAAGGCCTTGAAGAGAAAATTAATGAAGCGTACATATGTTTTTTTTATTCAAGTAATCAGGATAGACTCAATGAAATCTTTGGAGCTGTGTTTTGACAGAGGTTTTGAAAAATATCGAAATTAAGTAATAAAATTATATTTGAAATGGATAATGACTTCATTTAATTTGACTAATGGAATATAGTCTGGTACCAGTGGCGGACAATCACTCGAACTTATGAGGCGTAGGTGCGGGCACCGTAAACCCATCCCCTCATTTCTATTATAGAATTTGATTCACACAAAGATTCAAATTTTCAACAAATTTCATTGATTTTAAAACATAGAAATATTAAGAAAAGCCATACATTTTACACCTTGATATCCTAAACGCATCATCCGCCATTGCAAATTTGATATTTATCTTTATTCGTCGGTGCGTCAGGTCTGCGTACATTTGATATTTAATTTTAACATTTTTCAAAAAGTTATACAACATATAACACGATACAATTGCTTTAATAATGGTTTTTCAGTCTACACGAAACGGATATAAAAATTTCATCTAAAAGAGCTTACTTAACATTGCGTTTTTTTCAATGCTACTTAAAAGTCCATTCTACCGCTCACACTCACACTTAAATTCCAAAGTCCACAAATCAATATTTCTTTATAATATACCGACGATCTTTATAACCCTTTTTAACATATATTTATTACATTTGTTAACTTCAATGTACCTTCAATGATATATTCATTCGCAGTTTAAATTGGAACGCGATAGATATGTCATCCTTCATTATGCGTGCAAAGTGAATTGCGCAGACCTAGTCTAGTAACATGGCGCATACATTCCGTTGATTTACTTATTTTAATTACTAAAGTAAATACAATATATTACAAATATATTATATTTAAGTATAACTCAATCTGGTCAAGCTAATGTATTCAGTACGATTCAACGACACACTTAATATTTAAACTCACTTGATCGAAATCGGCTACAATTTTTACGCAGGAAGTAAAATCTTCCAGAATATATTTCCCTGAAGTTAATTAAAGACATCAAATTTTGAGATATTTTTTTCCAAAAAGACTGTAACACAACATTTAACACTAGTGAGATATTTCATATATTAATTAAATCACTTATAAGTCACGAATTTCTTAAAATCGTCTTAAGGGTACTATTGAAAAGCTCAATATAATTTAGAAAATTTGAACAAGAAATTCAGTTGGAAATTAAAACGGACAATACAATGACAGTATTGTTAAGAATATTATTTTCAATAGACATCATGTCAGATGGAAAAATGCCGAGGAAAAAAGGCAATACGTGGCACATGTAATGAGTTCAGTTAATTCAAATCCTTTTTTTTTAATGATTGTTTTTAATGATTACAAAACGGCGTGGTACACCACTGTACGCGAACCTATGGCGTGTCATAGACTGCCGGTAAACGGGGTGTTTCATAATGCGCATTAATTATTTGTGCAAGAGTGGATAAACGATGCCATTATTGAGCGTGACAATCACACGCAGATTTTATCTTGTGAATCGTATTTTTATCAGGCATTTCTTTGATCAACTGTAGTAATTCTTATCGCGCGATACTTCGGCGCCGAAGAATCCATCTCGAAAGATAACGTTTCATTCTTAAGTATGCTTATGGCTTTAATTGTCCGATGGAAGGTATATTATAAATGTATACATATTGTAGAAAATTATCTTAATATATATATTTGTAATATGAAACAAACTTAATGGTATAATTGTTTCAACCATACCTAATATGAAAAAAGAAAAACTTTTCTAATAATACATTAAAAGTGTTATCTAAATATTTACATAATATTCGCACTTAACACTAGAACTACCAAACCAGTCAAAATGACTGGTATAGAATTTTTCCCAAAAATTCTCCAAGTTCATAGAAGACCCATGGAACAAAAATTCTACGTCCATCACAAAAGACATAAATCACCGAAATATTCATTCTTTCCGCCACTCGATTCCTCCTTATTTAAAGTATTTATTTAATATATTGAAATATGATAGATTTAACGCCGGTAGTTCTAGCGTTAATAATATTACAGAAAGTAATAGATTGCAACTTTTTTCCTCATGATAATTGATGTGTTAAATATCACAATAACGGATAATACTTTGTTTCAATTCCACTTCATTTTCAATTCAAATCATTTTCCAATCATTAAAACACAGTTAAAAGTAAATATCGTAATTTATATGAAAAGAATTTAAAAATAGAAATGTCTAAATTATAACAAAGGAGTATTAGATATTCTTATTTCAACGAAAGATACAAACCGCCGTAATTCTTTCACTGATATTATTCGAAATACAGTATTGACAACGTAACAACGATTTCAATTCAATCCTTAATGTTATTACAGAACTTAATACAAGACGAAATGGTAACTTACATGACCCATAGTATTTAC
Organism: Cerceris rybyensis; assembly: GCA_910591515.1. Taxonomy (NCBI): domain Eukaryota; kingdom Metazoa; phylum Arthropoda; class Insecta; order Hymenoptera; family Crabronidae; genus Cerceris; species Cerceris rybyensis. Next base: position 13,215,176 of record OU342789.1, on the reverse strand, counting down.
ATTAAAACTACCGTTACATTTCTACAAAATACCATCTGTTTTATGAATTTTACAGCATAACGATTTAAAAACCTGCTTGACTCTTTAAATCACTGCCTTGTGTCACCGGTAACTGAAGCTGGCTATCGTCATTAGATTATGCTTAACGGAAAGTTCCAATATTCCCAGCATCTGCATTATATTGGGTCGAGGAAAAAGTTTCTTCATATTTTCGTGCAAATTGAAACAAGTTTGTCCACATTTTAAATGGAATTTATTAAACAAAATATGTGTATTTCGTTTCATCACATTTTCAATGTAAAGCAATAGTCGTAACTTTAAGACTTCCTTCATTTTTGAGAAGAAAAATTGTTTCACATTCGCGTTAAAGTACGAAGAAACTTTTTCCCTCACCTAATATTATTGAAGAACGTCATAATTGGATTTCACAATGCGACTTGTGGGATTCTTCTGACAAAAATATTCTATAGAATTCATGTTACAGCGAAAGTGTTAATGGAACTCATTGCTCCCCTGCTGATCAACCACACGACAACGTAGACGTAGACGACGACGACTCTACGGCGTAGAGTGCAATCAAGAGCACATTCGCGCTGTCACTACGAGATAAAACCTTTTTTTTTCCTTTTATATTTGGCATATTAATGCAATACCCGTCACGTGGTAAACTCTTTTCACCACCTATCAATAAAAAATCTCCCTTCTCAATGAGCGATAATTAGTGTAAATCTCTGCTATGTTACGATATTTCAACTTTACAATATTTCGTGAAGAATTATGTTTGTCGGTCAGAAATTCTGGTCGAATCTGGCAACGTTGCATTTAAGCGGGTCGTGTAAACAGATTACAATAATGCGTTATACCTAAATTATCAGTAAAAGTATTATATTGACAAGTTAGTTCTGTTACTCAGTTCCCGTGGAAGTGCTATCGCCATGTTACCAGTTCACCTTTCTATCAAATACCACATTGTTTTCTTGTCGGAGGGAAGAAGTCTTTTTACTATTCGATCGGAAGCGGAATATTCATTTCCAAAGTTACTGAGGGAAAAACATGTATTATCGTTTTGTGTCGTTTTTTAAACTGTTGTGGAATCCCTCTCGGATTCCCTATGGGATAAATTAAATTCTGATACAATACGCATAGATACAGTTCTTTGTTAAAGTGAAGAAAAATGTTTTTTTTTTAAATATATATTTTTATTTTGCAAATACATTTTTTGTTATTGTCAACAAAAATAGTATTTTTTTTTCGATTTTACCTGTTGAAATTGGCTGATTTTAATTACTTATTTCAACTGAAATTAAAGTAGGAATATGCATGACTCTTTTGTTCTACCTGCGAATGGTATCTTCATACCTTTATATACATATATGTACCTGACTATAAATGACATAATAATAGACTAGACATCTTATGAACACATGAGATAGAGATTCCTTTATCTTGTCTGTGTAAAGGCTCTTATCACTTGTGAATCTGAAGTACCGAGAGTGAAGATATTTTTTTTTTTTAATTCAGTGCTTAAAGTCACTTGTCAGCTCGAGGATAAAGTACACTAAATATTTAGTCTATCAATAATAATTTAACTAATTAATAAATTATTACTGTATCATCAAAATTGAACGATATAAGCCTATAAGTAGTTTTAGCCTATTATACGACGTAGATGCGAAAAATGTGAGTTAACACTAAATTTACGGATGTTGATATACCTATTTTTCTGAAATGTGCCAATTTGAATCATACATAAAAATTGAAATTTTTTGCAAACAAAATAGTTCCAAATCAATTGAAATGAAAGATCTATTATTAAAAAATTAACCAACCAATATATTATATATGTAGTAATCAAATTTTGAATGAGCCAAATTCGCTCCGTAAATGTAGTGTTAAAACAGGGATAGGGACGGTCGGAAAAAAATACAGTTACAAAATCACACGTTTAGATATTTTGTGAACTCTTCATTTTAAAGCTGGCATAAGGCACTGCATTGTAATGGAAAATGGCGATTTTTAACAACACGAAATGCTGTAAACTGACAAAACTATAAGTATTCAAGATAAAAAATCCAACTAAATTTTCTTGAAAATTGGCATCAATATTGTTAAACAGGTTAAAACGCAAATACTAAATATGTCGATATAAAAACAAAGTGAGTTCTACCCTCTTTCAAAATAAACGCCTCATATCACAATATTTCAGAATCACGTTCAAATTGTATTTTCAATGATATCGTTGTGAAAGAATTATTGCATTTCTTTAACGTCCCAGACAGACTGGAATATTGCAGCAATATTGCGAATCTTGCACAATATTGGCAACATTGCAGCAATGTTGCTGCAACATTGCAGTGGCAATATTGCAGCGGAACATTGCCGCAACATTGCTGCAACATTGCCGCAACATTGCTGCAACATTGCCGCAATATTGCCGCAACATTGCACAGTGGAACGAATCGACCATCTAGGTGGAAAAAAATAATAACTCGACAACCGTTCATTTCAGAGAAAAATGTTTTATACAAAAATTTCATAATATCGTGGAAAGAATATTGGTGTTATACTATTTTTTTTTTTATATTTCTTCAATGTTATTTAAAGATCAACTTAATGTTTTATACAAAAATCGGTAGATTTTTTTATAGACGTTCATTGTATAGGAAAAATAAAGAAACTTTTGTATAAGACATTTTCTTATTGGACTTTATATTAAAAACTGTCCAGCAAACATTCAACAGCTATAACAAAGAATTGCACAGATATGCGCACAAAATCTTTGCGTTAATTACTTCTACATAGTCTAAGGAATATACCTGCGAAGTTTCAGCCAGGTACTTTTCGGTACTTTTTAGTTATTCAATGTTTAAGTGGACCGTGATTTTCACCATAATTACCCAGACAGACTGGAATATTGCAGCAACATTGCTGCAACATTGCAGTGGCAATATTGCAGCGCAACATTGCCGCAATATTGCTGCAACATTGCAGTGGCAATATTGCCGCGGGAACATTGCAATGGCAACATTGAAATGTATGCTCAACATTGATGAATATACCCCATTATAGGGGCAAACACTCAATGGTTTTTAAGATATTTGCAATTAAAGTTTCATTGCCATATTTAAGTGGAACTGTAGAACGTAACATCAAGAGCTGCCGTAGCGTAGCGGCAACGTTCTGGGTTCGCACGGAAAAGACTAGGGTTCGCGAATCCCATCGTGGGTAAAAAGTAGGAGAGTAAGTAAGAAAAAAAAATCCCATTGCAAAAGTTGGCTTTCCCAGTCCAAAACTAGAATAAATCGTTCGAGAATTCAAGAACATCCAGTTATCTAATGACACCGATGGCAATTCGGAACAAATAAACAAGATAATATAATTATTAACATCAAGCGTAAACTCAGTAACAAATCAATATTACTTCGTTTTTTTTAAAATTCAAAATGTTTTTTTTTCTATTGAATAAATGCAATTATCACAAATAAATGTTTGTTCATCCAACCAATATTCCAGCAATATTGCTACAACGTTCGCAATATTCCCGCAACGTTCGCAATATTCCTGCAATGTTCGCAATATTCCTGCAATATTCCCGCAACGTTCGCAATATTCCTGCAACGTTCGCAATATTGCTGCAATATTGCTGCAATGTTCGCAATATTGCTGCAATATTGCTGCAACATTGGCAATGTTGCTGCAATGTTGCTGCAATATTCCCGGCAATATTGCTGCAATATTCCTGCAAGCTACAAAGAGGCGGACATAGGAATATTGCAGCAATGTTGCGGCAATGTTGCGGCAATATTCCCTGCAACGTTTAATGTTGCACGGCAATATTGCTGCAATATTCCATTCTGTCTGGGGTGTAGTTCAGCGTAACTACTTAATTGTAACGTTTCAGCCTGCACCGAGTACCGTTCAAGCATAAAACTATCATTTGCAACATAATTTCTTAATTCTGCTTATTCCGTTCTTAGTGCAATCACGTTCAAATAGTATTGTTTAAGAAAACAACAATGTTCAGTTAATTATTGTTGAAATAACTGAAGAAGAATGAAGAGATAAGAGAATTTTTAATAGCTACTCTAAATTTTCCGAGTTTATATACTTAACAGAAATGTGTTGAGCTCTTTTTCATGTGACTTGATTTGAAACTTTCTTTTTTCAACGAAAAGCACCTAAATGTAATAATTCGATTTGTTGCTTTTTTTTAAATATAGAAATTACAATTGATCAGGTATATAATTAAGAAGTTCAAATATAAATAAAAATGTTTAAGAAAATATACATTATTCTACTATTTCAGCGCAGAATATTTACACTTTGTCAAAACTAGTTTATATTTGACCTACCGGGTACGATATATGCATATTAGAAGAGAAAGCAGACTTATCGTTAAATATGAAGTAAAATAGCCTTAATTACTATTATCGTTAAAAAAACTATGACTACTAGTAATTTTTTAATATCACAATTTCGAGCGTCTGTATCTCTTTTATAGCAATTAGTATAAAAGCAATGAAATGTACTGTAATAAAAGTATGTAAAACATTAGTGACCCATTACATTTTTCAACGAATTTAAACATTTTTTTAATATCCGTAACATCCACTGAATTGTTCTATTAGCCTCAGTTTTTTGAAAATATAAGATTTAGTAAAAACATTCCATTTGTGGCAGAAAATAAGGTATTACATAAACACTGCAAACGCTAAAAAGTTACAAATCAAATAATTATTAATGATTTTAAAAATATACAAATGTGTGAATATTCTACGGTATCTTTTCGTATTTTTAGAAAAATTTATTTATGTCGCACAAATTTGCTGTATAGGATCCAATTCTGTAGGCATTTCTGAAGAGAATGCTACTAACAAGAGCTTCAAGAAGAGTTTTTAATTTCGACAAATCAGGAAAATATGTATCGGGAACGTGTAATCATTGTTTCGTCGCCATTTCAATTTTACTGGTGGTTCCGCGTTAAAGGTGAACAATTCTGCGAGTATCACCCAGTGGATAATGCAGCTTAAAAATCCTATTGAAGTGTTATCATAGCAATAAGTGTATTTGACAGAATACAGATTATGTTATACGAATCAGAAGATTCATGGCATTATTAAATGATTTTTATGACGCATTATGCAGAAGGCATAATAAACAATTCACAAGGCATAATGAAGTAATTAAAGAATATACTATACAATATATTATAATACGTGTTTTGCAAAAGCGATTAAAATTTATACAATAGTGTCAGAAAACTGAATGAAATTCAAATAATTATGGGTGATTAATTTATTTTATTTCTTCTTACTACTAATAAAAGACCTATTTTTCTGCCTTATAGTATATGCTATGTATCATTTTAATAATATTTTATTTTTGTGTTTTCCTGTTCCCTATATACTAAGTATTTAGTTTTAATAAAGAGATATTCATAACTGTTAACAAGAAATTGGATATTTACTTCAGTCACTAATGCTGGTATTTATTCTACTTAAGTTATTTTTCCTACAAAAATTTAGAAACTGCAGGTTTAAATGGATAGCATTTAATCGGTAACGTTCAAAACGATGATAAAATTGTAAAAAGAATTCGATTTTGAAAATTACAGTCGAAAGAATACATTCTTTTATCCAATCGAATAACACGTGAAAAAAATATATAAACAATCGATGGAAGGCTGGCTATATTAAAAGCTAAAGTATGATTTTTATCGGTATTAGAAAATTCTTCTTTATCCACTACATGTTTATGATATTGACACACGTGGTTGCGAAGTAGCGAAGGGTTGTGTTGTATTAAAAATATGTTAATATTGTAGATATTGAATGTTCAACAGTTTTAATCGTTGAAACTGTAAGTTAAATACCTATATTTTTCGTCTAGAAGTAAAGATTACAATTATACGGAATGTATAAGTCTAAAATACTAACATAAATGTAAGACAATGTAGGAACCCATTTTTGTTAGGTTATAAGTATTTTTGTTAGGTTAGAGTTTATTTAGCTCAGTTTACGTTTGCATTGTAATTTGAATTTATTTGTTTAAAAATCAATCTTTATACTTTGTTTTTTTTTAAGATAAACTATGAAAGTACAGCCTGCAAAAAGCGTGTCAAAAAAGATGGGGAAGACTGCTGTGAAGAGGAAGAAACGGCTGAATAAAGTAACTACAGATGAATTTCTTGAACACGATTTCGAAAACGATACTGCTGTAGAGGATAATAATGAAAAAGATGAAAATGGCGGTAAGTTAAGTACTTTACGTTTATAACTTCAATTACTATTAACATATTTATTGAAATGACAATATTCAATTTAACAATATATGTACATATAAGTTCTGTAGGAGTATTATTATTTTTTGCACTTCATCAGATTTGACTTATTCTCGAAAAATAAGCAAATGATAAACAAGGAAGCGAATAACATTGTTACTTATTGTTTAAAATTTTTTTATGTATTGTAATTTAAATGTACAACATTATTCTGTTAGCAATCATACATATAATGAAGAAATATGAAAAAATATAATGAATTTTACTACTGGATTTCATATTATTTTATTACTTACATAAAATTTGCTATGTTTTTTTGTGTATCATTAAAAATGAATTCCAATTAAATAAATCATAGTATTCTTTGCATACAAATATGATTATGTATTCATATATTCATTTTCTATTTTAGCAGAAAAAAAGGCTTCTCAAAACGATGATAGTGATAGTGGTGAAAGTGATATGGATCCAATGGAACATAAAAAATCACTAATGAAGTTAAAATCTACGGATCCTGAATTTTATTCTTTTTTGAAAGAGAACGATGAACAACTTTTGAATTTCGATATATCAGATGATGATATTGATATTGACAAATCTGAAGTGGATGAATCTGATTTAAAGCACATACCAAATGCAGAACTAGAGGTACGAGAATGAAAACATTAAGCATAAAAGAAATGGTTCAGTTTTTATGATCTGTCATAGGTTGCCAGCGATGAGAGTGATTATGAAGTTGATGAATATGTTGATAAAACGACAGATAAGAGGAAAATCACAATGCAATTGTTAAAATCATGGCAGGAAGAAATATTGAAGGACAAGTAATAAATCACAGAATCTATATTCCTACATATCATTCAAATTGTTTTATTTGTACACATCTGTTACAAGATAGGAAATAATATCTTTTCAGAACACTGGCAACTATTAAATGTGCTGTTGATGCTTTTCATGCTGCAGTACAAACAGTTGGGGTATCACCTGACACAGAAGTTTTGCGGTTTAAAGTAGAAGGAAGCACAGGTTTATTTCTTAGCTTATTCATAAATTTTTGTAATCGAATATATATTAACATAGCGTATCATTTTTTTTAGTGTTTAATGGTGTTATCCAGTTATGTGTAATGCATTTACCTGAGGCATTCAAGAGATTTTTAAAAATGGGCCCTGAATCCCAAGTACAGGCTCATAAGTCAAAGCGGTTTAGTAAAGTGAAAGGAATTTTAAGGCTATATTTAACTGATTTGATCAAAGTATGTACTGTTCTTTTCAATAAGAAATATTTTGATAATTTTAATTTAAATGAGCCGTTATAATATGGATTATAACTTATAATTTTGTTGCAGATTTTGCAAAGTGTAACATCATCGAATATTCTTACAGTTCTTTTGAAACATCTACATCAAATGTTACCATATACACAGTCTTTTTCATCATTGAGTAAGCCTTTATTAAAGATTTTATTAAAGTTTTGGTCAAGAGGAGAAGAAACTGTTCGTGTTGTTGCATTTTTAAGCATATTACGTATTGCGACTACACAACAAGAATCAGTGTTAGAAATGTTATTCAAGGTAATATTTATGTCTGCAATTAAAATATATCTGTTAAACGCTGTATTAAGTTAAAAAATATTTTAAATATTACCGTATTACAGGCAATGTATGTGAAATATGTTGAAAACTCCAAATTTGTTTCTCCCACAACGTTACCTGGTATAAATTTTATGAGACATTCGTTGACAGAAATTTATTCGTTGGATAACAATTTATCCTATTCTCATGCTTTTTTGTACGTTAGACAATTGGCTATACATTTAAGAAATGCCATGACTTTAAAAAAGAAGGTAGTATATCTTTTTTTTTTATTCACCTTATGGCACAGTATTTGCACAAAGTACATGCGATCCGACAAGTGAGGTATGTCTAGCGAGCAGGAGCCTCTCGTTTTCAATCATCTATTACTGCTACTTCATTTTTGAAATCTCCAAACTCAGCTTCCTAAAGTAAACACTCTGCATAGTCGTTTACTTCAGGAAGCTAGGCTTGGGGATTCCAAAACGAATGGTAGGAATAGACGGTTGAAAACGAGAAGCTCCACCGCTCCCCAGCCATCTTCCAGTTGTCGGAGTATATACATAATACGCACTTATGAAACATTATTTTAAATATGTCGCAATTTTCATAGGAAAACTTTCAAGCAGTATATAATTGGCAATATATAAATTCATTGCATTTCTGGGCGGAATTAATAAATCGATCAAACAGTACTACAATGTTGCGCTCACTTCTGTATCCACTGGTACAGGTAAGAGTATATCTAAATTTTCAATCTGTTAAATAATGGATAGATAGAAAGATATCAATAACTTTATATACTTGCAGATTATTGTGGGAACAATAAAAGTGATACCCACACCACAGTATTATCCTTTGCGATTTCACTGTGTAGAAATGTTAATAAACATATCCAAGCAAACGGATACCTATATACCTGTTTTACCATTTTTATTAGAGGTATTACATTTTCAAGTATAACTATCATTTACAAATTTACTCATTGTCATAGTTGCACAGTATTTTCTTTATTCTTACAGATATTGAACTCTTATGATTTTAATAAAAAGCACAAAGCCGTATCGATGAAACCTGCACCTTTCACTTGCATCTTAAGAATGTCGAAATCACAGCTACAAGAAAATGGATTCAAAGATAATATTATCGACTCTATACATAAACTTGCATTAGAAAATGCAGCAAATCAGAGTCACAAGATATATTTTCCTGATCTATATATACCTTGCATAATTCAGGTAAGTTAACTCAATTCTGGAAAATTGATATATTGCATATTTCGTGCAATGTCACCTTTTATTTATGAGTTTAGTTGTAGTATTGACACCGTAAATCTTTTTACAGTTAAAAGCATTTTTAAAGAAATGCCATGTCGCCAATTACTGTCGAAAAATGAAACAACTATTGGACAAAATCGAGGAGAACAGGAAATACATCGAAAATGAACGAAGCAAAACTGTAATCGACTTAAAAAATATGTCACAAATTACAAGTTGGGAGAATACGATCAAAACGCAAGAAACGGCATTAGCGAAATTTTACGCCTCCTGGATAAAACTGCATCAGGCTCAGAAACTTAAACTTGTTACGAAGAATGATGATATAGCTGATTTTAATCTGCCTACCATAAGGAAATCAAAGAAAACGAAGTCGGCTGGGGACAGTTCCGCGGAAGAAAGCGAAGCTGAAAGTGATCTTGATCTATTTTCAAAAACAGATAAAGAAAATAATAAAAAGCGTAATAAATCTAAGAAGAAGAAAAGAAAAGTCTACGATACCAGCGATAATACTGAACTACCGAAAGAAAATACAGATATCGTGCAAGATATAACTAGTGCTGATTGGGATTAAATATAATTTCATCGAAAATACTATTACAAGCCCTGTATAAAAAAACTTGTGAATGTAAATTGAAATTACGTAATACAATTTTTCTAATCATCTGATTAATTTTACAATAACATTCTCGAAACTTATGCATGTTCGATCTCAAGCACTGTTACAAAATCTACTTGTAATACAAACTTGTTTAGGTGCATATAGAAATACGAAACATCGTGATAATTTTCAAAAGACTCAAATTGGAGAGAAGATTTAGCAATCAAGAAACAAATTTGCTTACATAATTTCAATTCGGAATCCAAATGAAACTAGATTTTCAACAAAACTAACACAAATATTGAAGCCGAATATTACAAAAGCAAACAAATCTCAAATTAGAAATTTATTTCTCTTAATCTCGTAGTGAAATTCTACTTGCTAAAATGTTTGCTCTATGTAGTGTTTCATCATAGTTTTCATTGTCATTTTTGATAAATCTAATGTCTACTGATGGACAAGTGAAAAATGTTCTATCTGAAAAAATATCTCAACTGCGACAACGAACATCGAACGTGAATGTCGAACGAGTAGCACGACTTGCACTATACGTCAAGTAGGGGCCACTGATTCCTGAGGTGTCGCTTTCTGATGGTCTATTTTTATCAAAGACGACCCAAGGCAGTCGGAAAGTTGGTATAGCGACGGTTGGGCGCTATTATAAAGCACCGTGTGCCGGCCGTGTTGTAATTCATCTGATGTAAGTGAACGTTTGGGATGAGAAGAGAAATCCCGAAGTAAAACAACAACGGTGTCATATTTACCGTGAAAAACAAGGCAAGAATTAAAGTCGTGTACAAGAACTTTGAATAAACGATTAGCTCAGCCATCAATTAAATCGGATTTTGGACAACTTTCTTGAAGAAAAATATATTCACGTACGTAGGTGAAACTTTAAGAAAGTCAAATCTTAAACGTTGACACTCCTAGAAGAAACGTGCACGTGTTGTAACGTGCGCCTAGGGAATGAAATATCCTCGAAATTGCGGCAAATTCGCGGTAGCTTGCTAGATGTAAAAATAAACCCTCTCTCTCTCTCTCTCTCTTTCTCAATCTGTCCCTCTTTCTCTGTTCCTCTAAGTAAGTTTTGGGTGTATCAATGAACAACTGCCTCTCGATTCTTCTAAATATTGGCTATTAAATGCTACGCCGACCAGGTCGTCGTGGTCTGTATGTACCTGTATATATTACTCGTTTCTAACCGGCTGCTGCCATGCGTGCCAGGAAGTATTTTGTAAGATGCGATTTTGCCTCTCACGACGAGGGAGCCCTCGTCGTGAGATTCGTAGACTCTTCGCGCGGAGCACTTTGAGTGTAGCGTAAGACGGGCGCGAGTTACGTAAAGCCGTAGAATAGTATAATAACGGAAAAAGAAAAAGGGCATATAAAGAAAGTAGAGAAAGAGAGAAGAAAGCAAAACCGCGTTAAAACGCCGAAATGAGAAGAGCACCGTTTGATAAGTAAATTTTGATTTCTCCATTTTGGAAGAGAAGTGCAGAAAAGAGGGGAAGAGAGAGAAAGAGGGAGAGTCGGTGATGATTTTGTGAAGTAGTACTTCTTAAAGCTTACTGTAACCAGAGTTCAAGTATCAGCTTCGTTTAATCATGTATTATTTTTAGTGATTAAGGCAAGTGAGTGTAATGTTAAATTCAGAATATTATTCAACACCTAAAATCTCTTTGGTGACAACTACGTAAACACCTACAATATTTCGCTTTAGCGGAAATAAGAAACCTTTGTGCGAGATAGTACAAAAGTCTCTTCCCAGAAGGTAGTTACCAATTTTATTTTTTGGTTCTCGTGATATTTTACGAGCGAAAATATTTCCGATCGATTCACGTACCGATAGTAAAGCACACTTGAATACAAATTTTTAATGAGTAGGAATTTACTTGTTCACAATTAAATTCCGGAAAGTATATATATTAGATATTCGTTCGAGTAACAATGGCATTTACTAATTTAAAAATTTTATCAATTCACTTCTAAACCATCAGACATCTCATAATGAAAAAAAAATAAACTGAATACGAATACATAATAACATCTGCAATGATTAACAAAATTAAGAGTGTAATATTTATGTAAGTTACTCAGAAACTCATGAAATTGCTTCTACGAGTATAATTGTCCTCGTATAATCCATAAAATAATTTAAACAATTAAACAATAGTAAATTGACAAAACAACTCTAATAACAAGTCCTGATCGTTTTTAGCGTAGCGTTCGCTTCATTCTAATATCATTACTAAGAGTAAACCTATCATAATTATCATTTTAAATTTCTATTCAAACTTACCCCGTATGTTAGTGCATTCAATTACACGAGAAATGAATATCGTAATTTCCCCTTATAACAGTCTTCACCATCGATTCGACAGTCTCGTTCCAAATAAAAACAGCATCGATGGTACACCCTGAATGCAATCGCTCGAGCTGATACTGCGTATTACGTTACAACAGATAAATTTAGCATTTCATTTGCACAGAACCTCGTTGTACCGCTGCCAATACCGCAACGCGGAATTAATTGCCCGTTTGGAAGGGAACCAATTTTCACCACAGAAAAAGCTTGATCGGTTTACCGTTCGTGTACCGATGACGTGAATATAAATTTCTCTGTTAAATGTATCGCTTTCGCTCGATAAACAATTTTAATGCTTTTAATGTTGTCAGTATCATGTAATTCTAAGGTCACTAAGCGATGTTTAGCTTCTAAATCATAACAATAAATGTAATTATATTATTACTCTCAGCAATGAGACAGTAGACTGTCAGAACTGATATGTATATGTATATTTATAGCTTTGGAGAATGTTCATAGAGAAACTGTTCTATAGTTCTTGCAAATTTCTGACCTCGTCCGTTACATTATTCCGTATTTTATTGTCAACGATTTTTCGTACGTGGAATATTTAGGTATTACGTCAGTATTCTCTTGTCCCTCTTTCTCTCTTCTTCCCGAATTTAACGGTAGCATTTGTTCGGACCTCAGAGGCACCGAGGAACATTTGGTATCGCGATTTTGCGTCTGACACTGAAATAGTGACAGTATTTTCGGGCGAAGTGTGTCGATGTAATTCTGTCATGTTTTGTTTAACATTATTCGTAACCTTCTCATTTCAACACTTTTAAATTACTGCTTTACTTTCTGTTTGACTTGCTAAATCCCATTTTTGTACGTTACAGAATAAGTCGTTTATTAGAAATTTTTATTGACTTTAACCACTTGCCGTATCATTTATTTTTTTACTGAATCCGCAATAACTCAGAATTAATTTCTGAAATAACAACCTTTCCCTGATTTGTGATATAATTGTATATAATTGTAATATCAAGAATATAGAAGTAATTCGTTCGTATCGTACCCCATTGATACTTTAACACTAGAGCTACCGACTATTAATTCACTATATTAAACGAGACTAAATAAATGCTTCAGAAGAAAGAATTTAATACACAAAAACCTAAATTGATTTAATCTTTCACGTTTTACAAGGTAGTATGAAAAATTAAACAGAATATAGCCCAATAAATTTCTGGAACTTTCATAAAAAAATCGATACAAGCGTCATTTTGACACCCTTGGTAGATCTAGTGTTAATTTAATAGTTTTTGGAAAGCTTCAAAAATTTCCTATTCTATTTATCCTAAATATATAACACTTTGTCTGCCGTAAATCTATTAATAGGCTTCTCATTCGAGAGAGCTCATCGACCGATAGTCTTAATTAATAGCACCACGAAGCAATTAAAATCGTTATAATCTAACAAGTATTTCGTCGAATATTCATTTCAAAGTTCTAAAGCTTTACAAATAGATAAAAATACACTTTTGTAAATATCAACAAGAAGGGAGCAGTAGGCAAAGTGTTAACAAGGAAACTTTTACAAATAGAACTGTGTCTTCTATGATACTAATGTAAAAAATGTAATTAGAAGTTAAAATTTGATGAAAGTCGCACTTCTATTTCTATAGACATAACAACGCTAAACGGAATATTATCAGCAACACTTCTTACGCGTTTACATTCGGAAACTCGAAGGATGCAGAGTACAAGTGCAGCGTGAATTACAGTACTTCGCAGGAGAAAAATTATTTGCAGCGCAGTATTTCTGCGGACAATGTTGTAATACATTCGCGTGGTTTCAAACCGTCCGATAGGCACGACCCAGTGAAGAGAAATTTTCTCGAGAATTTAACTTCAAAAATACTACACTTCGACATGGTGAGTATCGCGTTATACGGGGTGTTCTATAACCATTCGAATAATTGTAAAGATACTAATTCTGCATGAAAAATAACATAATGATATGGGATTAAAATATGTTACAGAGCTACTAATTTTACAAAAGTTGAATTTTGTATATATATTGTTATGTATTACGGTTCAAGTAATTCATAGTTTTACATTGATATTAGTCAGTCATTATTAATCCTAACCAAATAAAAAAGTCAAAGTGATTTATTTTTAAGAATTTATCTCAAAAACCGGTTAATATTAGATATAACTATCTCCAGTAAATATAAAGAAAAGGGTGGAAAAATACAATTCTGCATTAAAGCAACTATATGCAAGAAATCAATTTAGTATTTGCAAGAAAATTTTTTCTTCGATTAACGAAGTTGCAAATCATGAAATAGGCTTGAGAGAATGTGATCGGTTGAATTTGAATTTAGATGGTCAAGAATTTCAATGTTGCAATTTTATAGGCAACTGTAGTTCGAATTGCTATAAATATAAAAAATTCAAGATCATTTGTAATTCGAAATGCCATAAAGTTCTTCCTATAAAAATTAATATGTTGCTTATAATCTGATAATATCTGCAACCATCACAATTTATTATTTATAGTTACCAAAACCGGAAAATATTATCAATAATGAGCGGCTGTTATTAATGAATCATAGCCGAATTAAAAATTATAAACTATTTCCTTATAAGAAGCGACAATGATTACTCGTTGTATTACAAAACTGATTCATTTTAACGCCAGATTTGTCGACGATTAATCTATAATATTAAAAAATTCGCATAAATACGATTGAAGTAAAAAAATGAAGGGGGTGAAACACTTGATTGGTTTAATCGCTTACAGTCTACAAGAGGAACTTGTAAAAGATTGAAAAAGAACAGCGATAAAGACCTTTGCATATTTATAAATAATTCAGAACAATTCATTTTGATTACATTCGTAGATCTAGTATTAAGAGAAATCGAGGACTTTGTTCAATTTTTAAATGGAACACCGAATAAAATTTGTATTTTGCTAATATACTAACTGCATACGAAATTGTATTTATTTAAGTACCATTAGGTCAGATAATTAATATTTATTATGGAACAACTTTGTAATTCATTGCGCCATTGTCTTAACACTTTACCGACTGTTATTTTTTAACATCCTACCCACTTCTGATCAGTCACTTAATCGCAAATACTTCTCTGATATCGATATCTCTATGAAAATTATAAATTCTCGTTACTGAATTCTCGGTACAGTAAACGGCAATGATAAACAACAATTTATTAATTGCTGTGACAACCGATTAATATGTTAAAAGTCCAAAAGCGTTGGGTCCGAAAAACCTACTAATAGGCTACCGGTCGCTGAAGTGTTAAGGATAATGTTTCGTCTAAGAAAACAAGTTCAATGCGTGGAACAATAATTTGCTACGCAGATTACAATAAATAACAAATTACCGTTTCCAATTATCTTGTGTACATTTCCATGTTAAATTTGAGTTACACGATTTATTTCTACCTAACGTAGTTTAACAAATGGAATTTTGATATATTCATAATATCTACTAAAGTGGAACTTTTTCTATTAAAATCACGTCTTTGTAAAATAGAAAC
Organism: Cerceris rybyensis; assembly: GCA_910591515.1. NCBI lineage: Eukaryota > Metazoa > Arthropoda > Insecta > Hymenoptera > Crabronidae > Cerceris > Cerceris rybyensis. Next base: position 13,199,585 of record OU342789.1, on the reverse strand, counting down.
GTTAAAGATAACAATAGTCATATGATTTGCAATATTTTACTATTTTAATATCGTAAAAAAATCAAGATATCTAAATATGCAACATATCAACAAATTCGTCGAATGTTACAATTTATTATGACCTCTGGAATATGGTCCTCCTGTCTTGTTTACTTTTCTTACATGTGTTGCGTGACGGGTGGCGGAGGTGGATGAAGGGTTTTGAATAGGAAAGGACGAGTTATAGAACTGGCTCTATTGATTTTCATAATGATAAATTTCGGTAGTCGTTCTTTAACGAGGGATCAAGTCTATTATCGCGTCACTTTTGAGAAATATTCGCGGATAATTTAGCTTAATATCAAGATCCTCGGACCAGCGTCTTACGTACCTCACGATTAATAATAATAGCACTGTACTGAACTTCCATATACTTTATGTTTTCAAAACGCTGTTCAATTTGTTCACGGTGCTTTCCAAGACTCTAATAGATCTGTTCACGGTGCTTTTCAAGACGCTAATTGAACTGTTCTCGGTGCCTTCCAAAACGCTAATAGATGTGTTCACGGTGTTTTCCAAGACGCTAATGGTTCGCAAGTTTGAATTTTTCGGGGATATGAAGACGCTCGTCCGATGCATGACGTTTAAAGCGCGCGAAAAAATGACCAATTAGGGCTATTGAAATTTAAAGGTTGTCATAGGATTCGTCAACGCAAATGACGTTCTCCGCTTCGTTGGAGGGGCACGACACTAGCACCCTCCCTACTCTGATTTTTATAGGGGGTCTATTTTTCCTAGAATTTTCTGACGGCCGTCGCTGCGACGACGAATATCGTCCTCGAAACGACGTTACAATTCGGTTTCATCGTCTGAGAATGTTTCGAGAATAAGATAACGCTAAAAATCAATAAGTCCAGGGACTATTCGAATGAATTATCTGCTTATTTCAGACTAATGCGTAGCCAAAATTGACAGCGTTATAACTTCTATTGACTAAATAAATTGAATACATTACAACCAATGATTCCTTATTAAAGTCTGTTGCTTTGTAAAATATAATAATAGTATTCTATAGAAAGTTGTAGCAAATGTGGTCAACACGTGTGACTGTATGTACGGTTGGGATGCTTCCAAGGAGGTACGTGCTACGTAGATCTGTTTTATGCCCTGCTACGCGTTTCTGCATCTTAACTCAAGGGTTAAGTCTTAACTCACTTTTGTTACAAAGTCATAAACCAATGGTAAAAATAGTATACCGGGTCGTTCGTTAGAAAGAAAGTAGAAGAAAAATTATAAAATTTGTTTCCGGGACGTAACACATGTAGCGCTGTTTGATAAGAGTTCTTTATCCTAATATATCCGATGTGCACTGTAACTTTAATTTTTTCGCAACCCTTTTGAAATCAAAATGTTCAATAACTTTGTTCAATAAGACATGCATGTAATCTCAAAAAACTTATATTAACACTTGGCATGCGGGCAACTTCGCCGCGGACTTACACGTTCAGCGGGCACTTTTCGTGAATCTCGCGGGAGTTTGATCATTCACTGAAATCGCAATAAATCGAAAACTACTTTGTTTTTCGAAACGAAACTTCTTCGGTTGAGCACTCGAGAACGTGGAATAATGTCATCATCGTCGCTTTCTTCGGTATCTTGACTTTTAGAATCACTATCATACGAAAAGTTCGATAATCTGTCAGCGCATATTTCTTCATCACTATTTTTGTCACAACGGCTCATTTTATCACTTTTGTAATCAATAATAAAAAACCAAGCTTCAAATTGACAAAACAAAACTTGGACGTTCTAGAGCTAGAAATTCGATTGAAGACGATATAACTCAGCAAAAGACCGAGTAACTCGACAATCAAACTTGTGGGGAAAAAATGCAAAGCGTTGCCTAGCAACGCAAATAACACACATACATGCAATTATACGCATTTTGTAGATTTGAGATGGATAGCGAGTATCTACCGCAAATCCACCAAATACGTATTTTTACGTGACCTGCGCTCCAGCGATAGACGGCAAAGAGCGTAAAAATACGTTACCCGCATGCCAAGTGTTAACATCTTTAAATTTTACGTAAGGTAAAGATACCAGTAGTTGACACTTTAAGGAATTTTTTGCCTGTTTGTTCACATAACTAAGGCTATGTTCACTTTACGGAAAATTTATGATTAGTAGTCGCTGCACAAACTAGTCTTCTATTCTATCTACCCAATATCCTTTTCCCTTTGGTGTTTTGTCTGAATCCTTTCATCCCCTATAAATCAATTTTTTTTTACAATTTAGACAATTTCCTGCTGAATAGTATGCCGATGAGTTCTAAAAACGGAGTTTTAAAATATAAATGTAATTTGATTTGGAAGCATGCAATTGCAAAAAAAATTTGTGACTTTTGAAAATTAACACGTTCCGTGCCGTGTGGGGTGTACACGACGCCCACTAAACTTTCCGTTCAGTTTTCTTACATTTCTCATTGCAAAACAAAGAATTTTATTGTGAAAAATATATTGTAAAGTTAAATATAGGCATCTTAATATCATATATACTGCAAAGAAATTTATTTAATCGTAAAAGTGTGGGTCGTATACGCCACACGCAGCCTGAACAGAAAATCTTAAAAAATGATCTGGCACGGAACATGTTAAGTAATCACAGATCGCAGAGTTATTCAAATTAATTGGAAGAACATAAACATGACTGTTTCTGATATTACTTCAGAATCACAGTGAATAATGGAGAATTAACTGCGAAAATATATTGTATAAAAGCAGAATTAGTTACATTTATCTGATTAACTACGTGGTTAATATATCTTATCATGATAAAAATATTTTGTTTCAATTTATATCTATTATTAAAATTTCAATTATTTAATGGTTCGTTAAAATTCTTTACGATAACTATAGTAGAACAAAGAGCTTCGATTCTAAATATAAGTAATTTTTCTGAAAGTATAAAAAAAAGATCGAATTTTATATCCCATGCCGTTCGAATAGAACAAAATGCGGGATTATATAAATAGAAAATAAAAAAAGTCGGCTCTTTATCTGTCTGTTATAATATTTAACGTGTACCTTCACATTTCAAAACGACATATGTAACTATTTTATTGCAAATTGTTTACCTATACTAACTCAGTAACAAGAGCAGGGTTGAGTTTGTTTTGGTACATTCGTCCGCGACTGCTATATTTATTATAGTAGAGAAGTTACAGTTTGAAATGGGTTATAACCAACTGAAACTGTTGTACATATATTATTTGGGTATGGATACATTTTTTTAGGGGCGATAGCAAACAAGCAAATATTGGTCCATTAATTAGGCTATGGATCTACCATTATAATCCTTAGTGCTCGATAACTATGTGAAATTCGGCTAAATAATAATATCATTAGGAATTTGCAGAGAAATTCTAATTTGAATTGAAATTCCTCCCTTATTTTGATTGCTTTTGATAAATATCAGAAATTGTGAAGTCTTATACTTTTATATATTTTTACAAAATGTAATGTTAGAGTTACATTCTTATTTCAATTGATTATAATATAATGATAAAAGTAATACATTTTTTACTCAGCACGAAAATAATCAATTCTGAACTAATTTATGTTACACTTTAAAAGTACAAATTTTTGTAACGGATTTTTGTAAAGAGAACGGATCATTCCGTATAAATGTTTACAATTTCGTGTTTAAAATTGTATCTATAAAAATTGTCTTACTTACGTATTACTTTTGAGTATGATTTACATATTAATTAATACGACAAATGTACATTGCTAATTTGGCATACCCTTGTTTTTTAGGAGGGTGGTGAATCAACGCCAATAAATTTGCAGAAGCTACTTACACCAGCCTCGGATACAAATGAACTTTTGCAATCGAAAAACAGTATGTTAACTTTGGAATAGACATATATAATTTTGCTGTTTTTCAATCACAAAATAATATCTTTTAATTTCCAAAACGATAATGAATAACAGTTATTATCAATTGCTTGAAATTAATATTAACTGTTACCGTCCTTTCTTTCAGAAATAATTTTCCATATAAATGTCGCGAATATCATTCATTTTATTTCACGTTATGCGAAATAAATTGCAAAAATAGCTAAAGTTGCAAGATACTCAGACAATTTCACGAAAATCTCGTAGTAATAAACATTGTTAAAGCAGTGTCATATAGTAACCTAATAAAAACAAAGAAACTTTAAACTAATATTAGTTGTCTATGATGCTTCCTGCCAAAGATAATTTTTCACATAACTTTCAATTTAAACGTAATGAATTACATTAATTATTTTTATAATGTATGCCGGAGAAAGTGAAATAAAATTAACAACGCGACAGATTTATAGAATTTTATGAAAGTCTCACAACAATAAACTTTGTCCACGTAGTGGCATATTGTAATCATGTTAGGTAAAACGAAAAGGAATTCTATTTTTGTGTTACAATGCAAGCAAATATATTTATAAAAAAAACATAGATAACATTCATTCCTTCTAATTGCGCAAAGTAGACCTCAGCTGTGATAGACTAATTAGGTTTCAGTAATTCATAATGAATCACTCTGAAAATATTCTACTAGACACATTCAAAAAATGGCATTTCTCGGCGATTTACCTGATATAAAAGTGAAAATATTTGAAATTGACAAAGGCCTATCTTTTAGGGAAGATGTTTGCATCATCTTATTTCTACGCACCGACCCATCCGACTGTCGAGGACCAAGTTGAACTCGCTCGACGGATTTCACATTCTTTGAGCGACGTGAGGAATATGAAAAGCAAAGGGCAATCTATGTACGTGAACAGGAAGAAACGATCTGTTAAATGGATTCACGATGGCAACGGTACATACAGAGTACATTGTTCTAACAAATAAAATCTTATCTCTATCACGGAAGAAATAAGGTTTCTATTTCTGTTACATCTTAACAGTCTTTGAATCCTCCAAGAATTTCATATTCCTCAAAGCAACAATTTTTTCTTTCTACTTTCCTTGATCATATTCAATGATCATTCTGATAAAGCTGTTCTGTGACAGATCAATTAAAATTTAATATTGTATATTTCTTTCATATGCTTCGATATTTAATGTCAATTTTAGTTTAATTAAAGATTAATCCTTTGCAGTACGAATTATTTTTCCAATTTTTCACAAATGAAGCTAAAATAATTTTTGGAAAAATATTCAATTCTTTATTATTAACAGTTATTTCTAATAGGGGTGATTATAGGAACAGTGGAATATTTTCGAAAAAGTATAAAACCGGTGTCAAATTTCGAAAACAAATTTTAACAGACAAAACATAATAAGAAATTCGCTATGTCGAGTGTGGCCTCATAAAATCATAAAAAAGTGCAAACTGCAAAGGGTTAATAATTCAATTTTTGTAATACATTAATATGTTACAGGCGTTGAAGAAGAAGAACCTTTGACTCCTGTTCATAGAGTAAGTGGATTCAAATGAAAGTACAATTTCGGTATTTCTACCTTATTTATAGAAATATCAATTTATTATATTTTTATTCAAGTTTTGCATGCATCTTCTTGCGATCGAAATGCAAGAACATATTGTACAAATAGATAATTACCTAAAATACATTATTAACGTTACAAAATCTTCGTGTTATATGGTAAAAGCAAACATTTCATTTTAACTTCGAAATTCAACAATCATTTTATCACTTTAAGAATTTTTTACAAAGAATTTTTATACGTTTAATACAGTAAACAATATCTTCATCGTGTAAAATAGATATCGATGTTTTATGAATTTTGAGAAGTTCCCATTTTCAAGAATAAACTGAACAATAGGAATTAGATACATTTCCCGGTGTGGTGTGTTTTATATATTTTGCAAAGTTGTGAATTCACTTTAAGTTCTTCTTCTCAGTATAATATTTTCATAAAACATTTTAGTAATATTGAACAGCGTTAAGTAGTATTTAACAATATTAAACACTGCTAGACAGCATTTTATTGCTTTCTCTACTTATAGAACGCTATATTACAGCCTGGCCACAAAAAGCTGATACCTGTTGAATTTATATATATATATGTATATGTTATTTTTATATATATATATATATTACAATATATGTATAAATTCAACGGGTAATATTGTTAAATTCTGCTTAACACGTTAAGCGCCACACCGGTCCCTAGGGACCGGGAGTTGACTTTTCGTTTATGCTGACGCTGATCAATAAAAATGAACAATTAGTTTTTTACCTAAGCTACATTGTCGCGCCTAACCGAGCCGCAATTAGTGGAGTTAAGTATAAAATAGAACATTTTGTCAGAAATGAATGTAGTATGTTAAAACAAATAGAAAGATATCTTTTCTAATAAAGGGCCTAAACGGAAAATGCTTTAAGAGCGAGCGTGGCGCTTAACGTGTTAACACTGTTCAATATTACTAAAATGTTTTATTCAAATACACATATGTGTGTGTCCGTAAAATGGATCATAGCTATTTATAAGTCTAATTTGTCTTCCCATTCTTAATTAATCATCAGTAAAACATGTTGTAATTGGTATAATATTATCATTAGGATAAAGTACCTTTGAAATGCATGATGAATCCAAGTGGAAAAGTATTGGACATTCATGGCATTCAAGCTTTGGGCGAAGAAGTAAATATAGAACCAATACCGAAGAATCGTGAGAAACTTTTCGATATTGTTCGTGATTTAAACAATCAAAGAGGCCGCGGTAAGTCTCTATTTTTAGATTTACAATTTCCGAGCCAATATGAAATAAGCATACGAAAATAGTATTTTATTATTACAATTGATTACCTTCGGAAGATCTATCTTCTCTAGTAAGTAAATTATCGGAGGAATTTATTAACAATTCTCTTACCTAAAATTACTTCTGTCAAGAAAAAAGCTAATTTCGAAAAAAAAAATTAAATTTTAACCATTTCACAGAAATAGTAATGGTAGGAGATTATATTTGTACCGCAATTATTGCGGAATAAGTATTCACTAGAATAGTTGTTATTGAATAAAAATGAAAAATGGTGAGAGTGACATCAACAATGCGTAAAATGTAATAGAAGTAATTTTTAGGTGCCGAAATATTTGCAAAACGTAGGAAAAGATCCGAAAAGTGGGTCGTAGATAAAGACCAACCACAAACTCCTAGTACACCCAGTGTATCTAAAACTCCAACGTACCCAACAAAAATGGTGAGTCTCGTTTCTTAACAATGTTTCCTCGCTTTCAATGCGCTCTACGAACAATTTGAACGTTTAAATCTATTTCAGGAAATCAATGGGAATTCGCAGTTTTCGGCTTTACCTCCACTCACGCCATTTGTACCTGACACGCCTATGGAAAAGCCATTTTATAATCCGTTCACTGTTGATCTATCCTTAGACAGTGTGAATCGACCAGCAACAGGTGCGCAAAAAATAAACACAGAGATATGTATCTTGAACAGATGTCACACATCTTTCACACGACATGATCTCATTTTGGCACGTTTAGCTGGCAATGATCTGCATTGTATTTTCGTTTACCCGCATAATTTTAAAATAGCAAAGAAACAATGTCCTTAAGAACATTCATGAATCTAATCGAACATCTCAATTTGACAGTTTGTTTTTGTTTCATTTAATTCCTCCATTTGCTTTTGATTCTTTTTACTTCCCTTATCTGATTTTGGATTATATTTTTATACATTGTGGTATGGATCGTTGAAAAAGAGTGCTCTAGAATTCTAAATGCGATTGACATCCGAACATAGTGATCTGTGTTAAACTTATCGGCTAATGCCTCGGTAAAAGTTCAATGATCCACGAAGCTCTAATTGGCAACCGCTATTCGATGTTATTTAATCAACGTGAGACGTACGTCTGTTGTTTTTTTTATATCCAAAATAAACAATGGTCGGTACTCCACTGCCAGGTTGATATTTTTATACCCATCAATCAGGCTGCTTTAAAAGCGACCGAAGTTAATTGCTGGTTGTATTTGTTAGAATGTGCTTCTATCATAATAACATATTTTATTTCATTTTTATCGATGAAAACAACTAAACAGTCATAAATTATTTAGACTGTGAGTAATTTTAGTATCAACAATTTTAATTCACGAATAATATAATTCTTCCTATGGTATTATTTATTAAATAATAAAGTGTTATGTTCACTTCAAGCTGACAGTGAAGAATAATATAAGAATAATTTTGCCATTATACATTAAAAAAAGAATTTCACTATGTACAGTGTTCTATCGGTGACACAGTTACATATGCTTCAGAATATGAATTACTCTTTCTAAGAGAGAAATTAAATTTTACACGTTGACTGCCACGATAATTTTTAAGATTTCAGTCTAAGAGAACAATTTAATTTAATCATATTATGTTATTAAAAACTCCAATTATAGTAGAACTGTAATTTTCAAGCATTTAGAGCATGTAGTGTATCTCTTTTAAAAAAAAACAAAGATCTTACGAATTCTCTCGTAGTTGATTTCGAATAAATTTTATATGATTACATTTTCTCTATATTTATTAACCAGTTTTGTGTTCATGTAAGCCAGCCTTGATTTTTTGTTCTCTTCACAGAAGCTTTCTATTCATATTGAAACTGATATATTAACACTTTAGTGGCCGCTCACACAACATGTGTGTGATGCTACCGCCGAGAGTTATTGGCTAGTATCACACTCTTCGTGTAATGAATTATGAATGTCAACAAGTATGGATATTGCTATTGACATCGTAGTTCATTGCTACGTCTTTGATCTTATTTTTATTCTCTTACTTTTCTTTCAATTTTAAGAAACTTTTTTAATATTAATTCTTCAAAAATATTGCCGGCCCCTGGCAACATTTGACTGCGTAGACGTGCGGCCACTAAAGTGTTAATAATTTAATTTTACCTAATCGTATATGGCAAGTAAACAAATTACAAGATAAATCCTAGCCGGTGTCCAATGCAAGAACGCAAACTACAATTCATCTCGTAATTGGCATTCAACGTGTTAATATCATTTTTATCGAATATTAAATAGATCATTAGCCGACATTAGCACACATTGTCTATAAAACAAATTAATAGGACATTTATTGTTCCTAATGTAAACTTGAACGCATTTTTGTACTGTCCGACTACTGCAAGATGGCTAGGGAACGGTGGAGCTTTTCGTTTTCAACCGCCTATTTCTGCCACTTCGTTTTTGAAATGTCTAAGCCAAGTCTTTCAAAATAAATACTTTAGGTAATCGTTTAATTTCGGACGCTGAGCTTGGGAATTCCAAAAACGAAATAATAGAAATAGGCGCTTGAAAACGAAATGGTCCGCTGCTCCATAGCCATCTTTCAGTTGTCAGGCTATACCATCCTAGAGCATAGAATGTTAATACGCGACTAAATTGAAACATATCGTGTCGATTCAATTTACACAGATTATTTTATCATTATTTATCATAACCGATAGTACACCATCTAAATGACGATTCATATCTACGAAATAACATCTCCTAAAGGCAACAGCTTTCGGTTTTCTAATGCAGACATAAAGCTTGCTACTTCAGCCATTACTTTTGGTCGTGAATTTTCATCTAAACATTCCAGGCAAGAATCAATCTCGGTGCAACGGTAAAGAATGCAACCACTCGACCGAGGTGAAAAAGATTTATCTTCGAGAGGTAGCCGTTGGTACAGATACCGATTTCCCTCTCGACAGATCTCGCTCATCATTAGTCGAGAAATCACGGCGGATTGCATTCGAGTCGAATAACGATCGACATAATGGCTATTATGACAGAACTTACAATAATGGCAATACCGCGATAACAGCAACTAACACTAACAGATGCTGTAACGGCTATAACAAAGCTTCGCTGAGCAAATCTAATTTTTCCAATGCACAGAATGCTACTAACAAGGAAGCCAAGAGCCACGCAAAGGAACGATTTGTCAAGGAATACGTGCAGCACACGATTAACGATACGAAGAAATTCGCGAATAGTCAGCAAGGTGCTGATGTTCCGCGAACTGATAACGAGGAAAATGAATATACACCGATACCTGTCAAACAACTTATACAAGAATTTGAGAAAACTTGTAGACCAGTTATGCAATATAAACAAATCAGTCCGAAGGTCATTCCGATTGTGCAGCAATGTCCCCTTGATAACGATTTAGCACGATTCTTTGAAACACGAAATCCTGTTAAATACAACACCGAAGAAGAATACAGGAGGTGAGGATGATTGTATTATTTAGGATGCATCATTTCAAATATCTTTACATCTGCGAAGGGTAATTTGCTAGTGGAATGTTTACTTTTAAATGTACTGTTAACACTAGGTTTACGGGCGTTTCTTATATACCTAACTCTACGATCACGCGTCAAATTGACGCGTAAGCAAAAATGCGCATTTCCTTTAAAAAATCAGTTTTTTCAAATTAAATATAAATTAAACAACACTAGGGTTCACAGTTAGATTCATTATTAACAAGTAAAAAGTCAATTTTTTTAAATTGCCACGGAAATGTTAGCAATGGTATTAACGGTATATGGCAATCACATTTATTGAGCACATTTTTTATAGACATACTGAATTTTGTTTGTGCATTTTCCGCACATGATCTGTTTGCAATATATACAAAAATTACTGTTTTCATTTTTCTGGAGGTTTTTCGTGCCTCCGTTTGAGTGCAGTCTTTTATGTGTTCTATTACGTGTCTGTCAATTATCAATCCGAAAACACTAGTTACATAACCTGACATAATATTTCTCTTATCATAGCCAGTAGGTCCTGTGATATCCTTGAATATCAAATGAATGGGCGGCCTACTCACAGATTCGTCTGCTTTCAATTTTATCCACCGTGTTCTGTCAACTGTAATTTCAATTTTATCCATTATATGTTGGGATGTGCTTGGAATGCTCGTCCTCTCATTCTCGGAATCAAAACAAGAAAACATACTCATCCTTTTCTTACTATGATATACTTTTAAGAAATTTTCCTCTTTACTACCCGAAAATCCTTCTATCTTTCCCCTTTCAATGCATTCGGAGCTTTCACTCTCATCTTCGCTTTAGAGTAATTCATATTGGTCATCTTCGGAGGTATCCCCACAACAATCTTCATTGATTTTGACAATTTTGCTCAACATCTTATTTTACTATATCACCTGGATTTACGTCATATTGCTAGAAAAGGCGGATTGACCAAAATAAAAAAAAATATTGTGCTCCAATTCGATTACCCTATCGCAGAAAGTTACAATTAGCGAAGACTGTCTGAAATAACAATAACTGTAGAATCTTTTACACATTATGTTTTAAAAACTGTAGTAGTAAGTAAACTGAAATAATGATTTTACGAACAAAGCAAATATATAAAAACTACTCGTGAAATTACCTAATTCGTCAATTTGACGCGTTTCGTAGAGATAGGTATACTACATACAGATTTTAAAAATTAGAAGGCTTAGGATAAAAATAATTGAGTGTTTAAATTCTTTGGTTGAAATGATTAATTTACGACAAAAAGTGGTTGCAATTAATACTATAGTTTTTGAGATATTTCATTTCGAAGTTTGAAATGCGTCAAATTGACGCGTCCCGTAAACCTAGTGTTAATTGTAAGAAGTGAAAAATGGTTACGTGTCATAGTATACAAATAAACAGCCCACGTAATGAAACCTAAATTGCTAGATTAATAATTCCACATAATTGCTACAAAATAATATGAGATAATATTATTTATAGAATATCTACTTGTTAAATTCTATTAGGTATTCATTCAATGTACAGTGTGTACCACGTAATTTTAAAGGCAGCATTTACTTTGAAAGTTTCCATTAAAACACAAACATCCAAAAAAATGTTCTTAAAAAAATTTCATAGCTGTATGGAAGCCAGAATATATGGATCACCATAAAACTATGTAATTTTTGTAAGAAACATTCATTGAAACTTTGTGTTGCAATAGAATTTTTTTAAATACTAAAGTCAGATGGCACGCTCTGTTATGTTTCCACAGTGAACAGAATATTCTTCTGGTAATATAACGTATCAATGCAATCGATAATACCAGTTTACTCCACAATTATAAGTCTATTTTTACATATTGATCAATACTCTCTAATTGTAAGTAGAAGTCCAATGATCACTTCAAACTCTTATGATCAATTGACCACAGAGAATTATATAATCGCATCATTTATTACAAATTATCGAAGAGAGAAATGAATAATAATTAAGTAACTAAAGATACAAACATTTAACGTAGTTCGACGTAATGAAGCAATTTCATACTAAGCTACTATGCAGAGTAACCGAGGACGATGAATACGAAGTGCCCGCAAAACTCGAAGATCATTACAACAATAGCTACATGTCCACCGATGACACGGAATACACGACGGATGATACGGATTCCCAGCTCAATGATTATGGCACAGAGGAATTGATTTATCGCGAAAAAATAGAGTCATCCAATATGATGAACGGAAATCAAGAATATTCGTTAATACATCAAGAACAGTCGTCGTACAATAATAATCGTCGACGGTCAACAACATCCGAGGAGTTAGAGGCAGTTTACCAAAACGGAGAGACAAAGTTTGTTAATACCGAGTCGGAGGTGCCTTCGGAAGCGAAATCATTATTGCTCTCAATGGTAGCTTCACAAGAAGACATTCTCGACACTATTAAACACCTACGTAACACGCCCGTTCTAGACAATCTTTTGCATGGTGCTTCGCCGGACTGCAAATTTAGCGATGTCTATTCGGACGTAGGCAAGTTAATTGCATGCGCTTCTTTAAATTCTAGCTTATCTAATACTTTGAGATCGTTGTGTTTGCTTATCATTTAAAGCTTTCATGGTATTTATGTAGTTGAACTATTTAATGATACATTGATATTAACACGTTCCGTGCCGCGTGGGGCGTATACGACCCTCATTAATCTTTCCGTTCAGGCTACTTACATTTCTCATTGCAAAACGAAGAATTTTATTGTGAAACATATATTGTGGATTTAAATATAAACATCTTAATATCATGTATACTGTAAAAAAATTATGTAGTCGTAAAAGTGTGGGTCGTATATTATACGCCCCACGCGGCCTGAACAGAAAATTTTTAAAAATGATCCGGCACGGAACGTGTTAAGGGCATTTGATAAGAAGTCACTTGGTGTGAGGGTAAAGGGAGACTGTTCTTGTATCGCCCTACTCCTTATTATTGAGCTTGGTGAATGACAACCGAACTTTGATTTCTAAACAACTAAACACTTATTCCGCCGTTAAGTGCTTTTTCGGTCAATCACAAATTAGAATCAAAAGTGCGTGAAGACGAGGGATGTCTTTTACCTGTCAGGCGAATCAGAGCTAACCACGTATCCAGTGACTTCTTTCTATACGCGATGTTTAGTAAGATGATCATCGATCGTTCGTACTGGAAAACGTCGGTACTGGAAGAAGATAGAAGATGTAGATGGAAATAGAACTTGTTTAATGTAATTCGATGTTTTAGGTAATAAACTTTATGAGAATACCACATACAGTGGACCGAAGCTCGCTAGTGTTCACAATCTGACGAATTATAATACTGCACCACGTGGCTGGGACCAATCTCTGACCTTCTATCGACCCATTAAATTCGAAAAGCCACAAGAAATTGTATACTCCGATTTCTAGGACATTATATCTAGTAAAACAACCATGCCCTCTATTCCGGTATGTGCTTTAGAATATTATATTCATTTCGTGTGGATGTAAATCTTAGGTCTAATTGTATTTGATGGAATATAATACCTAATTTGAAGGCTTGTTTAAGGCTGTTCCATTATAACGCATTGAACCTCAAATTTGACCCTTTTAACCATTTGAATGTCAAGGAACGCAAATCGCGATTCTTCTATTCGGTACTGAAAAGTGCAAAGCTGATGGACCTATAGAATTAATGGCACTTTTTGCAAGAACAGTAAAAATAGTTCAGTAATATATTCGGATTACGACAGTACAGACATTTACAACGTAGACAATGAAACACAGACAATGAACTTAAAAACGTAATCTTACTTTACTGCATTCTTCGATGTAAAACGAAAAAATCGCGATTTCGCTGCTTGACACTTTTCGTCCAGGTTTTCGGAACAAGCCCTGGCACTCAAATGATTAAGCTCATTGTTACTGGCATAGTGTTAATATTATTTTTTAGGATTAATTAGTTTTGCAGTGTTCTGATACCGTATATAATATGTATAACTATAAACGATAAAAAATCGTTTTAAGAGCAATTTGTGAATATAACTTAACACGTTGAACGCCATAGGTATTTCGCATGTTTTATCATTATTACTGAAGTGAAACTTTTTCTATTAAATTTACATGTTTACAAAGCAGAAACTTTAAAGATAGAGATAGATAGATATTCGGTAGACCTTTATCTGTTTAACGTCGATATTTAAATATTCAGTATGTCCGAGAATTCATAAATATGACAATTTAAAACTTATATGAAATTTTACTGAATTTAATAGCGCCGGTCACCGGTGACCTCCATGGCAGCCAAAGTGTTAAACACGTAAGAACAGTGTGCGAAAAGGTTTAATGGGTGAAATGATATCTATTATTATTCTTGTCTCAGATGACATTTTAATGCTAACAAATTTTATGAAAATGTGTGTGTTTGAATTCGTGAAGTACTTTTAATTCTATTTCTACGCTTATATCTTATAGATGCATATATTGCGGTAAATGTGATTAATCCGGTTATTATGTATAATCATCGTTAACAATAAGTTTGGTAAATGTGATAGATCCTTAAAAAATTTATCAAATTAACTGATGAGTTTATATAACTCCCAACTCGTATGGCGAATGTGGTAAAAAAATATAATTCCAATGATTAGTCAGGTCCTTATTTAAAACTATGCCCAACCAATACTATTGGGTTGGCAACTAAGTTATTGCGGATTTTGTCAATAGATAATTTTAGCACATTCTTTTGGTTTGTCAACGTGTTGAAAGCACCTAAACTGTACTGTTTTCTGTTTGTTTGGACTTCCACCTTTAATTTAGTAAAAAATTTGTGTCTATTAGTTATTTAGTTTCGTTTTTATTCCAATTTAAAAATGGAAGAACAAAACGGGCTTTTCAGACATATTTTAGTGTAGTATTTCCGAAAAGGCAAGAACGCATAGCAAGCACACAAAAAGTTATGTGCTGTATATGGAAATGAAGCCTTGAAAGAGAGGCAGTGTCAAAATTGGTTTGCCAAATTCCGTTCTGGTGATTTTTCACTGAAAAATACGCAACGATCTGGCCGTCCAGTTAAAGTTGGTGGCACTTATATCAAGGCTATTATCGATTCAGATCGCTATAGCACAACACGTAAAATTGCACAGAAGCTCAATGTAACGCATAAATGCATTCAAAAAAATTAAAACAGCTTGACTATGTCAAGAAACTCGATTTATGGGTCCCTCATCAATTTTCCTTCTCATTTAAAATCCGCAATCACTTAGTTGCCAATCCAATAATTCGTCTTTCTGGCAAAGGCACTTAACTTAAACCAGACTCTTCTGGAACAGGGACCCAGGATGAATTTTGTATAACATGATACATACTCCCGAAAAATTTGGTTTAACTTAGGTGCTTCTAACGAAAAGATAAATTAGTATAGAAAAGATTAATCATTTTTACCGTAACATATACATTTATAAATGTAATGATTTTAACCCGTTTTATGATTTTACTAGTTCTGAAAAACGTCCATTGTCTTATTTCAGAGTATCACGATGCAGTTGTTATGGACCTATTCTTCGACCAGAAAACTGAAAACTATTCTATTTCTCTTCTCTATTAATGATGAATTCACTACCGCCATGGCTCCACTTAAATATTAATAAAGTATTGAAAATGATTGACCGTGAAGACTAAAGAAAAAACCATGCCATGCATGATGTGCAGCACATGTTTGAAAGCTTCGTTTTGTTTGATTATGTATCTACCTCTTCCATCTTTAAGACATTAATCTTTATTTATGCTTTTGATCGTGTTATATTATTGCATTTTACTTTACGATATTATGTGAATAAATGCTGTTTTCATAAAGTCTTAAATATTATTTTGTGTCATGTTACTTTCATTTCAGCGGGACCGACGATGTCCAATGCCTAGGATCGTGTTTAACAACATTATTAGGCGTCGTAAACGAAGTTGTCCTTTAAATTATAATTCTATTGAATCAGCATTCCTTATAGTGCAGGATAATTGTTTTGTGAATATCTCAATACTTAATTATTCATGTAAAACCCTATATAATGTAATGTTTTTTTTATGAAAAATTGTTTGCTTTATCGGAGTCTAAAAAAAATGAAGGCTTTCCATTTTAAAATATTAAGATAATCTACATATTTCGATAAAAGAGTAAAACATCATAAAACCCGTATTACTATTGAATGCCTCCTTGGTAATCGTGGAACTTTTGTTGCAAGCATTTTTCAAACACCAGATATTTTATGAGTTATCTAGAATCGTCACGTTGCATGACTTGCCCTGTATATTGTTACTCCGTGAAGAACCCGATACAATTAATGTTACCGGGTTACGAGAAATATCAATCATTATAAATATTTAGTAGAAAAAAAGATATTGAGGTGTGACGTCCTCGTGAACGGACACGTTATAAATCCTTCGAATAATTGTTGTATACTTTGTAAATAGTGGCGATTTGTTAATAATGTTAAAAACGACTTTGCGTACGCGGTGTACATGTGCATTCCCGAGTAAAAATAAAAGACGGAAAAAAAACTGAAATGAGACTGAAAACAGAATTTTAGACGAATTTCGAGCGGAAATAAGACGAAACATATAATTGCCACTGAAAATGTACTGAAGACATATGCTATTGAGAAAGTTCAAACGGAATTGAGACTGAAACAAGACGGAAGAATTTTTCGGTTGAAGCCGAGACTGAAGTCAGACTGAAAATTTTACATTGATTCAGTATTTTCATATTTCCATACAAACAGCAATAATAATACAAGTTTATTAGAGTTATAATAAATGTAATAATCAAATGTATTTCTTTCTGCATTAGTAATATATTCATTGATTTATTCAGACTATTTTCAGTGTAATTTCAGTTTCTTCCTTTTCTTATTTAATTTAGTATAATATTTATTTCAGCCTATTTTCTGCCTAAATTCAGTGCTTAATTTACGATTAGAATTTAGTTTAGTTTCTGGATATTTTCAGTCTGTTTTCAGTTTTTTATTTTCACCCAGGTTACGTGGAACTGTTCTGAAATGATCTGTTTAGTGGCAGTTTGGGGAATGCACAGCGGTCGATTTCGCTGAAATGTAAAACTAAAAGTAAATAGGAGTATATTTTGAAGTTATGACCATGTTTCGGCGATCTGGGACGACTGTGCAACGTCTCAATTTTATATACGTGCACGGGTCAATGCCATTTAAGTCAGAAGATCCATGGGAGAACTCAGTGAATCGCGAATTGAAACTGTTACTGCCAGCATTGCGAGTATTGGAAAACTAATTTAGTTAATATTTTGTTTCGTTTTAACTTAAATAATCGGTATTTATATTTAGAAGACGCCAACTTTTCCTACATATATGTTTGTTGTATATTTAGTTTATAGCTGTAACCGTGTTAACCCCTTGCCGTGCCATTTCTTTTATAATTAAATGTGGAATGACTCTGAATTAATTACTAATTTTGAATATAGTAAATGACTTAACGTAATATTGAATAGCGTAGAAGTAATATTATTTTATCAGGACCCACTGATATTTGTAATCAAATAATGTTTGGAGCACTTCAAAATTGACTATTCCATTTATCGCGTCACGAGTAAGTAATACTCGTTGTTGTACGGCAAGGGGTTAAGGAAAGATTTAATCGATAGATGATTGAAAGAATAATAAACAATAGTTCCCACTTTGTAAATACCTTTGCACATTTTCCTAACAATTCCATTTATGATTTTTCTCTTATCGCTCCGTATACCCTTGTGATTTTAACACTAGATTTACGGACATAAAATCTGTTGCATTACAATACATTGAATAAGGACTTTGGAAACAGAGCGATCAAGTGAAAAAGATGATAATTCACTAACCAATTATTATGTTGTAAAATGTACGTGAAATATCTAATGTACAGATACTCTGTGAATTTGAGAAATGTTTATAAAACAAGTAGAAACGCATTAATTTGACGGCAACCGTAAATCTAGCGTTAATGTAAAACGAGTCACAGTTTTGTTTCCGTTCTACAAAATCGCTTTTATACTTGTATTAACCCTTTGCAGTCCTATGTCGAGCAGTACTCGACATAGATTTATTCTTGATTTTATTTTCTGCCAATTTAATATCGAGTTTCCAATTTCACAATGATTTTGTAATATCACCTAAGTGTTCGTAAATATCTATAGTTACTGATATCATTCAAAAACATGAATAACCAATGATAGAACATGTTGAAAAATTAATTTTCCTTTAGCACACTACCAAAATTAGTGAAATAATTCTGACCGCAAAGTGTTAATAAGTACATATAACTTAATTCTTGGTAGTTATAAATTTTCGTTGTAATTAAGTGATTGATATTCGATTTTTCAACTTTTGCGATTTTTTAATATTTGAAAAGGATGCTATACTGCAACTAAACTTTCACTAAATTGGAAAAATTTGAAAAATTAGACTACAAAGGATTAGTGTAAAAGTCGGAAGAGCATAGATGATTTTTAACTTAAAACTAAGAATCCGAATATTCGTTAAACCCTTGCCGTACGAAAATGATAAGATAAAAATTGGCCAGTAATTCTTGATACATCGTATACTTTAACGTAATATTAATATTATAGAAATAATTTTATCGTGTCCCGTCTCACTGGTATTTTTAATTTTAAATTTATCGCTTAACCAGTATCACTCGTTATTGTACGGCAAGGAGCTAAAGCTACCGAATATTTGGACTTCGTGGCATTCGCTCGATACCATTTGTTAGCAATTTTTGAATGAAATGATTAAGTATGTAAGAAAATGTGATAACCAATGGTATCGACCCAGGTCCCACCACGAGGAGGTTGCCACGAGAGAGACCCAAAACGAAAACAAAATCTATGTCGAATAAAAGTGGAACGAACATACATACTACTTTTTCTGTGCCGTGAAAATAGAAGATATTTGGTTGATTTATAACTTTACAAATGAAACTAATTTTCATAATTTTTTTTCTATGGAATAAGTTCTATCTCCCCGTAGGAGCCTTTCGACCGGTAAGGGTTGATAGAAATTTACTTTAAAATACAACGTGTAACGTGTACAGGTTCGTATATAGTAAGCACTGAAAATCATGCACACAATATTTCATTAAGTTTTGACAGTTATTCTAAAATACTTCCACAAAACTGTCATTTCATACCTTTGACACTTCTGCACGACGTTGGATGTAGTTGTCCAAATTGTTAAAAACACTTTCACAAAAGTATCACTTTTTATCACTAACACTTCCGTAAAACGTTGTATTTAATTATTATAATAATTTTTAATCACTTTTAATTTATTATTTAATCACCCCGCGAAATTCATTAAATTATCTAATTATTTAATGTGGAAACACGTTATATTAAAGTCTACATACATTGATAGTTGTTAACATTAGTTAAAAGTAAACGGGTACAGATAAGTAGGTCGAAACGTACAGTCGAGACCGTACATGTAAACAAATCAACCAACCCGCGCGAGGACAGTAGCAAGACGAGCAAGACCAAGCAAGATTGACGGATGAGCCTCACCCAGTGAGGACGGGTGCTAACAGGCACGGCGCACCGTCTGATGCGCGGTCTGCGCAGACTCCGCTTTAGCGGCGCGGCACGATCGACCGTGCAGGGACTCTTTAAAATTTTTAATCATTTGCTGTCCGAATTATTTTGTTAATTTCGCAGTGAGCTAATTAAAATTAATTTCACAACATGTTCTATCACTGATTGTTAATTCTTGTTTAATGGTAGGAATAACTACAGATACTGGTGGACATTTTGGTGATGTCACAAAATCATTATGAAATTTGAAATTGACATTAAATTGTCAGGGGAAAAAAATCAAGTGAAAAACTATGTCGAGTACAGCCCGACATAAACCGCAAAGGGTTAACACTAGAACTGCCGGCATTAAATCTCGTCTATTTAAATATATTAAATAAGTATTAGTAAGATAGTAACAATTACTAAAGCAGTACTAATTGTAAGTAGAGTAATGCTAAGTAATCGGAGTAATCGAATTTTTAGTTTAAGTTAAAAATTGTAGAGCAGAACTAAGTAATCGAAAGATGTAAAAAATAATTGATTCAGTGATTTATATTCTATAACATGGGCGTAGAATACCTACACCATGATAATTTTGTGAACAATTATTCAATATAAATTTACATATTATTTAATGATGGAGTTTTCCTTATATTTAGCTATTTTCAGGACGAATATGACTTCGAAAAATTAATTTATGACAATTTATAAATTATGAAGTATTGTTTAATGGTTAATATTTTAGTTTTAGTGGAATGCTTATTTCATTAATAAATAATATATTTTCAACTAGTTTGAAAGGAATTTAAGAATTTTTTCGGGTTATTTAAGAAATGTATTACAAAAAAATAATATAAAGTATTAATACGATATGTGGCATCGATTACTTTATGCATTGTTCATGTTACTAATCGATACTTAAGTAATTATCATAGTGATTGCATACATATGATATCGTATAACAATGATAACGATATCATTTGTCGATGATAAAGACCATGATAATATAAAAATTCAACATTTCATCCCTTAATGCTCATTGACAATATGTAGTTTTGATAGAAATCGCTGAATCTATAAAACTCATTAATTACCATTTTTCTCAAACAAACATAATTGAGTTAATACCAATTGATTTTCCAGAGTCTAAACTGTCGGATTTGCAGTAAAAATTAACATTTATATCGCTTTGCTGCAATATTTCTGCAAAACTGCATAATCCTTACTCGACACCTTGTGCAATTTTCGTAATTTTCCCAGTCTCTTCTTTTCGCATCATTCTTACTTAAAAGCAATAAATATAGATTTTCACACGCAGAAATCCACTTTGTAAGTCTTTAATTCTACGAAGGTGGTGGCATATGATAAAATTTACTGCTGTGCACTTTACAATTCTTAACGCTACATCAAGACATTTTTGCTTCTTTCCCTTTCACGACCGCTATTACAATGACGGCTAGAACGATTTCTCTATTTTTTCCTGACATTGAGATAACACTGTTCAACAAATTTGAGCTTTTTTTATTTTCTCAAATATCCAATGGGTGATCCTCGTAGAGTTACTCATCCTAAACACGAATCCGTTGGCAGAATTGCTCCATCACCCTCAGTTTTTTAGTAAAATGAGTTTTTGTAAAAACACCGAATTTTGGCAGAAAATGAGGTATTACGCGTAAAGTATAAACGCTACGAAGTTGAAATTTGTCTTAAAAGATAGAGGAAAACATGACGAATATTTTAGTGTATATAGTTATTAAATCTGTGTGTTGTAAATAGTAACAAGTGACCGTCAAAGTTTGGAAAAGAGCGGATGCGCGAACTTGCTATGCTATACTATTACATTTTTATGAAAATTTATTTATCTAGCACGAATTTGCTATACTGGATCGCATTCCTTAGACATTTCTGAAGCGAAAACTGCCCCCAAAAGTTTTGGGAACAGTTTTCAATCCCGACGGGTCGAAAAAATATCCGTCGCGAACGTGTAATCGGCGTTTCGTCGCTATGCTGCTATTCTACGCGGGCCTGCTGTGTGACAGTGCCGTAACTACGCGTTATCGACGCCGATCTGACAGTACCATCCGAAGAGAGCTCAACTCTGATAAATATGAATGATCAATTGTTTTTCATTAATTTTTGTTTAAAAATATTATTTATAATTTGGTCACCGAATTATAAAGAACGTTTTAATTAATTTTAATTGATCTACAAATGCTGCCTGCTGAAATGATGAAATGAAATGCTGCATTTTGGCATTTCGTTACCAGAAAATATTATTGAAACTATAACATTCTTGTTCTTTTTTAAAAAATATCGTAGTTTATAACAATAATACAATACGATCTTCCGACAAGTGGATAATACAGTATAGGTAATGGGCATTTGTCGAGATGTTAACAGAAATGTTCTCTGGAATTTTCATAACAACAATTCATAGAAAAAATGCCCAAGAAGGAAATGTGTCACCCGGCGTGCCCTAGACATCGAATTGATCATATTGTATTATTGTTATAAACAACGATATTTTTTAAAAAAGAACAAGAATATTATAGTTCCAATAAGATTTTCTTGTAACGAAATGCCAAAATGCAGCATTTCATTTCATCATTTCAGCAGGCAGCATTTGTAGATCAATTAAAATTAATTAAAACGTTCTTTATAATTCGGTGACCAAATTATAAATAATATTTTTAAACAAAAATTAATGAAAAACAATTGATCATTTATATGTATCAGAGTTGAACGCCCTTCGGATGGTACTGTCAGATCGGCGTCGATAACGCGTAGTTACGGCACTGTCACACCGCGGCCCGCGTAGAATAGCAGCATGGCGTCGAACGCCGATTACACGTTCTCGACGGATATTTTTTCGACCCGTCGGGATTGAAAACTGTTCCCAAAACTTTTGGGAGCACTTTTCGCTTCAGAAATGTCTAAGGAATGAGATCCAGTATAGAAAATTCGTGCTAGATAAATAAATTTTCATAAAAATGTAAAAGTATAGCAGAGCAAGTTCGCGCATCCGCTCTTTTTTAAACTTTGACGGTCATTTGTTACTATTTACAACAACAAATTTTAATAATTATATACGCTAAAATATTCGTCTTGTTTTCCTCTATCTTTTGAGGCCAATTTCAACTTCGTAGCGTTTATACTTTCCGCGTAATACCTCATTTTCTGTCAAAATTCGGTGTTTTTACAAAGACTCATTTTACTAAAAAACTGAGGCTGATGGAGCAATTTTGCCAACGGATTCGTGTTTAGGATGAGTAACTCTACGACGATCACCCATTGAATATTCGAGAAAAAAAATCGTGTTGAACAATGTAATCGACAATGCTTAAATAAAAGACTTGAAATAAATATTTCAAATACTTTATAGAGGGCACTGCATTTATGGGAATACCTTATGTCCAACCACAAATAATTAGTCACATATAATAATAATAATGATTTATTAATTAATTAACTTTGGCAAATACATATTATAAATTATAAACTAGGAAAGTGAAATTGCGTTAGCCACACGTGTGGTGTGTTTAGGACCACGCTTGAGAATCTTAAGTATAATCAACCGCCTCTGCACGAGGAACTAGCGCTTGCTTCCGCTGGCTGCGCTTGGGCACACTACTTGCGCCCGCGTCATTCTGTCGATCAGGTAGGGGTCTGAAACCCCACAAATTCGGTGTTACTACCGCCATCTACCAAGACGCAAAAGAAATATTTCCCGAATCTTTTGTCCCCCCGATCCTATTTAAATATAAGCCCCCTGGTAGAGGGACAGTGCGTGTAAACTAGAAATCAGTTTGTTTATTATCTGCAATGCTATGTAAATAATTGTTTTATATATAATACCAGCGTTAAACATAAATGTAGTGCACAAGATAAAAGTACTCATATTGTATAATGCTTCTGGAGAACGAATGAAACTACATGCAAATTTATGTAGTTGTTTGGTGTATTTCTAAAAGTTGTCAGCGCTGACATAAACACAGTCGAACCAAGTCGAATACACTTGAATCAGTAATAAATTGACGAATTAAATAACATGTATCAATGAATTGATTCAAAAAGCGTTATGATATGAAGCTTTCTTCGCATTCTGTTGCTTGACTGTAACCTACAATACTTTATAGTGAATGCCTTTATAAAAAATTTATATAATGCAAAAGTGTTGTATTCTCGATTGTAAAAGCAATGAATCAACAAATGCTACAAACATAATATACTTTAAGTAAGTTCTGTTACTATTTAAATAAAAATATTAACAGAAATTTATATAGTAAATTAACATAGATATTCAAAAGTTATATTTCTTGGCAACTACATTACTGAAATAATATTCAAGAACAAGTGTGATTAAACATATTATTTGTTAAATATTGCAATAATGATATGTATCTGCAACTCTCTTTTCTGTAATTTTAGGTTTCCTGTAAATGACAGGGAGTTGCTTGAAAAATGGTTAGAACAGATTGGAAGAAAAGATTGGTATCCTTCTGACAACGATATAATATGCAGTGCACATTTCCAAGCAGCAGACATAGATGATACAACAGAGACATGTCCTTTTCTAAAACCTGAAGCAATACCAAGCATATTATCTTCACAAACAATTTCTTATATTCCTAACTGGATACAATCTGACTTCAGTAAACAGATGGTTGACTGTAATAGTCAACAGCATTTAAATAATGATATTCATAAGGCACTACAGTTACAATTATTTAATACTGTTTCTAAAGAAATAAATCAACCCATAAATAGTAGCACAAATGTTTTTAGCTCACCTTTTGCAATTCAAAATTATAATGAAAAAATATTACCAAATCCTATTTCTGATGAAATAGTGCAGTCAAATGCAATCGCAGTACCAACACTTAATAATTTAGGTAAATGCAAAATGGACAAACTTACAGAATTAAAAACTAAGGCAAAAATTCCTGTTTTGAAAATAAGTATTACTAAAATATACAATGTACCTTGTACATTACATACAGAGAAAAAATATAAGCATCGATATGTGGAAAATTTTAATAACAATAATCTTATCAACAAAACACATGACAATAATGCAGAAATCAAGCATAATCATCAAATACAAAATATTGTGACCTTGCCAAAGCCAATTATAGTTAATGCAGTGTCTACTGTGTCAGAGAAACCTATTAAGTTTGAGGACACTGTAATGGAAGCAAAACCTGATATCTCCGTACCCAAAAATTCATATACTAGGAAAGGAGATTTGTCCAGAGATAACTCGTATGTATAGTAATAAAGAATAATAATTTAATATTGTTCCCCTTTTTTTATTATATGTATTAACAATTGCAAGGCACAAAAATAAATTGTTATAATAAATAGTATATAGCAAAATAATAGATATTTTCGCGATAAATATCTAACTTTTTCAGGCGTAGTCAAACAACTACAGAACGTTTGCGATATTTGTACACAAAAGCACAACGAGACTGCGATATATTAAGGATACGTTTGAGAGCATTAAGAGAAAGACATAAACAAGAGAAAGAAAAAATAAGGAAGCTACAAATACATTTAGATGGTTCTTGCGATGATATCAAAATCAAAACTTTTCATAATATATCTGGAAGGTGCTCAAACTCGAAAAAGAAATCTATCATTTTAGAAGATATGGAAGAAGAGGATGAATATGAAAAATTACTTAGAGAAGTTAGGAAAATAAAAAAAGATATGTTAGATAAAAATTATCCTGTAGTAGAAAATAAGTATTAAAATAACTTTGACTTATCAAACAGTCATGAAACAATAATACGTCAAAGGTAAATAGCACACAACGCGAAGAGGTTGACATTATTGAATGTAATGATATCATTCAAAATATTAATGAAAGGTCAGATAACACTTTGCAAGATGACAAAATAATGTATTTTAACCCCTTGCCCTACAATGACGAGTTACACTCCTGATGAGATAAATGGGGTAGGAAATTTTCAAATATTGCAAAACTTATCAAATTGAAAATGTTAATGAAACGCAACACGATAATATTATTTTTGTAATATTAATACTACGTTAAATTATATGAAATATTAAGAATCACTGATCAATTTTTATTTTAGCAATTAAATTCAAAGCTATAGCAGTCAGTCACAAAACAAATCAAAGGGCAAGGGGTTAAGGAACAAAATTTGAATCTAATTTTCATAAATGTGTGATATCGTCAGATGAAAATTAATTGACAATGGTGAAATATGTTTGTACAAGTACTTTACAAATTATCGTATAATAAGATCGAGACCAATTCTGAAAAATGTCACCTAATTCATTTTACTATCTAACAAAGTTGTAATAAGCATCAATCGATTGACACAGATCTTAAAAAAAATTTGTTACTATTTTTTATACTAGCAATGTAAATGTTTTTTAATGTTATAAACGAACGATAACTTAAAATTTTCATACCTACATTTTCGTAATAAAAATAAATTCTGTTTTTAATTTGTACTATTGGCATTTATGTTTTTTTTAAATTTCAAATAAAAAGGAAAATACGATGCCTTTCTAAATATTATTAACTTAAAAAAATTATCTTCTTTATTTACACAATTTTTGTATACATTACTGTAAAGAAATTTATGAGGATTTATAATTATCTCTCGTCATTTACAATAGTATTAGTTGAGCTATTTGTAAGAATTTCTTCACTTTCCTTTGATACTGATTCCTCTTTCGCAGGAGTGGGTACAGTTTGATCTTTCAATTGTTCAGTTTCAAATATTTTCATTTTTTCTATTTTTACCACATTTTTATCTACTTCTGCGTTTTCTGACACCAAAGAAATTTCACTGGATGTTGCTTTCGGTAATGATAACGGTTGTACAATAGAGGTGGATATTGTGGAGTCGTTGAAATTTTTCTTAATTGGCAATAGTAAAGCTAACGGCTCTAGTATAGTCTCTCGATTTAAATATGTTATACCCTGTAAAAATCGTACTTAATATTTTTATACTATTATATTACGCTACGCACTTTATCGCTCACAAATCTTTTACTTATATTTTTTTACACAATCACACAACTACAATTATGTCTATTATACTCCGAAGAATTCTATTATTTCATCGTAGTTCGGTACGTACCTCTTTTTGCAACGAATTCACTGAAATGCCTAAATGAACTGCAATTTGATCTGGTAGGAAAATAACGTGTATACAATACTGTACATAAGGAATCAATTGCTCACGTAGACACTCTGTAAATTTGATCATATTGTCTCTTTCTGAAGCTGCAAATGCCTGTAAGAAAAATATGTGAAGCACAGAAGATAATTGACAATTTAACGACAGAAAAAAATAACTTACTTGCTGTTCCTGTTTGTAAAAAATTAACATAGCTTTTGCTACATTATGTAAAGATTCTTGTAAGACATTTGTACAAAAAACAGAAAGTGCTACTGGCGGGCAAAGTCTTATTTCATTGAATGCTGATATTAAACCATTACAATATTCAGCTAAAGGATAAAACTCTACCAATTGTTCCGGAGGATTTTCCTACACAAAATTTTATAACACAATAGAATTTTGACATAGTTTATTTTAATGCCAAAATATCCTATCTTCATAATCTTATTAAAGAACAAATAAATAAACAAAAGGGTATATAACATTACTCTTCAAGCTACTGGATGAACTTACTGATTTAACGATTGTGTCCATTTTCATGTTAGTTCTTTGCGATTTATTTATCAATGTAAATGTTTCCATATCTTTTTCAAATTTTTTCGTTGTTTTCCGAACAGTTGTTTCGAATTTTTCTCCAATGACCCGTACAAAAATGTCAGACATACGTCCTGTAAAATCTGCACCCACTCTACCAAAAGATAAACCAAAATATGTACATTGGCCCAATATAGAATCTATGGATGTGACACCGGGTAAATCTTGCTCCAAGGTTGTTAAGAACTGAGTTATCTGAAACAGTTATAATATGATATGAATGCAAACATAATAAAATATTTGATTTACCTTTTCTTCAAGCCAGTGATAAAATATAGCACTTTCATTCACAGTTGGATCTCGTCCTGGTATTATGAGCTCATCATCATTAAACATTGCTCTATACTGTGTTATTATATTAAATAAGTGAATTCTTGACAGCTCTATCGTTTTTGTTATATGAAGATTGGCTAAAAAGAGAAAATAATATATTATTAATTGCTAATTATTTTATTTTAAAGGTTAACTTACGATCTTCCTTTGCTATTGCATTTAAAAGACCCTGAAGCCAACTATCTCGAGCTTGAAGAAATTTAATACGCAGTTCTGGTTCTGTAAAAGCATCCATTGATCGTAGTAATCCCACAAGCTGCAGACACCTTGGGAGTGGTAAATCTCCTCTCAATGAGCCAACAACTTGTCCGACCATTCTAGACCAGCTACTTTCAATTTCTGCCACTATGGACTATATTATTAATGAACAAAATGAAACACATTGTACGAGGTGAATTTTCATATCAGAATCTTACCGATATAATTGGAATGTCACCATGTTTAATTCCTAATTGACATGCATATTGAGATAACTCTAATGCTTCATGGTACTGATTGCTTCGTAAACAAGATTCCATTAATTGCGGCATTTCCAGTATTTCAAGTAATTCTGCATTTCTTGTCAATGTTAAGCTATTTATTCTCCTATGCGTATTTATATCTTTCGAAGTATCACAAAATAGTTGGCACTTTTCTACAAAGTGAGGAATCTTTTGCACAAGACCATCAAGCCGAGTTTCAGTTTCATTAAACTTGAAATTACACAATTAATGTTATTAGTAAATATGTAGTACATACAAAGATCATAGAAACTATGATACTATTTATTATTACTTGCTTAAATATCTCTCGTGAACTTTCTGCGGTTTGAATGAATGTTTTATAATTTGTAAAGACTAACTCCTGCGTATTTTGTAATACAGAATTTCTTTCATCAGTCAAATGATCAGGCTCTTTACCTAAAAATATCAACATTTTTAATTGTTTTTCTTTTTTAATTATATAATGTATAACAATATAACACCACCATTAACTTACTGAGCTGTTCCACATCAAAACCACCAAGTTTTGATAAGTACTGATAAAATTCGGGATTTTCTTTCCATGACTCTATAAGAGAATCATATAAATTATGTATTACACGTTATAGATAAATAAATTGAATTTTAATTTTAACAAATATCGAAAATGATTTTAATAAAAGAAATTAGTGCACCAACATGATAATATTTCGAAGAAATTTGTTCACAAACATTACCTGGTATACCATTTGGAAATACTAGATTTATTACGTTCTCAGTTTCAATGTCCATTTTTTACTAAAATGATTCATTTATATTTCCTTCTCAAACAGTCGGACACAGTTTAGCCGTTACATATTGTTGCCGCTGACGTACGCACCACTACGCACGGTACGCACTAATGTGCATGAATTCAATATATACCATTGCGGTGAAAATCAAAAGTAAAATTATTGGTCACACGTTCATTGATATATAGCGCTAACAGAAAACATCCAATGGTTTTCATGCAGGAAAAGCTACCATTTGTTATTGCTAGTATTGCTACTGACATATTACATTTTCAAATTAACAAAGAAATATTTGTCAAAGTGCTTGTCCAAATTAGTTAACGTTGTTATAAATATGAAATATCTAAAAGCAGTAAATTGCTTAATAAACTGTACAGAATAAAAGTAAAAAAACATGAAAATTTAAAAGCTATAACTATTCTCATTACAGTTATGTTTCGTCATTATCAGTCATTACAACTTTAGTCAACTTTAGTCCATTCCAGTCCATTCACTTACAACTTGTCGATATTATCGAAGTTTCTCTATTTCAACAATGTTTGTCAAATAAAAAAAAATCGTTCAATAATTTGAACGCGTTAACTTCATGATTATAACTGTGAAACACCCTGTATACCCAGAATTGGCCAGTTTGCAGTGGTTGCAGTACCATGTATGTAATACATTACGATACATACACGTTACTAGAAGCTGCTAGAAGCTAAACCAGCTAAACTGAGCTAAATGCAAATGGCACATATATATTTTCATTATGCGGATCGTATTCAGAATTGGAACAATTAAGACTGGTTGAGACTGAATTTACAAATACTGTGAATCTATTTAATTGATTCTCACCTACATTAACAATAAATAAATCTCGATCATCGTCAACAATCGACTGAATTGATGTACTATGAACCGTTTGGATGATCCTCCGGGTCTCATGAAAGGCAGAAAACCTTCTTTTATTGGAATGAACGGTAAATTTACGAAATTTTTATTAATATCTTCATCCAATTAAGAAACTTTTAATATATTTGTTCATTAATTTTGGTTGTATATGTACCATAACCTAATGAGTATAATGTAATGTGATATGTATTTTAGGTGGTCCAGAGACAGATGACCAGCAACGCTTACGTTTTCAAGTCGAGCTAGAGTTTGTTCAATGTCTTGCAAATCCTAATTATTTAAACTGTATGTCTATTAATATTGGCAAGATGCGTATTTAATTTTTCTCACTGTATTAATAATTTGTATTATAGTTTTAGCACAACGTGGTTACTTTAAGGATACAAATTTTATTAATTATCTTAAGTATCTGTTATATTGGAAAGAACCAGAATACGCAAAATACTTAAAATATCCTATGTGTTTATACTTTCTGGATCTGTTGCAATACGAACATTTTAGAAGGGAAGTAGTAAATTCTCAGTGCACAAAATTTATAGACGATCAACAGATTTTGTTGTGGCAACACTATACCAGACGCAGGACAAGACTTTTACAAGCTGCCGCAGAACAAACCCAACACACAAATCCACAAAACAATGGTGTAGTGCAACCTAAAGTTCCTTGAACAATTATGCAAGAATTATATTGCCGTATGGGTCCATTAGGAAATATAATAATCTCAAACTTGGTAAAACTGTCTGTATACTGTAGTTTTTTGTCAAGATTGTTTTATTAAGTATGTTTTTGGCTGTGATAAGTCATCAATAAAATAATTCAGTAATGTTCATTACCTCACTGATTTTAACTGCTTTCCAGTTTTATTAGATTTAGCAACATACATGTGTGTCAAATGAATTATATACAATTCTTATAGAAAATAATCATCTGTGTATATGTTTTATTATCGGTTTCATGTGTATCCATCAAATTTGTCATTTCTCTTTTTTAACGATTTAATACAAAATATTAGCATACTGATATTTGTTATTACATATAATATAATATTAAATACATCAATTATTGACAGCTAAAAAAGTAGTATGTTTGTCTATTTCATTTATTACATCCGTTACATATCCATTGCATAAAATATTGGTCTCACTTGCTTGATTCTAAACAATAAGTAGCCAAAGAAGATATTTAAAACCTTATGTATTTTCGTAAAATTTGTTTTCCTTGACCTAATAATTCTAACAATTTTATGATTCTTCATATCACTCTCTGGGGGAGATTAAATTTTGGTATGGGAGATATAGAAATATACATACAAAGAAACAAAAAATTCGAAAAAACGCGGGGCCGTTGCTCAGGCAATAGACTCAGAAACCCGCATTAACGCAGGGTCAGCGCTTAATTTATTAAAATTAGCTAGTATTGTCAATCTTAAATATATATTTATCTTTACCATAAATTACATAAATGTCAAATGAAGTTACTCTTTCTCTCATTAGATATAGCTTTTGGCAGATTTTATGAAGTAATTGCAAATAGCGAATTTTGTTTACATTTATCACTGTCTTATTAAAACGTAATTGCCTAATGAACATTTTTTAACTGCGCGAAAATCATGTATTTAGAAACTCGCAAATTAATCGTTACCAAAACAGACAAAACGATAGGATCGAGTAATATCATACATATTACTGTAAATGTGATGAATCCGGTGACTATGTACAATTATCAGTCATATATAATTATCACTAAAACACAGATCAAACCCAGATCCCTGTTTCTCTCAGGAAGGGAAATGTGTTTACGCACCCCCTTGCGTACCCGTGAGAGTTTGAGAGTCGCTGGGAGTTAAACTTCCGGACCTAAACGAGTTCAAACCCAGACCGAAGTCCCAAGTCCCAAGACCCAGTCCAGCAAATTGAATAGTCCCCGAAGGAACTTTCCTCTTCACCCCTTGCGGGTTTTCCATCCACGTGGTCCAGGTAACATCGGGTTCGTCGAACCCGTACCTGACCAGCCATCTGGACAGGCCCTTGAGGTATTGAATTTCTTTCCTGCAGAACTAGTACCTAAAGGGAACAAGCGAGATCTAACGAAAGGAATCAGATTCGCCGATTAATTTGATAAATATTGAAAAATTCATCACATTTACCAAATTTAGTGGTCATTATACATAACCACCGGATTGATCATATTTACCGTAACATATGTATCGTGGATGATAAATTTATCAAATTGCTTACAACACGCTGTTTCGTTATTAAAAAATTTTTTAATTAATAGCATTTTCATTATCATTTGACTTGAAATTTACAGATTAATACAGCAGTTTCAGTTGTGTGATTATTAGAAAAGGCAGTCAAATAATGTTCATGCGATACTTACAATTAAACTTTATATTTTACAATACTCTATCGTTCTTCATTTAAACTATCGTGAATACAAAACTTTGGCGTCTATTAAAAGTATCATAATTATGTACAATATTACGATTGATGTTTATGGTAATATAATAATTTAATAATTCTATCATGAATGTGTTTTTATCGCAGATTGTTTTAAACATTACGTCAATAGTATCGCATCGCATTAAATATATTTCAGTCTCTAAAATATGAAACTTCAAAATGGAATAATTAATGCGTTTATCTTCTTCATTTTCAACCATGCGTATACGAAATTAATTTCTTTATTGGCAGTGATAATTGATCGTCCGATCTCATTGTTTTTTGTAGCATCTCTTTCAGTCGCGTCATACATAAATAACGTAATAAATAAAAAAATTGATTAATAATTTCTAAGAACCAACTAGTATCTACATATATGAATTAAATATAATACATTATACGAAGAATATTTAAGTCAATAACCGTACAGATATTAAAATAGAACAATTTTTCTTCGCGATACCTTTAATAATAATAATAATACGAAGTATTTTTTAGGGTTTTTAAATATTTTTCTGTTTTGAATCTCGTATGTAAATAATACATAAACCTATTAGATTTTAAATTACGCTAATATATTAATAATACAAATAAAACCATATATCCGAAATCGTTAATATTATCGAATAATCGTAACTTTTATCTTTCACAGACTTATTTCACTTATACCTGTAAGAAGAGAGTAGAATTCCCGACCAGAATTAAAGACATTGTTTTACGTACATGCTAAAAATTGTTCAAACATTTCATAATGAATTTTTCTCTTCTGCTTTAAAGATTTCGCGATTTTTGCTTAATGATCGTATTTTAATCCGAATTCTTGTTTTCTGAAAAATTAACTAATATACCATTTCCGGCGTCCACCCAATCTTCAGAGAAGAGTTTTGCCCTCAGAACTTCTCTCTCCGTAGCATCCTCATTGGTTGATGTCTTCTCGTTATTTAAATTTTCATTTTTCTGTTTCTGTCTTCGATAAACCTTCAACAACTCAGAATCTTCGACGGAGTCCGGCAAAACTTTACTCAAAGTTTCTGGCAAAATCATTGTAAGACCTCCGACTACGAGGCATAGCATTCCAACGATTAGTAGGGGTATCGTAACGGGTATATATTCTCCCTAAGTGAAAAATAAGAATTGTTTTATATGGTTTTTAAAACGGTTAGATTGTCGCTATTACAAAACAGATTTACAGTGGTACCTCGATATACGAGTGCCCTAATACACGAATGTTTTGAGATACGAGCCGTCGAGCGAGCGATATTTTGCTTTGAGATGAGAGCAAGATTTGAGATACGAGGAATCGCACACGACCCCAACATGCGGGGCGCATTTCACTTTTTCTTTTATTATGTTTTTATAGAATGTGTATTTATTATTTATAAACAAATGTTTCTTCTTGTAAATACATTTTTCTTATTCAAAAACACTTAAGAAAAACAACTGAGGTGGTGTTTTGGGAGCTGGAACGGATTAATGGCATTTCAATTAATTTCAATGGAGAAAATTGCTTTGACATACGAGCAAGCTACGGAAACGAATTACACTAGTATGTCGAGGTACCACTGTATTTCTTTGTATTGTTATTTTATACTTTTCGGTTTTAATTGCTACGATTATTTCGTCTAATTGTAAGTTTTACTGTTTGAGGTAGGTTTCGAATTAGCCAGGCTATGATATATTAAATAATAAAATTCAAATATATAATATAAAATATAATTATATAAATTTAAAATTAAACATTAAATAAATGGCATTTGCCATAACTTTCTAGTTTGTATTTTTATGATTAAAAATGTATAAACTTCGACAGAGAATTTCTCTTATTCTCCTTAATTAATATTATAAGCGGAAGAAAGAATACTTTGTAAAGTAAAAATTCGGGGCTGAACGGCTTAAGAAGTATATTTCAGAGATAGCAGAAGAAGATTTGAGAAATCAGACCCAATTTTAATTGCAAGAATGAGTCTGTATCTCCTGAACTACTATAGCCCCATTTATTCATGACTTTTTCTATATACCTAACTGGAAATGCTTTTTTTTCTAATAATTCCAATAACAACATGCTGGAAAAAACATCAATCTGTTGTATGAATTTAAAAAAAATATTAATCTAGTGAAGTTCCACAACTATAATTCTTCAAATATCCTGTGATATTAATTTAAAGAATTTCATAATTCAAGTAGTAGACATATCGCATTTTATCAATATACTTAATAAATACTTAAATATTCTCACAAAAAACGAGAGAATGTCCGAATAGAAATAAAATACAAATCTCACCGATAGTAAAACGTGAGGTGTACACAAACTGCCAAATTTTGCGAATACAGCGCATAGTCCCAAACAAGTCCCACGTGCCACCGTCGGAAATAATTCAACGGTATATAAATACACTATGGAAACGGTGCTCATTACTGTTATTCTACCAAATAACAGAATAATGGTTTTTGTAAGATCTAAATATAAAAACAATCAACATTTAATATTCCTTGACTCTATTTTCATTGTGGTAATTTTACATTGTATCAGTGCTTTTTCTTAATGATTATTATCACATACCAATCCAAAATCCAGCATTAGTCAGAATAACGATAGCTGCTGTTAAAATACAAACTATGCCATTGAAAGATTGATAAACAGTCAGGGGTAATCGTCTGCCATATCTGGAGAGAACAAAGTAGAGAAAAACGTAAGTTGCAATTTCCAACGAACCTCCTAGAGCAAAGGTAATATGCCTATTAACGGAAAAACTTGGAACGAGGGTCGCGAAGAGATGACACGCCATGGAAGAAGTGAACCTTAAATAAAAAAAAATAATTTTTATGTTAGAACGAAGTGTAATAAGAAGATTAAATGACGGGATGATGCAATACGATGCTGAAAAGAAATCTCGCGGAAGGAGAATCTAAAGGAAGGCAAGTTTGATTGATCAAAGTGAAAGGAGCATTACTTTGCTCATCAGAATTTTCCAATGAAACGTGTTATTTTTTAAAAGAGGTGTCAAATCCTGCGAAACTTCTCTTGAACAATGCATAACACCGGCGAATGTGGATTTCAAGTATTTTTTCACTAACATATGAAAAATTGTCATACTTTGTCGTGACTTTCAGGTTCAAGTTCAAATATTGAATCCATATGCCATGTAGGTAGCAAGTTAAATAAATAAATATCAGTATCACTATTGCAAATGAGACAAACCTCTTCATCTATTACTACCAAAATTATAATATTCAGTTCCAGTGAAATTCATTTTAATATAACGTTACAGTAACTGTATCAATTATTATAAAGTAATTGTACTTAATGCAGTTCATTAGAGTAAACAAATGAAATAATTATTAATTAAATTATTAAATATTGCTTACCATTGGCAAAACATTACTATACTGTATTTTCTTAATAACGATGATTTGAATAATTTTTGCAAATCTTGTTCTTTTTGCGCAATCGACTTTTCTTCTCCTACGTTGCTCGTTTTCCCATCTTTTTCATGCGGTTTTTCCTTATTCCCAGCTGCACGAAGTTCAACGATTTCATAAGAATTTTTCAAGGTATGCCGTTGAGTGTAAGTCGGCTGTGATACAGACTTAGACTTCCTGTGGCTCTTCGAGCTCGATGGTTTGTCTCTTTTCTCAATTTCTGTGTTTTCATTTGTCGAAGACTCTTGAACCGGCTCTGTTTTCGAAAGTCGGCTTTCCAGATTCGCCGAAACTGCTCGCAAATTTGTTTCTAAAAAATACGACCGATAAAAGCTCTACAATATTATACCGTTAAAAGTACTCATATTATATTCCATT
The DNA here is from genome assembly GCA_910591515.1 of Cerceris rybyensis. Taxonomy (NCBI): domain Eukaryota; kingdom Metazoa; phylum Arthropoda; class Insecta; order Hymenoptera; family Crabronidae; genus Cerceris; species Cerceris rybyensis. Next base: position 13,163,302 of record OU342789.1, on the reverse strand, counting down.
AATTATTGACTATAATGTTTTTTCAATCGATAACGGGAACAATAATGCCTACTGCATATTGTTGAATGCCTGTCTGAGCATTATTTGTAATAATTTTATCATTAAAATGTCATATGTTATATATCATAAATTTACAAAACAAAAATTTATTATAACATTCATAACAATATACTTCGAACTTTCTGTTGAGTAATTTCCGAGTTGATAAGCAAATTCGTGGCTTCGTCTTTAATTTCGCTCTCAGCTTTTGTTTTCTTCAAATCTGTGCTCGAAACGCGCGATTTTCTTTCTGGCTTTGTCGGCGTCGTCGTACTTTCATTAACAGTCACCTCCGGATTAATTACATTTTCCCTCCGCGGTCTGGTACAACAAATGTTATATTTTGCAATTCGTTCTAATACCATGTCAGCTTCCGTTGATTTTCCTTTTGCTAACAACCACCTTGGTGATTCGGGAATGATCCTATAATAAGAGAGAGAGAGAGTTAGTACAATGCCTCTTAAGTATTGCTATTTTGATTCTTTTTGCCATCCCGTACGTCGTTTTTATTATCATTAACATTATAACTTCATCTCCTGTTTTACTTCAGGAACAAGTGCATTAAGTTAATTATAGCGTATTAGTTCAAGAATGTAGTAGCTGTTTAATTCTGCAATTTGGAATATTTTCTTTATTTTTAAACAATTCCACATAACAATATTAAAAAAAAAAATTCTAATAGAATTTCAGAAATTTCTAATGGAATGTTTAGCAACTAAAAATTAAAAAACTTTAACTTCATTTTATGGAAGTTTTTAAAACATGTATATCCTAAACCTTTTGTTAGAAGTTTTAGATTTAATACCGCAGTAAGATTCATGAAAAAGGAAATTATTTCGTAGTAGCAAACGAAAAAATGAAGGTGGCTTTAAAGTGTAATGAGGTAAAGGTCTAAAGTCGCAATTAACAAGTCTAACTTTTAACCATCTCCCATCTCTTCTGAGAAAGTTATCCTATATGATACAAATAGCGTAGCCTCGGTGGTTCGAAGACATTTAAAGTTCTATACAGGATGTCCCAGCCGATTTTGACATCTTGAATATTTCGGTATTGTGGTATGTAGCAAAAAATGTTTCACAGGAAACTTAAATGGTATCGAGTGGGGCATAATCTGCTGTCATTAGTTTTTCCGTAGGTGGACGCGTCAAGGACATATGAAGGTCAACTTTATTTTTTTTAATGGAATGAGGTACTTTTTTATGCATCAAGCAATACAGCTAGACATTCTTTATAAAAAAGTGTTGTATCCCACTTCTGACACCAAATTTATGTTGTATGCCGTGGATGGTTAACAACAGTTTATTAAGAAAGAACTATTGCGCGCTCGGAGTTTTAACAGTTCAAGGGTGACGTCGTCGCGAGATGCCGACTGCCAGCGATTCGATGCAAAATTCCTGATTTAGTCTGTCTGAATTTGGAAATGAGACTAGCCTTTTAAAGGACCTTAAACTAGTGTGATGGGAGGTTTGGATGACTCTGACTTCTCGTGACTAAGGTTCCAAAAGGGCGATCGCTTTTCCAACGACTTTCGCGAAGACCAAAAGTCTTGAAAACATATTTTGGAAGGAAAAGCGATGACGGAATCGAGGATGTGTAATATTCCCTTTTGGACCTTGAATCACGTTGAGTAATATTTGGAGCTAATATCTTATTGTCAGAGAAGATAGCGAGTTTGAGAAAACGTGAATTGAGTTGGTATCCAACAAAAGTACTGACGTATGTATGTCGAAAAGCTAATAGTTTACGAAATATTTCAATTTAACTAATTCCAAAATTCGTAATTACATTAGCGTTTATTTACAGGTAAGGTTCAATATAACGACCATTTGCATCGCAGCATGTTTGAAATCGATGAAGTAAGGACTGATCTACGTTATTTATTGTATCGGCTGATATTTTGCCACGTTTATCGATAATGCGCTGCTTTATATCACTCACTTTAGTTGAAATTTTCGCGTTTTATCCTTTAAATAGCCCCATAAGAAAAAGTCGGGCGGCCTTAAATCAGGTGACAGACAGATAAACAGATAAACAGAGCTCACGTCCTAATGCGGCAGGAATGATGCCTTTGTATTTAGATTATTTATACTGAAATATCTCCTTAACTATTAGTTTTTCGAGATACATAGGTCAGTACTTTTGTATAAAGAACGTCTAGCTGCATCGCTTGATGCATAAAAAAGTACCCCATTCTATTTAAAAAAACAAAGTGGACCTTCATATGTCCTTGACGCGTCCACCTACGGAAAAACTAATGACACCAGATTATGCCCCACTCGATACCATTTAAGTTTCCTATGAAACATTTTTTGCTACACACCACAATACCGAAATATTCAAGATATCAAAATCGGCTGGGACACCCTGTATAATAGGTGAAACGACCGGTGAATTAGCCGTGAAAACCGAAAGAAATGAAAAATTACATTTATTATCTCAAAATAATTAGAAATGTCATCAAAGAATTTTTTCCAAATTGATTGTCACGACTTGTGTGAATCATACGTACCAAATGTAAAGCACAGTTACGGCAGTGGGTACCGAAATAGCCAGCTGTAAAATTCTCCAGTCTGGTATCACGTAGCTGAGTGCCGCTAAGAGTACCAGACCAATGGCCCAAGAAATTTGCATAACTAACGCGACGAAAGTCCGTGAATTCGCGGGAAGTAATTCCAAAGAGAGAATATATGTCGAGCTCTGTAGGCCCTGAGCAAATACTCCTTGCAGCCCTCGAAGAGCTAAAAATGTTGGGTAATTCTGAAACCAGAACGTTGAAGAGTATAATGTGTAATGGAAAATATTGTGTCTGAGTGTCGTAAGATTAATTTTATATCAGTCAATATTAATTTAATATTAGTTAATATTATTTTCAGCCAGTCAAGGTATTATGAAAGCAGAAGGTTATTTGGAAATAAAGATAACTCCAAATATTAAAATTTATATTTTATCTCGTTTTTGAATTGTCATTAAGTCTGAACAAAATGACGAATCTAGCTCGTCATCGGTTTTCCATGTCGTACCGTTCAATGACGGGCTATATGCCCGTTATATCATTATATCCCCAATATATCATTATTCAATCATGTGATTGAAGTTTCTATTAAATATGAAAATAATTAATTTCCTTAACCATATTGTGTAGTTAACAATATATATGAATTATCAAATGTAACATGTAGTTTTAAATAAAAATCAAATGGTTATTTCATGCACAATTTTTTGCAATTAAATCGTACTGGAAGGGGTTAATGATACATTTATACCGCATTTTTACAGAATGCCCTAAACAGTGAGATCTAGATGAAATTATTTTAACCCTTTGCACTCCATTGTCGCTGCAGCGGTGACATTGTAATAAAAGCTAACAACTCCGTTGTAGATGAATCCGGTGTATTTTTATATTTTTTTATATTGTAAATCACAATTTTAAAATATATACGCGTCTTTGTTCACATCAAAGCAGGATTTTTAATTTTCCACAGATGTGCACTCGCCCTATGCAATTAGTTTTGGAGTAGCTGGTAGCACCTAATAAAAATTACTCGGAGTGCAAAGGGTTGATAAGTAAAGTAAAAAATATAAATGCGGGTAAATTTAATATCGCCTCGTAAAGTATTTGAAACATGAGAGTTGTATAAAAAAAATCAATAGGTTGCATGCCCGAAATTGATATATAATGGTTATATATAATGTTCTTTATTTTATTTATTCCATACCTGTACGGCGTACAATGCAACAGCCATAGTGCCTTGCGTGTAAAGGCAAATTGCCTGAACCGGAAGTCTCCCTATGCGATCGGCCAAGGATCCGGCAATCCAAGCACCTAGTAAAACTCCGACATAGTAAACGGTGGGACCAAGAAGTAACAAATATCGTCTCTCGCATATTAAGTTCCATTCTGTCACCACGCTATTTTCACCGAAGTCAATGGCGAAGTGATATTCGCCAAAACACGAACTCGTGTCAAGGGTTTCTTGAAAGACGGACGAAGAAGAATTACTTCGGATGGATCCGTTGTTAGGTTCTTGGCAGCCGTACGTTCGATTCGTAGAATTCCTCAGCTATACAATTTGTATTTCATATAAGTAACACGATTTTCGATTCGAAAAAGCTTAAAGCTACTCACTAAACAATTAACTTGAATCATATCCAATTTTTTTCAAGAAATGACATATAAAAGTTACCAAAAATAGGTACCCTAAAAATTACTTAACATAGTAAATTCCGAGGTTAAAATAATTTGTTTGCCTCACAAAATCCACATTTCAATTTACAAAATATATTCATCCAAAGATAGAAATAGTAAAACCTACAAATTTCAATCTGCCTTTTTTCACAAAATGGAATTCTAAAAGAGTGAGACAATGTAAAATTAATTACTTGCACAATTATCATCTATAATAATACATCAAACATTTTTTCCTTTGTTACTCCAAATACTTATCAATTCAGTCAATTTATATTATCATTATCAAATTCGATCCCTATAACAATTATATCGCAGTCTGAGTACCACGATGTTCACGGTGTCGGTAACAAACAACAATATCATGGTTACATCCTGGTACCACGTTGTCCTTGTGCCACATACTAATTAAGATATCATATTTGTGACACTCAGGGCTTAAAGTGTTAAACGACAAAAAATATATGTCGCATTAAAATCAACTCACCAAACAATAGAACTTGGGTGTATAATTATAAAAAGCCGGCAATGCATGGCTCATAGCAACAATAACATAATTAACACCCAACAGAAGTACAATGACCATTTGAAAACACCCGACTTTAACTTCCTCGGCATTCATCTTTCACGATACTATTGAAAAAAAGTTCGAAATCAATACTCTTTCCCTTGAAATCACGAGACAATTAACTATTGCAGATTCTCCATTAAAGTTACAAATCCAATCACTCGTAACCCACGTGTAACACAGTGATTCCACTCGGTAAATCCAAGCGCATGAAAATTCCCTTGAAAATCTCAACACTCTTCAAACTACGTAACTTATCCATTTGCAATTCGTTCAACCGAGAAACCGAAAAAAAGACCAGCATAAAATCATTGTAATTTCGTTGTAAAATGTCACTGACTTATGAAGGAACCATCGAGCTCAACGAGATAGCACTTGCTGCTGGCAGGCCGAACAAAGTGTCACCCACGAGGGTGAAACACGCACTGAAAGAGAGAGGACGTTCCTCCTCCTCTCTCTCTCTCTCTCTCGAAGGATAGGACCAAAGAGGAACCGATTCCTACCGGTGATGGAAGAACCGAACAAGGACAGAGGCACGTGCTATTGTTTAACACCCGGCAACGCGTGTATAGCGCATTACAGCTCGCACGTCACGAGAAAACGATCTTCTGACAACAGTAATTGATTTTCGAATTGACGTAAGAGCAATTGCTATGCTTGGTCTCCGATGTTTGTCGCGATTCTTTGTGTGGAGATGAAAGAATTAATGTTCTGGGTTGTTGAACCGCAGGAATGAAACTTTGACTAGTTTCTGGCAAGAAAGTTAGTTTATTGGAGGTAAAAAGAGGTTTTTGTATTTTGGTTGCTTTAGGAATGTAACAAATTTTTCTGTTGACTCATAGGTGGATGGTATTTTGATCACTTTTTTTTGTAGATTTTAAGTAATATATTTCAGGGGTAAGTAGATAGAGAATAATATTCGGAATTCTATTTGAAATTTGAAGAAAATTTGGATTGTCGTTTTAGTGATTAACGACTTGCATATTCAATTGGTACTGTAATCACGGCAAAAATGCGTTGTCTCCCGATTTATACATTTTATTTTGTATTATATTTGACATTCTAATGAGTAAGCTATCAAGTATGTGCATGGTGCATACAATTTTTTATCAATTGGCCTCGATTTAAAAGTATATTTTTTATCTTGAATTTTGAGTTATATATAGCTATACGTATAACATAAATAACTATACACATATGTTACATATGTTATATATGTATGTATAATTTAGTGTACATTAATTATTATTCTCAAATAACAGAAAGTTCAGTCGGGTTAGCTCAGCCGAAAATACATACATACACTGATATGAACACTTGACGGAACATTTCATTGTGAAGGGTTTTATCATTTCTAAGGAATATAAGAATACATCGAATGCGCATTTCTTCAAAATCATTCATACAAAATTTTAGTAAGAAGAATAGTTTTCTCACATTCATAGGCTACTTTTTCATCATAGAAGCGTCAGCTATATGAGTAAAAGCTTAAATAAGGCGTATACAAAAGCAAGAAAAGCAATAATTAATTATATTAAGTACATTTCAGTTAAAATTTTCTATATAAAAATGAATTTCCTCAAATCTGCAGTTGCACTGACATCCTAGGTATATAGGCACAATTGTGTGCATTCGTTGCAAGTTAGATAATGTCCTGACTGGGTCTATGAACCCTCGACGTGCATTTACTTCGTGCTACACGAATCTACACCATAACAGAAAGTTTCATTGTCGCATATTGATCGTTTTCTTTTGTTCAATTGTTACGAGGTTTGCTGAAACTCTGCTCGATATCTTCAGAATTTTTAATGCCTTTATTAGCATGCCAAATTTGATTTACTAAATGCCGTGAAATATATAAAATTATAGATTATTTTGTAAGCAATATAATTTTGCCAGAGGGCATTCGTGATTAATTTAAAAGTAGAATATTTTGTTATGTTACTTTTATGAATCAATACGCAGTAGCTAGAATGGACTTTATATCAGTGTCCCCATTTTCAAACAGATTTTTATAGTATTAAAATTTTTAACAATTTGTCATTGACTTTAACTTGCTGGTTCAATGAAAATTCTTGAGTGTCATTTAAATTATCATTATTAAATTATTATAATAAAAAAATAATATAAAAAAATAACAAAATTATATAATCAATTAAATTATCATTATAAGAATGCAGCAAGAATGCTGGAATGTTTAGTATCTATTTTCCAAAATTTATAATTTTGTCTAATTACTTAATAATCGTAAGAAACACGAAAGATTTAAATGATCGAAATTCATAACATATGCAAAAAAAATGTTAGTCACACTATGAAACGAACATGCTATTCAAATAAGTTATTATAATTTGGTAATAACTTATTTAAATTACAAAGAAAAATATGAATGGTCTCCCGATCATCTTCAAAACTGAACAAGTTACCAAAGATCTGAGCTTTTCACCCTACATATATTTTGTAAATTAAAATCCTCTATGAATTAACGTAATCTATAATCAATATCCAGCACAGTCGAGAAAGTGCTGATTGAAATTATTCGATAACCAAACGTAGAAACAATTTGGACGTCCCAACGATGATCAAGTCAATGATAATCGGCATGCCATGTACGTCATAAAACTGTCGACTAGGCATTTTTATCCGGTGACGTTCTCTTAAGTCTCCATACTGACAATAAGACAGGACAGTGTATTATCTTGATGGAGGGGTGTACGATGATCGTAGCACCACGTTGGTGTTTCCTTCGTTTCTGGAACTGTTTCTGTATGCGAAGACCGTCACGTCCGGTCCCGGGTGCATCCTGCCTTTCATTAGAAGTTCTTCGCGTTCGCTCGATCGCTGAATCCAAAGGGAACAACCTGCCTCTTGCCGGCAACTTGATCCTCGTCCTTCGACTTTGCTATGAATTAAACGTCGTTTGTCATTAACATCATCATTCTTAGCTCGTGTGATTACCCGAGTCGAAATACTGAACCTCATTTACTACCTAACATTTAAGAATTAAAAGGACAAAAATAGGAGTATCATTTTACTACGAAGGAGTTACAGGTTTACATTAGGAGTTTTAGTATTGAAAAGTATCATATTAGGTTCAAATAGGAGTAAATACCATGAAAATAGGTTCAATATTTCGACTCGGGTATCACTCGATCATTGTCGAGGGATTTCGAATGACAATGTTCCGCTTCCATTTCGTAGCGTTAATGTCAATCTTGGAGAATTCGTAATCAGCCGAATTCGTGAAAATTGTTGTATGTTGTTGTGTTTAACGACATTTTATAGAACACGGTAATAACTATCGGGTTTGATGAATTATCGGGATTGTACTATAAGATGAAGTGGAGTAAGTGCATTAACACGTTGACTGTCATGGGGGTCACCAATGACCGGCGCTAGTGAATTCAATGAAATTTCATGTAACGTTTGAATTGCAATATTTATGCATTTTTAGTCTGGTACATAGATATTTAAAACTGTGAGTATCAATCGCTTTACACAGTTATTAGTGTTGAATTAATATTACGTAGGATTCTAATTTTTCATGAAAATTTTTATTTTGATAGGATATTATACAAGATATCGACTATTCTGCATGATTCCCCCGAAAGTATGGCAAGAGCGTAACTTAAAGTAAAAAATGTTTTGAACCTTTGCTTCATGTGCAATAAGGCAAGAACAGAATTATTAGCAAACTTACTACAAAGTGCTTATTGTATTAAATTATATTGTTTAGTCTTATAGTTATCCATTTGTAAACAAAGGAGCACTTTTTACTTCATATTAACTTATAGTATTATTAGTTTGATTTTGAATATCACATTTCATGATAGTGTTAAAAAACAGAAAGAACTACATGATATTTACCTATCATGATTTAATATTTTTAAAAATACTTTTAACACTAGATTGTCGGATATTGGGTAAATACATAAATACCTACTTTGCCTGAAATGAGTCAACTTGACTCAAACATAAAAATTGAAGATTTTTTTTTTAAATAAATTTTGATTTTAAAGAAGCTTTTTTCGAAATAATTTTTTCATGTATATTCCGTTTTTAAAATACATTTTCCACAGATTTTTATATTACATGTGGCACAGACAGCCTGGGTGTACTCCCGAAAACGGGATGCCTCCGAATTGTTTGAAACTTGGTATTCTTATGCATCTTGATGCGCTGATTACGAAAATGATAGTGAAAATTGGCGGAAATTTGATTTTTATGGTGAAAACCATGAAAAACCCATTAAAATTATAGTTTTTCGTGTCTATCTCTGGAAATGTTGAGAATTTTTGAAAAAGTTTCAAACAAAAGTTGTAGATCGTTTCGAAGTACATATTTTATGTACTATGAATTTTTGTCATATGAGTGATAGTTTTTGAGAAAATCGCGTAGCGCCTGGCGACCGCGGTCAGTTGTAAAGTGAATGGTGGGGTGGATGACATACATTGCGCATGTGTTTTTCGTTTTCTTTTGTTTTCTTTTTTGTAGAGATGGAGCAAAGATATAATATTTTTAGTTTGAGTAGGATTTTTGAAAATCGGGAGAGAACGCTCCAGTGGTTGCGAGATATTGAACTTATTCCGAAGGAACGATATTGTTCTAAGCATAGAAATTCTCATGGGTCCCTCATGGTTCTCACCATGAAAATCAAATTTCCGCCAATTTTCACTATCATTTTCGTAATCAGCGCATCAAAATACATAAGAATACCAAGTTTCAAAAAATTCGGAGGCATCCCGTTTTCGGAAGTTTATCCGACAGCCTCACTTCTATTTCGTTTGCATACTTTAAGTTCACAATTCGACTGGTTTTCACTATTCTATATATTAAATGGAGGCGTGAAGGTATTTTCGATTACATTATTAGTATTTACTGTTAGTAAATTGACAAGTTTAAACATGGAAACTCTCGTATCAGATTGTTTACAAAACATTTCTTTGCACAATATATAAATTACATTTGTATAAAACGACCAACTGTAAAAATATTTAATGAGTTAATATGACTCTCATCCGGCAAAATAGGTATAGCACATATAGATTTTTCGAACTAAGAGGAGGAAGGGGAAGGAATTAGTATTTTTATACATTTCCTAATTTTATTAAAGACTAATACGTGTTTGTAACAAAATTATTTTGGTTTTTCCAAATATATAGCAATAAATCATAAATGAGTCAAATTGACACGCTCCGACAATCTCGTGTTAAAAATATTGAGCATTATTAATTTGTATATCAATGCGACCATTGTCAAAGTTCAAATCTTCGAATAACGATCTCGCTGCGTGCAGCTACTAATAATCTTCGAACAACGTTATTAGCATTGTCAGTTTTACGGTTCATTGTCGTCATTACACCATTAACGGCAGCAGTCAAGACGGTATTTCATTATCATTCAATCAATCATCCTCGTTAAATCATTCATCGCAACTTGACATCGTGACCATTTTCTTATAAATAGATTTATTCTAAAAGTAGAACTTAAACGGAAGATTGTTGAGTAAAAAATGTATATGTAGTTGAAATTATTGGGTTATTCGGACAGTTCGTAGCGTTTCGAAAAATGGCAAAATTAAAGCTTTTTATGACTGTCATTTGTTATCAATGTTATTTTGTAATAGCATAACATTAAAAATCATAGTTTCAGACATTATTCAGAACAAAAGGCAATAAAATTTATTAGTATTATGTGTACATAACAATGGCAGGAATATGGAAAACAGAAAAGTAGATTTCCGGCATTTAATGCTTTATTATTATAATAAAGGTAAAAACGCTGTTGAAACTAAAAGAAAAATATGTGCGGTTTACGGAGATGATGCTGTTGGTGATGGCACTGTCAGAAAATAGTTTTCCCAGTTCAAAAGTGGTAATTTTTGTTTGGAAGATGCAAAGCGCTCTGGTCGACCATCCGTTATTGATGAAGACGAAATAAAGTTGGTAATAAAAAATAACTCACGGCAAACAACTAGGGTCATTGCTGAGATATTGAAAATATCAAACAGTACCACATATGAACATCTTAAGCAACTTGGGTTCAACATTTGTTATGACGTATGGATGCCGCATAATTTAACGGAGAATAATTTAAAGGGTCGCATCTGTGTATGTGACTCTCTGTTAAAACGCAACAAAACCTGTCAACTTTTAAGACAAGTGATTACAGGAGATGAAAAATGTATTTCATACAATAATGTTGTAATAAAAGATCTTAGAGAACAGCAAAATTATTCGCATTAGTAACACCAAAAGATGCATTGCATTCGAAGAAGGTATTGCTCAGTGTATGGTGGGACTGGAAGGGTATTGTTTATTACGAACTTTTAAACAATAAAGAAACTCTTAATTCTGATTAATATTGCGTCCAAGTGGACCAATTAAAGGAAGAAATTTAAAAAAACGGCGTGAGTTGACCAAAAGGAAGAATGTCGTTTTCCACCAAGAAATCGCTAGACCGCATGTGTCAATGAAAACCCGATAAAAATTATTGGATTTCGGTTGGGAAATTTTACCCCACTCAACCTACTCGCCAGACCTAGCACCATCTGATTATTATTTATTTAGGTCTATGCAAAATTTTTTCGATGACCAAAAATTTAGTAGTTTGGAGGCTTGCAAACATCATTTAAAGCGGTTCTTTACTAAGAGAAATGAAAAGTTTTTTGGGAAGGGGATTATGAAGCTACCTGAGAGATGGCAAAAAGTAATCGATAGAAATGGTGCATATATTAATGAATAAAGTATTTATTTTCCCAAAGTTTACCAACTTTGAATATCACCCAAGTAACGCTACGAACTTTCCGAACGACCCAATAATTACAGCGTGGTTCGTACGTTATTACATCAACATTAATTTCAATGTGTATGCGAATCAGTTCCAAAAATACAAAAAATCAGAGAGAGAACCATATATCTTGACAACATCAAAACTTCAATTTATAGGGTATTTTGAAAGTAATTGTCGCGACTTTCAAGGGTTGTTCTACATCCTTGGATCTATGTAGATTTGCGAAAAAGACCACCGCAGAATTCGCGTACGTATTCTTTCCATCATCAAATCCAAATTACACAACTACGTGTTCTATTTCTCATGGTTCATCATGTATACTAAATTTGCATTTTTACGCTATTAATGTGTTACTAAACAAATTGCAGGACCAACACGCAAAGCAACAATCATATCGAGCTTAATGGTCATCTTCACGTACTTGGCAAGTAATGTTCCATGGAATCATCGTTACTTATAATTCAGGCTAATTTCATGGCTGCTGTTAGCAGCATTACAATGTCTTCGTATATACCGTGGAAAATATGTATTTTTTTATTAAATGGAACAGCTTCATGGAATGGGTGATTGAGGTTAAATATTATTACGAAGAAGCGGAATATTCAAACTAAACATACATCCTTTTTCATGGTACACTTCTCTAGGTTTCTTTAATCCAAACTAATTTTCTACTTATCTTTATTTTATTCGACTATAATTAACCCATTCCCCGCCAAATTTTTCTTGTTTTGATTGTTTCTGGAAGAAGTATGGTCACAGTGACAAAATAAAAACAATTCACGAAAATTACTGCTTAAAACAGACTGTTTTAAACACATTTAATCCCCAAAGCACATCAAATATCTAACCTGAATGCTAAAAGACTTAGAAAAGGAATAAATCCTCAAATGAAGACCGCGGAAGGTAATGGATTAATCAAACCACTTAACATTTCCGTTTCCATCTTTTCTTCTATATAACTCAAGAACTAACCAAGAAAGGGTCTTAGCTTACAGATAACCTTATCGAATATTTCATTTTAATTAGATATTCCAAAATCAACTATCCCTCAACTAAATATCCAATGATTCAGTCAAGTGACGTATCGTAGCGAGGACGGTGGGGTGGCCCTTTTTGGAACAGCCAAATTTCACAATAAATAACATAACATCTTGTAATCTGAACTAAAAATTTGAATAATTTTTTTCATATTTTTATTGCACCTACAACACGGACCGATTAAAATGAGTATGGATTGAATAAGTGGACGGTAAATTTTGCCTATGCCCCGAGCAACTGAAATGCTACGCCACTGTTTTGATCATAATTTAGATTCCAACGATTAACAAGAAAACTATACAAAACATCTGAAACCTAAGCACCCAAATATTCACAGCCTTTAACTTGAATGATAACTCCAATTAATAGGCTACCAGCTTAGAAGTCTGATATTCGAGAAGAACCATTATACAGTACACCAACCACTTAAATCTAATATTTCTGCCTTGATTCTCATCAATTCTTATCCCCACAGTTCCTCCGTATCTATTAGCAATTCAATTGATGAAATAACACCTATTTCGAGAACTCACGTTCGATCCCGATAGAAACCTTCGCTACTTCGTGACTGGCAGTGAACCTCGCCATCGTGGATTGGAGAGATGGCCTCGATGCCTTTTTTCGTCGTGTACCGTTACAGTAGAATAACTTAGGTTCTGCGATCATGGTACTGCCACTAATTTCTCTTTGTCCACATCGTTCACCTGTTCGATGGGACGTTTCGACTGGCATGCGTGTTCCATTGGCGGTTTGGCTTTAACAAGAAAAAGGGGCGCCAGTTCGACCAAGTTGTACCTTAGGAAGAAGTTATAGTTCGGCCTCAGTTCTTGTTACTCTCTCTGCGAGCTCGGTCGAGAGAGTATCGCTTTACGTTTCTCGGTAAGAGTATCATTCTTGCGCTAATCAAATACAATCGTAATTGAAAAAACCCAATCGACGACCGCAGGATCAACTGGCTTTGACTGGAGGAAGTAATTAACGCCGCCGGAAGTACAACATGAGAAACGAACTCACTTTGATGGCACTTGTATTGGCGTGCATCAGCGTAAGTTTAGAATAGGCGAAAGTTTCGTTGAAAATCAATGTGATTGGATTTTTTCTTCCGTTTTTTTTCTTAACATACTGCGTGATCAATGAAACTAATTTACTAAATGGTACAGTCAATGATGACCCTTTTTTTGAGTTCATTACTAATTTTCTTTTAGCAGAATTTCGTGTCGGTGTCAATGAGAGGTTTTGAATTTCTTAACATTAGGTTTATGGAAGGTATGAAATTTACAGGTCCTTGCTGTTTTAGATACACCTTTAAAGCTTATAGAGACGTGGAACAGTAGATATTTCAGATATATCTTATAAAATGGCAATTACTTAACTGATCATCTCCTTTGCTGCTTTATCCATCCATTTCTAAAGTCCTTATTTAATATGTTGCGGTGTAACAAATTTTACGTTCGTAAATCTAGTGTTAAGCAACACTGTTTTGTACGTAATATTGAAACACACGTGTAAACTAATGACGTAATATTTTTCCATAGGCAAAATAGCATCTACTTTAGGTCAGTGTTAACACTAAATGTACCGGTACTTTGCATATACCTAATTTTACCATAAGGGGTCAAATGACACCTCGTGATACGTAAGGTATGCAAACAATTTTTCTCAATTAAAAATAAACTAAGAGAAAAATGGAAAGCGATAAATTTAATAATCGGATAGTATATATAAGAAAGTCAGATGAGTGGAAAAAAATAACAATGAATGTACGATTTTAAAGTAAATTTTGAAAGGGGTAATCTGACCCTGTTTAGTACGTTTAGTGTTAAAACTGCAGATTCAAATTTTGTAATTTACATATTCGCTAAAGCTACAAACTTTTTTAATACTGCCTCTTTCTTGTAAGGACTTCTATTCTTAGGATCATCTTTATTTTACGAATATTAACAGTGTAACGTTAAAAAGACATCGATATTGCAATCAAACACGTGCATAATATAATTAATATAATGCAGAATAGCAATATTGCAGTTTCAGATTTCTTCTACAATCGTACTGTAAATCGTTTCAGATAGAATGTACATAATATAATGTAGGAAGTATAAGTCCAACCACATCATATATTAATTAAAACATTTTTCATGATTAAAAATCATAACGAAGATATTTTGAAACCTGACAGATTCAATGCGCTGAGAGCAAAGCAAAGAAAACCACGCATTTGTCCCTTCAAAGCAAGGAAACCAATGTGGTGAACTTCATGAGAATACTGATGATGAGGCTCGTTTTTGGGGTCGCATCGGCAATGGGGCTTGGCGAAAATCTTTCCGGTGTGCTTGGAGGAATATTTGTGCCACCTGGAGCGGATGACTATAGTGACTATGGGGACGATGGTTTTATTTCAGAATTATTTTAAGGGTTGATTCGTTCTTGGTGGGAATCAAATTTAAAGGAAAATTTGACTCTCTCATTTGTTTGCGATCTTTTCTAGCCTTTTAGAGAAGGAAGAATAGTTTTTTTTCACAACGGAGGAATGAGACAAACGAAATAGCATTGGCGAAGTCTGTGTTAATTACGCAACGGAAAAATTATAGAGTCGTTAGAAACTTTGTTATCTATATGTCGTTGTATCAAAATATTTGTAAATTTGTTTTTACGATTATATTAGTACAAAATAGAACATTTAACATTAGATTTTGTAAGACTTAAATTCATCTTACTGCAATACTTTGACATTCTGTAAAGTTTTCTTTATAATTGTATAGTGACAAAATATTGATGAATTCATTGAATGTCGATATGTATTTCTGAAGAGAAAAATTTACTTGACGTATTACAGTGACTTAATTTCAACGAATTCAACGTCTACCTTTTAAGAATACAGATGAACAATAGTTCATCCAACACGTGTCAACAAATTTAAGTACAGTTAAAGTTCATATTTACCGAGATCATTTCACTGCAATGACTTTTTTTAATTCGAGCTGATATCTTTCAAGGAAACAATAATTTGAATTCTGAAATTTTTAAAGAAATTAAAACCTGGAAGTTTGAACTCATGATAATCGCATTCAATTCATAAATTCAAATCATAACAAAGAATTCGAATTTCCATCTTTGATACTAAATCTACGATAGCCGCCAAATTTATAGAGAAGTAGCACAGTAGATATTTCACGCGCATTTTATATCACACTAATTACTTAACTAATTGTATTTTTTGCCGCTTGATCTATCTTTTTACAAAATTCAACAAAATACTTATTTAATATATTTAAATATACCAGATTTAACGGCTGTAAATTTAGTGTTAAAGAATTCTAGAGAACGTGGCTGATTCAAACTGTGCCTTCGAATTTAAATGTACTCTTTAAGACCAAAGTCTTATAAAGAGGTCTTTTCCAAAGTATCATCTCGTACCGTTATTTGTCATAATTTCGGCACAAATAGCGGACACGTAGTATCCACCACAGATGGTGATGCACCAGGTGAATAATTGCTTCCGCTTTCATTTCGCTTGACTTTAAGTGCAGAATGCAATCAGCAATTTTCTCTAATTTACAACGTTTGTGCGGGTGAAATTGACACGTGGTAAGAAACGATCTACGCCGTAGGAAAATACGATTTGCCCGTTTCCTGAAAACAGGAAACCGTGTTTTACAAAATAGCTAGATCGCATTTTTGCAAAATTGTGTTGCGATACTATGTTCTTTTATGTATTGATTTGTAAATAATACTCTTTTGTTGATTTAATTATTAGCTGAATATTTGTTAGAAGTAATACTCTCAACGTATAAGTAAACGAAACTTTGTTACGTCGAAAAGCATTCCGTATTATTATATTAGAAAGGGCAATAACAAAAATTACTTGCTTCTTGCACGTACCAAAGTTTCGAGTTGATAACACATCTATACATAAATTGTTATGTTTTATTAATTTATTTATTTATATTACTTTCAACGAGTAATAAAATATATTCGTAGAAAAATGATTTTACTGTCAATTATTGGTACTTCCCGTTTCGACACTTGTAATTGTCTGCTGCTACAATAGGGTATATTCTTAATCACAGCGACTTACTCTATGAGTATCTAAAATTTCAATACAATCGGTGGTACAAAGACCTTCTGTCCTCCTTATTGGTATAGACGTTATTTTCCGATACTTTTAACAAATAAGATATAAATTAATAAAAAAGAATGGAAAAAGTAAAATTCAGGGCAAAGAAAAATAAGTATGATGACCCAAATGTCAAATCTTCACAGTTTTAATGTGAAATGCATCGTTTGATCATGTACCGATAGTAACGGTTCGCTACGACGTGTGCTAATTACACACTGAACTAATACAGATCGAATACTTATCGTGCACTAGATATACAGCTTTCACTGAAATGTATTGTCCATAATAATTATAATTATTATTCGTAACAAATACGATGCATGGATTATAATAGAATTACATGTAGCCATGTTTTAAATGAAAAATGTTAATCATCAATGGGAAATCGGGGAGACAGTAGGGGAGATGAATAGCACAAAGTAATTTGTTATAAAAAAATCAGTTCCAAGTTATATTTCATTACTGTACATACGCCGTTATAGTTACAAAATTCCTATATTTTACATAAACATTTCTAAAAGTAAATGTACAAATTTAATAACATATTGTATAAATATATTAGCTATAAATGTTTAAAACTTACTGACAATTCCAATCAAACTCTGTATAAACACAATGTGTGATAGAAAAGTCTTGTGATATTAACACTAAAACTACCGACGTTATATCTACTAAAATTTAAATATACTCAATAACGACTTTATACAAAGAGGTGGAGTGATAAAGAAGATAATTAATTAACTAATTTTGGTTTTGTAAGATAGAAGCGGAATATTTACTCCATGGCTACTCTATTAATTTAGATAATTTTTAGAAAATATTTTGGAAGCGGTCTTTTGACCGCCTTGATAGGTTTAGTGTTAAGAAGCAATTATAATTTGCAATTGTCAGTTTTTAACAACACAAACCTTTAAGATGTATTTATTTTTCACTCATTCCTGCTTTCTTTGTATTTTGATATAAGATGAAAAATATCTGTCATTTTTAATAAAAAATTTCTTAACCCATTAAGGCCCAAAGTTGCGTTTTTTTCAGGGAATCGGATTAATTTAATTTATATTTTAACCTATGTCATAGTAAAAGAACATACCAAAGGCTTAATTTATGCACTATAAGATACCACGTAAGCCCAAAGTTGCGTTAACGCAACATTATATAACCCAAAAACTAGTTATAAATTTCTTTCTTCATTTCAAAGCTTGGTCCTTAATGGGTTAATTTGAGAAACATTTCATTAACTAAAAACTATATACAACAGGGAAGAAATTATGTAATATTTTGTAAATCAGTGTCATGTGTAATCACTGTTATCACTGGAAAAACTTTCATTGTCTGCTATTTCTTGAAGATTACCATAACAACCCAATTTTTTTCTAATCAAATCACCCCACAGGACATTAGTGTTACAAGCAGGACAAGTACCTTGTATTGGTAAAATCATACCTGTTTTGCAAAATAATTCTCCTAGACATATTAAATGAGCAATTAACATACAACTAGGTTTAATACAAGAAATCAATTCATTTTCCTCTAAAACTAAACCACATATAGAACAAAATAAAGGTAATTCTTCCGACTGTAATTCACCAAGGTTCTGCTTCTTCTTTACTTTGCACGATGTGACTTTACCATAACATATAGGCATATGCAATGGTGCTGAAATAATACTGCAATATTCTTTAAAAAATTCATTATCTAGCCACCGTATTGTCAAAGGTAAACGACACCAAGGTCCTACACTCAACATTCCTGACAGCACTACTAAAGAAAATTCAAATGTTTTTTGACTTTTTTTCTTTTTGGGTATGTGCTTGAGATGCTGACTGATATCAGGATGTTGCCATGCCCACTCAAACTAAAAGTATGTGTTATCATAAAGTATATTATTGTTTCATGTATATCTTTGCATTTAGAAAAAAATTATTATTCTAAATTAACAATTTACCCTAAGTGCAGATGTGCTGTTTGGAAAACCATGGACTATCAATACCATGATCCTGTAAAAAAATAGAGTATAAAAACAAAAAACTAAATTTTGTTAAAGTAAGCATTTTAATATTTGCAGAAAAAAAACAAAAAGGAGAAAGAACAGAAGATTAACACCAAACAAACAAAATGTAACATACAAATGGGGTACACATTGAGAACATTATAATGTAAAATAAATCTGTAAATTTGTTAATAACAAAAACTATCGTTAGGAAAGCTGTTTATTGATTAAATAATCATTAACATTGTGTATACATTTGATATATAATTGACAACTTACATATGAGTAAACTTACGTTATATATTATAAATATAATATATTATAATTTGACACCTCTAAATTTTTAAATAGTCATTGAAAAGGTACTATTTATTTATTCTTACCAAGGACCTTTGTTACTTGTTCTCCAAGCTCCTCCATGTTTTTCTCCAGCGTTATGTTGTTTAATTCTGCGTTTAGGATTTACCGTGTACCCTATATATACTCTTCCTTTATACTTTGGGTTCGTGCAATATAATAAATATACACCGAAAAAATGTTCTACTTCTTCCGTACGTTCCATTTTGAAATTCACAATACATTGCAACACGAAAATCACATTAAACGCGCCATGGTATCATATAAAAGTACATAATCTACTTTGATTTCAAATTACACGAAAACCAACGAAAACTTATTACGCTGTACGCAACTGTACGAATAAACGATGTAAATTAAAACTGATTTTATTCATAATGTTTATCTGAACTTTGATATCCATAATAAATAGTTTTTCTAATTTTAAGTCAGAAATTTGATAAAACAGGTAGCATAGTATCGTGGTTTATGTTGATTTTCATATCCTAGCCATCCTAACCTAATCAAACGCGTAGACTTCGTAGACTCTATGCGATAGAGCGGATAGAGCATTAACGTGACCTAACCTAACTTGAAATAAATTTTTCAGATGAAGTAAATCATAATTATCTATGGTGAATGAAATTGTGATTGGAATAGGTCAGTTAGTTATGTATCTAAAACTATGAATCTAATAGATGATGCCTATTATTTCTAAATTATAAAATGTCAAATTAAAAGAATGGTGTTATAACCAACAGTTATAGCGTACATGTTGATTGATGTTGATATAATAGTATTTAAACACAAAGTGAAAAATATATACAAGCATTTTTATTGAACATTAAAAATGTAATATCATTCATGCCCTAATGTATAACGATTTATTCATGGATAAGAAGATTAATGAATGATTTTCATTAATTATTTTATCCGCCCTACTATTGTACATACAAATAATAGTTAACGTCCGTTCAACTTTTGTATCGGTAAGCGAATTACAAAATGATTAAAATCATTATGTGAGTAGTTATATCTGAAAGCGGTACAAAAGTTTCCATACAGTAACATGTAACAGTTGAAACTTTTTTACCAAAATCATCATCATATTTCATTCTATTTACTTCGTTATTTTTAATTCGACAAGAAGATACCTATGCTTAGGTAGAACCAACTTAAACACACTTTTCTCAAAAATGGACTTTTATCACTTTCAAACAACAATGGTTTGTGTATCGATTACATCAGCAGTGGATAATTTATTCTCAAATTTACCGGGCTCTCGTAATCGGAATGTAAAATAAACATGCTTTAGATCTTTTAAACCTGTATCATTAGGTACCGTATAAGCGCTAATAAGATCACTTTCGCTAAAACACGCAAGCGCCATGATACTGTATCCTAACAGATCATTAGACACGACAGTGTTTCCTATTGTTGCAAGTCTTGTGATTTTATGTAGAAAGAAAAAATCACGAATGGAGATTATGAAAAAAAATAAATCAACAACGTTAGTTGGCAATTTCTCTAAGTGTTTAGTCGAACGCGCCGCGAGTTTAGTTGCAGCGCTGTCGAAATCAGGCTTTGATCTTGATTGGGTGCAAGCCAGTAGAGATCTCTACGCAAGGGTCCAATAAGAATGGCTGCTGTTTTGAGAAGAAGATTCAGAGCCGTGCAGATCACGGCGATCGAGAAAGTTAAATTGCCGTCACTTATTAATAACCGGTAGGCAATTACAATTGCATTGAGTTTCAAGGAGTGTTGCTCTTTTTATACGTTTGATATATTAACTACACGAACCATTCTAGATGGCCAGTTTTTCGGGCCGATAGTCACATCTTTTGGCTGTTGCAGATTGTTTGCAAGGTCATCGATCCGGCAGAACAGCAACGAAGGATGGATAAACAAGCATTTGATAAGGAAATTCGAACCGGCCAAAGAATCCCACTCACGGATGTTGTCGGACAAAGAAGTTATTTATGCCTTACACACGCACAATATCCGACCTGATTCCATTGACAAATACTTAGTCAATTAGTGAGTAAACGTGCGATCTTATTTTCATAATTTCCACTTCAGCGATCCTCAACTAAAATTGCAAGAACCCCGTGAAACTTTCAATGAAAATTGTTTAAATAAATTGTATGAAAAATATTGTTATCCACATTGTTTCTCAAATTATTTAATATTTGAAATAAAAAAATGTACAATATGGGCAGGATATATGTGGGTGAATATGTATTAATAACATACAATTGCAAAAAAGTACCATAAGTAATAATGAGTGGAATAAGTAGTAGTAAGATTTTGTGATGTTACAGTGAAGAAAATGTGAATGTCATAAATTCAAAGAAGTCAGACTTAAACTTAGAGCTGATCGGATCTTGGACAGTGCAAGTTGGGGATTTAGATCAAGCTTTACATCTTTGGCAATATACTGGTGGTTATGAAAGTATCGACCGTGCACAAATTGAATTGTCGAAAGATAAGGTACGATACATTTAGAAATGCCTATTTATGTATAATACATTAAGAACAACTAAATGCTTTAAACAAAATATAAATTAACATATTGATACTATATTTTAATTTTAGGCTTATCAACAATTAATCAAAGAGTCGGGCAATTATTTAAGATCACGCAAATTGCAATATTTATTATCATTTAGTTACTGGCCCCCAGTTATAAAACGCAAGGATTCAAATATTTATGAGATACGCAGTTATAGATTAAAGCCTGGTACAATGATAGAATGGGGTAATAATTGGGCAAAGGCTATTAATTTCAGGCGAAATAATGATGAAGCTTTTGCTGGATACTTTTCACAAGTGGGTAGACTATATAATGTCCATCACATTTGGTGTAAGTATCGTCACATAAACCATAAAAATTAATAATATGCATACAATTTGTTACCACACTGTAACATCACTTATGTGAATTGTAGATACTAAAAAAATGATACAGTTTGAGTGAATTGTACAATATTTAGAAGTACGTTAAATTAATTTTAATTGATTACATTATGTTTTAGGCTATAAAAGTCTGCAGGCTCGGAAAGAAACTCGAGAAAGTGCTTGGAGGAGTCCAGGATGGGATCAGTGTGTCTCATATACTGTACCATTGATACGAGAAATGCATTCTCGAATCTTGCAACCAACCAGCTTTTCCCCAACCAAGTAAAATAATTTTACAGACCCAAATACATTTGTATATTAATACTTATATCTTATGTGTAAACTATGTAAAGGCATTTGTTATTATGTACACTGCATGTGTGATTGTGTAAAGTAATTATGCAATATAAGAGGGATTATAGAATTTTGTTGTATTGCAGTTAACAAAATGTATTTTAATAAAATTCAAATTTCTTTGTTACCATTAATGCTGTATGATTTAACGCTGTTTTATTAGTGCAGGTTTAAAAGATATTTCTATCTTTCACGTTGAAGTTTATAACTTCTGATTAAGCGTTTACTATTAGTTGGAAATTTAACCTTTTGCGGTCGGCAGATTTTGCTGATGGGAGTACCAGCAGGTCGGAGCAAATTTAGCATTAAGCAGCTATTTTTCCATACGGGATTTAAAGTCAATATCTGGCTATTAAAACACAGCATTTACATATACATTCATGAAGCACATCTCTATGTCCCCAAAAAATTGCTGGCATCGTTAGCAGTGCCGTGTGCCAGGCGATTAAGAATGACATGTCAGAGGGGCATCGTCGACTTCTACGGCTCGTAAATGCCGCCACTGAGGCGGCTTCGACCACAAAGGGGTAATATATTTCCACAAAAATGTATTTGAAATACTCCTAAGTGTTATGGTAAATGTGATGAACCCGCGATTATGTATAATTGCCGGTTACTATATATTATTGCCACTAAAACCTAGACCAAACCCAGCTTTTTCTTTTTCTCAGGATGGGAAATGGATTTACGCACCCCTCGCGTACCTGGGGGTGGGTGGGAGTTGCCGGGAGTTAAGATCCCGGACATAGATGAAGTATAACCCAGACTTAACAAAGTCCTAAGATCCAGTCCAGTAAACTAAATAAGTCCTTGAGCTAACTCCTTTCCTATGGAACCACTACGGGTTGGTCGTCTCCAGGCTTAGGTAACCTCGGGTTCGCCAAACCCGTACCTGACCAGCGAGCTGAACAGGCCCCTGAGGTATATAAATCCTTTTCTATGGAACGTGGAACCACTATGAACTCGCCATCTCCTGACACAGGTTAATTAGATAAATATTCAAGAATTCATCACATTTACCAAATTTAGGTTTTCACCAAATGGTAATTACACAATCACCGGATTAATCACATTTAGCATAACAACTACAAAGGGTTGAAAGGAATTGCCAAAGTTTAATTGAAATTCAATATTTTTCGTCTTTATTATCTAATCTATATATTTTATTAACTAATCCGAACTTTTTACTTTACAGTTTCTCTTTTCCTTTTTATTAGTTCAATAAAAAAAAAAATCATTCATAGAACCTAGTATTATTACCAGGATTATTTGTATTTGAAACTATTTCTATTAGATTATTTTGATTACACCTTTTATAAAGATAATAATTAATATAAAAAAATTATAATCGTCGCCATCATGAAAAATATTTGGTTGAAATTGTGTTCTTCCTATTTGAGCATTTTGACCGTCGATTTTAGGGTACTTTTTAATATGTTTAATGCTCGATCTTCTTCAAAATAGTTGAACATTACTCGAAGGCACGCACCAATGCCATAAACTCGATTTTCTTTGACCTATTTGCACTGTTCAGCCTAAAAGTTAAACAGTGACAATAATAGTGAAATGAGGACAGTATTTTATGATCTACAATGCTTGTTTTATTAAAAGTTATTGCATAACGTACATATACGTAATGTACATCGTACGAAGTTTCATATTGTACAATCAAAATTTCATTACTTTACGCACTTAAACATATATTTATATATCCGCGATTCGTTTAGCACTGACTATACAATGTCGATGCGTTTTGCAAAATAAAAAAGGAAATAATAAAAAAGATGAAATAAAGTTTAAACCGTAACGAGTCTGTTTTCTAACTCATACATTATATAGAAGATCTATATACGCTCCGTTTGTATCGAAAATTGAAAGCATCTTCAGAACACAGAAATAAATATTATCAACGTAATCATTTCATGAATATTTACAGAATACAAGTATATGTACAAGATGCGGATGAATATTTCATTTCGTAAACAAAAAATAATAAAAAAAGTACAGAAAAAACAGAGACATTGCAACGAAATTATTTCCTTTAATATTGAAGAACTTTTCGTATTTAAAACATCTATCCTTCCAACAAGTTTCAGCTTGCGAAGACCGTTAAAAATTAAGATTGTTAGTTGATTTTTGAATTCGTTAGATCTTATATTTACGTAGAGAGTTTTGTATCAAACGAAGTACAAACAATATAATATCGATCTGAAAAGCTTAGCTATGTTAACGATAACATCGAGTTACCAGGAAATATATATATGTATACAATAGAGTAATTTGAATCGCAGTAGTTCCTCTGCGAATCGAAATCCCAATGGAAGTCGACATTCCCATAATATATCAAACGACATTGCAAATACATTATACACATACGTACATATCCATTACAGATGAGATAAAACAGATATTCCATTTAACGTAATACTATAGACGCTTACTTCTTAGACGAAGGTAAATACACGTTCCACCATTTTCCATCAATATTAACGATTTCGTACAAAATTTTCGCAGCTAAATTAGTAACTTCCGTGTGCAATTTTATTTGATATTTTCTTTATGTTCTCTCTTTTTTTTTTATAGAAACGTTAGCATTTTGTGCTCGACAAATATCATCTAAAATATGTCACGAATCACGGCTTGTATGTTCTGAAGTGTTTTTCTATCTTCTATCGTTCAACTAATGTTAATTCCTCGACAATACTTCGCATTTATTCGTATTATGCTGATTAAAATAAAAATTAGAAATTTATTTAGTTAAAACGAAAATCGGTATTGATAATATATATTCTGATACATCCATAGATCGATTGTTATGAGGATAAATGAGATTCCACAATTAACAATACAATTTGGAAATAACGAATTAAACATACATTCGATCTACGAACGACAGCGATTTGAAAGTTAAATTAAAGCATTTATGTTAACAGGAAGAAACAGTCAATTGTTTCAGTATCATGAAATCATACAGAAAAATACATCGTGCTTATGATTAATACTCTAGCTAATATATCACGTTTTCAATCTCAATTAATAATCGAATTAGCCATAACTTCGGAGATATTTAATAAATTTTGTATACTGAATTCTAATAGTACGAGAATTGTAATTCAAATTGATAATTTGTTATAAAGCGAATGAATATTTACAAAATATTCTAGCAACATTGGAAAGAAATCGTCTAAACTGCTGCTATTCAGAATATTCTGTTGGAAGTTACATAGATTACGATTAAAAGACATTTCTCTTCTTCATTTTTGTTACATACGTACAAATTGGCTGATAGAGAAGTCGTGCTACATTATGAAACATCTTTCAAATTCGGTAATTCCGATCCTATCGATTTTTTTCAACATTTATCATTAAACGTTTCTTCTACTTTTATAATTACTACTAATAACAAAAAGTTTTCTATGGAAATATATTGCTTAGATTATACGATACTTTGTTTCGTATTTATATTTTTCATTAATTGTTATATATCGCTATTCTTTTAATTCTACATCGCTAGAAGTATGACTATCTATTTTGAAATTTACTCCTCTTACCCTAAAATATACATATTTTGTAAAATCTATTTTTATTCGTTTAGTACTTTTACAATTGCACTCATAAATTTTTGAAATTATATTCTACTTGTTTTAGAATTTCCATTTTATAATACGTCATATCTGGCCGAGCAATTGCTAAAGTTATTAACTAATGTTAAAACAGTCCATATTTTATGAATTATAAATCAATTTTTATCGTTAAATAGTAGTTCATATTATAATTCTTACCAAAATAAAAGATTTTACACTTTCTTTCATATAATAACAATAAAATTGATTCTGAAACTTAATGTTCGATATTAAACAAATTTTCCTCTGAATTTTATTAAAATTCCGTAAAAATTTGCAAAATCAAACGAAATGTTCCTCTATCGCTCACAATTTCTAAAAAAAACAACACTTGTATTATTCAAGCAATGTTACACGCAATTAGAAATTTAAACAAGTCTCAACACAACATGCTATTACTATCAAGTTTGAGTGTTACCGTAAAATTTACTTAATCATTACATTAGTAAAATAACACGTGGAACATTTCAATGACTGTAACAGTCATATTTCATATTACCACGGACATTTGATTATTTGAAGACTTAAAATGTAGCACGTATTCATCTCTATTAGTCTCTTGTAGTGCTTATTATTAATTATAGTAATTCATTGACGATAATTCTGCTGATTTTAGGCTTTTTCCTAAGAAGACGATCTAAGGAAGAATTTTTAATTAGGGTACACATTAATGCCATTCTACAGGCTTTTATTATATCGCTATGTATCCTTTTTCCGGCACGTGTAACACATCTATCTATTTGTATTATACAGCTTCGACAGCTATGGTCATTTTCTTTATGGATCTACCCAAATTTTCTTTTTTGTGGGTCTTGAATTGTATAATGTGTGTACATGTTTACACATGTATCGTTACGAAAGAAAACACTTCAGCTGATTGTGACAATCTTCCTTGATAGACTTTCGAACGCACAATCATGGAAATACTTGTGTTGTTATTAGTTTCGCTCTTTTATTACTGCAATTGAACACATTTTTTTTTAAGATATTTCGTTCGATGTATGTTTATCCACAACGATATTAATTATTCTTTCTCCGTAAATTTGTATATACGTGCATATCATTGTATTTGATAGAAATTGGAATGTGCACTTGAATCTTACCATTCACATAATTAAAACGACTCGTATGATATAAGTGCTAACTAACGTTTCTATCTTTCGGGTTTTGAGAATTGCACTGAAGACTAAACTCGAAGAGTGGCAGCGAATGATGGTCTTCTCCTAATTTAAAGATTTCTACTATACGTAAATTATAGTTGTATAATTATTCGTTATGCCCCCATCGGGGATAATCTATGATGATAATTAACATTAACTTAGGTTTATTAACGCATAATCAATAAATTCATGTAAACGTAGTTTTATTGCATTAAAATATCGAGTAGATAACGATATGTTATACCCTAATTATCAGAAACATCTTTAGAAAGAAAGAAAAAAATAGAAATAGTCATTAACAAAAATTTTTTTTCAACGCCATCCATATCTTACCTTAAGGAAGATATCATTAATGTCATCGCAATTATTAATAAGAAGAGCAGTCACAATCATCTGAATTAAAATTTGATACTGTATAATGAACATGGAGATATGCAGGATACCGCAATTGTTTCCGGTCATATTTCGGTAATGTTCCGTACCAAAAATTAACGAAAAATTATGTAAAAATATAGATCTGTAAATGGTTTACCGTAAACTATAGTACAAATTATGAAAATTCGCATTTTTAATTGAAAACACGAAATCTCCCAGTTTGTCGGAGTCTTTGTTCGACGACATAACAAAACAATTTTCGCATATAAATTAGAAACGAAAAGAACATCTGTGTATTCTTCTTTTTAGCAGAGTCACAGTATTATGTTACAAATATCTGGAAATTGTTGCCCGTGCAAATTTTTACAATCGTCTATAATCAGTTTGCGCAATGAATATAGTTAGTACATGAAAATATCTTGAAATGATGTATTACTTACATCTATGATTGGATTTTTGCCTCTATTTACGGATTTCTAATCTTCCACAATTTGTTTAATAAAGTAACTTTAAACCCCTATACTTATATCAAGTTATTTTGCCATTAGTACTATTGGAACGCCTTACCGAAATAGGTCTGAAAATATGTGAAACATCCTGTATAAAACGGGAAAAAAGTACATGGAAATGTGTTAAACGAATAACAAACAAAATAGACGCAACGATGTAAGAGTACAACATTGGGATGTGTACTGGATGAAACTTTAGCAGTTGTTAGAATACGATATAATATAATTAAGCCATTGGATATGGCTTTTCTTTTGCCGATGGCAAACGTAGATGTACATTATATCGACACTTATGAAAATCAGCAACGTAAAAGAAAGTATGCACATATCAGAAGAAACATAAAGACTAGAAACATAGTATAAGATTTATTTTCATAAATAAAACTAATGAATTATATGACCTGTTCATTTCGAAAGTTGCATGAATCACTTTGCCTTTAAATCACAGTATTTAAGGCTTTGCGTCTTAACATGCTTCAAAGTATTGACATTTTTTTAAAAAATTTACTCATACTTCTTATTTCAGGACATTTATTTTTTTCGGTAGCAATCATTATCAAATGAAACTAATAAAAAAAAATTATCAAATGATTCATGTCACTTTCAAAATAAACTGTTCACACATCTTTGTAATTAAGCAAAACCAAGGTACATTGCTTGACAGAAATAATAATTGTTCCTGATATTTTTAGTATTCAATGTAAATCAAGTGAAATGTCCACCTTGTTAAATTATTTTATTTATGTAAGTTTGTCTTGAAATGAAAGTATTAATTAAAGTTACCGAGTTGCACACTGATAAATACACGGAAAACAATATTATTTACATTTCTTTATGTATTGACAATGGGAGACTCAAGGTCTCATGTTTCAAAGACATTTGTACATGAGAAAGAAAGATGCCTGAAGAAGAGTGTACTATGTGCACTTGTGAATGTCATGTATTTGGTTAACTATATAATTAAACAAAAATTTCATATAGCCAGTTTTCATGTAAAGCTTTAACTGAAATACCTAGAATTTGCAATTTTGATTTTTACATACACGAGTATGCACTGCACTTTGCGCTCACTTTAAAATGATGCCACAGTATTGCTCATTTAGAAGATATTTTGCAATTTCTTAATACAATGATAGTTAAAAAACACAAGGAAATTAATATTTAAATGTAATAATGTACAGTGTTTACAAGAGAATCTGTCTAGGCCCTGGGGATCTTGTAATAGTTTCAAACCAAAATCACGAACAGAGAAACTTCAACGTTGAGAGGAGTTTGAAGTGGACACTGTAATATTTTTGGTAATTCAACAATAATTTTATTATCAATTTAATTTTTTGATATTGACATCGTTTCTTAATAACATAAAACAAAACGTATAAAATAGTAAAAAAGTATTCTCCGATTTTGGAAATCAATATCTCTTCGAAATAACGAATGTTCCTTATTATGAATTGTATATGGCTACAACGTAGAATAATTTTTCAATGAAGTTTATTTATTAGTTTGTCATTTTGTAAATCTAACGTTTGCATTAATAATGCAGTTAAATAAATAGATTGATTCACTCAGTGTTCTTCGTGTGATACTAAGTGTTATTGAAAATTTGAAATAAATATTCACAAATACAAGCGCACGTATCTACCGGTAAGAATGTATAATACTAGACTTTCTAGAAATTAATATCTTACCGGAAATATCGTCTCGCAAAGTTCTTATTTCAAATCTCCAATTAGCCAAAAATGAAATGTATAATAATTCGAGCATTATGGTTATTATACTGTTCTTTTTATTATAATTGCAGAATATTGATAAATAAATGTCTCTAAACATTTTTCGTAGACGCATATAAAATTTTTTTTTGTATACTATAATAGCTGGCTTTAATTCAAGCCCAAGAACTTTAAGATTCATTTCTCAGAATAATGGATAAGATTGGTACTTAGAGGGTGTTTTTTTCTTTTTCTTCTATTTGCTTCACAAAGTATTTGGATATGGTTAATAAATATTACAACGTTGCAAAAAGCATCTAAGTTCTTCTTCAATATGAAGCTCTCTTTCCAGATAGATCACGTTGACATATTTTGATAATTAAAAAATATGCTGTTACATTAATTTCAGTCCAATACACAATCCCAACCCTAACAAACCTCTTAGGTTTGGGTCGATGCATGTAACGAGTCAACCCCTGCTATGTGTGTGTAAGTCATTGAATTATACGTCGGTAGACTCGTTATGCACTCACTACAGGCAGACATACATACATATCCTATTAATATGATTAAAATTAAAGACTATTAGGGGGGAAGGATGTGGAGCTATTACTGTGAGCCAGACTTAACATTGAGCCAATAAGGCTTTCATCGTCTGGATAAGATTCTTTTGATGCCTCAGCTATCGCCAGAGCACTGCAATAATTTGAAAAAAAGAACATATAGGTATGCCTACAATACGATTAATATTTAATTTATAAGAAAATTTTCGTGTCTTAAATAAGACTAATTATTTCTATACCATTGCGATAGATTATGAAATTTTGTCTGTTGTAAGAAGCCTGTATTTTTAGATGGTAAATGAAATAGTCAATTGTGTATAAAGATGATTAATATGATTTAGTCATTTCCCAGTTTTATAATGCGTATCTTAAACTATTGATCGTAGTAAAAATGTATGTCAATTACATACCTGAATCCTATTCTTGCACTTTCCTCGTCAAATTGCTGTAGCTCACGTTCTTGCCTTTCGTGTAGCAAACGTATTCGTTCGCTACGCTCACGAAGGAATTCCTGGGTTTCAAGTTCCATTTTTTGTTCGAGTAAAGCTCGCCTGACGGACACCCGATCTTCTAACTCACGACGTTCTCGGTTTCTTTGCGCTTCGGCTTGCATTTTGTTTTTGGACTGGTATGCCATCAAAATTTCTAGTTCATAGTTTAATCTTTCCTGAGAAATACAAAACAAACATATAATAGTACCAGACCCTTTAACTCTATTCACTCATTAATTAAAACTTTTTGTCATTTCAATTATATTCCACTTCTAAAATCCTTTAAAAATAAAATTATTGGTTTTGAAACACGCACTTCAATTTGGGTGATATATCAATGAGTATACTTTTTTTTCAAATAATGCTAACTGATTTATATCAAACAGTATGTGGATGTTGTATGATAAAATTAAATATTTAATATCTAACCTTTAGATTATGACATTCAACTTCTTGGGATTCATCTAGACGTATACTTTGTTTTTGGAGCATTTCAGCAATACTTTGTTCATACTGATCACCCAATAACGCCAACTTCCGTCTTTGTTCCTCTTTTAACTTTTTAATAACGGCTTTCTGCTCTTCCTTAGCAGTCGTTTGTAATATTTGAGCTTTCAATGCTTTATATTGTCGTGTTTGTATTTTACATGTTTCCCTAAACTGTTTGCGAATCTGCATTTCCTTTTGCTAAAGATAAAAATTAATATAAATGCAATGCAATTACATAAAATAACATTTTAATTAACAAAATTATTATTCATTGTGTCACGTCTATGTGAACATATTATATTGCTTACTTTGAGACTCTTCGGTTGTTGTTTCAGCTCTAATGCGTGTTTCTTACGCAAATCACGTTCAGCTCTCTGCATATAATCTTGTTGATTACAAAGTTCAGTTGCATGCTGTCGAAGAACTTGCTCTTCTCGAAGTGCATGAACTGCTCTTTGTTGTTTATATTCTAATTCTTGTGTCTTCTCATGATGACGCAATAGCATAGCATGCGCTTGCTCTAATTGTTGCTGTCGTTTATTTAATTCCTGTAAATTAAAAAATGCTACTCAATGGATGTAATCTCATTTCACTTTCTGTTCTTTATCGAATCTCAATTTCAACAACTGTAATAAACTACAGAAACAATGATATTAAATTAATACTAACTTCGCGAAGTAATTCTTGCTCCAAGCTATGGAAGATGAGCAACTTTTTTCTCCGGAATTTACGAATTTCTAGATCAAGATATTCCCGTTGTCCTCGTGCAAGGCGTTGTTCTTCCTGTGCTTCCATTTGCCGCAAATTATCTTTCTGACTTTGTAATGTCGCATCTCGTTGCCGTTTTGGCGTTACTTCATCTTGTGACAATTCTTTTTTCCATCTCTCCTTGTAAGCCTTTTAAACAGAAATAAAGCTGTTAGATAGAGATTTACATAAAAATAAAAGTAAATGCTTTAGATTTATTCGAAAGTAAAAAATCATTATAAATGTTTTTCTTACTTTGTACTCTCTCTTTTGCTGTGCTTCCAGAGCTTTGCGGTCTGCCTCTTGTCTATTCGTTATTTCTTTATGGAGCTTCTTCTCTGCATTTTGATTCTGTTTAAGTTTCCGTTCCAATTCTTGCAAATGCCTCAATTGAAGTTTTTCCAATTCTTTACTAAATTGCTGTAATAGTGTCTCATACTCCTTATCTAATAATTGCTTATGGGATTCCATTTCCATTTTACAACGTTCTTCTAATTTTACCTATTTAAAAGTTTTCAGATCACATAAGTTTATGGCCGTAAAGTAAAATGTCGAGTGTATAATTTAAAGTTAATCTAATAAACATAAATTAACATCGAATGAATAAAATAATACTTACCAAAGCACCTTGATGCTCCCTTCTCATTCTTTTGTATCCACTCATTTGCTCATGCATTTCTTCTTGCATGTGTTCTTTGTGTTGTTTAGTTACAATTGATGTTGTCCTAATTGTTGCAAAGTTATTGGCACCATGTTCAAGTAAATTGGCAGTAACACCGCCTGTTGATATTTTATGTCGATTCCGTACTGATCCCGTGGAATAATCATTTGCATCAGCGTTTGGCAGTGGCAGGCTATTGGTGGAGGAACTTTGTGAGCTTGCAGAAACGCCCATTGAATGAATAGAATGCTCTGACGTAATTGAATTGCTCTTACTACTGTCACCACCTGTTTGTTCATCAGGGGTATCTGTAACATGCATACATAAATACTGATATAAATTTATATCAACAAAAATACACAGATTTCACTTAAAATTTAAAGTATTTCATTTTGAAATACTTAGCTATTTAAGAGCCATAAATGACTTCGAACGTACCATCAGCATCACCAACTGTACTTTCAGTTTCACAAGCATCAATCATCAAAATCTTTTTCATTTTACGGTAATTCAAATTATCCAATTCCCTGACCGCACCTTTTGTTCTCTGGATTAAATCTATCAAAACTTGAGGAGAGCGTGTTCTGGTCACAAATTGGTGCTGTAAAATTTAAAGCCTATAAGAAAACAACTAACTAAACTACAGTATATTTTTTTTATATGTAGTTTAAATAAGGCTGTGTTATAACACTAATACATTATTATTATAGGTAAAATAGAAATTTGCACAAAAAACTCACTGATAACAGTTTACCAGAGGCTGGCCTTTCAGTTGGACTTTTGGTAAGACACACTTCAACAAAGTGACGAAAAACGTCTGTCCAATCTGGAGAGTTTAAAGTTGGTGTGTCATTCTGAGCAATATGGTACAATGCGCTCATAGCATTCATATTAAAATAAGGTGGTTTGCGTTCCGCTGAAATATAAATGATAAGAATCTGTTACATGTTAATACAAGAGTTGATATTTTATGTTTCTAGTGAAATATTACTTTTGAATGGAAACATTAAGATTTTTTTAACGGTTATCATAAATTTGTAACATGTTTTAGTGACATATTATGTACCTAGTTCAATACATGTTATTCCCAGTGACCATACATCTACTTTTCCATCATATTGTCCTTCATCCATTGCTAATATCACTTCTGGTGCCATCCAGTAAGGTGTTCCTACGAAACTATTAGCTGGGCATTTTATGCTGGCAGATCCAAAATCTGCCAATTTCACTGTTCCATTTTCAGTAAGTAAAATATTCCCTGCCTTTACATCCCGATGAATCCTTCCAAGGGAATGAAGATAATGTAAACCACGTAGGACACCTTCGCAAATTGCAGCAATTTCATCTTCTTTTAATGGTCTTTTATGTACTTCAATAATATCTGATGCAGAACCAAGGCAATATTCCATTACCAACTACAAGCAATAAACAATATTACTTGTTAATAATTGGATTAAAGTGATTGATAGTTAATATGAAAATATTTAAATATTCAAAAGAGTTGAGGAAATAATGCAACTAAATTGTTTATAGTTTTATTAACTAATCAGCTAAAAGACTTTGCTACAGGGACATAACATTTATACCATGGAAATCTCTTGGTCATTAAGGACTAATATATTAGATAGAAAAAAATTGCTTTATGGTAATTAATCAGAAGATTAAAATAAGGACAGGTATACAATACAGAGGAATATAATTGTATTATATGTAATTTGAAATTTAAAGAAAAATTAAAATATACCCAGGCAGTGTGGTCCCTGAGATAACAACCCTTATACTCTATGGTATTAGGGTGGTTAAGCTGCCTAAGAAATCGAATTTCTTTCAAAATGTCCTGCCATTTCTCAACGGTCTGCTTTCCCAAATAAGACATTTTCTTGATGGCAACAATTTCTTTGGTAACCAGACATCGTGCGTAATAAACAGCCCCAAAACTGCCATGCCCGATTTCGCGCAGGTCTTCAAATATTTTCTCCGGATCATTTTTCTCAAATAATTCTGCGATCTCTGGGTCCTTTAGGCTACCAGGCCTTGGAACAGTTGGCATAGTAAATACCTTCGTAAACTAAACTCCTTCTCTTATTGTCTTTCGATCTCCTCAGCCTAAATCTTATAATCTTTCTTAATCCTCTGTCAGTCCATTCCCAGATCGAACATTCTATCTGTGAAAAGGACATAAGTTAAAAATTTATTTAGTTTGAAATTCTTCATCATTGATTAAACCTTTCCATATTAATTGTAATTTAAATATAAAATCCAGTTACAGTACTAATGTAAATTTAATAATCACAATTAAAATAAAAAAATAGTGTGTTTATAATTAACAATTAAAACAGATATGTATATAACAATTAAAGCATATAAATACAGCTAGACAGGAAATTCAACAACAAATGACGGATTTTAATAATCAACAAAAATCCATGACCACTGAACAATACCAAATTAAATTACAAACAAACAAAATGCAGTCTAACTGGTATACCTACTTTTCTTATTTATTCTAATTCAATTTTAATGACAGACTGGCAATGAAGATTATTTCTTGTGTATGCTTAAGAATTCGCGATATTCAGTCAAAACAGGAAGACGATATATATTCATTGAAGAACAAATTGTAGTAAAAGATTCCCTTGTCACTGGTAATTCTCCCGTTGTGTCATTAATACAAACTTGACACTTATCACGAGGTCCTCAATACAAATCGCACCATCCTATGCACAGAAGCTTGGCAGACTTTAATAAATATCGTGTTTTTTTAAAGGGAATATCCGTTGAGAGTATTAGGACATACCTTATCAGACGCATGTGATATTATCAAACGACAAGTATTTTCGCGGTAGGGAGCAGCGATAATTGCAGAGAATCGGGGTTGGTAAGCAAAGAAAGCGGTCGAGTGAAATTCGCAGGAGGTAGAAATTCGGGCGTAAGGAGGGTTGGGTCTCTGACTCGGGGCAATCGCGTCAGATTGGTCCCGCAAATACGGTAGAAGGACATTATCGTCGTAGACGAAAACGCTTGCCGTGTTTGGATTGGATGTACGACATCACGATTGAATCCCGGCGTATCAACTGAAATTTATCGAAAGGTCCGGCAACAAGGAAAAAATGATATTCACCTCCAAAATGGCGAGGGAGCAGGCACGGAAGCATGCGCGCAGCTCCGAGCACTCTCTTCAGGCGGAGCACCTCTTTTTCCTGAACTTGGCCGATCCCTCGAGCATATTAAGATCCAAGGATCCAAATTTTTCGTCGTGCAAATGCACCGCACCCCGGAAAAGTACACGCCTCGTACGTGTCACGCACGTACGCACACACGCGCGAGACGCGACAATCCGCGGCAACGCAACAATACGGCACCCACTGTCCGCCGGACACACGAGAATTCGCAAACTTTTTGACGCCTTTTCGCCTAGCCTGGGTGTACTTGGGTGTACTCTACGGCAGGCGAGTTCTCCGTCGATGATGAGTGGCGCTCTGCGCCGGTCAACTTTTAAACTAGTAAAAATTATCGGTAACGAAAAGTGACTTCCTTACCAGTCTTTCTTTCCCATTCGAACATGAAGATACAATTTCGATGAAAGAGGAAAAGAAAAAAAATTGTGTACGATAACAAAAACGGGATATCAGTGGTTATTTTGACGGGAAGTTTTGTGGTTCAGGTATACACAATGAAATATGAATTTGAGAACTTTAATAATTCAGTTTGTATTGGTTTGTATGTTGCAATTATAAGTCACTATTTGATAATAAAATGCATTGGAAAGTATTACAGACAAGTAGGAAATAATCATATTCTTAGAAATAGAGTTATTATTTCTTTCTTATTGGTATTTGTTGTACATATTTGTACCAATGTCGAGATCTTTGAAAAGAGTTACTTTTACTAACATTGATGTAATGTCAATTATAGGACATTAAAGGTGAATATCGGTTTATATGAGATTGTTGTAATTCAGTTTAAGTTTTTCTATATTTTGTGAATTATTTTCATATATGTCAATTGTTTCATGGATGCAGTAGTTTTTTAAACGACTTCCAGGATAGTAGTTTTATAAAGATATCTTGAAGCTTTAAAATTAAATAAGATTTTAATTATTACTTTACATAGTGTAACAATAGTAGCGTGAATATAATATTAATTATTCATCATATATATACATGTACATTATATAGGTAAAATTTAGTACAACAATCATGGCACAGTGTATATATTAGGAGATTGTTTTATAAAATGATTATGTGGATAAAGAGGTATCTATTGATTTGATATACCTAAATCATATGAAGGAATGACTGTAAAAAACTAAATTCAGCATCCTTTTTTTTTAACAACAGTAAGTGCGTTCATATTTATACATATATATTTCCGAAACATAAATTTAACTTACGTATATCACAAAAGAGATACAAATTTTGGTAAATAAAATAGAATTTCATTATCTACGTATTTTCCAAATTTTCCATTAAAGATGTTAGAAATGTATTTCCGTTTATTAACTTTGTAGTTCCAACAACAAATTCAACGTTTACTGAAATTAAATCATCACGAGTTACTTTTTTAAGCATAAAAAAACAGTTGAAGATTCAAATTTCTTGAAAACAGAGTTACTTACAATCCTCTTGTTGAGAAAGGAACCTCAAAGCAGAAATTTCTGCAAACGTACATCCTCCAATGAAGAATACCATAACTAATTTTGGTGGTTCCGAATTGGAATCTTCACTAGTGATGGAGTTTCCTATAAATTGCATTATTTAACCTTTTCAGAACCAGGATTGATTAAAAAACGCGGTCGAAATGGGATACGAAAAGGTCGAAGCATCGCGGTAGCGCTCCTTTTATTTCATGTTGAAAAGAGTCGCTCATGTCGCTTGTCAGATTTTTATATATATATATATAATAATATTAATTTATAATAAGTAACAACGAAATACTAAATGTATTATTTGGATTACTTATATATAAAAAAAGGTAACGATGCAACATACATGTGTTTGAAAAGTTGAGCGCGTTTCGTCAGATTGTGAGTGCGCTATCAATTATCTGTATCGTTTAAAAGTGCTGGGCTTTTTTTCAACATGATATCTGAAGAGCGCGAAAGCGGAGCTTGCGACTCAGACAGTAAAATAAACATCAATAAAAATGTAGCTTCAAAAGAATAAATGGTATCCGTACTTCTTGCGGATGGCAGAACATTATATGGGACACTATTAATGGTAGGCCCTGGTAATAATCCCATTACATCATTCAAACCTAGCCATCCACTCGGTTGTACTAATTGTTCTGCTAATCGTACACTTAATGGTGCATATATAGAATGAACATAACTGATATCTTTTGGTGCAATTTCACTTTCATCTTCAACTGTAAGTCTCATTGCTTTCCGTAAGACGGCATACTGGCGAACTGATTGTTGTTGTTTCAATAATCCTGCTTTTTCCAAGTTTAATATGGTCGGCAAATGTTGGTATCCATAAGTATGTATAATCTCCCGTTTGTAATAATCTAATAATTTTGGTTTGAGTCCAGAATTCGTTAACGACTGTATGCAAAGTAGACGTAAAACTTTAAGTAATGGCTGCTGTTGTGCAATCATATCCTCTATATAAGAATTGGGTTTATCTGTATCAATACAGTTGAGCAGTTCTTGCTCAATTTGCAATGACTCCAAAAAGTTACTAGCATCTGTAACCTCCTTGATCATTTCCGCTATTGTTGTATCTAAAATGTATATAATAATAAATCCATTTCAATATGAAGCATTAATATTACTAGCTTTCAATTTAATAGAATCTGAACCTACGTCTTGCTAATGATTGTTTGGTTGCTAACATATGTGGTAAACGTGCTACAAATTGTTTAATCTCCTGTACACTTTTATCTCCATGTCTTTCATCAAATTGAGATGAGATAACTCTAGCCTTTCGGCTAAGAACAGGTCCAACACCATTGAAATTTTTATCCCTATAAGAAAAAATAGATGTAAAAAAATTTATCTGATAATTTTCTAGTCAATATAATTACCTTATTTCTGCAAATAATTCTTCTCCTGAATTAAGTATGATTTGTTGCTTTTCATTAAGAGACATTGCTGTTGGCGAATCTTCTGAATCATGAAACTTTTTCGCAGGTAGTTCTACAGTATCTAAAATACCATGGTTGAGTTAGTGCCTTCTTAAAAAAATATTTCATGATATACAGTATCACAAAAGAGATACTTTACTGCATTTTATTCCAAATATCTCGTCTATTAGACCTTCATATGTTAACTGTGTAACTAATGGTGAAAGTAGATCTACAGATCGATCCAATAACAGTAAATGCTCTATAGTAGTGGATTGTACAGATCCTGTTTTATTATCTTCTTCTTCTCGATTTAACCTCTCTAACAATTCCCATACTTTGCCTGCTGCAGGTCCCCTTCCTGTTACTTTTGAAATCTTTCCGAATAATCTTTGTAATCCTTGAATAGCATGTGCTGTTTGATACAAACAAGTTGGATCATTTTCCAAATGAAACTCCTTAAATGATCCGCTAAGTTCCATTGAAAGTAAATCATTATCAAAAGGAAAAAGATCACATTTAAATTCTTCTATTAATGTGAAACTTCCAAAAACACCACGATTTTGAAGTTTTTTCTGACAAAGAAGGCTTTTTCTTGGGACAAAAAATAAATGAAACTCTTTTCTCCGCCTTTTACCTTCCTCTCTGTAAAATAACATATAAAAAGCCATATAAGAAGCAATTGACAGAAAATATTCTAATCTTTGCTGAATGCATACCCATGAACATTTTCAGCAATTAAGTCCATAAGTTCTAATTGTGGTCTAGTAATAAATATTACATTGTGGATATTTGTTGGCATCGATAAACTTCCACCATATAGAGGATACATTTTAACAACGTCATATTCCTCAAGTAAATTATATTTAGCAACAAGACCAATTGGTCCTGCAAGAGATTGATCCCAGATAATTGCCTATTAAAAAATTATAAAATATTAATAACGAACGATTATAAATTGCATAAAAAATGTTTAAAAATTGCTGGTAATACAGAAAGTTTTTATATATTTCTCATGCGATATTAATTATTGATGACATATGACATAAATAATATTCTCGAAAACATGATTATACCTTTGTGCCATCACATTTTTCAAGTAAACAGAGTAACTGTTTTCTTGCTTGTTCTTGTATAATACCCACATTTAGACGTCCAGATGATAAATATGCCGATGTCATGTTTATAATCGTAAGATTTATATGCAAAGTGTAAATAATATATTCCCTTTTGTCACTTTGTATACTTTCAGCAGGTTATTTAGCTCTTCTCATGTCTACTTGACAGTTCGCGAATGGGTCCATTGTTTCCAACGAACCACACTGAACGTAAGTGCATTCTGCTTGGTTAACAGTGTTATCAAAACAGCTATGTTTACTAATTATTACCAATCGATCATGACTCTAACGTTAATGTAATAGATCTAAATATAGAAGCATGCCATTGTTATTAATTTTTTTTACAGAATACACGAATACGTTTCCCATTAATAATTTCCTGCTCAACCTCACAATTGAGTAGCGTTAGCAGACGTAGCAAACTGTTATGGCGGCAAGTCTTACATGGTTTTACATATGATCACCCCATCTAGTAAAGCTGATATTTAAAAAAAAAAGAAGCTTATAGAAATAAAGTGATAAAAAATACATATGTTATTTACTTGTTACAAATTTCGAAGTATTATATAGTGAAAACTTAATGTCGTGATGTAAGTTCTGTATAGTTAGAATGGTTAGAATCGGAGGAAGAAACCGTTAGAATGTTTGGATCCGTATCTTATATACCGCGAATAATTTTTCTGAAACTTCAATCAAAAG
The DNA here is from genome assembly GCA_910591515.1 of Cerceris rybyensis. Lineage (NCBI taxonomy): Eukaryota > Metazoa > Arthropoda > Insecta > Hymenoptera > Crabronidae > Cerceris > Cerceris rybyensis. Next base: position 13,122,774 of record OU342789.1, on the reverse strand, counting down.
CAATTTGTATGAAATGAGCAATATAATTAACGAAAATGGATTTGAAGTACTACATAAAGCATTTACATGTTTAATTAAGGAAATCCATTAGAAATAATAATCTTAGGTGTACTGTATTTGTTGCTGAACTTTCAATTTGTATACATATATGTAGAATTAATTGAATTTGTTTTTAAACGAACAATTATCTGAATTATCTTATAATATACCTACATATGAAACCAGCGAAACGTTTCATTTCTACGATACTTGTATTCAAGACCGATTTACGCGTAATTACGCGCCAAAAACGATATAACTCGATATAAGACGTGCAAGGATTCGTGATACTTTCATTATGGATAGAAGAAATTTTAAGTCAAGAGGTATTCTTCATAAGAACTTAATTGGGAGTCAAACTTCGTCGAAAAGTGCATCTTCCTCTATACTATCATACAATGATGTGCCGTTATCTAAAAGTAAAACTTTAAATGAAGGGAATTTAGTTCGTGAAAGCAGTTCATCAAGTGTTGAAGTATTAACACAAAAAAATTCATCATTTTCGAATAATGAAATATTAACGATTAATCGTGAGTCCACGATTGGAGAAACGTTAAGTCGCAAAAGTCAGTTATCGAGTGACAAAAAAACACCACGTAAACGCAAGTTGTCAAATGTTATTGTATCAGAAAATGAAGTTTCAAAAAAGAGGAAAGATGAGTCAGAGAAAATTAAAGAAGCATACGAACTTAACAGGCGTACAAAAACATCAATTGAACAATCAAATTTTACACAAAATAATCGTAATGTAGAAAGTATTACAAAATGTAAGTTCGTTCAATTTTTAGTTGAATCTGGTATCACATTAAGCACAGATGGTCCACATAAACTTGGTAACTACTATATTAACATACTAAATTATATATTTCATATATAAACTTATGATTTTACATAAGTTTAATTTTTTTTTTTTAATACAATTTATACATATAATCATATTTTTTAAAACATTCTAGATCAGGACCTTATAATGATTCAACAAAAAATGAAAACATTATTGCGTTCTGGGTGTTATCAGAAAGTGGAAATAATTAATTTGATGGAGAAATATCTTGAAAATGAAAAGAATCTTGAAAATGCATTGAATGACATGGAAATACCTATAAACAGTAATGTGTCAAATGTTTTACATAGTTCATCTCTTATAAAAGTATTATTGCAAGTTTCAGAATTGTATCCAGAAATATATAACAGTTTGGTGTGTAAACTCAACGAATCTCTACTACTGGTGTAAGAATTGTTTTTACAATTTTAAATTGTATTGTTAAAATTGTTATTATCTTTTTCTGCTCTTTCAGAGATTCCATTGAAGCAGCACCTTGGATTCGTTTATTCCTGCAACAATTTCGTTTCTTAGATGTTATCACTTGCACAGATGCCCTAACTTCTAATTTACAGCAACTTCTTGAGACATGTCCATCATGGTTTCAAAATGAAGTGATTTTCTTCTTACCAGATATTGTAACTGATAACCAGCATCAGTCTGTTGCTGAAATTCTAAATAGATTACTGGAGGAGAACTCTGAATTAACAAATCCAATCTTGGATTGCATGGGTCATTTAAATCTTGGTAAAGAATATTTGGATGAATATAAACATAAAGTATTAAATTTATTAAAGACAAGTCTACATATGAACGAAATATCTGCTATTGTTAGGTGTGTATCATTTATTTAGAAATAAAATATTTTTAATGAACTTATTAAAACAATGATTCGTTGCATAGATTTGTCCTTGAAGATTGTAAAAATTTAGAGATTTACAAGAAGACAGTGTCAATATTGCGTACTACTGATATTCAACCTCTTACTGGAGAAAAACATGAAGACTGTTACAAGTATCAGACAAATATAATTGATACTTTAAAGATAAACATGTTTTTCTCGAAAGATATAGTGAATACAACAGTAGCTGTAATAAGAGATATCATCAAGGATCCAAAACCATTGGACATCATATTGCTTCTTCTTGTATTCACCACTACAGAGGCAAAAAGGAAGAGCGTAGAAACTCTGTTTAAACAACATATACGATCTGGTTTCTATAGACAAAGTTTATTAGCTTTGTTATATAATGATTATAAACAGGTATGAATGATGTACACAGGTTGCTGTAACACAACGCATGACTTTTCATCCACTTGCAATCATCTTAAAAAAAAAGAAACCTTAGAACAAGACACCTCGATGTCTTGTATAATATAGTAAAAATATGTGTTCCTATTTTGAACACCCAACGTGATCTAATTTCGCCATAGAAAGAACCTTTTTGAAAATCTTCTTATTGGTGTCTATTGTACACACTATATCCTGCAACTTTTGTCCTAAACCTTTTTTTGCCAAATGGGTGAAGAATTGTGCGCCGCATTTAAGAAAACATCCTCAACGTATTAAACAAAGTTAAAAAACTTAGTTAACAAAATGTTTCTATATCTAATACTATCATATATTTATGTAAAAAATAATTTACTTTTAGATTGTTAAAGAGCTACAACCTGCAGTATTGCAATTATCAACAGATCTCTTAAAAACAGATGAACGCGTTTTTGTTGATTTTGCAATTGATTGGTTACGTTTACAATTTTTATGCCATAAAGAAACAGTGTTTGAACAACGTGAAATTTTAGAGAAAATAATATTTCTCATGGGCCATAATGAACAAACTGTAAAAAATGCTTTGAAGTTTCTTTGTAAAATGGCGATGAAAGAAGAAGAAAGAAAATGCATTGCATTTCATTGTAACCATCTTCGTATTTTGTTAGAGAAAATGGACAACTTAGGCTTAGAAGAAGTTGGGGCTTTAAACGATTTATTATACAATTTATGTACAAACTCAAGTTCTGCATCGGGAGCTTTACGAGATGACCTCTTCATATTATTACGAAAGCAGCTATCTAATTTCAAGCCATTGTAAGTTTAAAAATAATTGAAAAATAGCTCCGAAATGTGTACATAAAGTACGAAGTTGCTAATGCATATAGATCCATTTTATAACGTAAATTTTTTTTGTTGCAGAACAAAATGTAAAGGCGTTTTGGGAGCAGTAATGGCGATAAAACATTTAATGGGAAAAGCAGAGACTTCTGCCGAAGCATGCAACTTATTTAGTATGAGCTTTTTCACTAATTCATCATATAATATTTATTAATATAAAAATATTCTAAAATTAATAAAAGTTATTTTTGTGGAACATGATTCAAAAATATTTGTATACATTGAACCATCTTTTCTTTTTAGAGACAGTATTAACTAACGTGAAAAATTGTCCAAGATCACAAGCCTTGTTTTATGATCAACTAGCTCGTATTATTGCTGAAACAGATATTGTCAATCTTGACTTTCTTGAAAGTCTGATGAGTTATATACAAGAAGAATTTGTGAATACATATATGATAGAGAAAGAATGTTATAAGTAATACGATGTTTTTCAAAATTTGAACACAAATATATTTTATAGCAATGTGAAAATAACGAAAATTAAATGTACAATTTTCATTCACCAATTATGTTTCAGAGGATGTTTGGTGCCAAGATTTGGGTTAAATGATGGAGATAGTGAATCAGAAAATTGTGTTTTGAATTTTGAAAATGAAAAATGTGGTGCCATCATACCAATTTCATTTAAGCTTCTTAGAATATGCTGCTTGAAACTTAGTAAAAACGGTTCCTTAGATGCTATTGACTCTCTTTTAGGAACCGCAATATTAATGCCAGAAGATTTGGATATAGCAGAGCATTCAGTATTGGATTTAGTCATATGTTCTATTAATTGGTAAGTTACAAATTAAAGGATGAAACAGCCACAGCGGCTAGGTTCAGTACCTTTTCTTATCAACTTATAATGAACTATAATTTCTTACTTTATCAAAATGATTGTATTTCCCATTGCTAACATTTATATTGCTTATGTTGTGAATTGCTAAGTAACAGGAGTTGTATTGATGACAGGTTTCGAGAAGTTATTAGTGGTTTTGTAAAAGAAACAGATTCTTTGCTACGAAAACAAGTATTACAAAGACTTGATAATTTGATTTATTTACAAAGTCAATTTAACACATTACTATCTTTATGCGACTTGAAGTATCAGCCGCATCCATGTTATTTCCACAATTTCCCGGTACCACCTTTTGTAAGAATTGACAAAAAAGTTGGGAAAAAAGGAAAATCTGGAAAAGTAGGAAAGAAAGTAAAGAAAGTATCCGCCGACCAATCGATAAATTTTAATGAAACGGAATCTTGGGAATTATGTTCCAGAATATGTTCCAAAAATCCAATGTATTTTAGGAAACTAGAAGCATCGGTATGATTATATTCACTTTTCTACATTAATCGTTTAATTACATATAGTTAATGTTCAAAATTATTGGTATGCTTTAAATCCATTAATTTAATTTGTTAATATTAATAATCTTCTTCTAAACATTTGCAATTTGATGTATACATATTTATGCAAATATTTTCAACGTACTAAAACTATAATGATAAACTTTTTATGATCAATAATTCGAAAACTGTAAATAGTTAATTAATTTTATGAATGTCCGACATAATGTAGAATATGTAAGAAAGTACTCAGTAAAATTTATCATTAAGTCATGGTTTAAAAAAGTATTAAATATGTTTCAACGTGCATACATTTAGGATTAAACTATTATTAAATTACCATTGGTGACAAATTTTTCGTTAGCCGGTACTGATCTCTTATCTATGTGTTTATAAAGAATTATAATTACAGGTAGCACATCTTCTTGAAGTGAGTTTGGACTTTCACAAGTCACAGTCAACAACACTTACCATATCTCACCAGCAAGTGTGTTTCCTTATTAAAGAAATACTAGGACAGTTTGAGCACGAATCTAATGAAATGCTTATCACAGAATTAATTCATATTTTACCAAAAATCTGTTCAAAATTGCAAGATGTTGCAGATATTTTAAGGGAAGAGAGTAAAAGTCAATATAGAGAAGCTATGAGACTGTTATTGTGTCTCCTAACGAAAATATTCTCTTGGAAAGGATTTGAAAGTGTTACATACAATTCGTTACTACGTGGTATATTATTATAAAAATACATGAATCATACAGGAATTTATAATATGCTTTAAGATTTATTTCTTTCGCAGAAGGATTAAGAACTTTAGCAGCCCAAACAAACGAATCAAATGCAGAATTACGGTCTTGTATGATGCTTGTTGCTGAGTCGTACAAGTATTTTGAGTCTTTATCTGATATCGCTACTCAAATATCATTGGCTACTGCATTAATTAATACTTGTCAGTCAATAATGAAACACTCAGAATCATACACTGAACAACACAAGGAGAAACACGGTGAAACAAATTAAATTTTGCTTGTTAGAAAATTAACTAGGCTTATGCAACGACGTAAATATTTTTTACAATAATTTTTTAAATATATTTTATTTAAAACAAAATAGCAAAAATAGCATTTGGGTTCCTGTGCCTTCAGTGGCCAGAAGATAAAAATTTTACACCTCAATATAAAACAGCTGTGATTGGATTATTAAATAGTTGGATTGATAATGAGCCAATACCGTTAGAGTCAGTGACCACCGTTTTAGAGTGGTTGCCAGACGAAGCTTCAAAATTGGAAAACTCTCAAGACTGTTTGATGACAATGCCATCAATACGAAAAAACAATTTTCATTCTTTGTACAAGAAGTTACTTGAAGGTTTGATTAAAGGTATTAAAATATCATTACCGTTAGCAAAAACGTGAGTTATTTTTTGTTTAACTTGTTTTATGACTGACCTCTAGACTTAATTAAAAAAGAAATTTGCGACCAAAGTCAAACGTTCTCGAAAACTTTTGTTTCAGTGATCCTGAAAGAATAGAAATTTGGCAACAAATTGCATCAAATGTCCAGAAGCTTGTTCAGATATCGAAAACTCTCAGAATAAAAGGCAATATACTAATATTTTTGAAATATATGCCGATATTATTAAAATTATTGTTAAGCCATGGAATGCCAATTCTTGAACATAATTTAAAGTATCAACCAGAAGACGTAACCAGAATAGTGAAAATGATTCAGGGTATGATTTTACTAGTTTATTAATTATTAAACAAGCTACTATCAGTGATGCAATGAAATTTACAAATCATCTCTATCCTATAGAGGATATATGAGCCGTTTATTTTGAAAGTGGCCTAACTCCATTTATACTTAAATTGAGATATTTAAGGGTTTTTGTTTCAATACAATTAAAAATATACGTACAGGATACTAATGAGTCATACTACTTAAGTGTATCTAAGGGTGTTAAATTTATAGTTCCTATTACAATGGCAGTTATTAAGTGAATAATATGAGTTTTCTTATCAAGAATGGAGTTTGGCCACTTTCAAAATTAATAACCAGATTAATTATAAAATTTGAAAGTGCCCAAGTCCATTCAATATAATTTAAGATGCTTCAAGTTGAAAAAAAAAAACAATACTCAATTTAATTTACATATCTTTAAAACACTTCGTAAACATAATTTATGCGATTCAAAACATTTTTTAACTACATAACGTACAAAATTACAAACATAAATTTATTACAAAACAATTTACTACTCATCTACATTTTGTGTGTGTGAAAGGGATTTGGAGAAATCATGATGTTCCGGTGGTATATATCGTAATAGGTCAATTATGTCCTTGAATTTTGCTGTTGTAATTTGTCAGACATTTTTATACACTAGTGTCAATACAATATTTTCGAACTTTCTTGGTCTACCCCGACGTGGTAGTAAATTCAGGACTTTAAAATTTTTATTCTCATTCATTGAAGTCTTATAGAAAATTTTATACTGTTTATTGCTGACAAAACGCATCGAACATATTTTTAACCAGTTTATTGATTCTCCATCAGAATTCGTTACCCTTTTAAAAATTGCGTTTTCTAATCATTTTGTTGAAAATCTTTGTTTTGGAAAATTTTTGCAGGTACAATATTTCCGGTTTGAGTACAATATCTTTTTCCTGAATTCCGTTTAATCTTTCGCACTTTTTGGATGTATGATTCATCAATCTTTTCTCCATTGTTATTCATATCTTCATCCCCTGAAGACGAATATTGTTCTATAATTCTGTTTCTTTTTCGATTTTTTTTTAAATCATTAGTTACTATTTCTTCTTCACTATCTGAACTAAATGGTATTGTTCTGTTCTTCCCCATGGGTGAAATAATTTCTAAAATTTAATATTAAATTTTAAGTTTTATATTAATTAAACGTACTGGTTATTCAACTAACGCAATTGTACAAAAACTGAGGTTAACTTGTTAAATACTGATTAATTCCTTCATCCCTGCTTTCGGACATTATCAATAGTAAATATCTTGATTTAAGTATAAACGGAGTTAGGCCACTTTCAAACTGCACGGTTCAATTATTGAACTAACTCTGAAAACTTATGTGTCTACAATTATCGTATTTGCTCGGAATATAAGCAACCTGAAATGCTATACTGATAAATAACATAAAGTTGTACATGTAACCATGGCAACCGGAAAAAAATTGACAAATGGAGTTAGGCCACTTTCAAAATAAACGGCTCATACATATATTATGTATCCTAGCAGTATTATCTACTATCTATAATAATACATTACGTTTCATGAATTCCAGGAGGAACACGATATTTACATACCATATGTTGCGATAGCGCGGAAAAGAAAGATATAACTTTAACAAAATACGTTCCTGCAGCTAAATCTGTCTTAGAGAGATTACTGTATAGTGTGAAGGGAATGCTAGTTCTTAATAACAGTCCAGCAGCATTTTGGATGGGCAACCTTGTTAATAAAAATTTGGATGGTCATGAAATACTTTCACAGGTAGGTTTATGAACATTTTTTATAGCGTCCAGAATGTGAGAAATGTATTTCCAGAGTGTGACATCGGAAGAAAGTAGTTTACCTAGCATCAATACGATGACAGATGACATAGGCGATGAATCATCATCAGATATACTGGATAGTGATTTAAATGATGCGAGTACTGAAGAAGATTAACGAACTAAAGTAACATCAAATTGCAGTATAGAAGGAATTCATATGAATCTACATGAATGCTGTAATTAGGTTAAGGCACAAAAATACAACTTCGGCATATTTTTTGTTATTAATATAATCTTAGATATTTTTTAAATTGGTTTCGTGAATATATTAACGTGTTATAACTATTATAAAAATAATTTTTAAGTAAGCACCGCTTATTTCTAACAATGGAGTCTCAACAATCCATTTTTTTTGCGTATAGACCATGTTATAGTAAGAACTTTCTTAATACAATATTAGCGCCACATGTAAAGTCGTTAGATTGTAATATATATAATAGTAAAATTCTTAAGTGGCCGCGTATTATTAAGGCAGAACCAAATCTAACTAATTGTAAATATGATTCAGTAATCTAAATCTTACTATTAAAATTAACGCCATTTATTGTGATTAATCTGAACATTATATAAATTCAGCGGGCTTATCATAAATTGTTGAGACTTCATTGTATTATTATCTCTGTTATCACCATCTTTTTTTCATATCATGTTCATGTTAAATAACTGTCGTTTCCACGTTGAATCCGGCATAAGTGTTTCCTCAACGAAAATCATTTCGTTGTTACCATTAACTAATATTACAGAATGTGTCCGTGTACCATATTCATCAGCAGTAACGAAAATAGAACTAAGATTTTTATACATTTTCGGAGACCGTCTTTGTAACTCTGGATCTGGCAGATACCTATGAATATTCAAGACAATGTCAATTTTATATTAGCGAATAATGAACACATAATTTACATAAAATCGATTAACATAATCGTTACATGTTTTGGATCTAATCATATGTTCATCTTTATTGCATACCTTTCTTCTAATTTTAGAAATTTTAGAAGATCTTCAATGAGATCATCTTGCTTTGATACTTTTGCATTTTCTATGATGCATTTAAATTTTTCTTTTCCTGCTTCCACTTTTTGGTATGGAATTTCTATACTACTGTTTCCAAAACCTAATATGTTATTTTCACATATACAAGGACCCTTTGACTTCATTGAACTGCTGAGAAAATGCACGTTTGCGTTTCTAAGGCAGAAAATATAATATATTTTTTACTTTAATGAGGCTAACATATAAAACTTAAAACTTTACTTTATATAAAATTTCTAACATACTTCAAGTCTATTAGAACCAAATTATAAGGATTGTATGGTTGACCATTTTGATTCTTTTTATGTAATTTATTTAAGTAAGACTCTTCAGAGTCATCTGAAGTAACATAATCAGTTATTAAAGTTCCACGGCCTTTTCTTGGAATATCAGTTGATACTGTCTCATTGGTTAAATTTAAAATAACACCAGCTTTACCCTTCTTTGACAGAGCTAGCCATGTACCACCTTCTTTACCAGGTTCCATGTCAATACCTAAGGAAGTGATATTAAAATATAATAAAACATAAAACTGTACATAATTTATTACTTTCACTTATACCACATTGTTATAACAAGTAAGAAATAAGAGGAACTCGTAACAAAAAACTGAACAGTTATATTTTTCCTTGATGACAGAATCTTTTAGCAAAATAAATGAATGTTATAATGACAATAAATGCCAAAGTACTAAACTTTATCTTAATCTTCTGTATCTTATGTCCTATCTATATTTTGTATTTAATGTTATCATGTAATACATTTTTACATTAGTATTTTCATATAAGACATATTAATATACAGTTTGCAACACACTAATATCTTTTTAACATACCCCCTATACATGTAGGATGATTTTTCCAAAAATGTGCTGGTAATGCAGGCCGTTGAATAAATTCATCACGATTTGCAGCCAAAATTAATCGATAAGAATTTATATTGGCATTAGGGTTACGATAAATGAATAAGATGCACATAATTGTAGTAATACTTGTATTTGCTAATGTGACATTACCACTAAATATCTTTCTATACTAATGAGCACAGCCACTTTCAATCACCTTTGTTGCATATCAGGTGATAAGACCACTATGTGTTTAACAATCGTAAAATGAGATAACAGTATGTTCTTTGATCATAAATATACATTTAAATTCCATGATAAAGCATATCAAGTCATTCATCAATGAGCACTGATACTTTTACTTCTTTGTTATGATAAGTAAAATTGCTGTATAATGTAAGTTATAGTAAAGTAAAATAAGTTTTTTTTTAGTATATATATGTATATTATGTCAACCTTTGAGTACTACGACTTAACGTAAAAAGACTATTTATATTCTCATGTTTTCTTGATAACTTAATGTGATTATGATATCAACCTGCACGACGTAACGACCAGACGTTCTAAAATTTTTTCATTATACATTTTCGATGTGCTAGTTTATAAAGTATTATAAGTTCATCACTTCATAATTGAATAAATTTATATGAATGTTTAATTTAAGTTAATCCTATTATATGTTCAAACGTGAAGCATTCATTTTTGTTTTAATATCTATATCTTTATACAAAGACATAATTAATTTAATTTATTAAATTACAAAACTACTTTTTATTGCTTGTAACAGAAACGGACGAGGTGTAACAGGTACATCTAATTCAGTTTAAATCGTTCCCATCAAGGCCTATTTAAACGGAACAGACTGGAACAGAGTTATTAAAGGTTCCAGGAATGTTTCATATTAGTATTTGTAGAAGGCGGTAGTATCACACGTGTAACTGGATTTAGTGCATGTAGCAGATGGTAGGTGGCGGTATAGTATCACCAAATTTACCGCCTTTTATGAAAAATTTGAAATAAGCCGCGCTTAATAGCCTTTGTCGCTTGTTTTAATACTATCATTTGAATACTATCATAAGGATTTGATTGTTCCAACTGGGTATCAGTGATTTACCCAACATTTTGTTCTTGAGTTACCAAATCTACACAAAGGTAATTACGATTATTTAAAAAAGATGACAAGAAAAATGATGAATGTTATACGTCGACTGTGATGTCATTAGCAGAATTCATGTTCATGTAGAACGTATTAAAAACATCAAAAACTGAAAAAATGTATAAAATATCATTCGCATTTCAAGAGATTTCAAAGTAACGCGGAGTACGGTGATACGTGTGTTCGGGCAGTTCGTCATGTAGCTAGATTGCGGTTATGAAAACTTGTCGCGATCTTTGAAACTGCAAAATCCTTAGAAGAAAAGCTGCATTTGCTAAAATGTAGAAAGAAAATGTTTTTTATAGAAATTTTTTACTTATATACTGACTGAATGAACTGGTTGTTAGATTCTTCATTCAGAATATCGAAAGTTTGAAGTGGAATTTTAAAGATAGAGAATGGTCGCATGACATTCAGAATCTTCCATATTTTTAGGAATTCGTAGCGAATTAACCCGTTGTTGCTTTCAATGCGAAAGAAGAAATAATAAAAGTTTTCGAGTCATTGTGAGCAATAACGAACCGTTTTTTCCTCCATAGCACTTTGCCTTGCATGTGAAACATTTTCCTGTAATTTAAAAAATTTTTAAGCGACGGAGTGAACAAGAGAATGGTTCAAACGATAGTTTTTGCTCTACTTTACTTTTATTACCCTGTTCGTCTGATGCGACGAGTATTACAAGTTAGTTAACAATAGACTTAAATTTACCTTACAGACAATCTTAATACGAACGCATAACGAATAACTTAATTTAAAGAATTAGGGAGATATGGGAACAGTTTTTTACATACATAGTGAAAATTATTTTGTATGTGCAAATACTCTTCCTATAAAATTTCTGATTTATTAATTTAAATTACTTCTTAATAACTTAATTAACGTAAAAACACTACTTGCCATCGTCGATGCTTGAAGGTATTTTCGTTGCTCTGCTTATTTCGTCAGTAGTAGTCTTGAGAATCTGTTTAACATTTACCTAAAGGAAATCTATAATGATCAGGTAGGTATGCTTTCCTATTCAAAAGAAAATATAAAGACAGTGGGAGTTTTCTTGAGGAATTTCTTTGCATAATATTGCCTGACAACTTATCAAAAAGCAAGTCTCATGGCCAGAAAATGAGAAATGCAATCTGCTCAATGCAGAATGAAGAGAATGATTGCATTACTTCTGAAATAAAGGAGGTCAAGCGACAATTGTCTCATAAATCAAACTTCGAAGACAATACAGACGATACTTTGATCTAGAAATCAAACGTATCGAAACCATTAACAACAAAATCGTATTTTCAATACGATGTATTCTCTAGTGCACCATAACCGGCGATTTTGAGAATTTCAAACAAACATTATTAAGATGGTTAGTAAATGAAAGGACCGGATATCAAAAGAAACCAATCTTTTTACTTATTTAAATAACGAGAAGTTGTTCTATATGAGATAATGCAGCATTAGTATCTAATGATAATGTAAACCAATAATGGAATTTAAAACAAATTTGGATACCAAAACCGTGAGAGCAGATCGCATAATTTAAAAAATACTCAAAGTTCTGCTTTCTTTTACTTTATACTATTATACTTATAATATTTCCAAGTTACATTCGCATAACAGTAGTATAATACAGTTACTTTATTATATTACATATATGAGTTAATGAACAACGAAATTAATAGAGAAGGCATAATCGCCCGAGCCACAGTGATAAAGTGGAAATAACTTGCCACCGTAAACTTTTTTTCGTCGCAAAGCTTCATTTTTATTTAATAAAAACTTGTTGAAACTAATATAAACGCAAAGTCTTAAATGCAAGTTACCTAAGAATCCGAACATTCGGTAACCAAGGATACCGAATATTCATATTTCGTGGCAATTAGCTCGATAACACTTACTATAACAGTTACGCCTACTATGAACTATTGAATTATTGAGTGCAGTCTCATGTTGAAAGCATATTTAATGAAACTTGAAATCATAGTAAGTGATATCGCCCCAGATCCCACCGTGAGCAGGTTGCCACGAAACGGGACTCAAAAATGTATGCTCAATCAATTCCAACAATGGAATTGGCCATCCGCGAAATTCTTATATAATAAACACCCTAGAAAAATCGTTACTAGTCGCGACTATGATACTAATTACTATAATCGTGGTCATTATGTTCGCAAACTACTGTAGGATCGTGACAAAGAAACGAGAGGCGCGCGGCAACCCATCCAAGACAGCAACTCGGCCAGAGTAGCTTAATGTCGACAATCGCCTGCGTCGCACAGTGTGTAATTTTAGGGTTCTAGCCGGACAAAACTATTTTTTGAAAGAAATTATGGTTTTTGTTACTTTTACTGACTTTTCTACTAGTAAACAACATACTGTTATACTTAGCGTTAATAATATTACATATTTCAATAGTTATTTTACATTTATACGTAAAATAAGAGACTATCAACTTTAAAAATTTGCTGTAACTTAATCTTAAGGCTTATTTTAATTTTTTTTTGTATAAAATGACTCTGTAAACTCTACCAATTGCAACGATGCATACCATTTTAATGTTGTAAAGATTTAAATATTTTTAAACATATGTTTTAAAAATATGTTTCCGATTTACTCTAAAAATTAAAAATCCAGGAAAAAATCTAATAGCAGGAGGCGTTAGGGCAGACATTTTTCTTGGAAAAAGCAAAAAAATTGTAATATAAATTTTATTTTTGGCTGAAAAATTTCAAAACTTCCGCGAGGCATTTTTCTTGTGTCCTCTGAGCGAACGAAACTAATCGTAAGTAAATGCCTCGCCACTCCTTGGGGTTCTGACCCAATTTCAAGTTCAATAACTTTTTTTCTGGTTAAAAAATCAAAATTCCGATTTATCCGTATTTTTGTAAAGGACATATAGTTTCTGTAAACAAAAACTCAAGAAAATTCATTGGCATTAAGAGGGAAAAACTAACAAAAAAATTCGAATTTTTCATATATTGTTTAAACAAATTGAGATTTTGCAAAACAATTTTTACCATTCTATTGATTGTTAATAGATGCAAATTTCGTCAATTTACGCAAATGCTCTATCTCTCAAAGTTTCCGAGATAAACGACGAAATATACTTTAGGGTCCTAACTTTGGGGGTGGTTTTCACCCCTTTAACGTCGACGATTGCCGATAAAATAAAATACGTGTCGAATATTCTAACGAGTACTACATCATACTAACATTTCATAAAAATCGGTGTGTGGCACCTCGGGATGTTCCCTTGTAAGTTTATGACTAAACTAGCTGAAAGTTTCCGTGCTTCGCTACGGTTTAATCGAAACTAAAAACAAAAAAAACCTTAAAATTTCGAATTTTGAAAAATCCTTTCTTAGTGGATGCTTATACACTAAAAGGAATGCTCATGCAAAATTTCAAGTTTCCAGGTCAAATAGTTTCGGTTCTGCGTTGATGAGTTTGGCCCATACTTTAACCCCCCAAAACCATCCCTAAAATTTCGAATTTTTCAAAACCCTTTCTTAGTGAGCACCTACGACCCAAAGCAAGAGTATGTTCCAAATTTCATTGTAATCCGTTCTGTGGTTTTTGAGATTTCGTGATGAGTGGATGAATGAGTCAGTCAGTCAGTCAGTCAGTGGTATTTGAGCTTTATATAATAGATTCCTTGCCTCTTCTGTTTTCTAACATTATTCTAACTGAAGAAGGAAACGTGGTTTAGTTTGCATGCCGACGTGTTTTGAAACATAATAAAAACTAGACATTTTTGAGCCAGAATTCGCAATTTTACCACACTGTGAAAGGGTTAACGTGCGTTCCAGGTGATTGAAAATGGCCCAACATTTCAAATCTTCGATTGGATATACTGTAGCCAGAAATAATAATTGAACTTGAAAAGAGAAAACTATTTTTGCGAAAATTGATTAAGAACTGATATTACGGAGGAAATGGAGGTGGAAATATTATGTTAAGATAATTGAGGCTTTTGTGGAAAAAGAAAGTGAATTCATAAAATAATTCAACATCTACAGATATCCATTATTGAAAATAAGTAATATTTTAATAGTTACTTCACAACACCGTCTATTTAATCGTTTAAATTATTTAGAAACAATCGTGCAAAACTGGCACTTCATGGTATTATCATCTATGAGAAACAATCACTTTGTGTTACTGACACTATCACAACATTGTACTTAATCGTTTATATTATGCAGAACCATTTGCGCGAAACTGTCATTTTATGTAACTGACATTTACAGAAAATAATCACTTTATGACACTAACACTATCGCTCCACGTTGCATTTAATAACGTCAATTATTTATAAATAGTTGCACGAAACTGTCACTTTACGTAATTCACATTTACACGAAGAAATCACTTGATATCATCGATACTTTCATAATACATTGTACGTAATGGTTTAAATGATTTAAAATCGCTTGTGCAAAACTGTTACTTGATGTCACTGACACTTTCACATAACGTTGCATTTACTTGTCGAGCTGGGAAGTTTTGACACGTATAACGTGCAATAAGACACTTCGCAGAGAGCGAATTCTAGATCGAATGGAAGTAACAATTTGCAAAGTCCGTTTTATTCTTTTTTCTTAAAAGATTTATATTCTTCGAACAATTTACTTCGATGACGGAACCTCCCAAAGGTATTGCATTCCTTTACTTTGCCAATTCAATATAAATATTTTTAATATAATGCTCAGGATAAAATTCAATATAATATCCACTATGACATTCCATGCAACATAAAGTATTTGAGCTTTCGAGATATTATAAATATTAGTAATAGAGTCTTTCCTTAAATTAACAGTTAACTTTCAACATTGATACATATCTGATTTCAATGAATAAATAATTTCGAGAATGTTGAATGTTTTCCCAAAGAATAAATACAGTGCGACCTGGGAATAAGAACGCTGAGAATGCCTGAGAATAAGAACACTTCCCCAGTCTGGTGTTCGCTCACAGTCCCCCACTCCGACTTAACTTCCGAGCGCGCTTTACATACAAACGCATAACTACATGGAAACATACAACGCTTTTATTTATTTGGGTGAGGATGGCAACACTCATTTGAATGGCCGCACGCATGGTGGGGGTACTCGGCTTCCGAGAAAAACACTTCCCCGCGGCGGCTTTTCCGTTCTTATTCACAGGTCGCACTGTATTATATTTCACTCTTATCTCATAACACACAAATTATTTAAACGAGTAAGGTAAAAGTACCAGTAGCTGACCATTTTTTAGAAAACATTAAAAAAATAAGGTTTGCATCAGTTGTGCACTTTCGATGAAAGTGAATTTCAGATGCCACAGCATCTGTCGATTATATTTTGAAACATTTACATGTAAAGTGAAGTATACCTATTAACAGCGAACGTCTGAATTCAATAAGGTAAGTAATATGTATATATGCCGTTATATCTTTATTTTCATAACGTTTCTGTTAAGAATGGCTGTACGGTTCAGGTAAAAAATTGATAGATTGTGAAGATTTCGCAAATGAATTATTTACTGTTTAAGACCTCACAATGTTTTATAAGTAATATATACATCGATTTTGTTATTTTAACCACAAAAAGCAATAATTTTTTAATGGTCAACTTTTGGATATTGGTACTCTACAATTTTCAGAAGTTGACAGGCATAGTTAATTACCGATATGATTCATTTAAATTTGTTTACGATTTATAATGTATTCGTTTTACATCTCACTTCATTAACCCTAGATCACTAACCTTATTTTTCGACGCTTAACACTAACCTTCGTTTCTTCGATTACGGTGTTCACAAAAGGGGTTAAAGGGTATTATTTAAATAAAATTTAAACATGTTTTTTTTTATTATTAAAGATAGGTATTTATTTATTAAGATAATGTTAACTAATATGGCATACTTATTAAATCCCCGTCGTCGAATCGACGAAGGTTAGTGATCTAGGGTTAAAAGTACAAAATGTAAATCGATATATTGTAGTATAAGTACTGAGCTCTAATCGATGACACGGTCAACTATTAACTGCATTCGCGGTCAATTACACTGTTCAACAAATTTGAACTTTTTTTATTTTTTCAAATATCTAATGGGTGATCCTCGTAGAGTTACTTATCCTAAACACGAATCCGTCGGCAGAATTGTTCCATCACCCTCAGTTTTTCAGTAAAATGAGTTTTTGTAAAAACACTAAATATTGGCAGAAAATGAGATATTACGTGAAAAGTATAAATGCTACGAAGTTGAAATTGGTCTCACAAGATAGAGGAAAATGTGCCGAATATTTTAGTGTATATAGTTATTAAAATTGGTTATTGTAAATAGTAACAAATGACCGTTAAAGTTTAAAAAAGAACGGATGCGCGAATTTGCTATGCTATACTTTTACATTTTTATGAAAAGATATTTATCTAGTGTTACGTGCGGCGCTGTATTTTCCGCGTGCCGTCCGCCGTCGAGCGGGTGCCGACGGACGGTAGACTCCGCGCCTTCTAGCTAATACGAAACGAATCGCACGCGGGTTTCCGCGTTTAACTCTAATAAAATTTTGTTACTCTCCCCAGCCTAATGCGAGGAGAGGACAGGATGGATGGGTCGATCTGTCGAGACCAGTACAGGTCTATGTGAATCGAAATTTGATGTTTAGGATATGGATGTCTAGGTTAAATGAATTGAATTTAGACTTTCTTTAATTAGGTATGACAACAGAAAAATATATATATTCAAAATGTGTGCAGTTCAGTTTGAGTTGGAGGTTTCTGTACAAACGTTTGGATAATAAACAGGGATGCGCAATACTACAAATTGTTGGGTGGTGAAACTGTCTCCTTGCAGTATCGGTTGGGTTTTGAGGGTATTGTCCCAAAACGAGAGACTCGTTAAAACCCGCCCTTAACAGGGAGGAGAGAATTTCCACATTTACAGAAATTATTATATACTTCCGAAATCAGAGCTCGTCAGTGTAACAGAATTACCAAAAAGTCGTATTCGATTTAGGGAAAATCCCACGACCCAATGGATCAATCAGAATGCGACTAGCAAAATAAAATGTTTCATGTATATGGAACTCACCCTGATAGTTTTGATTATAAGTATGTAGGTCGTTCCGTCCTTTTTCGTTGTCCTAATCTGGCTGTGAACCGGAGGCTGAGAGAAGGTTGGAAAGTTAGATTTCTTCTTACACTGTTGCGAACTCGCAAATGTTATATCACGAATTTAGATTTAAACTATATTTAATGATAAATTAGATTGAGTTTACCTACAATGATAACGCGCGGTACTATAATAAAAGAAACAAAGAAATGAAAGAAATATTAATTTCACGTGAAAAACTAAGTCCTTCGGATCACAATATGTTAACCGAACTATGCTTAAATAGAGAATCTAAGATTCACTATAGGTATACGTTTTCACGGACTACCGTCTACACACCTCGTGACTGATCAGACAATAGTGGCGAGTCGAGCTCGTCTTTTGACTTTTATTAACTTTGGGTGTTCGGAGGTGATAGACCTTACCCGTGATCACGTTTTGCAGAGTTCGATTCTTGGAGATGTTTCGAAATGTTTCCATCCTTCTTTTCATCCGGGCTCACAGGTCAGTCGCCGTTAATTCGCAAGTCGCAAATCGCAATTCGCGGAACCGGATGGTCTGTATGACTACGAATCGAAACCCTATCCGCTGAGTTAAGGTGTTTGGTTCAGATCGCTAATTTCCAGCCGGCTGTAACGCCGTAGTCTTTTGTATTATTGTCGGAATTCTCAGAATGCAGGAACATTCTTACAATAGCGGAATTCGAATTGTCTTTCTTCTACGCACATTTGCTTAGGGGTAGATCCCAAAATACCGATGGTATTTGCAAATATCTAGTTGCATTAGTTTTATTCTGCAATTTTAGAGGACCGATCAGTTTACAACATGTACACTTGCATCTACACCTAAAATTTAATTTTTTATTTGATTTCAATATTCCATAAATCTATCGCGGACGGTGAGCTTTCCGATAACCGTGCAATTTATCACGTTCCAAAGAAAACAGCAGGGTATTATTATCCTCGGATTTTCGAATTTGCGGTTGCGGAAAACCATATACCAGGAACTATTATACGATTCGAACTAAACGTTTGTATTCCATTCCGCAATCGTCCTGGTTCGCTTCTGTTTAATATACTATTTCGCATTTACGACTGGTGGTTCCATGTATTCCATAACTGCATTACGAAAACCGAGTTTACTCGCTTAATCTCCGTTTTAACTCCATAATCCCCGTGACTGATTGGATAATACCGGGGTACATATAAGACACTTTAAGCTTCCAACCCTGTCATAAGACTTAACAAAATATCAGCAGTGGCTCGATGGACGATGTTGTTTCTTTCCTTTTTTTTCGCTATTTTGATCTCTCCTATTATGTTTTTGCAGCACACGTTACGGTTTTTCTTTGTTTCATGTCTTGTACATTTTACCATTCCAATTTTATGATCATCGGGGATTTATGACTTTAGGTAAAGGTATCGAGGTAATGCAAACGTACGTGTTTCATTTATACCGGGCCATTCACGTATCTTGGAAACTACTGATAAAAGTAAGAAAAATATGTTGAACAAAAGTGGAATGTTTTCGCAAGCAAAATTATCCGATGCGTGTTAATGTTTAACACTAGATTTACGAATTGAATAGTTTGACTCATTAAAAATTTGATTACTACATATACAGGGTGTCCCAGCCGATTTTGACCTCTTGAATATTTCGGTATTGTGGTAATGTAGCGAAAAATGTTTCGTGGGAAACTTAAATGGTATCGAGCGGAGCATAACCTGGTGTCATT
Organism: Cerceris rybyensis; assembly: GCA_910591515.1. Taxonomy (NCBI): domain Eukaryota; kingdom Metazoa; phylum Arthropoda; class Insecta; order Hymenoptera; family Crabronidae; genus Cerceris; species Cerceris rybyensis. Next base: position 13,102,976 of record OU342789.1, on the reverse strand, counting down.
AGTTTTTCCGTAGGTGGACGCGTTAAGGACATATGAAGATCAACTTTGTTTTTTTAAATAGACTGAGGTATTTTTTATGCATCAAGCGGTGCAGCTAGACATTCTTTATAAAAAAGTACTGACGTATGTATCTCGAAAAGCTAATTGGTAAGGAGATATTTCAGTATAAATAATGTAAATACAAAGGCATCATTCCTGCCGCATTAGGACGTGAGCGCTGTTTATCTGTTTATCTGACTGTCACCTGATTTAACGCCGCCCGACTTTTTCTTATGCGGCTATTTAAAGGATAAAACGCGAAAGTTTCAACTAAAGTGAGCGATATGAAGCAGCACATTATCGATGAATGTGGCAAAATATCAGCCGATACATTAAATAACGTAGGCCAGTCCTTACTTCATCGATTTCAAACATGCTGCGATGGAAATGGTCGTTATATTGAACCTTAGATGTAAATAAAGGTTAATGTAATTACGAATTTTAGAATTATTTAAATTGAAATATCTCCTAAACTATTAGATTTTAAACATACATAGGTCAGTACTTTTTTATAAGGAATGTCTAGCTGCATCGCTTGATGAATAAAAAGTACCTCCTTCCATTTAAAAAAACAAAGTTGACCTTCATATGTCCTTGACTCGTCCACCTACGGAAAAACTAATGACACCAGCGATTATGCCCCACTCGATACAATTTAAGTTTCCTGTGAAATATTTTTTGCTACATACGACAATACCGAAATATTCAAGATGTCAAAATCGGCTGGGACACCCTCTATATAAAAAAGTTAAATATTATTTTTGAAACACATATATTGGTTTTTAGTTACACTACAAAATATAAGTAAATGTTGATTCCTCTCCCACACAGACCCCTTCATTTTGCATTATCGAATGTGGTATACCTATTTTTACGGTTGTGAGCCAATTTAACTGATAAAATTGATTTAACAGTTAATCGCATAACACATGCACAGATTTTTCTCTTCTCGCATATAATATTTGTTTGTTTGAGAACCATCCTCTTGTTTTCGCTACTCCGCTACATTATTTTTCTTACCTACCCCTTCCTGTCATTTCGATTTGTACTTCGCACGTGAACACAGAATTTTTAGTGAAACTGTATATCAAAAACGGAGTTTCTATGTAAAAAAGGTTTCTAATGCATTTTTTAATAATAAATCTTTCATTTAAATTGATTTGGAACTATTTTTTTTGCAAAAGCTTTAATTTTTTTTTTATAAGTTAAATTGGCACACTTTAGTAAAAATAGGTGTACATAATCAATACATAACCAAAATCGAGTGTAAATATGTCCAGGCATTCAGGGTGTATCACAGTTAACATTTTTCCAAATGGGATTATGTGATCTTTATAAGATATGTAATCTTTATATTGTATAATACTAATTGTAAGCCGCTTACGGCGAAAGATCATTAGTTAACGAGGTTTTTCTGAGAAAAGCCAATTAATAAAATAATTTGTAGCTTGTAAGATAAAAGCTGAATATCTTCTAGGTTGTTTTTTACTCTTTCGGCTTCAATTGGTATGGTTATCGTGCCTAGGACATACTTTTTAATCCCGATTCCGAACCGCCAATGCTATAATATATTATCTTTACAAAGCAGAAATCTTGCTTACGGGTTTGAGCGTGGTATTGTGCAGATGACAATTTCGCCCTTCTGTGAATTTAGCGAGTACTTTCTGGTGTAAGTGGACTGTATATTTGATTATAAAATTGAACAAACTTAACTTGTATAACAAAACTGTTATTAACCAAACTTATTGGTTGATGTGAGATTCGGCTTAGTTGCAAGATCCGGACGAGGCGCTACTCGTACCGGAGGTGTGTATGAGTCTGGACGAGACGCTACTCGTAGACGTTGTGATCCGGGCGAGACGCTACTCGCGCCGGGAGTTATGAGTGACCGGTAAATCCGGACGAGACGCTACTCGTGCCGGCGGTTTTCAGACTGTCATTTTTGTAATGAGAGAATGTCGCGAGGCCTTTATCCGCGCTTCCCCTTCCGAGGGCACCTTGCTGACAAGAATGTGATTTTTGCGCTCTCGGAAGTTGTACGGAAAAAGTCGGTTTCCCAAAAGTAACTAGCGCGTAGGTGATTTGACGTGAGCGTTGGTTTTGGCGCGCGCCCCCCTTTTGGGACCGATGGAGGGGTAAAGGCCTGCGGGAAGAGAAGAAGGCCCGCTCGAGGGCTGTTCGACGGCCGAAGAACACGCTCCGGCGCGGCGCACTGAGTTTATTGCACGGCAATAACCATTGAGTCTTTGCTGAAAATCTGGAAATAATCAAACTTGCAGGCGAGGATTTCTTGGAAAAGAGGGTCCGCAGAAGTTCCACATCTGGCACTTCTGCGCCCCGTTAAGCTAACTGTTTCCTTCAAAAATAGTTGCCTCTTAGTCCGTGTAATAAACCTTATACATTAAGGGCTTGGGCCTTAACAAATCTTAAAGACACAAATATATATACAGTCAGCAGAGTTTACTTTTTCAATACCAATATTTAAGTTTTGAATGTACTAGAAAATTCGAAAATATTACGGTTTTACCGTCATATGAAATTACAATGAACTGAACAGCGTCAATCACCAGTGACCCCCGTGGCATTCAACGTGTTAAATGATAATTTATGATAAAGCCAGAGATGACGGCGGATTTAAAATCTGCCCAATCTGACTGTGACCATGAGCCTTTGCAAATCATCCACCACAGCTGCATATCTTTTGTACTGCTATGGGGGATTTCTTATAAAAAAATTAGGAATCAGCCATGTTCAATGGCTTGGTATTTTTCTAGTGTCAAAATCGTTCAAAAAAGGTATGCCACTTATTATTGTTTATTTCCAATTTAGGTCTATCCTCTTACGAAACTTTAAACGTCGATACTTGAATTTGTTACTTGAAACTAAGAATTCTATTGCAGATTTGTTCGGTATTTCAAAATCAGAATTCCAATTTATAGATAGTCGACACAGCGAAAAGTAGAAGTTTTGTGATTTCTTCACTGTGTCCTTGGTTGAAGTATTGGTTTAATTGTATGTCATAATTGCAAGATGGTAATTATCAGTTAAACTTAACGAAGGGACTTGCTGAAATTTTACGGTCGCATTGGATGTTCACTTCACCAATGTTGTTTCCTAATTCACAAGGGTGCTAAAGGTCACTACAATTTCTATCGCTTTAATGGTAGCCGATCGTTGACATTGGTGACCCAATTTTCTAGTGGTTTTTGATTTGACCATTATCGTCACTATCTACCCTTCGAGTAATTATGGTATTCTAGCAAACATGAGATTTCTGGACTTTCCAATTTTGCAGCATGAGCTTGCGATTAAACTAAGTTAACTAGGACACACAATCGCTATCAATTCGGAACTCAGGAAAAGCACTCTGAGTTTCGAATTCAACGAATATATTTATATTTGCATCTATTTATTTATTTATTTATTACCTTCAACTGCTACGAACATGTGCTTTTTAGTAAATATAACTCTTCCGAAGGGACAATCAGATCAAAGATATTGTTATTAAACCACTACAGAGAAGTCTCATTCCTTGTATAATTTTAGTTTAATTTTAGTTTTGCTTTTACACGATTTTCAACGGAAAGGAATTTTTTTTTTTTTAATTTTATTTTGATTGTTTTGTATTATGTTAGTTCTAAATTAAAAAAGTATCATATTAACGAATACACTCTTTTAAAAATTGGATTGAAGGTTACTTAAGCAACCCTTGCAAAAATTGAATTGCAAAAGGGAAAGTTGTATGGTTTGTGTTTCACTTCTAATGCATTTAAGGTATACCAGATCGTAAAACTACTAAAACATAAAATTATCGAGTCGATGTTTGTCGCGCCAACGCGTAAATTGGACTGTTTGGCCGGCACACGGGCCGTTGCCATGCAGTCATATGGCTGTAAAACAAAAAAGCGTTAATACCGAGAAGATATCTCGATACCGTTAATACAGAAAATTTATCGACCTACTACAAAGGAAAAAAAGGAAAGAAAACGTCTAAGTCAGAGGTGCAGAAATTTTGCACGCCAGAGCCGTCCTTGGAGAAATAGCCGCCTACTTCTCCATACACACAGTCGAGATGTCACTGATTCACAGACACTCTGTTGGCGTCATGGTCGGCCCTATTGGCACTAGGCTGTAAAAATTGATGAACCAATCCTTATTTTTTCTCTACTCTCTTAGATCGAACCAGTGGAATTTCACTGGTTCGCCTGTGAAAACTCACTTGTTTACCAGTGACACTCACTGGTTCCGCCAGTGATCTCGGTGGCCATTAAAGTGAATCTCACTGGTAAACAAGTGAATTTTAATGGCGGCTGAACGTCACTGATTTCACAGTGAACTTCGCTGGTCAACCAGTGAAACGGAATCTTTATCATTGCATAAACAATAGGTTAAGAATAGTACATAAAAACTATTTAGGTTAAAAAAAAAAACAAATAAAAATAATATATATTTTATTTTTATGAAAATTAAACAATTTACATAACGTTATCTTTAAAATTTGAAATAGTTACATGTAAAAAAGAAACAACACTTCTTACAGAAGTTGAAAGTTTATAAATATAATTGTCAATAAAGTTATACAAATTTTCAAGGTTAGAAGGATAGCTTTTTAAAACGTAATATAATTTGTGCATAACAGTGAAAGCAACGATCGGATCACCGTGGTCAGTGAAATCGAAAACATGACCATCGGCTTGTAAATAGTACGTTTCCACTTGACCCTTTAATAAAATTAAAAATGGTTGAATATTTGTGTTGGTTTTAATGCTATAGTCATTTAAATAAGTTTGGATGTTATGCTAAATATGCTCCGACCTGCTGGTACTCCCAAGAACGAAATCTGCCAACCGCAAAGGGTTAAAAATAATTATTGAAAAAAATTAATTTAATAATTCTTAAAGTAATTTTCCTAACTGTTTAGACTTTTATCTTAATGTAAAATTTTTTATTCAATGGAAACGTGGAAATTTTGAAATGTCAACTATTTTTAATATTACAAATTATTATTAACTGGATTAATTATTTCATTAAATAAAAAAAAAACACCTTTGTTACGTGCGGCGCTTTATTTTGCGCGTGCCGTCCGCCGTTGAGCGGGTGCCGACGCGTCGCGACGGACGGTAGACTCCGCGCCTTCTAGCTAATACGAAAATTTTGTAGCTCTCTCCAGCCTACGGTGAGAAGAGGACAGGATGGATGGGCCGATCTGTTGAAACCCGCACAGGTTTATGTGAATCGGAATTTGAAGGGATAAAGACTTTAAATAATTTCGTTTATGAACAAAGATTGAACTGGCAAAATAAAGTATATTCAACTGCGTTTAGGAAACTGTACAGATCAAAGAATGAGAGAGAGAGAGAGAAGCTTTGAGATTCTGAATTATCGAACATTAAAATAACAACGTAAGGGTGGCGAAATTTATTCGAAATGAAGTTCGAATGAATTTCCCATTCACAAAATAATTAATTAATCTTTATTTTTGGCGGTTCAACTCAGGGCTCGTAATCAATGAAATAGTCAATGAAAATATTCAATATTAAATTTGGTAAGAATTGGAACTCACCCTGGTTTCCTGTAGTTGATACAATTATGTTTATATAACCACGTTACGTGCGTACGTGTACGTTCAAGAGATTGTTGTTCCGATTCTTGCTTCGTTGTTACAATGATTAGACTTTTGCGGCGTTTACAAGTTGTCTTAATATTTGGGTATTTGGACAGTGAAGATTAATTAGGAGTTGCACTTGAACACGAATACGCATCAATTTATGTCTAAAGGATTATAATTTGTAATCTTACGTTACCGACATTCGGCGGAGTACAATATTTAGAGGTAAATGAATTTTGATAACAAAATCTCGCACGAAACGCTGAGTCTTTCGGCACTAATAATCGTTACGGAACTTTTACTCAATGAGAATCGAAGATTCTCACTTTCACTGTTTCACGGGCTAACAATCACGCAGTACGCGACTTGACGATTGAAAGCCAAGAGATTTTGTAAGTTAACGAGGATATCAAAGTCCGTCACCGCGTATCAAAATATTGAAGTTATTCGCGGATAACTAGGCTTAACGACACCCCGGACTCAATGCCTACGCACCTCGCGACTTTCCAGACAAGAGTGACGAGTTAATCTCGCCCCGGGTTTCACGAAGGGTGGACCCATGGTGGTGGTGGTAGCCACGTTCCGTGGTCACGTTATGCTTAGATTTTAATTCTGGGAATGCAACTCTTTATTCTTCTTCTCTGTTCAGTTGTCTGTAACTGCTTAATTTAAGTGATTTATGACAGAATGTGCTGCGCACGTCGATTCTATCACGCTCTCGGTAGTGTATTCACGAGAATGCATATGAAATTTAATATTTTAGATTAAACGGAAGGCGAATGGAAAAATTGAATAGAAAAATTTAATTCGGGACGTAACACCTTCAGTGATTTTTATTGTCGTCTCGTCATTAATTAGAGGCCTTAAATGAGCAACCAATTCCTCGACTGACATGTGTAAATACAAACGTATCCATGTCGATAAGGGTTATGTTTGCTGTAAATAATTAATTTATTATATAATAATAATCAATGTTCATTACTAAAAAAAGATTATAGGTTCAAAGCTAATTATATAGATTTTATTTTTTATAGTTAAAATAATAATTTTTTTTATCACTTTTACTCAAATCAAAATTATTATAATTGACGTTACATTTACACTCGTCAGCATATTCAAAAATAAAACACGGCGCATGGCGCTGCAGCAGCGGACGCCTGAGGTACCCTTCACTCATTCGAATCAGTGAACGAAAATTTCACTGGTTTACCAGTGAGCAAGTTAAAATTTCACTGGTTCGCCAGTGAGATTTGTATTCACTGGTTGAACCAATGAAATCTCACTGGTTCGATCTAAGAGAGTAGTCTTATTTTAGGCTAATATGGTCTAAATTTATTACGCCTTATTTATTTTACACAGTTATAATGAATATATTCTCAACTTTTCTTTATCCTGTGTAGATCAATTTACACGATTTACAGATTGATTAAACGTATCCTTCTATTTCATATAAATTTTGCGGTTCATTTTGCAAGATTTTTTTAGGAACCTATCTACCGTGTAAACTGAGGGATGGGTGTATATCATTTTTCATCAATACCTATTCTCTTACTGCACCATAATTAATATCATTCGTTTCATTCACGATTAATCCACTTGAGTTCCATATTCTACAATATTTTCAACGACTACATCTTTCAACACTCCATAATATCCCCATTTCCTGAGGGAACTTCACTATCCCTCTCTTTGAACCACCGAACTTTCGGATAAACTTGTCAAATTCGGAAATAAATTCAAGCCGAACTGGTAACATGTTTCAGTAAGTCGTAACGTCGAGGCATGAACGGTGAAGAAACGAAGCTTCAAATGCCGCGATAAATCATCTTGATGCAAGTTTTTACACGTTCATCGGCACGTAAAGGTGTTTACCCAGAAGTTCGCCGAAGTGGAACATATTGCTGGCCGAGTGGACGTATTTATTAGATAGATTGCTACCGATGAGTCCTGTCACGTAGTCATGTGGAGTTTCACTGTTGATCCACTCCCTGTTCTTTTTTCCTTTGGAATTCGGAGAAAGATAAGACCTTTCCCTGATTGCTATCCTCCTCTTGCTTTGCGGGATGTATTCAACGAGGAAATCGAAGAAAAGAGGTACATAATCGAAGACGTCAGACATATTTACGTACCTAGAACATTTTTTTTGTGAATAAACGCTTTCATGTTATTGGTCATTTGCTGGAACAGAATAGTAGGACTTTAACGAAAAAGTTTATCTCGGACAAATGGGCCAATGAGAGACTTGCATTTACCCTGTTGTTTCATTCCATTTGCAATGGTTTGTTTTTGAGATTTTAAGTAACGAATTGGAAAAGTTGAGGAACTCAAGGTGTTTGAAAATCTGATTGGTTAAACTTGAACTCTATTCTGGTATAATATTCATAGATTCCCTTAGGGCGATTTCTCCTCTTATCAAGAACATCCCGAGGTGTAAATCACCGATGTTTATGAAATTTTAGTATGATATACATCTCGTTAAAACATTTGACACGTATTTTTTTTATCGGCAACCGTCCACGTTAAAGGGATGAAAACCACCCTCAAAGTTGGGATCCAGAAAATTATTTATCGAATATTTCGAAAACTATTATAGATACGAAAATTTTGTAGAGAGTGAAAATTAATGCCTTCGAACCTTGAATCCAACGGTACAATCATTTTTTAAAAAACTCCATTTGTTTAAATAATATGCTAAAAAAACTACTTTTTTTTATCATTTTGTCAGTTAAATTTCAATCAATTTTTTTGAATATTTGTCTGGGAATACTATATACCGAAACACAAAATACGGATAAATTGGAAATTTAATATTTTTGTTACAAGAAAAGGTATTGTATTTTCAATTACTATGCTTGCATACTTGTCAAGTTATTCCTTCGTATATATCTACATGTATGATTGCTCTGAAAGGTCAGATTTTATAGTCAGACAGACATATAGTTTTTATATAAATTTAAAAAATGTGATTGATTAATTAATAACTCGAAATAATTATTGCAAATATGGTTTTCATTGTTATTTGTATAACAAATATTTTCTTACATCACAAGCATTCTAAAGTAACTATATAATCAATTAAAGCAGTTTATGTTTGCAAGTTGTAAATATATAAAGCACACCTCTCCAGAATTGTTCAATTTTTCAGGTCTGTCGGCTGTATAGCCACATCGATTCCATATATGACTATCCCCAACTGTAAATCACCAATTCTTATGAAACTATAATATAATATCGTTTTTGTGGAAATATTTGATACTATTGAAATTAAGAGACCGTGCGTCGCGCGTCGCGCGTCCACTCGTTCCGCTCGCCGAACCAAGAGGAAGGAATCCCTCCGCAGACTTAAAAAAACAAAAACCGATCGACGATTCGCAGTTCTTTAACCCTTTTAGTGCCAAACGTTTTATAGAGTACATGCGAGAAATGCCACGGGCCGATTTGATATGCGCGCTCATATAAATAGCTTTATAAGGAGCAAATTTCGAATTTCCTGGAGGAAAATTTTATTATTTACTCTTCTGAAACTTAAAGGATATGGAATATACTGTCAATGATACATTGTCCTTGTCAAAATGTGATGGCACCAAGCTTTCTGCACTATCTTTTTCAACTTGCTCTGCCATTGTTGGCCGAGGTATTAGTTCAAAATAAAATACAAACTGACTAAAATCAAATATCGGAATAGAAGAACTCAGGACCACGCTTCGACTTTGCCTAATTGACGCTAGAGAAACACTGACAATGAGGAAAAACCAAATGAGCCGAACCATTGTGTGGCCTATACTATTGGCATTGAAGATAAGGACTAAATGAAATATGTAAACACAAGCGTGGTGTGGTCTACATTGTATTGGAATGCAAGATTCCCTCTGCCCGTGTGCTCGTCGGCCGCTCGGCCTGCCGGCCGGTCGGCCGGGCCACTGCGCCCCATCGCATCGGCCCGTGGCACTCTTCGCATAAGAACCGTGGGCCGATAGATCGGCCCACTGGCACTAAAAGGGTTAAGGAACTAGTCGCGAGACCGCACGAAAGCTTTCGGATAAAATCCCTATCTGCGTTCGAGACCATCGAATTGCTCCGACACTCCCCCTCGATGCGAGAACGCGCATCGTTTAAACACTTCCAACTTGAAGAAGCTCCAAACATCGGCGATGCTTTGGTCCGGAGAGTCCCCTGGTTAGTACATCCGCCGGCATGTTCTCCGTCGGTACATACCCCACTCCCAGGTGTCCATCTCGTATAGCCTCTCGTACGAAATGATGCCTGACATCAATGTGTTTGGTCCGGTTGTGAAGTAGCGGATTCTCCACTAGCCTCTACGCTCCAAAATTATCGCCGAAAACTTCAACATCGGCTAGCGCTCCGAAGCCTAGCTCCGTCAGGAACCGCTTCAGGTGTACGGCCTCCTTGACCGCCTCGGCCAGAGCCATATATTCGGCCTCCGTGGACGATAACGCCACAGTCGCCTGCTTCCTCGACTCCCAGGAAACGGGGCACCCACTGAGAAGGAACGCGTAACCGGTGTAAGAACGTCTGTCCTCGGGACAATTGGCCCAGTCCGCTTCGACAAATCCTCTCAATGGTTCACGACTACACGTGAAACTTAAACCTATTTGGGACGTACCCTTTAGATCAGTGAGTCTAGCTACTTGATCATTTCTGGTATCATCTGGATCACTTAATAGTAGCGGACCTATTGGCATGAGCACGGGCGTATTCGGGGCGACATTCGTAGTCAATCAGTCGCGCTGAAAAGTCGTGCCTTGCGCGTCAGTCGCGGAGATCAGAACGTCGTGCGTGGCACGTCGATTAAGGTTATTTGTCGAAATACAATTTCACACCGCACTATATCGCATCTAGGGTAACACAAAAGTATTGTTAGTGAAAAAGTATGCTTGAATATGTGTTAAATAAAGTACAATTAATATATTTTAATATTTTTGGGCTTCTGGCGACGATTTTACCGAAATTAACCACTACGTTATGCATTACGACTAAATATAGTATTGTGTTCCAGCACCAATAGTTGTAAATCAATTATTAGCGCAAATTGTTAAAAGTAACTACACGATAATAGAACGCTAGGTTTCCCAGAGTAAAAGAACACATTGTTGCCGCCGCAGTTGTCTTAAATGTTTTCAGTAACTTTATTCGTCTCAAAATGCTCGACGCAAAGTTCTAATATACCAATTAAAACATAATTAATTATAAGAAGCTCTTAGTAACAAAGAGTGGTTCTGCCTCGTTTAATTTCAATGTTGTTTTGTAATAAAATGCCAAAGTATTGTCAATTTTACATATAGAGATGTATCTCAACGGTTTCTTTCATCTGTATGATTGTTAAAAAACATTTTCTTCATTTATATTTTAATGCGATTTCTCGACAACGATTCAGCGGAAAAGGAAATTGATACAGTGGAATAGATTTTCAGAAGATAACTTTGTAACAAAGAGTGCATTTGCATATTTCCATGGGTAATGTGGAAACCTATATTACCTCTTTACTGTTAAAAGACAACACAACATTGTACAATGTATCGCCCCAATAACTTCTTACATTATTCTACATTCTTTGAGGCGAACAAGTTTGGCATTTTGCTTTCGCAAAATTTTTGAAATATAAATGTCGCCCCAATATACCGCCACATGCTACCACGCTTGTACCAGTAGGTACGACCGTCACGCCGCCGCTCTCTCGCTAATGTTGACAGGATACACCCGTTATTGTTACTTGTATTTTCCCCCACTTCGACTTTTTATTGTCCAATAGAATTTTAGTTTCGTGGCGCGTTATGTGGGTTTGGATGTTTACATGAATCCTTCATTCAAGTTTCAATTCTGTGCATGCTTATGCGCGTAGGGGAAAATAAGTCATGAAAAGTGGGGATAGAAGGGAGTGTCAACATTAGCGAATGATCCTGGCCCGAGTTGTCAACATTAGAGGGATTCTACTGTATACCACAGAAACAATTGACTCCGCCGACCGTGTATTTGCGTCCATAGTCTCCATCGATGGCTTTCGCAGGACGCATATATACGTCCATAGCACTCAAAGGGTTAAGCAACTAGTCGCGAGAAGGAACGAACGCTTTCGGATAAAATCCCTATCCACATTCGAGACCATCGAATTGCTCCGACACATACCAACTTTGTTTTATCGGCAATCGCCCACATTAAAGGGGTAAAAACCGCCCCCAAAGTTAGGGTAAAGAAAACTATTTTATTGAATATCTTCGAAACTATTAGGGATACGAAAATTTTGTACAGAGTGAAAATTAATGCATTTCGACCACGAATCCAATGATATAAACATTTTTTTAAAAGACCCATTTGTTTAAACAACATGATAAAAAATACTTTTTTTCAACTTTGAGGGTGGTTTTCACCCCGTTAACGTGGACGGTTGCCAACAACAAAATACGTGTCAAATATTTTGACGAGATCTATATCATACTAAAATTTCATAAAAATCGGTGATTTACACTTCGAGATGTTCCCTTGTTAGAGATACGTGACGTAAGAAAGAAGCGGGGGAGATCGCCATTTTGAGAGGTTGAGTCTCGCGACGCATTCACATTACAATTAAATATTCGTTAGAGAAAGTTCAGAAACACACTTTTAGTTTCTACTAAAATTCATTTTTTTCGAAAACTGAGTGCGATCAAGTAATTCTGCCGACGGATTCGTGTTTAGGATGAGCAATTCTACGAGGATCATCCAGTGGATATTGGCGAAAGCTCAAATTTGTTGAACGATATTGTCAGTTCGAGTCCTTATTTCCTTATCCACCTGTAACTCAGATATGCAATTTTCTTCTTTTCAAAACTTTGAACAAAAATGAAGTTCGTTCCACTCATGAACCTTCTTTTTATGATATTTTGAAATTTGACAAAATTAAAATTGACCTACTTTTTTTGTTCATTCGTCAAATTGGTTGCGATTGAAGTGATGAAGAAATCAGAAAAACATGCTTGTCAAATGCGCTTTTCTGTTTAATCACTTATTCGATTGAATTACAACATACACTTTATCGGATAAATATTTTTGGGATAGTTCGCTACAGTACAGTTTTGTATGTACTATCAAACAGAGTTTTCTCGCTCCAATAAATTCGTTTTCATAAATTGTTCAAGCGTGATGCGACGTTGATATAACGGAGCGTTCCGTTAAATGTTTCGCGACCAAAATTACTATCGGTGTAATTGAATTATCCGCGAAAGGATCGCGTTAACAATACTAACAGTTTGAACGGGTGATAGCTCTCGATTTATAACATCCATTAACGTGTAGAACGAGAAAACGAGGCTTCGTGACATGAACGCACTATCGACGTATTGTCTTGGATGTGTTTACAATCCCCATTTTTCTGGTAGAATTCTCTTGTTTTAAAAAGGACAAGAAAAATGAGTATGAGTAACTTGCAGAAGCCTATTTATTTGTACTACATTTATTTTCAAAAAACTGATTGGTGAATTGTTCATATTTCTATCAGAATAAAATTGAAAATGCAAAAAGGAAGGATAATGAAAAAGTAAAAAGTAAGTACTACAAGATGGGTGTGAGAAAAACATGTTTTTCTACTTGGTTGTCCAATTCAATTTCTCTTACTAAAAAGTTTAGGTAGGTAAAAATTAAATGTACTTGAGAGAAAGAATAGAAACATATTGAAGGGTTCAAACATACTAGAAATAAATAAAAAATTCTTCGGGAGGGGAACATTTGTCGTTACATCTACGAAGAATTAAAATTAATTTCCTGGATCAAAATCAGATACTATTAAGTAGATTTGCAGTGTTTTAATTTGAAACAATTCATTTATTAAAACACCTGCCGCACATTTGCATTTCTGTACGTCGCGAATTTACGAAGAAGCAAAAATGTATAAGAATACTACCATACTGTTTTAAACTATTTTTCAATACCTCGCACCACTTTTGACAAACATCATACAGAAAATTTTCCAAAAGTTAACTACCCTCGAAGATCAAATGATGGCTTCAACCAGAAATAACTTTGTCTTGCGCTTGAATTATTTTATTTATACACGAAGTTCCATCATTTTCTTAATTTTGTGGCATTCCCAAGTTTCCTTACAAGCATTTAGGTACAAAAGCAGTTCGATGTTCAGAGGAGTTAGTTTGAGGATAACTAAACGGCACTGGTATATCTGTTAGCTTGAAATAAAAGGGTTAAAATACACTAATTTACAATAACACAATATTCAAAATGCACTGGTACATCTCCTAATTTGTAAATAAAAGGGTTAAAATACAGTAATTTACGTTAACACGACATTCCTAGGGATGATAAAAAAATACAGACAATCTCCAAAAAAACAATATTATCTACACGGAAACCGCGTAAACCGCGAATTGTGAAGAGGAATCGAAGTTTTAAGATTAGAAGAGATTTTCTCCGTGCCAATAATTAGAGCATATATACATCGAATTGCACATTGCCAGTTGCGATTACCCGTTAACCACCTGGAAACTTCCTGACGAGTTTGGCCAATTATATAAATTGGATCTTGAAAAGCACTTTCCCCTAGTGGTCTCGCTAATTCAAGAAGAAAGAAAAAGGGAGAGAGAGAGTGACTGCTGCAGTTCAAGTCGCTACGATTTCTCCACAGAGAACGAAATAATCACACGGAGGAAGAAAGTAAACGAATAGATAAGTAATTAAGGAGAAGGATAAATAAGATAGATGGTTATTCAGTTGCAGAGTATTCTTTGATGAGAATGACTGAAATAAGATAAGGCAAAGATGAAGAAAAATGCGATAGGCGTGTGCCTGTAAAAAGTAAGCAGACGTTAAAGGCGGGAAGATCGTCTGAAAATAACTGACAAGTGGCTTGAGATGAGCTCTCCATTCGAGTTCTTCAACGTCGACGTCTTCTGGATGTAATGTAAAAACAGAGAGATAGTGGGAGTGGAAGGGAAGGATACACACTTAGCATAGCGGTCTTTTTACGGTTTTTATAACGGGCTTTAAGTGCCAGTAACAACTGATTCGAAAGAAATTTTATAAAACATTTTTCCTTTTCATCTGCCACCTTTTGCGAGGATGCGGAGGAATTTCTTTATCGATGAATTTTTACTTGTTCAGTAGCGAATTCGTTATTTCGTATAATATTTTTTTAATTCTGTCATAAATCATAAAAGATTTCCGTTTTACAATAGTTTGAAAATGGCCTGCTTAATTTCACTTGTGCGCTTATAAATCAATAATAAAGTTTAGTTGAAAACTATCGAGATACGGGAGCAACAGTTTTCTGCAGTTTGACGTTGTTCGTGATTAACTCTTCCAATAATTTCAACAACTTAATTAATTGTTTTCAATGAAACTTTTCGCAAACATGATCGAAATAGGTATTTGAACATTCTGTCTCGGACAACTTTTATGAACAAACTTTTACACGTAGGATATTAGCCGATTAAAAATATTCGACTTTTTCAAGGAAGTTTGATATCTTTAAAATAAAGGATTTTTGCGATTTTTTCTCGAGAATTAAAGTAGAATATTTTATCGAAGGTTTTTGCTGTTATATCGTTAAATATCATGTACACCATTTACAATTCACTGAGGTGGGGGGGGGGGGGGTCTAATTGTCAATGGTATTTATAATTAACATGATCATTCAGTAGTAGGGCTTAATAGTTAAGTGCACATAATAGATTACATTACGCCCTATTATTAGCTAATGAGAAAATGAATTCAATGCACCGTGCAAAACAATGTCATGTGCATTGTTGCCTTCGTAGATCATGTGCAAGTAATTTAAATGTATATTCTTTCCAAAAAGTTCTTTTCAATATTAGATTATAAGTTTTATTATTGATGATCCGCGTTAAGTATGAAAGAGACTTTGAAATTTATTCGGACGTTAGGCATTTACTTAATGATTTAAAATGTCTCCTTACGTAGAAAGTACTTGCGTTATATTAAAACGTTTCCTTCTTTATTTTGAATGTGAGACATCCTAAATCTTCTTAATTTGTGAGTCAAAATTTTAAACATCTGCAGTTAGAAATTATTTTCTCCACTATATTGTTAATTTAGTGAAATGAATTTAATGATTAAAAAATAACAAAGCAGGAGAATATTAATTGTGAAATCGTATTGTTCAACTTAATGCTGTAAAGGGTCAACCCAGAGAATACATTTGATTCAATAAGAATAACGTATATTTTTATATTTCAACCTTGTTTTAAATAAAATCAAATTGTTCCCAGTATTTAGGTTGACAAAATATGGTTAAATTTTTAAATTTTTATTCACTCTACATGTTTCGACATCTTACGATGTCCTCTTCAGGAGTTTGTAGAAACTCTGAAGAAAAGTAGTAGAAAAAAATGTAGAAAAATGTAAAAATTTAACCATATTTTGTCAACCTAAATACTGGGAACAATTTGATTTTATTCAATAAGAATTACATTGAAAGATCTATTAAAAATTCGATTAATTATATTTGTAACTTATTTTGATTTTATTTTCGACGAACATTCAAACAAAAAATTGACCGGTTACAAATACCGTAGATTAAGGGCAAAATGACTTTATTTGAAAGCAACGCAATGAAAAATGAAGAAGTGATTAAACAATGATATTATTTTCGTAATATTGCATTTGAGAAATAACTCAACGCTTGATAAAAAAAAATATGAGATATCAAGTACTTAGTAATCACAATTTTGTACACGTTTAATCCTGGTTAAAAAAGTCACCCCTCTGCATATAACGAATTTAACAACCCTCCGTTGCTAAAAATACGATCTGAGAGTGAAATGATCGGGGAAAGGGAAATATTTCTCGATACTATTAACCTTTATACCTTCGATATAAATCTTGATCTACGTTTATCTCTTCATAACTTAAAAAAGAACTCTTTCCATCAAAATCATTGTATAGGGTGTGCCATCTAACTTTTGGAATTTTAATCGGCTATCAAAAAAAAATAAGAATATTTTTTCAAAATTATAAGTTCATTAGAAAGATTAGACATTTTCATTTAAGAATGAAACACAACATCATTCAAATGACTGCCACGGCTGGCTCGACAGTACCCCATTCGATCAACCTAATTTTTCAGTACATTTTCGATTGTTTGGGCTCCAATCGTATGAATGGCGACTTCAGAGACGATCTATAATAAGATTTCAAGAACCGCAGCATTGATTAATACCAAATTTACCTACGATTCGACCAACATATTTAAAAATATTAAACAAAGACAATGACAGAAAAGAACTGAAAGTGGCAAAAAACTTCATTCAATTTAGCCGCTTGCTATCTGAAAGATACGCATAAAAAATTGGAAAAGACACGGCTTCATAGATCTAAATGTCTAGTATTAAATGTATCAAATTTACTTATCATCGAAAATAAAAGTGCAAAACTTCCGAATTTCTTTGATAAAATATATTTTACTAAATTTAATCCTTTGCGCTCCGATGTCCCACCTGAGAAGACATTGTAAGTCTACCACATCGCTCGGTTGCCCCCTTTAAAACTTCATTTGCAAGCTCTAATTGTAAGTCTGTTATACTTGTGGTTAATATATTAAATAAGTACTTTAAAGAAAGAGGGATCAACCGGCAAATTAGATGAACTGTTAACACGTTGAGTGCCACGCGATTTTATAAGGAAATTGCCATCAGGCCACGCGCGCTGCTTAGAAGCGCGCTTTTATCGTGGTACGGCAATGGGAAGCGCACTAGTAGCAAATTTTAATTTACTCGATGCAGGTTTTTAAACATATTAAGGCTACTGTTTCTTATCTCAGTATTCAAAACTTGTAGAAAACAACGACACAAATTCCAGACAAAACTTGGAATAGTCAGTCACCGGCGACTGTCGCGGCCAGAACGAAAAGTTCAGTGTCAGTCACCGATGACTGACGCGGCACTCAACGTGTTAAGTAATTTGTAAATTATCAAGTACATATGAAATGTGCATGTACTGCGTCCCTATAAATCTAGAAACTGTTTCTACAAAACTAGAAATCCGAAAATTTGACGGCTTCCGTAGATTTAGTGTTAAGGAGACCCTCAAATTTATTAGTGATTACAGAGGATGAACTTATTGCACCGCAACATTTTAAGAAATGTATATGTAGGATCGTGAAAAAGAAACGAGAGGCGCGCGGCAACCCATCCAAGGCAGCAACTCGGCCAGAGTAGCTTAATATCGACGATCGCCTGGGTCGGGGCAGAACCACTGCGCCAGTGACCGCTCCCTGATGACAATTTCTTTTCACGTCCTTTTCTCTTAAGTTCTTTATAGGAGGGCTTCCTCCGCCCCGATCTCACATATATTTACTTGAATTTTTTTATTGAAGTGGCACAAGATACCAAATTGTCGGAGCAGTTTGATAGACTCGAACGCGGATATGCATTTTATCCGAATAAATACGATCGTGCGTTCTCGCGCCTTGCTCGGGAAAGAACTGCGAATTTCGGCTGTTATTTTCGGGATCCACGCGGATTTCTTCTTCATGGCAGGGCGAGCGGAACGAGTGGATGCGCGACACACAATTTCTTAACCCTTTGGCCTACACGATACCTGTCAATTGCGCGAGCCATAGTAAACAAGAAAGTCGGTCGCGCGCCGTGGCATTCAGTTGTTCAGAATCGTGGTTTTCGCTTATAGCACATATTCTCTACCACGAGTCAGACTCGTGGTTTTCGCTTATGGCACAAATTCTTTATCACGAGTCAGACTCGTGGTTTTCGCTTATGGCATAAATTTCTTACCACGAGTCTCACTCGTGGTTATAGGCCAAAGGGTTAATTTACACCCTTTTCAGACCTCTACATTGCGGGATAACTTAGATCAGCGTCGGCCATTTTTTGCACGCCAGAGCCGTCCTTCGAGTAACACCGCCTCCTTCACCCAACATACAGCCGAGATGTCACTGATTCACAACCACTCTGTAGGCGTCACGGTCGTGCCTATTGGCACTGGCTTGGTGGTGCATTGGGGCGACATTCGTAGTTAATCACTCGCGCTGGAAAGACGTGCCTCGCGCGTCAGTCGCGGAGATCAGAACGATGTGCGTGGCACGTCGACTCATTGTCAGAATATTTGTTGAGGAACAGTTTCAGATGGCACTACGTCGCATAGGCCGCAGCCGCCGCGACGGCAACAATGTATTCTTTAATACGAGGAAGCCTAGCGTTCTAGTATCGGACAGTTATTTTTAACAATTTGCGCTAGTAATTAATTTACAAATGTGCGTACTGGAACGCAATACTATATTTATGCCGTAAAACTTAATGAAGTGGTCGATTTCGGCAAAACCATCGCCAGAAGTTCAAAAACATTAAAATATATTAATTGTATTTGATTTAAAACATATCCGAGGATACTTTTTCACTAACCATACTTTTGTTTTTCCTACATGCGACGTAGTGCCATCTGAAACTGTTCCTCAACAAATATTCTGAGTCGACGTGCCACGCATGTCGTTCTGATCTCCACGGCTGACGCGCGAGGCACGTCTTTCCAGCGTGAGTGATTACACTGTTCAACACGATTTTTTTTCTCAAATATTCAATGGGTGATCCTCGTAGAGTTAGTCATCCTAAACACGAATCCGTCGGCAGAATTGCTCCATCATCCTCAGTTTTTTAGTAAAATGAGTTTTTGTAAAAACACCAAATTTTGGCAGAAAATGAGGTATTACGCAAAAAGTATAAACGATGCGAAGTTGAAATTGGTCTTAAACGATAGAGGAAATCATGCCGAATATTTTAGTGTATATATTTATTAAAATTGGTTGTTGCAAATAGTAACAAATGACCGTCAAAGTTTAAAAAAGTGCGGATGCGCGAACTTACTATGCTATACTTTTACATTTTTATGAAAAGTTATTTATCTAGCACGAATTTGCTATACTGGATTGCATTTCTTAGACATTTCTGAAGAGAAAGCTGCCCCCAAAAGTTTCGGGAACTGTTTTCAATCCCGACGGGTCGAAAAAATATCCGTCGGGAACGTGTAATCGGCGTTCGACGCCATGCTGCTATTCTACGCGGGCCGCCAGTGAGACAGTGCCGTAACTACGCGTTATCGACACCGATCTGACAGTACCACCTGAAGGGCTCTCAACTCTGACAAATATAAATAAATAATTTTTTTTTTTTATGTTTTAGTTAGAACTCTGATCTGTTGTTACAGTTGTTTAAGTTTTTCATGCTAAGCAATTGAAAATGCTTTCCTTTGTTCGGAATAAAATGTGTGCTCTACGGGCCACTATGCCAGATGGTACTGTCAGATCGGTGTCGATAACGCGTAGTTACGGCACTGTCTCACTGGCGGCCCGCGTAGAATAGCAGCATGGCGTCGAACGCCGATTACACGTTCCCGACGGATATTTTTTCGACCCGTCGGGATTGAAAACAGTTCCCGAAACTTTTGGGGGCAGCTTTCTCTTCAGAAATGTCTAAGAAATGCAATCCAGTATAGCAAATTCGTGCTAGATAAATAACTTTTCATAAAAATGTAAAAGTATAGCATAGTAAGTTCGCGCAACCGCACTTTTTTAAACTTTGACGGTCATTTGTTACTATTTGCAACAACCAATTTTAATAAATATATACACTAAAATATTCGGCATGATTTCCTCTATCGTTTAAGACCAATTTCAACTTCGCATCGTTTATACTTTTCGCGTAATACCTCACCTTCAGCCAAAATTTGGTGTTTTTACAAAAACTCATTTTACTAAAAAACTGAGGGTGATGGAGCATTTCTGCCGACGGATTCGTGTTTAGGATCACTAACTCTACGAGGATCACCCATTGGATATTTGAGAAAATAAAAAAAGTTCAAATTTGTTGAACAGTGTTATTATAACTACGAATGTCGCCCCAATGCGCCACCACGCAAGTGCCAATAGGCACGACCGTGACGCCTAAAGAGTGGTTGTGAATCAGTGACATCTCGGCTGTATGTATGGGTGATGGAGGCGGTGTTTCTCGAAGGACGGCTCTGGTGTGCAAAAAATGCCCGACTCTGATTTACATCGTACATGTCTGTATATAGTGTATGATTATCTATAGCCTTATCTTAAATTCAAAACAAATAGTAAAGTAAAAAATAGTAAATTGTTAGAGATGGCTCCAAGTGCAAAGGGTTAACGCCCTAACGCACAGATTTAAAAAAAAAAAACGGTAAAAAAAAGTCAATTTTTTTAATGTAAAAAACACACTTTAGAACATTGTCTTGGCAAGACAATCAGTAAAAATATTTATTTATACTTTTACAACAGAAATAACAATAATACGCTGTCGGAAAGCGGCTCAGAAGAAAGAGATAAGTATAGTAGTGATTCTGAAGATAGTTCAGAAGAAGATATAGCCGTTGATTGGGAGGAGATAAGCAATGTCCAACCAAATCCACATCCTCAAAGGTTTCCATTTGTTACCGCTCCTCATTCAACTATTCTTTTGGTGGACAATTTTGATGTACTGCGCTTTTGTTTGATGGAAAAAGGCTATATTTTATTCTTGAATAAGTAAGTGTTATAGATTACAATCCTATGTTAATGATAAATATCAATAAAACGATTTTTCTTCTTAGCTTTCACATTGTTATTTTCAATTCCCGATTATTAAAATAACTGACTCGATTCGTTCCAAGAGAGATTCAGTGTGTCGAATGATTTGATGAGGACTTGTGAGAGTCTTGTATTAGATTTAGTTTTTGGAATTAGAATTAGAAGATGACTCTCACAATTCGTTAGACTTAGTAATTATGATGAACTTGAACTAGCGTAAGAGTAAGAGAAACTGGTGACTTTGAATCGAGAACTGGTTACTTTTGAATTGAGCACTGGTTACTTTGAATTGAGAGATTGAACTGAGAATGTAGGGTTTTTAAAGGTTTAGAAGAGGAGAGGGGGTAGGATGATGGTATTTGGGAATCTAGGAGTAGGAATAGGAAGTTGGACCTTGGATATGGATAATGACTCGTGGACGAGTAAGGATCAAAACAAGGAATAGGATTTTGGACTTGAGGTGGTGATTCTAGTACGACTAATGATGGTGATGAGTGAGCGGCGTACAAAATATTTGTGTTTACCCAATATTCCTTAGAGTTATCTTATGAACTAACTGATCGGAGGGTAGGTACATTACAGGGCTACTAACTTAAGCACTGAACAAGCCGGCTGATGTTGTTTCCCTAGGTATCGCCAATTAACGACTACAAATGCCCAATCACACACAAATACCCTTCCCCACTCTCAGCCACTAAAGGCTCGTTTATATTTGATTGACCCTCGTATGTACAGGGTGTAAAAAAATTAATGGTTATGGCTTTAAGGGGTTGTTCTACATTCTTGGATCGATGGAGATTTGCGAAAAAAACCGGCCGCAAAATTCGGGAAAGGGTAGCAAATTTTTTTTATTGGTTCATCGTATTCGTCTTGATACGTAGGCAAATTGTCTGAGAGGAACCATGGGTCAGAAACGAACCGTTTTTTCGCAAATTACCTTTTAATTCGGTCTTCCCGATTAAAATTTCGCCAAGAGTTAAAGTAGATGCGACGGAAACGAAGTTAGAAAATGGGGCACTGTGTCACCGTACCAGAAGAGAAGTGCATGTGTTTATGCTCTTCTCCAAGGGTGGGCCCTTGAGCAAACTCAACATCGAACGCAGGTCAATGACATTTTTCTATCATTTTATACCTTCGTTTATGTTGCCTCTGCTTCAACTATTGGAGCTAGCAAGGGTATCTCATATGTTTCCTTTCGAAAGATAGGTGACCGAAGGCTGCCATATGGGCGAAATTTTAATCGGATGGGTCAATTAAAAGTTAATTTGCGAGAGAACGATTCGTTTCTGACCCATGGTTCCTCTCAGACATTTTGCCTACGTAACAAGACGAATACGATGAGCCAATCAAAAAAATTTGCTACCCTTTCCAGAATTTTGCAGCAGATTTTTTTCACAAATCGCCATCGATCGAAAGGTGTAGGACAAAAAAAGCCATGACCATTAATTATTTTACACCCTGTACGATATTGAGATGTGTGTTGCTTCAATAATACTTTCATGTTACCATGTCATCTTAATTCATTCAATCAATCATAATAATGAAAAGTTCTTTCCAACAGTTGTTCAAAAATTTATACTAGCGTGAGTATGGAATTTGTATTTTAACTTGCTACGTGATTGTGTTCATTGCAGTGTTCCATATTTGCAAATGATATTTTAGAGAAGTTCCTAGTCTTACAATAGTTCGACGTTTAAACGTTTTCGCCATAAAGTAAATTGCATTGAAATTATCGTTGATGTTGTGAAAGACGACGCGAAATTGATAAAGTAAATAGGTAAATGGTAATGGGAGATGTCGTATATTCATGGTCATGAAACTGAAGGAAATGGAGAAAATGACTCGACTTGTTGAAAAGGTAAGGAGAATGAGAAAATAAGAATCAACTAAAATGAAGATCGAATTGATAACGACCCTATTAGATGTGGTCCTTATTGGAAAATTTCAGTCTCGGCTATCAAATCTTATTCTCGTTATACGAGTCTTGATAATAAAACGTCGGAAGAAAGGAAAATTTTACTATTTCACATAATTCTCCTTATGAAATCATGCCATCTTATGTAATTTTGTTATTAATAAACTGTCGATAATTGAGTGAGTAAGTTTAGACGTACTGGATAAATATGTCAAGAATAAGGGAATGAAGAGTCATGAAAGTTGAACAAGTTCATACATTTCCCAAGGTGGACGTAAAAGATTAAAAACGGAATCAGTGCTAAAACTTTCAAAAATTTCAAGAAACAATTAACTATTAGCCGTGTAGGTAATTTTAATACAACTTGTGCTAATATAATTGAGAAAACTAATTACACTGAACATCAATTACTAGAAAACTTCTTTTTCCGTTAATGATCAAATTTTACCAATTTCCTTTGCTAAAAAGAAACCTCTTATTCTAACCTTTCGCTACATAATGTCGTGTCAGCTTTATCATGCAGAAAATGGAACGAAAGGTCTTGCAACTCTATATATGTTAAATTATAAAATTTAGTGGGGCACAATATTCTTACCTAAATAATTTCCATTTTATTTTTTAAAAAATGTACCAATCTACATTTATCATCATTTAATATTTATTTTAACAATTCAATGCTTCCCTGTAGCATGCATATTTGCAAGAGAGTAACGTAATGCAAAAAGTTAATTAAAAAGAAAAAAAAACAAACAAAAAAGAGGCGACAAAACAAAGCTTAATCCACAATGCGGGCAAATAGCACTCACTGGAGAGTAATTTTACAACACTGAAACCTAAACGATATAGTGCTTCTATCCAGCTAGAAAAATCCTTTATAAAAGTATCTCAGCAAAGTCGCACAAAATGAAAACGTATCACGTTCAAACGCCGCAAACATGGGGTGCTGAGACCAATAAAAGTAGCTTCGGAGCGGCATTCGGATTTTTGGACGAATGAAAGAATCGTCTCGATTAGAAAATAAAGCAAAGCTAAAAGAAAAACGAATAATGCACAGACAAGGAAATGTTGAAATGTTACGTGGGAAAATATTTGACGGAAGGAGGAATGAGCAAACGGTGGTAGTATTCCTCTTTTCCCTTAAAAAGAACGAGATATCAGGGTTGTCGAGAAGGAACGCCAGGAAGAAGGGCAAGCGATCTTGAAAGACAGACGGGTGACGTGCTCGCTGTAAAATTGTGACTCGTGTAAAAAGTTTATACGACACCTCTACAAACCGTAAAATTGCTTGTTTTGAGGAAACTCTCTTATACTCGACACTGCTTGTTCCTTCTATGGAAGTTCAATAATGTGTGCGACGCTCTGAAAATGGTTTCGAAAATTTATAGAAACTTATGGAAACGTCCGTATTTCTGAAGGTATATCGAATCGATTATATAAGGTCGGGCATACGTATTCACCTTCGGGATCGTTGGAAATTTCATGAATTCCTCGTCATTTTCCTCGTCGAAGTCAATATCGATCTTGGCCGACAAGTGAAGTAAAGGTACACTGATCAGACAGATTGAAACAAAAGTCGTGGTTATACATCAATATATTTGGATTTTCAAGTGCCAGTTTTCGATACTTTTCAATAAATTGACGAAGGAAAATAGCTTTCGAGTAATTGTTACCGAGGATGGCTAATAGAAATTTCTTAAAGTTATAATTAGTGGAAAGTAAGATATAAGAAAATTTGACTTTCCTATCTGTGACAAGGAGAAGACTATGAACTTTCTTAATTATTTTTGAGATACTTTTTATCAAACAACTTATGAAGTTCATGTATTTTCAAACGTTAATCAATGTATCTCTGAAACTAATTCTAAGATTCAATTCTGTAATAAGTTTTAATTATTTTAACGATATATACATTTTTATTCGGAAATTGGATTATTTATAAATTTACACTACTTTAACGTGATTAATCAAAAAATTTGGCAGTACCATTCGTTTCATAAATTGTGCATTCCATTCAACAGACTTAAAGAAAAAGTATCTTATTTAACTGCCTCTTTGTTTGTCTTCTTTTTTCTTCACTTTCCATAATGTTAAATAAATATAAACTGTGTCCTTTCTAACACGTTGATCCTCTTGCAATTTTTATGACAATGTTTAGAAATTGTTCAAAGTTCTTAATATCGAAATACTAATGCAAAATATTCGTAATGACTAACGAAAGTAATACATTTAAATATACAACAACTTTAACCTTTCACATTTCTACTCTGTAGCGAGGTTTTAATAATAAAAAAAAACTTCCATTCCCATCAAAGTGCGGGACAAAGAACATACTGAAAATGCTATTAATGAAATTTAATAAAAAATATCTGCATCTAACTATAATATACATAAAGAAATTTCAGTTTCAAAATACAATTTCTCCTCTTTCCTTGTCTCACCTTCATCACATTATCGAACTTTAATACTAAAATTATGGTCGTTAGATAGATTACATTTAAATCTATTTAAGTAATGAGTACTTTGAAACAGAAGGAATCAAGCGGCAAAGAATATGATCACTTGAATAATTTCTATATTATTAGACACACATAGGATATCCACTACACTGCTTTTCTATACAAAGGAATCTTTATGAAAACAAAAAAAAATTAGAAACTCCTCAGTTTGACTGCTTTCATACTTCTTTTGTAAATACCCTAAATATACATCAGGGTATTTGCAAAAGATTACCCTAAATAAATATTCCATTAATTTATAACAATCTAAACGAAAATCCCATCAACATATTTCTGAGAACAAAATTTTACAAAATTCACATAGCCAATCTGTTTCTCTCGCGTAATCGCCACCACCATCGAACCACCGCGTACGTTGAATTAAACGAACCAAGTACGGACCAGCACCACTAAAACAAACCAAAAAAAAAGAAGATGAGTTAGGATCTCCAAAGGAACAAGACTACTTTCTTAAAACTCCAATCTACGGCAGTATTCTTAAAAAAAGACGGCCAAATCGAGAGGAAAGAGAATAGCTCGAGGAGACAGAGGGTGGAAAGAGAAAGAGGAAAAGATAGTAGTGGGAGAGAAAGAGGCAACGAGGACAACGAGGGTGACGAGGGTGACGAGGGCGACGAGGGTGGCGAGGGTGCGGTAGCAGTGGCTGATGGTTCGTGCAGGAGACGGCAAAGGTGGAGGCGCTTGCGGTGTGTGCTGCCGGTAGGGTGGAGGCGGTTGCTCGAAAGCGGGAAAGCTTCGACCATCCACGACCACCCACAGTTCACTCCGGCCTGGCAAGCCGTCTCAACGACACCGTTTTTGCGAAACGTATTCGTTCGTATCTCTCATTTCTCTCTCTGTCGATCGTCCACGAGTTATCGAGTTATATTAAATACAATTTTATTCTAGTCGTCTACTAGTATCGCGATTCATTCTACGTATATCTCTATCGTGACGTGTGACAAATAAAAAAACACGTGGTCTCTGGTGCATCACTGTATCCTCGTTTTCTCGGACACTCTCATTTCGGCCATATCAGCCGAACTCATAGTCTCGGTTAAGATCGCACCCGAAACAGGTCACACGGAGTCATTGGTAGCACGTGTCTCTGACCAAGGTGTTTAACGATTTTTCGTACAATCCAGAGGGAACACCGGGCATTCATGGCGCGAGAGAAGATTCCACGCGGAAGCTTTCGCGATTTATCCGGTTGAGTGATTGATCAACCTTATCGGCCGTTATCTCGACGGTTGTGGTGATGGTGCTTTGTGACGGTGATTTGCGACCGGCGATTTTTCATGGATGTTCTCCTTCCTACGCGCATCGCGACCTTGTATATGGGTCAGTCGGGAAATCTGTGGGGTGAATGAAGAAGCATCCATGGTCCGTTAGGGATACTGCGATGAATGACCGTGGTTTGAGACAGGGTTGATGATAGAAAAAGGGACATTTTGAGGGGAAGTTTTGATGGATGCTGCGCTAATCAGTTATCAGGGATGAAGTTTTTTACGAGTGCATGGTTTTGTGGTGAAATTTGTTTACGTTTTGAGATCAACTTCGGAATTGTAGCTTGAAGAAAAATAGTTGGAAGATGGGTAAGCGAAGGGAGAAGCGTGGGAGACTGCGGCGAGTGCAATGTACGGATCTTGCGACGGGATGGGATTAAACGGTCTGTTTAATTGTTGAGAGAATCGAGAAAGGTGAAATAATATTGTTAAATCGAAAATAACAGGAAAGACACCTGTACGTGAAAGAATTCACTCGTCTCGCGAGAACGATTAAATGTGTTTGTCTTATTAGTGCGTTAATAGAAAGAATTGTCTGGATGATTGTATATTTTTCGAGGACATTATTAAACTAACAGACATATCATTATCTTATAAGTATAGAAAACTAAGGTGATAGTGTCGAGAAGAGAGAAACAATCGGGAAAGCAGTGCGACGAGACATTGTTCATTACTTGACAAACGAGTGTTCGGTAAAAATTCGATGCAAGGATGGGAACTTCTGAACTTAAACGGAAACTTAATAATTGTGCAGAAACGATGTAACCGGTGCATTTGCCATACATTGAGAACCGGTGCACCTGTGGGACCTTGAGGTATAGTATCTGCTCTATACATTGTTAAAATATCGTACGATTTAAATTAAATTGTTACACCTCCTCAGGTTTAGCGCAAACAAATATTTATGCTGCTTTTTCCCGTTACCGCGGCTTTATTAAATTCTACATGTTCCCGTGAATTTATGCCGCTAGGCTGAAAAACTTGTCATAATTTTTCACGTGACACGGAGATTTTTTAAGGAGACCCGCGGAAGAAATTGCGCGAGAAGGAAAGTACGAAATATGTCGTGTTATGATAATGCCAGGGGTTCTTTAATGTCGATAATCAGTCGTCATTTCATTTTATTATATCAATAACATAAAGACACCAGTATTTATGGAAATGAAGAAGATAGAATTTGTAGGATCTGAGAATTGATTTTAATTAAATTCACTCTTTTTTCCTTTGGTACTTTTATGAGAAAAAAGTCAAAGACATTTTATTTTGCTCTATCACATGGAGTAATAAGCGCGATGTTGATTAAAATTTTTGGGAATGTAGGAATGAAATTACACTCACCCCTCGTTTTAAATGGTAGATTCGTTCCTAAAAAATTGTGTAAAACGAAACCCAGAATTTGTACGAAATAGCATCTAAAGAGAATAAAGAAAAGCTGAGGATTTGTTCATTACAACTGTATAAGGAGAAAGATAGGAATTGGTTTATTAATTTTTAGAGACAATCTAATGCTTATACTATTTTAATTTATTTTTGAAAACGAAAAACATAAATGTTAATGGTGCTCTGGCGTGCAAAATTTCTGCATCTCTGACTTACACGTTTTTTTTCTTTCCTTATATATATATTAGAAGTGAAACAGAAAATTTATGACTTTCACGTTTGTAATTCAATTTTAGAAGGGTTGATTAGGTAACTCTTGATCGAATTTTTATAAGAGTTCATTGATTAATCTGATAGTCTTTTAATATATAAATGGCTCTTTATTTAAAAACGGTGCAAATTGAGGGACGGGTATATATTCCATGGTTTTCGCCATTTTCAGTCTATTACGTTATATAATGTTTATAATTGCTTGGACTTCATTTTATGCGAGTTTATTTTACCTAACACGAAAATTTTTGTATGATGAATTACATTAATAATTGAGGCGCGTTATTCACGGTACGAATGTCACAAAGACTTTTATTTCGTAAACTGTGAGACTAAATGTTTCATAATAAATTTAAAGTGCAAAGGTACAGCTACTTTTTGAGATTATAGTCATTTTCGAGAAAATTTTCAAACTACTTGCTTGCCTTACAATTAGTTGGATAAAAATGAGATCAATTGGCATGAAATTCTTTAATTCTCTTCGAATAACGAATTCAAAAAGAATTATCCACGGGAGATATTTAAACATTATGGAGATTCTGTCAAATCTATTAATACTGTGATGCAATGGCAAACTAATACCGAATTGAAAGTTCAAAAATTTACAAAAGGAAAAGCACTGCACACTAGCAAATTGTTTGTATTCTTATAAGAATTTAAACACTGATAATTTAACTGTGCAGTGGCAAACAAGTTAAATATGTACATATCATTTTGCTTTTAATGACATTGAAACTGGACTTCTTGTACAATAATAATCCAACAAAATGGGACAAAATTTTAAATGATATTAACTATGTTACTCATTACATTGAAATTACATTAAAACATTTAACAAGTGGAGGAAATATTTAAGAATAAAAGCCTTTAAATAGAATTTATTCAATATTTATGAAACAGCGGAAATACCATCAATAAATCTAAAGTTTTTTTCTGTAATTTATCAATATCCAAACTCCAAAGAAGATCAAATTTCGCATAAATGACAAAAATTTTGTATACACATCCACCATGAAGAATCGTCGCCCATAAATCGTAAGCTGACAAAATCTTTCGACTTCTCTTTGTAAACCTCGCGTTCTTTTGCAAAAAGAGCGCGGAATTATTTTTTGGTATTTTTCTTTTCTACGAATTGGATCGTTGAAAAAAGATCGCACAAAAAGACATTAAACGAGATCGTACATGCGTAAAGAATAAAAGAAATCTTGGACATTTGAAACTTGAAACGCAGCTGCACGAAGATTCCATGATAATACTTCGAACCGATCGCGTTGCGTTGCACTCTTCATGAATGACTTTAATCTGTGGAAAATAACAAGTGAATTTAATAGATGCGCGAATACGAGAAAACAGAGGAAAACACTTTATCCATTGACGCTGCTGATTGCAAATTTTTATCGACGAGCAACATTTTTATGAGAGTGGAAGGAGGAGGTTTCTGTTTCATAAGTGACGTTCGTCGTTTCGCTTCGTAAGTGGAAGAAGCGTGGGTTTAGTCAGACGTTCGAAAGCGAAAGATTTCTCCTTTGAGATATATTTTATTTTATTTCTTCGTTCTATTCATCCTCCTTTTGCTGTATATATGAGAATGATATTTACAGGGAGTAATATTTTCATAGATAATATTGAACCTTAACTCGATTGAAATATATTTTTAATTAATATCATTGTACACTGGGGTACAGTATAGACCAGTGGTCGCCAAAGTGGTGGTCCGCGAGAAAATTTCGATAGTCCCCAGAAAAATGTGGAATATACTAACTCATCACGTTAAGTTATGTTTTAAGATGCATTGAAACATAATTCAATTCATAACGATACATTTTAGGTGTTCTTAGATCACATATTTTTATAAATATATTTAACACTTAAAATATCCTATTAGTGGTCCGTGGGATTTAAATTATGAATTTACTGGTCCGTGAGGTCAAAAAGTTTGGCGACCGCTGGTATAGACTCTACTATAACCATATAGTTGTCTTTGAAATTTTCCTTAATTATAAAACGGCGATGTGAACGATTTTACAATTTTCTATTAAATTTGACTGACAGATTTTTTATCATGTTATACACGGTCTTTGCGATAGGTCGCTGAACAATGCTATCAAAAATCTGTCAGTCAAATTTAAAAGAAAATTGCAAGAATTTATTTGTTTTAGAATTGCGGAAAATTTGAAAGAACTGTAAAGACGAAATGTAAGGAAAAATATATCGTTCTCATTGTACCGGGTTCTATTGGATACGTTAAATTGTCGATTGACGGGATCTATGAATTACATTTCAGTTTTAAAGTGTGAGAAAGCAACGTTATTTTACGTGAAATGAAATTTCGTAAGATTTTTCTAAAAGCGTTGAATTTTTTCTGGACGACGGAAAAATCTTGAAAGTCGAGGGTGGGATGCATATATTGTTTAGATGCTAATTACGTTTGCGCGTATTGTTTTTTTTCTTTTTTTTTAAATTGGTATATGTTCTTTACGACTTTGTTATTGTACACAAAATTTTCCTGACATTTTATCAAAATACGAGGATCTGCATAAATGTAAATGTGACTTTTATTCTACCAATAAGTATATCAGCTTATAGCTTACGTTCAAAACACGGCAGAAACTGAAAATTTAAAGTAGATTAAATCTTCAGCCATGAGGATAATTACATCTGACCTTTTTTTCTTTGTTCTTCGCAGTTAATGTATGCGATTTACGGATTGCAATAATTGAACCAATTTTTGGATGTGACTTTTATAGAAAACCATAATAATTTACAGTGTTGCGCGACGGATCCCACCAGTTTCCCTTGTTGGGCGACAGGCGAGGTTCGGATTTTCGATATTGGGGAGGGGGTGAACGTGAATCTGATTTAGAATTTCGAGAAGTATTATTTGAGTGTGTACGGTATTCTGATTGCGGTTGAGTTGAAGGTTGAGGAAAATTTTTGTCATTATGTGGGTATTGTTAGGAGGTTCAGGTGGATCGAGGTCAAATAAAATGAATTTGAACACTGTAATAAAGTATATTAATATAAACGTCGTAAGACTTCGCGTAACGATACTTTTTGTGAGACTGACCAATTTGTCATCGGCGTCTGTAGGTCTGACGCTCTACGCATCGTAAGATAAAATAGTCCCCGATACCTACGCAGGAACTTTTCGGAAGCGCGGATCGGACGCCTCTTGCACGATCTCTAACAGATATGATGCATAGTATGGTGGGTATGGTATTGGATAATATGGTGGATAGCCAAAGTTTGGGTGTGGATATGGGTAATATGTTTGATTAGGATGGGGTTGTGATTTTTGCGAAGATTTCAAAATTCCAGTTGGAAATTTAGAATTTTTTGGATCATCCGGAGAATGTGATAGTGGATTTGGACTTGGACTTCTGTTACGGAATGTATTTGGTTTGTGTACTGAACGTGTATAATTATTGTTTCGGGATTCATGTGAAATAGTTTGCACGCTCATCACATCGTGATATAAATAATTTTGTAGGCTCAAAAGATTGTAAAACTCCTGATTTCATT
The DNA here is from genome assembly GCA_910591515.1 of Cerceris rybyensis. Taxonomy (NCBI): domain Eukaryota; kingdom Metazoa; phylum Arthropoda; class Insecta; order Hymenoptera; family Crabronidae; genus Cerceris; species Cerceris rybyensis. The sequence continues at coordinate 13,070,902 of OU342789.1, read as the reverse complement.
CGCGTTTCAATGCGCGTTGCATGTTCAAGTGCATTTTCCAAATTTTTAGGTTCGCGTGCATCTACAGATCTAGCAATTTCGTCTGGTAGTCCTCGAAGAAAAGCTTCTAATGCACATTCTTGCAATGGTTTTAGCATAACTTGCAGTGAATCTTGTAATGTTAAACGTGCGCCATAAATTAACATATTTAAACGGTCATAAAAATCATTTGCGGATTCATTCCGTCGCATACGAATATTTTCTATTTCATGATGGTAATATGATGTTTTTCCCGGTGTAAAGCGAGTTTGTAAATGTTGTATTAAATCATTTACGGTATTCAAATTCCTTCCATAAACATTATCACGAGCTGAACCTTTTTCCGATAACTGCTCTTACAAACGCGCCGTCTGATGCGGGCGGTATATATATAGGGTAAGGTTGCGTAAATCGTACCATCGCGGTGCACCGCTTAAATCGTACCTTCTAAATATTAGGCGTAATATCATGATAACTGCACATTTTCCGGCAAAACGAGTTACTCCCTAGTCAATCATATTGTTTCACATTGTAGGGGAGCATCTGGTATATTGTACTGTTTGATAAATTGTACCACCTTAAAATTTCCAACTAAATGCCACTATTTTTCTTTCCTGGCAACATGAAACTAAGCACTAACAGTACCTACAACTACTTTTCGTTTTGTAACGGCATCCGGCAAGTGCATTCAGTTTGAGAGAAAAAAAACGTTTTTGTTAGTGTTTGATGTAAATTTTGACGCGTGTACCTAAGGACATTACTCAGTAAAATGGTAAGTTAGAATTTTGCTATATTTCTTTATTGAACAGGTTTATAATCACCTCTCAAACTATAAAGTAACGAACGTATTAGGTTTTCAGATTATTTTGCGACAAATGTATATCTTTTAAATCTCTTATAATTAGTTCGATAAATCGTACCACCGGTAGTTGTCTTAATTGTACTGGTACAATTTACTCAACAAGACGAAACCTGTACATCGAATCCAAATGTTTGCAACAATTGTTTGAACTAAAACAGGGTAAAAGAAAATGAAGAATTTAATCTCAGTACAAAACAATTATAATAAATAATTAGTAATTGACCAAATAATAATTTTAAGTAAAAATGGTTTATTTCGTGTTCATAAAAGCAATCATTTAATTTTATAAGTAGGCATTTAAGTTTGATAAATGTTTAAATTTATTTAGTTTTTGATAATTTTGTTTAATTTCTTCTTCATAATTATAAATGTTACTTATTGAAGAAATATTGATTTAATCTTTGTTAGCACTTTTTCAAAAATAATTAAAATATTGTCGTGAAGAATATTGTGTATTATTAAAACCATTTTATTTAATAATTAATCATTTATCATGTTTGGAAGTCCCTTAACTCTTAGTGGTACAATTTACCTTACCTGTGGTACAATTAAACCGACTGGTCGAGTAAATTGTACCAACGGAAAGCTTTTAGAAAAACGAATATTTTGAGAAATCGGTTAAGAGTATGGTGTTGATTTTGCGGTATAAATTAAACGAGGCTCTACACTATGTGGCATTGCATAAATAGTTTGTTTTATTAATATTAAAACGAGATATTTTGCTGAAACTGAAAAATGGTACAATATATCCGCCTCTCCCCTATTCATCTCCCGCCATTACTGTAGAAAGGTAATTTCTCAAGAAGTAAGTTTATCGTAATTTTCGTATAACTTTTACTGCCTGTTTAGTAGTTCATCTTGCAAGCACATTATTGATAAAATCATGCGTCATATTTTCAAGTCATGTAGTAGCATTTAAGGAGTTGTTTACCGCAAACAAAATCGCTTTAGCTTTATTCAGTGTTTGGCTATGGCCATTAGAATTATAAATTGTGCCGTATCTTAAATCGTACCTACATGAAATTAACCTTACATAAAACTGAACCATTTTGAATATCTTGTACGAAGTCTCTGAGTGGAATATTTCGACCGTCAAAATTTGCAATATTTGACATACTATGTTGCAAAGCAATACATTCTACCATGGAAGATATCACTGAATTTGCAACATTCAAATCAGGATGTTTAGTATCAGTCGCGTTCGCGCTTGTAGCTGCGTTTTCATTAAGATTAGACATTTTGAAATATTGTAAATCAAATGCAAATCAATAAACAAAATAAAATATCAAAATTTCAGAAAATCATACAAAATTTAAAAATAAAATATTAATATGAAATACACAATAATAATGATATATGTATATTTATATGTAAGTAAGTATATATACAGGGTGGGGCAATAACTATTAGCACCTCAGATATTTTCGAAACTACAAGTTTCACAGAAATATTTGCTGAAATAAAATTGCACAGTACGAAGGGGGCGATCCGGTAGCGATAATAGTTTTTTTGCAGGTGGAAGTACTTCGGGCATTTGAAGGTCACCTTTATTTTTTTTAATGGATCGGTATGTTTTTGCTTCCGTATCATGATAGAGGATCTTAAAACGAGTTCAACGACCTATTATACAAGGTCATTCACGGTCATAGAAAGTAGAGAAAGGCGATAATACTTAGGTTTTTGTATTAAATGAAGCATATACGTTTATAGTAGGTGTTAGAAATGATGACCATCACTGTCAATGCAACATTGGATTCTTTTTACGATTGATTGACTTGTAAGTCTTACAGCGTCAGAACTTATTGACGCACAGGCTGCAATAATTCGCTGTTGCATGTCGGAAGGTGTAGTTGGTACTTCTTTGTACACTTTCTCTTTCAGTGTTCCCCAAAGAAAGAAATCTAGTGGTGTTAAGTCTGGTGAACGAGCTGGCCACGATATTGGACCGCCGCGTCCAATCCAAACATTTCGAAATTTTTCATCGAGTTCCCTTAGCGTAATCAATGAATAATGTGCTGGGCATCCATCATGTTGATACCACATGGTTTGTCGTGTAAGTAAAGGTAACTCTTCTAGCAAAAGACCCAATGTATCCTTTATAAAATTAGCATAGATGTGGCCATTCAAATTTCCATTGATAAAATAAGGACCAATAATTTTATCACCTATGATACCGCACCATACATTCACAGACCATTGTTTTTGATGTTCAACCTGTCGCAGCCAATGTGGATTTTCCGCTGCCCATAAATGCATGTTATGCAAATTAACATTCCCGTGATTTGTGAATGTTGCTTCATCAGTAAATAAGATGGTATTAAGAAAAAACTGATTGTTTTGAATCTGACGTTTAGCCCATCGACAAAACTCAAAGCCATTCATGAAGTCGTTCCCATGCAATTCTTGGTGAAGACTAACATGGTACGGATGAAATTTCAAACGGTGCAAAATGCGAAGTACACTCCTCCTACTAATGCCAGATTCGCGTTCAATTTGTCGCGAACTAATATGAGGATTTCTAGACACAATTGCGAGCACACCGATTTCCATTTCTGCGTTAATTACTCGTTTCTGGCGTTCACTTTCACGAACACTTAAACTACCGGTTTGCCTAAGTTTAGGTATCACACACATTTTTAAATGTTTGACGCGAAGGCTGAGACCGATGTGGATATCGTTCAGCATACAAGATTTTCGCCCTTACAGAATTTTGTTGGCATTCGCCATAAATAAGAAGCCTATCGGCTTGCTCTTCAAACGGATACATCGTGCCGGGTTGGCCGATTTATCGATACTAATGTGGGATGCGAGAAAGACAGAGAGAAAGACATAAACAAAGAATGATCTATATCAGAGTGCGTAGAATAAATTTAACAATGAGTGCAAGCGTTTGTTTATTTTGTAACGGCGAAGAGCCTAGCGCCAGTCGAGAATAAGCGATCAACGAAGTAAGGCGAAAGGAGAAAATTACTTTTAATTACGTTTTATAAATATTTTAATTTAAATAAAATATATAATATTAATTAAATATACCTTTTATTTATCCTGGATTTTAATAAAACTTAGCGTTTAAAATGAAACCCTACACTAATCTTATCATGTTTATCTTATCCTGCAAACTTAATAAAGTGTCCTTCATGCAGTGTATACTCCCAGTGAAGTAAACGGTAAGCATTACGCCTTTCTCTACTGTTTACAATACGTATGTTTCATTTACTACCAAAACCTAAGTATTATCGCCGTTCTCTACTTTCTATGAACGTGAATGACCTTGTATAATAGGTCGTTGAACTCGTTTTAAGATCCGCTATCATGATACGGAAGCAAAAACATACCGATCCATTTAAAAAAATAAAGGTGACCTTCAAATGCCCGAAGTACTTCCACCTGCAAAAAAACTATTATCGCTACCGGATCGCCCCCTTCATACTGTGCAATTTTATTTCAGCAAATATTTCTGTGAAACTTATAGTTTCGAAGATATCTGAGGTGCGAATAGTTATTGCCCCACCCTGTATATAAGATAAGATATTTATATGTGAAATGAAATATTAAATATTATTGAAAATATTAAATCAGTTGCAAATGAAAAATCAAAATTAATATTATTGTTGTATTCCGTGTGTGGTCAACTACAGTTTATTTAGGAAGAACTATTGCACGCTCGGAGTTGTAACAATTTAAGGATAACGTCGTCGCGAGATGCGGACTGTCAGCTATTCAGTAGGTACAAAAATTCTTCGATTTCGGGGCTGGACTGACCTTTTAAAGACGTTAAATTAGTGTGGTGGGAGGTTTGGATGACCCCGACTGCTCGTGACTAAGGTTCCAAAAGGGCGATCGCTTTTCCAGTGACTTTCGCTAAGACCAAAGGTCTTGAAAACATATTTTGAGGGAAAAGCGATGACAGAATTTGGAGATGACTAATAATTCCCTTTTGGACCTTGAATCACGTTGAGTATTATTTGAAGCTATTATCTTATTGTTGGAGAAGATAGTGAATCGGAAGAAACATGAACTGAGTCGGTATCCAACATTATAAACAGAAAAACATGTATTTTTGTTATATCCTCACTGAATTTTAAAGATATTTATTCTATAATATTTATTAAGATGTAAAATTTCCAAATGATAATGAATTTAAATAAAGAAATACATAGGATTCTTATACGCGGGGTATTGGTATTAGCACAACGTATCCAACCGCTGCACACTGGTCCAGAGCGTGAATTTAGCTGTTCACGCACCTCGCGCAGTTTTCAATCTTTTTCAAATCGTGACCACGGGCTCAAAACACATCGGATTGAGTTAAAAATTGGTATTCTATTATTTTGGGGTGGTGTTAATTAGAGAGTGGGATTATGTGGGACTATGAAGATATTGACTGCAAAAGATAAAAAACTTCGACGATTTTCTTTCATGTTTTCAACATTAATTTTTGAATAAACTACAAATAGTAATTTTATGTTCGACACGTGAATTTTTATCACGGAAGAATGCTCTTCAAATAGAAATAATAATTGTTAAAAAATATTGCATAGTTTCGCCAGAATGTTATAAAGAAGACAACGTGGTTTTTCGATAGAAAAAGGCCTCCAGAAAAAGTTTCAACTTTAAGCGTTTGTTGTAACTACAATTTTTATCCAATTTCAAAAATCTTTTCAGTTCTGAGGTCGGTGGTTATTTAGGAATCGATATATGCAAAAAAAAATTCGAAATTCCAAAATCGACTTTTTGACTTTTGCGCGGCTACATGCACATTCTGGACCACTGTGCGCTGCCACCACTTTCTCCTGTTGCGCGACGGATCCCACCAGTTTCCCGTGTTGGGCGACGCACAGTGGTCGATTTCGCCGAAATCCTGGCTAAAATCCAAAAAAATTTGTTCATGATTTTCAAAATTTAGCCACTGCGTTTGATTTGTAATACATCAGAGCATCGTTTTCCATTAATACAAATTTGTATTGAACAATACTCTTAGAGATATGCAATGTTAAAGTTTGCACTTGAATAATGTAACGTTTTCACGTTGAAATTGAGAACACGTTTTCAATGTGAAATTAAAGAACGATCCACTTTTTCAGTATTGGTAGCTATTTACCATACTTTTAATTTATAAATATCTTGGTTTCATTTTTTTATTTAATATTTTACAACTGTGATGGTACAGAATGTAAAACCTATACATTTTTTTCCTTTTGCTAATGAAATAGTTGTGAACGCTGCAAAATGCCACCGTAATATTTTTTTTAATTAAATTTTGAAGCTTCCCGAGTGTTAATGTATATATTAATGTAACATCAAGTATGTTCATTGCCGCTGCGACGACTGATTCGCGTTGGCTTGTTGTCTGATCGACGAGCCGCAGTTTTTATAAATATTGAGTTAGTCGTTTATGGAGATTAGAAGGCAACAGACTACAGTATTTAACTACAGATATTTAATTTATGTATTTAAAGTTACAATTTATGTTTGAAGTACTATTGTGTTGCTTTTATGTGTTAAGTGTTGTTTTCGGTTACGATAATTAGTTTGTATTATTAATTTATTAAAATAACTTGTAAAACTAATAGATTTTGTTCCGGTTTTTCCTCTCTTACACGAAGAAGGCCCCGTTGAGTTTTCTTGCGACTTTTTGCGACTCTACAAGTTATTCTTATTTGTATGTCGCGCACGCCATAATACTCTTAATCTTACTCTACAGGTACTCTGGTAATTTACAAAATAATGTATCTATTTCGTCGGGTTGAAAATTCAAATGGGTTTAAGTAGACTGGTAGTCTGATAGTTTTATTTTGAGACAGCAATAGGTAGCCGCGGACGACTCTTCGCGATGGGCGAGGTTCGGAGGTTGGAATATAAGGGGATGAGAAAAATAGAGAGAGAAAGAGAATATGACTGCTGCCTCTAGTTACCGTTATAGTTATTATTGTTAGGCGCGGAGGATGATCGGCTCTAACGATTTTAATACTACATAATTTAGGTAGCGATAAGGTTGTCGAGCATGTGAGCGAATGTCGCGTCAACAGTAAAACTCTTTCGATGTTTGATTACCGAACGATTAATTGTTTGTGGGGTCCGCTATGCCATGAATTCTCTACAGGATTACCAATTGCATATATTTTTGGAAATTGAAAGATTTTTGAAGGGCTAATCAAAGAATCCAATAGTTTGAACTGAACAAACATTAGATTTTATATTAAACTCAAATGATTACAGGGACCGTTTATTTTGAACGTTGTGCAAGTCCATTTTCTGTTGTTTCGAGAAAATTAAAGATTAGCATATCTGTCAATTAAAAAATATTGGTTAATTATGACGAGTCTGATAATGTTTCTATCAATTTATCAATATGTAATTTGACCATACAAATTTCTTTTAGGCGAATTTAACTAAAAAAATGTATATTTACGGGTTGCAAATGAACTTAACACCACTTTCATAATGAATCAATTGTAAGAATCATTTAATTTCAATTTTGAAAACTCAAATATCACTTAAAATATATTTCATATTAATCCAATTTGGTTTATAGATAATAATAAGAAATAAAATAGCAATAGTATTTTTTATTTTGAAAGTTAATTATATTTATATCTTGTTAAACTCAGCATAAGATATTGGTATTATTTATTTATGCTCTTCTTGTAACAGTGTTTTGAAATTCTCAGTAACAATATTCTCAACTGATGAAGATTCTACCTCTATAATTCCTCTTTCCTTTTTACGTTTCATTAATTTGTTTTTCATAATGGAATTATATTCATCCTCTGACCCCTCAGATCACACTTTTGTTTATATCCATGAGTTTTACTTCTGCGTGTATTTATTTAAAATTAAACGGAAATAGATATTTCTAATTGTCATAAACTAATATTATTATAATATAATATTGATTTATTACTTCTGCTTACCTATATCAATTTTTGTTTTTAATATGAAATTATTTATTTTTAGAGGAAAATCAAGTAAGTAACCTTAAATTGTAACTTTCGAAATGTTAAATGGAACAAATGTAGCCACCAGTGGTCACTAATCCCGCAACCTCTCTACGGAAATTGGACTTACACCAGTTTCATAATCAATGTCTATGCAATTTCTTTTAGCGGTCAATTTTAAATTGAACAAAACAGTAGCATTTCTTAAGGTATTAAATATTTACTAGTAATAAATAAAAAGTTTACACTAAATTAAGCATAAATTGCATGATACTTCTCATTTTTTAAAAAATGGACTTACACCACTTTCAAAATAAACGGTCCACATATTACAATTATTCTGAATCAATCATTACTAAATGAATTTCTGAATGATAGTTTGTTCAGTTATTGACTTTATTTTACATACGTTTCTGTTTAATCAGGTATATAATTGATAAAGTTTATGTTTGAAAATAACAATGTTATTAAAAATAAATGAGAATATAAAATATATATATGTTGTATAAATGTATTATTATATATATTATATTATGTACCGTCTGTTTTGTTTCCCGTTAAAAGTTCCTACGAATTAACTGAAGGGTCGGGTTTTGTTATAAAGTCATAAACCAATGCTGAAAATAGTATACCGCGTGACTTGATGAAAAGAAAGTAAAGAAAAATTTAAAAATTGTGTACAGGACGTAACAACAGATATGTTAAAACTATGAAAGGTCTTGCATAATATAAAATAAATTTCACTACTTCATTAAACGGAGATAACGTATTATTTCTATTTGTAGCAATATTCCGCAATGTTGCATTTCGGGTAATTCGTGTTAGTTAATTATTTTCCGTTACTGCAGATACTGCTAATTATTGGGATATTTTCTCTGTTTTCGTCGAGAAGGGTGATCGAGTTTTGCAGCGACGAAGTTTCATTAATTTCCTCGTTTTAAAAATTATAATTTCATTTTTTACACTGACATATTCTTAAACCTCGGAAAAAATATTACTAATATTAAAAAAATTGTTTCTTTTTACGGAGTTGTTTTTCTCTTCATGTAATTATAAAGGGTGCTCCAAAAGTTACGAACTGACGTGAAGTTTTAATAATGTTCTTATTTTTTATCTTATATTCACAATATTGTAAGATTATTTACAGTAAATATTGGAAATATAATCATATTAACACTTTGCGCTCTGAATTATTTTACTAACTTTTCATCAGATAAGCAAAATATGGTCACGGAAAAATTATCTACTCTTAACTATTCATCTTAACTTGATACTAATTGTAAGAACAATTGTAGGTATCGCAAGATATTTATGTTAAGATGCAAAATTATGCTTAATTTTAAAAAATCGCAACTTAACCCATTCGAGACCAATTGCACACCGTGTGTGCAATGCATTTCCGAGCCAAAAAGACCGACTGCACACCGTGTGTGCAATGATCTTGAATTACAATTATCAGTCATTATAGAAAAAACAGCCCTCGAAATAAGACTAGCTTAAAATAAAAGGTATCTTACAAATGTGTAAACATTACATTTCGTATTTGGTTCAATTTCGACCCTAAAGTAGGTGACCCAAAGCCACGATCATTAGAAATGCAAGAAATGGTACATATAAAGCCAAAAGTTATCGGTCTTTCTGGATAGTCTCCAAAAAAATGCACGGTCTCGAATGGGTTAATAGATGACACTTTAAGTGCAACAGAAAACTGTGTCGAATGTAGTTCGACATAGGAGTGCAAAGAGTTAACAGTGAAACAATTAAATGAAAAATTTCAAAACGCACCGAAGACAAAATTATTGTAATTTCAATCGAACCCGTAGCTTTTTGGCCGCCTCTTAGTTTAGTGGATAAATATCAAAAACTACTTTACCGCGGTAATGATGTTCTTGAATATTTTAGTTATGCTAAGTACCACACTCATTGTGATTTTTATATGAGACAATTTATTCTTCGTGCACACCAGAAAAACCTTGCTTCTTATACGAGTTCAGGTAACATTTACTTCGGAGTTAATCATTAGCTACATAGTGCTGTTACAAACCGTAGAACATATTTTACACGCTTGGATGAAAATCCATTCTCCGTTATGTTGTTCCATGGCTAGCACCGAGGATGTAAATTTTCTAACATGAAACTAGAACGTATATCGTCTGTGAATCCCCAGCAGAATATTATTTACGATAAATTGCTAGGGGAAGATTACAAAACGTGAGATTTTAGTTTTAACGATCTCCATCGCATTTTAAGTAAGATATACTTGTTAATGTTTCAATGTAACTTATGATTATCTTACACTATTTTGAATTGTTTACTTGTGAATGAATGTAATCAATAATTGGCAATATTAAAATAGCTAAGTTGTAATCAAATTTGGTTATTAATTTCTGGGTATAAATATGTTATTCATACGTGTTCTGACTTCAATAGTAACTGAAGAAAATTCTGTTTTGGTGGTGAAACCTGTCACTATTTTCAATCGGAGTTTATTTGGATAAATAAAAAATAATTTCATCGCTAGTTTACTATAACAAACAAGCATAAAGAATAGTGAAATAATAATTAGGTTACATATTTAGAGGATTTTGAGGTGCTGAACGATCTTAATTGTAAGAAAATACATAACGTTTTACGCTTATACTTTAAAAAATGTCTTCGGTTTTATTTTATCCTGTTTATCGAAAAATAACGTGTCTATTGCAGAAATTACTGAAAATAAAGGACAGCAATGGAATGGCTATGTTACGGATTTGTGTATAAATATTAAGAACGTAAATACGTTACATTATTGGAAGGGGTTGATGAATGGAATGATTTTAGTCGTAAAGAAGCCAGGTTTTTTCACGAAACTTTTTACAACTTTCGATTTTATTTTCCTCCATTAAATTAAAAGCAATTATCCCTAAAAAATATAAAAATTAACGTGAATAAAGAAGAGTATAGTATTAATTACGTTACGTAATTACAGCTTTAACATCTTTCTCTCTCTCTCTTGCTGCTTATTATGCTTTCTCTGTATTTTTGGTCTTTTTTTTATTTTAGTTTCCTTACTTTATCTATGAAACTTCATCCGTGCAACTTTATCCATGCATTACTTTATCTATTTACATTTTTTATTCATTATCTTATGCTTTATTTTATTTTATATTATTTTATGTTTTCTCTGTAAGAACTTGGGGCTTGTCCAACGTTGTAATAGACAACAATAAATATCTATCTATCTATCTATCTCTCTAATTGTAAGAATTTAATCTGAATTAGTTAAATCAAAAATCTGAATTGCAAAGAAAATATTAATGATGAATGAAATTCAATTAGAAATCATCAACGAAAAATCGATGGCTATTATGAAGAAGAGAAAAGAAAAAGGTAAAATTGAAAATTTTCTCGAGTCTCTCCGACGGAATATTCCCTGAGTAAAAATGTTTCAATTGACCTTTCTCGGTTACATTGAAATCGCATCGAGGGATTATTAGAAATAATGAGGATTAACTGAATTCGATTTCGTCAACTACCACCTCGAAAGTATCGTTAATTCCTTGTAGAGACTTCTTAAGAACGTGGAGAGAAAAATCTTGACTTTGTTCGTGGGTACTCTACAGTAATTAACGGGTACCCTTCTCATTGAATTATCGTTGTCATCCCGTAATTATACCCTATCCTTTGTTACGGCGGAACAGCACCGAAAGTGCCTTGATTCAATCTTATCTGATAGCTCTGCCGTGGAGTTTCCACAGGGCTGTAGAGACACGTATATTAATTCTAATCAGTCCGTCAATAATGCCCGCATCGTGTTTCTATTTTCACGAGACTTAAACAGGTGATAAAGGAGTTTAAAAGTATAGCAATGATCGTGTTTTGTTTTACTTTTACAACGAATTAACACATTGCATACGAGCCATGTAAAAATATATTTTTCGAAAACTGTGTATAGATTGTTTAAAAAAATGACGATTTGCAGCAGGAATCACTTAGATTTGAAAAGTTAAGTATATTTTTGAATTTGGAGAGTAAGCAGTTTCCAATTTATACTAATCTTTGTAAATATCAAATTCTCGCAAATTTTTCGAAAAGTTTACTGCTTCAGTCTTAACGAGGCGGTACAAAACACCCGCATACAATGTGTTAAAATTAAAACATCATTTTGGAATTGCATTGTAGTGCAATTTTAATAGGTGCACATATAAGCAGCAAATGACACAGTATGTTTCTGATTAATAAGAAATACATTTCCTATTTGAGACTTTGTTATTTAAAATAATCGGATTTTCAGGTGAGAGACAATGAAATACGTTTCTAATAGCTACACTTTAATATAATATGGTTCTGTTTAAGTTAATTTACCTTTACCAGTATAAATTGTTTGCTTAGTCTATTTATTTATATATTCTTACAGTTTGAATTTATTCCTTGCAATTCGACCTCTGTATTGTTTTAGGTTTTAAATACTATATGATTAGATATCGAAAAAAATTGTTGTAAGGCAAAATGAAACTGTGTTATACGAAATAATCTCTATATTGTAGTAGCGATGTTTACTGTTTTGTTTGCGGTGCCGTATGGTGATTTTGCGTATGTTTGTATGTAAGTATGTATGTATGGTGTGAAATAAGACTCGCTACGCGGCGTTATAGGAGCTGCCGAAAAGATCAGATCAGGGTGTAGAAAGTTAGGAACCACACTTGGTGAACGGGGCTGTAATTCTTTAATGTTTTCTTTGTTCATATTGCTTTTTCCCTAGTATTAACCCATTCACAGTGAGGTAAACTTATGAATTCTGGCTCAAAAACTTCCAGTTTTTTTTTTATGTACGAAAACACGTCGGCATGCAAACGAAACTACGTCTCATTCTTCAATTAGAATAATTTAGAAAACAGAGAAAGCAAAGAGTCCAGTCACAGACTTATTGTTAGATACATATACATATTTGGTAGACTAAACGGGATAAACCATTTTATTGATATATCAGCCTATCACGGGATACACTGTCAATGGTTAATAATGTAGGACAGTCAAGTCAAGGTCTTGCTCGACAGAGCCGTTTCTCGAGCTGCATCGCCTCCTTCACCTACACATACAGCCGAGATGTCACTGATTCACAGGCACTCCGGCGGCGTTACGGTCGTACCTACTGGTACAAGCGTGGTAGCATGTGGCGTTATATTGGGGCGACATTTATATTTTAATAATTTTGCGACAGCAAAATGCCAAACTTGTTCGCCTCAAAGAATGTAGAATAATGTAAGAAGTTATTGGGGCGATACATTGTACAATGTTGTGTTGTCTTTTAACAGTAAAGAGGTAACATAGGTTTCCACATTACCCATGGAAATATGCAAATGCACTCTTTGTTACAAAGTTATCTTCTGAAAATCTATTCCACTGTATCAATGTCCTTTTCCGCTGAATCGTTGTCGAGAAATCGCATTAAAATATAAATGAAGAAAATGTTTTTTAACAATCATACAGATGAAAGAAACCGTTGAGATACATCTCTATATGTAAAATTGACAATACTTTGGCATTTTATTACAAAACAACATTGAAATTAAACGAGGCAGAACCACTCTTTGTTACTAAGAGCTTCTTATAATTAATTATGTTTTAATTGGTATATTAGAACTTTGCGTCGAGCATTTTGAGACGAATAAAGTTACTGAAAACATTTAAGACAACTGCGGCGGCAACAATGTGTTCTTTTACGCTGGGAAACCTAGCGTTCTATTATCGTGTAGTTACTTTTAACAATTTGCGCTAATAATTGATTTACAACTATTGGTGCTGGAACACAATACTATATTTAGTCGTAATGCATAACGTAGTGGTTAATTTCGGTAAAATCGTCGACAGAAGCCCAAAAATATTAAAATATATTAATTGTACTTTATTTAACACATATTCAAGCATACTTTTTCACTAACAATACTTTTGTGTTACCCTACATGTTATATAGTGCGGTGTGAAATTGTATTTCGACAAATAACCTTAATCGACGTGCCACGCACGACGTTCTGATCTCCGCGACTGACGCGCAAGGCACGACTTTTCAGCGCGACTGATTGACTACGAATGTCGCCTCGAATACGCCCGTGCTCATGCCAATAGGTCCGCTACTATTAAGGGGAGGCAAAGCCAATCAGCGAGCTCTCGAGTGTATAGGAAGGAGTAGCAGGCGGAGCAGCTCGAGAAACGGCTCCGTCGAGCAAGACCTTGACTTGACTGATGTAGGATATTGATAAAAAATATATTTATATATATATATACGAGGTATGTCCGAAAAGTATCCGACCTGAGTTCATATCTTCGAGCCAGAGCGTTCGATTGGCCTCTGCGAGGTATGAGCGTAACCAGTAGTCCCTCATGAGCTCCCTGAATGCCCTAATTACCCGCCAGACGCCTTGATCTCGCGCAGCGTGTGTTTATATCCAACGTGTTTTTTCCATTCGTCGCATTTGTTTACTGTTGAAAATGACAGAAAGAAGAGATCAACGAATTTGCGTCAAGTTTTGCTTCAATCTCGACAAGAGTTGTACAGAGACGATTGAAATGATACAGAAGGCCTTTGGGGACGAAAGTATGGGCATAACACAGATAAAGAAGTGGTACAGGCGGTTTAAAAATGGCACGTCAAAGTCGGAGCCATGTCAAGTCAATGCTGATTATTTTTTTCGATTGTGAGGATGTTGTGCACTACGAATTTGCTCCAAGACATCAGACGATCAACAAAGAATATTACGTTGAAGTTTTGAAAAGATTGCGTAATGCCGTTAAAAGAAAACGACCGTGCTTCTGGTCAAATGGTGACTGGCTTCTTCACCACGATAACGCGCCAGCTCATTCATTGAACCTTGTGCAGAAACTTTCGGCGAAGCACAAGATTGTATAGCTTCGCCAGCCTTCGTACAGTCCTGACATAGCTCCCTGCGACTTTTGGATGTTCTCAAAATTGAAAATGGCGCGCAAATGAAAGCGGTTCGACGATATCGAGACAATTCAGAGCAATGCGACGCGCGAGCTGAAGGCCATTCCGAAATCTGGGTTCGAGGACTGCTTTAAGATGTGGAAGCACTGCTAGGAGCGTATGGTTCAATCAAATGGGGACTACTAACATGGGAATAGTACTAACGCGGAGATATGAACTCAGGTCGGATACTTTTCGGACACACCTCGTATATTCAAGCGGAAACTTCTTAAATTTAATGTGAGATATAGGAAACGCTCTAGACCACACATACACACACACACTCTAAATGTAATTAACAAATAATAAAATAACACAACTATGATACTAAATCCGCCCAGTAGCGTCTATACGTCTATTCCGTGCGTCTATTCGTCAACTCGTCTACTCGTCTACTCGGCTATTCTATACGTAACTTCGTCTATTCGTCTACTCTATACGTCTAGTCTGTCGCTCGTCCTCGTGTCGTCCACGTTTCGTCGTCGATCGTCTTTCCGTCCGTCAACTGTCTCATGGTGGATCTTTCTAAATAATTCCAGCAGGATTTATAAAATCCCCACAACAATTATATTGTGTTAACTTTATGCCTTGGTGTTCCCTACCGTCACGATCCTACAATATTAGTTTACACAGCTTTATACATTAGTGCATTTAAAACTCGGAATTTCATCTTTTTTTAGGTGAAAAGATTACTCTTCATTTGATAAATTTTCTTGTAAATATTAATAATTGTGCATTTAACTACAGCTGTACTACTTCTGTATTTTGCATTCGCAGATTTCAATAAAACATGAAACAGATAAGGCGCTAAATTCCAGAAGAAAATTCTTAGCGATACTGTGCTAAATTGCCTGCAATTTACATTTCATCATGTCACTCGCCATCTGCGCTATTTCGTGAACATATAAACCGTAAACTCCTCTACTTCTTGGTTCAAACATTTTACATACAATTCATGGCAAAGAATCGCCGTTTGTAGAATTCATGAAAATACTCGAAAATTGCAATAATTATCAAATAGTGTATGAGAATTTGAAAGATAAAGTAAAGAGAGTAGTGGATCCAGTATGGGAGGATCGATAGAAAAAGGAGTACAAATAGAAACTAAAAATTACGTGAGGACAATTATTATGGAATTGTATTATATAATACCTTTTTCTTCTTACTGCTATATTAAATCATATTATGCTATTTACTTAAAACCGATAAAGGTAAGAAATGCGAAGTAAATCATTGCAATTAAAGTTATAAAAATTTTAAATATTATATAAATCCAGTCCCTTCTAGTATTTAGATGATATAATTAATCATTTTTGTCTAATAAGCAATACATTTTTTACGAAATACCGATCGCCGTATTTACATTAAAATTCACCAAAGAAACAAATTGTATCACATCTATTTTAATCCAGCAACAATAAAAATGTCTTGTTTGTCACTTATTATTATAATTTCGTCCACCGTCCATCCATCGTCGTCTATACTTTTACAAAAAAATTACGATTTTCTCTAAATCGCATGGTCGTGCAACTTAAATTTCCAGTTAAGTACCCTTTGCTCGTAAAAGAAGAAAATGGCCACAGGAACGTAAATACGTCCCGCTCTCCCCTTGTCGAAGAATAAAGCCCATTCATGCGGTTTTACACGTGAATCGTGATACACCGTAAACGAGGCCAGCGTTATATTAGATTTTCCCGTAGGATTTTATTATTGGTACAATAGAAACCGATATTAAAGGAGCATTAACCGAGTTTGCGAAACAGGCATCGGTCTTCATCTATCATATAATATATCATGCGTATGCATACGCATGTTTTTCTCTCCCGTATTTTTCTCTTTCTCCTTACATTTTTGTTCTTCTGGCCGTTTCTCTTCGACTTCGCTGTCTATCTTCCTCTTTGACAGCCATAGGAGAAAACATGCCTCGAAGTTCACAGCTGCACCGAGGTCTGTCATGTACTTCTCATGGGACATCGTTTAACAGAATGCTGCAACCACTTCTAACAATAAGTGAAGGTGTTGGAAGGATGCAAACGGGAGCGTAGGGATTGTATAAAACTACCTAAATGGTTGCACTTGTGGATTAGCGGTAACATATTAGGTATAAGGGAAAGTTCTGTCGTTTTTGAACACGTGCACTTCTATGCGTTGTCGATCCTAAGCAAGCATTCTGATCCGACTGAAACCAATTTCAACACTTACAAGGGAACATATCGAACTGTCAATTACCGATTTTGATGAAAATTGAGTATGATGTAGTCCTCGTTAAAATATTCGACACGTACTTTTTTTTATGGTCGCCGTTTAAGGGGTGAAAACCACCCCCAAAGTTAGGACCCTAAAGTACATTTCGTCGATTATCTCGGAAACTATGAGAGATAGAGCATTTGCGTAAATTGACGAAATTTGCGTCTATTAACAATCAACACAATGGTAAAAACTATTTTGCAAAATCTCAATTTGTTTAAACAATATATGAAAAACTCGAATTTTTTTGTTAGTATTTCCCCTTTAATGCCGATGAATTTTCTTTCGTTTCGTTCAAAAGATAAAGTCTTATTGAATACATATCTATTTCTGTCTTTAAAGTTTCTGCTTATAAAGATGACATTTAAATAGGAAATGTATCACTTCAATAGAAGTGATCAAACGAGCGAAATATCAGTGGCGTTTAACGTGTAAAACATGTTATCTATAGGGTGGGCCATGTAACTTGGAACATTGAAACAAAAACTTGACCGGTTACAAATACCGTGAATTAAAGTCAAAATGACTTTATTTGAAAGCAACGCAACGAAAAATGAAGAAGTGATTAAATTTCAATGATATTATTTTCGTAATATTGCATTTGAGAAATAACTCAACGCTTGATAAAAAAATTTATGAGGTATCAAGTACTTAGTAATCACAATTTTGTACACGTTGAATTCTGGTTAAAAAGTCACCACTCTACATAAAACGAATTTAACGACCCTCCGTTGCTAAAAATACGATCTGAGAGTGAAATAATTGGGGAAAGGGAAATATTTCTCGGTACTATTAACTTTTATACCTTCGATATAAATCTTGATCTACGTTTATCTCTTCATAACTTAAAAAAGAATTCTTTCCATCAAAATCATTGTATATATATTATACCTGTACTGTTGTATCCATAGTATGCTACTAGCATTATATTTATGGGCGTTGAATCAGTTATACTTAAATATATTAAATAATTACTTTGAGAAAAGAGGGATTAATCGGCAACTATATATTATAAGGTATATATGAAATATTTAATGTTCGGGGTCTCTATAAATAGAAACAGTTTTTAAAAAAGTAGGGTTTCGTAGATCTAGTGTTAACACTAGATTTACGGAGCCAATTTGGCTCATTCAAAATTTCATTACTATACAGGGTGGGGCAATAACTATTAGCACCTCAGATATCTTCGAAACTATAAGTTTCACAGAAATATTTGCTGAAATAAAATTGCACAGTACGAAGGGGGCGATCCGGTAGCGATAATAGTTTTTTTGCAGGTGGAAGTACTTCGGGCATTTGAAGGTCACCTTTATTTTTTTAAATGGATCGGTATGTTTTTGCTTCCGTATCATGATAGAGGATCTTAAAACGAGTTCAACGACCTATTATACAAGGTCATTCACGGTCATAGAAAGTAGAGAAAGGCGATAATGCTTAGGTTTTTGTATTAAATGAAACATGCGTATTATAAACAGTAGAGTATGGCGTAATGCTTACCGTTTACTTCACTGGGAGTAAACACTGCTTGAAGGACACTTTAACAAGTTTGCAGGATAAGATAAACATGATAAGATTAGTGTAGGGTTTCATTTCAAACACTAAGTTTCATTAAAATCCAGGATAAATAAAAGGTATATTTAAGTAATATTATTTATTTTATTTACATTAACATATTTATAAAACGTAATTAAAAGTAATTTTCTCCTTTCGCCTTACTTCGTTGATCGTTTATTCTCGACTGGCGCTAGGCTCTTCGCCGTTAAAAAACAAACAAACGCTTGCATCATTGTTAGATTTATTCTACGCACTCTGATATAGATCATTCTTTGTTTTTGTCTTTCTCTCTGTCTTTCTTGCATCCCACATTAGTATCGATAAATCGGCCAATCCGGCACGATGTATCCGTTTGAAGAGCAAGTCGATATGCTTCTTATTTATGGCGAATGCCAAGAAAATTCTGTAAGGGCGAAAAACTTGTATGCTGAACGATATCCACATCGGTCTCAGCCTTCGCGTCAAACATTTAAAAATGTGTGTGATAAACTTATTATTAGGCAAACCGGTAGTTTAAGTCTTCGTGAAAGTGAACGCCAGAAACGAGTAATTGACGCAGAAATGGAAATCGGTGTGCTCGCAATTGTGTCTAGAAATCCTCATATTAGTTCGCGACAAATTGAACGCGAATCTGGCATTAGTAGGAGGAGTGTACTTCGCATTTTGCACCGTTTCAAATTTCATCCGTACCATGTTAGTCTTCACCAAGAATTGCATGGGAACGACTTCATGAATGGCTTTGAGTTTTGTCGATGGGCTAAACGTCAGATTCAAAACAATCAGTTTTTTCTTAATACCATCTTATTTACTGATGAAGCAACATTCACAAATCACGGGAATGCTAATTTGCATAACATGCATTTATGGGCAGCGGAAAATCCACATTGGCTGCGACAGGTTGAACATCAAAAACAATGGTCTGTGAATGTATGGTGCGGTATCATAGGTGATAAAATTATTGGTCCTTATTTTATCAATGGAAATTTGAATGGCAACATCTATGCTAATTTTATGAAGGATACATTGGGTCTTTTGCTAGAAGAGTTACCTTTAATTACACGACAAACCATGTGGTATCAACATGATGGATCCCCAGCACATTATTCATTGATTGCGCGAAGGGAACTCGATAAAAAATTTCGAAATCGTTGGATTGGACGCGGCGCACAGTGGTCCCAAATCGCTAAAACGTGCGAAAAACCTCAATAATGAACTTTTCGTTAGGGCCATTTTTATTATTGCATTTGGTACTCAGATAGTTTGTCTATGAAAACCTGGAAGGGCAGGGTTGTTGTACATATACCTGCGACGTTGTCGCATTTTGAAAATCGCGTTCATTAGTCCCGCAATCATCGTGAGCGTATAACCACTGTTTTGCTGGCCGCAGTATAAAGTGAATAACTTTTGTGAAAGTGAGTCTATTTCAATTCTGCAATATGGATGGAGTTCATGGAAGTAAGTACAACATTTATTGATAAAAGAAAAATTAAAATTGTTAATGGTTATGTTTTAAAACTGCAATGCAAATAGTACGAAATGTGGGGTCAATCTTTATGTGAGAATTTCACATATGTAGTGAAAAAGTTAAGTGCTCCACAGTGTTCCACTATGATTCTTGTTTAGGGTTATAGGTTACACTTTCAACTTGCTGTACCTCCAAGGTTTAGGTGCTATTAGGCGCTATTAGGGTATTTTTGTAATTTTTTTTGCAGTGGTGTACTCACGTTCTGAGCTTACAAGCGCGTTTCATCGACAACCGTGGACGATACAAAAAAAAATTCTCATATAAATTTTATACGATTTGAGAGTAACTTATTATTCAATCATAATACATTTGTTTAAACTAATATACATAGTTCATAAAAAGGTAAAATTAATTTTTTTCTTGCAAGTATAAGTGTTACGATAGCCATTCGTTTTATTTAATTACTATATATCAAAAATGTTTAAAATCTTTCTAATATTTATTATTTTTCTATATTATTAAATTATTGAATGATTTGCACCAAGCAAACATTACTTTGAGGGATATTTGAATGTGAATCTTGGGAGCTTTGAATGCGAATATTTCTATTTATTAGACTACATGTTAAACTATGTTTTTTTAAATCTATTATAATCACTAATGCATCATTTTGCGACTTTATTGCATTTCAGCATCTGCTGATGGCGAACAATTTTTCAAAGCGAACAAATTTTTCAGTGCCTCGAGACTATTTATTTGAAATTCACTGCGTCAACGAATTTATTGGAATTACTAAATAAATTGTTCACTTGTGATAGATTTTCTTGCTTATTAACGAAAAATATTTATTGTTACATATTTAATTACTTGTTAGAGTAAATATGAGTTGCATACTAGCTTTCGCGCGAAACCGGAAATTTTTAGACACATGCGTCGGCCATATTGAAACCGCTATTTTGTTTTTGCAAATTGTAAGGTCAGATTCGTAATCAGCGATCCACAAAACATTAACATACTAACTTTCGCACCGAACCAGCAGTTTTTACATACATGTATCCGCCATACTGAATCCGCCATTTTGTTTTTGGAAATTCTAAGTTCAGATTCGTATTTAGCGACCCAAAAAATATTGGGATACTAACTTTCGTGCTGAACCAGCAATTTTTTGATATATGCGTTCGCCATATTGGATCCGCCATTTTGTTTTTGTAAATTTTGAGTTCAGATTCGTAATCAGCGACCCAAATTACCCCGGTATATCAATTTTCAGCTAAATTGAAGCACGCTTTGAGGTTTTTCGCATGTTTTGGCCATTTGGGACCACTGTGCGGCGGTCCAATGTCGTGGCCAGCTCGTTCATCAGACTTAACACCACTAGATTTCTTTCTTTGGGGAACACTGAAAGAGAAAGTGTACAAAGAAGTACCAACTACACCTTACGACATGCAACAGCGAATTATTGCAGCCTGTGCGTCAATAAGTTCTGACGCTGTAAGACTTACAAGTCAATCAGTCGTAAAAAGAATCCAATGTTGCATTGACAGTGAAGGTCATCATTTCGAACACCTACTATAAACGTATGTTTCATTTAATACAAAAACCTAAGTATTATCGCCTTTCTCTACTTTCTATGACCGTGAATGACCTTGTATAATAGGTCGTTGAACTCGTTTTAAGATCCTCTATCATGATACGGAAGCAAAAACATACCGATCCATTTAAAAAAATAAAGGTGACCTTCAAATGCCCGAAGTACTTCCACCTGCAAAAAAACTATTATCGCTACCGGATCGCCCCCTTCGTACTGTGCAATTTTATTTCAGCAAATATTTCTGTGAAACTTATAGATTCGAAAATATCTGAAGTGCTAATAGTTATTGCCCCACCCTGTATATAATATATTTGTTGGTTAATTTTTTAATAATAAATCTTTCATTTAAATTGATTTGGAACTATTTTCTTTGCAAAAAACTTCAATTTTCTTATATGAGTCAAATTGACTCACTTTAGAAAAACAGGTATATAAACACCCGTAAATCTAGTGTGAAATTGTATTCTTCATAGAAAGGGTATTATCAATTTCACAGCTCGATCAGATTGCCACTTTTCACTTCACTTCTACTGAACGGAACAAGCTCACGATCCTTCTACTTGGTATTCAAACAGTTTAATCTTCTATGGGAAACCTATGGGACATATTCTTTACGTTATTATTTAAGTAATATCCCTTAACCTTGATGGTTTGAAGCTCACTTAATACTGTAGATTCTATGATACTACCTAAAATGGCAATGGCGTTTAAAGTCGCAATGCAAAATAACAACAAAGGAGTTATTATAGAAGATAGTGTTCAATAAGTGTAGAAATTGAAATACTTAACGAAATACTTATATTTT
The DNA here is from genome assembly GCA_910591515.1 of Cerceris rybyensis. Lineage (NCBI taxonomy): Eukaryota > Metazoa > Arthropoda > Insecta > Hymenoptera > Crabronidae > Cerceris > Cerceris rybyensis. The sequence goes on along the minus strand of OU342789.1, from coordinate 13,048,461 downwards.
TTAATAACTTTTTAGTAGTCCTAGTATTTTGTCGTGAGTCTAAAACGTGGCCATTTTTTTTAACAATTTACTCGTTAATTAAAGCTCGTACAAGATTGGCCAAAATTCACGAAAATTTCAGAACCATACTTTAATGTCTTACGAGTCTTATTTACACATAAATAGAATTCATGATACATCCAATTTTCTTGATCAGGCAAATAATATTTAAATATTATTGCAAGTTTTCTGCAATAACGTGTTGAAACAAAGCTTAACGCAAAATGATGCTGGCTAAAGATTGTTCCCATTTCTTCTTAATATTTGACGTAAAAGTACACTCTCTTATTGTTAGACTGAACCAGTGAGATTCACTGGTAAATCAGTGAACTTTGATGGCCGCCGAGATCACTGGCGGAACCAGTGAGTGTCATTGGTAAACAAGTGAGTTTCCACTGGCGAACCAGTGAAATTCCACTGGTTCGATCTAATTGTAAGAGAGCACGCTTTCGCGAGTACATCTCATTTTTACGCGTGCTAGAAAGAAATTATTAAAATAAATGATATTTGACTTTGGCCGCCATATATTATATTTTTTAACTAACAATCAGCTGTAAAAATAAAAACGTTGCGGAATTATTGTTACCCATATTTATTGGTTGTTCAGATAAAACGGTAGCTTCGTTTAATCATATAACTCTTAACTGCATTAATAAGGCTAAAATGATTACTTCAAAACTGATATACATATTTCATATTTTAAATGATTACTTTGAAAGAAGAGTTGTACGTGGGATATTTGCTTTACTGCTTTTCTGCAAGTGCAAGGAATGTTTATAGATGATAGAATTTCTTCGGGAATATTTTAGTATTAAGTGATTCACACACTATTAACCCTCTACTATATATATATATATATATATATATCTAAATGCTTTATTTATTTTAAACTAATTATACATGTGAGTAAACGAACTACGCTTCTCGATTACTGTTGCAACACTGGGGCCTACCCCGTAGAACGCGTCGCCTATGCCCATTTCGCGCCCTCTATTTTTTTCGTACATTTTCCCGTAGGTCCCTTAAAATTCTCTAGTTAATCCGCGTTCAAAATGTACTCGTCAATTCTCTAACAATAGAAAAGTATGAATCTTTTATGCGACGAGGAATTCCATTAAAATGAACTGACGAGATGAATCACAGAATAAATTTCGATGTTTCGCGAAAACGCCTAAAACAGTGGGTTCTAAGTGAAATTATCAGTGTTGTTAGAGTCGAATTTAACGACACTTTATTATTTTCTTGGAATAAGATACTTGCAACTGTAATGTTCATTTGGAGAAACTATGTTCATTTCTACTACTAATCTCTCTTCTACTAATACCATTCCTGATTTTATTTCTAATCCATGTGCTTTCGTTACTATTGTCCTTTGATTTAATTAGAGAATAATGTAGGATCGTGAAAAAGAAACGAGAGGCGCGCGGCAACCCATCCAAGGCGACAACTCGGCCTGAGTAGCTTAACGTCGACGGTCGCCTGGGTCGGCGCGGAACCACTGCGCCAGCGACCTCTCCCTGCTGACAACTCCTTTTCACGTCTTTTTCTCCTAAGTTCTTTTATAGGAGGGCTTCTCCGCTCCGATCCCAAAATAATAAGTGATATAATGTCGATAACAGACTTCAAAACCTTAAAAACGTAATGCATGGATTTCGTCGACAACCATCGAAACGAGAAATTTTAATTAAAATGGATTAATAGCTCCATCTCTAGAATTCAATGCAGTCAAGCACTAGCCAATAATGACGGTGAAATCGACATCGTAGTATGCACTTTATATGACATATTTTGGTTTATTACCGCTATTTTCTGTCCGATGAAGTTCGCACCTCGCGACTATTAGCGAAAATGCAGTGAACATGTAGCCGATACAGAACTATTTCGTGTCACAAAGCTTTGTGAAATAATATTTTCTTATTTGTAACATAAGAATGTTATTGTCTGATAACATCCTGTCATTATTATCGTAAAGACAGGATTATGGCAATTGCCTTTCAATACTAAAGTATTAGTATGTCGCACAACTTTTAGAGAATTTTATCGTGAGTATCATTTGACAAAGAATGAAAAGAAAAATGTAATTATGTGGAATTATTAATTTTTGAATAAATTTAAAGCTACCTCATTTATTCAATATTATTTGATATTATTCAATATGATTGAGTAGATATTGATATAAATACACTGAACTGATATTAAAACATTTGTTATTCGAATTGCAATTTTTAGTTCACAGATAAAAAATTATTTCGTGCAGTTCTTTGCCTTTGGCTATTTATTTTTATTAACAATTATTATTTATTTTATTAACATTATTAACAACAACTGTACATTATAATGAATATTTAGGTCAAGTAGAAATTTATTGTTAGCTTCCAAAATAAAAAATTATACTTCCTTCATCAACGACTCGATGTAAAAATCTAGAATTTTGATTTCTTTGGCTAGCATTCCGTAAGTCTCATTTTTCGCCACTGAAAATTAGTTAGATGATAGCATATATTAATTACAATAATAAATAGGTGACAAATTATTTTTAGAAATACTTCATTGCAGAGAAAATTGTTAGAATTTTAGGATTTTTTATATGAAATAAAGTTGTAATAGTTGATTAAGCTGAAAATGTTTAAGAAGAATAGAGACACGAGAATAAAATGTCTGAATTTAAAGCCAACGAAATTATGCATTAAATGCCGTTATAAAATATTTAAATCGCTTACAATGCTTTACCAGATAGTTAGTATTTTGACCGTATTTTAGTTCGCGGATCTGTTAGATATTCAACAGATATTAATTTATTTAAGACTTTAAAACTCTGTAAAAACAAAGATTTGCATCTTCTCACTTCAGCAGCGTATTTCATTCAAATATTGTTTCAGTTAATCGTCACGAAATTCCATCTCATTGCCATTAATCTCCTGTATGTTGAATTAACATTATTAAATAAACATTGCAAAATAAAGAGAGAATACTATCTATCTCTCGAAAGCCTGTCGATTATTTTCCTTGGACTATTTATTTTTCATGTCATACGTGTGATTTCGAATTTATTCAACGACTTTCGATAAACATTCGTTCTCTGTTCGTTCAACGTATTCCGATTTACTGTAAACATAAATTCGAATTGCTTTGGTTTTCGAAGAAAACTTGTTGATAAAATTTTATTCTTTTTCTCCTTCGTGACTTCGCAATTAAAATTTTTCCTTTCGATTATTTCGGCGCGTTTCAATTAAATTAAATAAATCGTTGCACATGGCTTTAAAACGAATCATGTTCAGTTCAATGGAATGAAAATATGTAGTTCTTATTATAGTATCATTGTTTAAAAGATGTTTTCTTCGTTATTTTCTACATAGAATTGAAAATCACCTTTACTCCTTTCGGAAAATGTTACCGTTATTTCTAATCAACCATACACCTAAAACCGTCTTCAACAGAAAATCATACAATCATACACACACACTTACTATTCTAAAATACTAATTGTCAGTTCATCTCCGCATCTATTCTTCTAGTCGTCTATACATCTATTCGTCTATTTGTCTATAAATCTATTTTAATATTAATGATCAACGTCCGTCTTTTGTCTGTAACTTGTTTTACTCCGGATCTTTCTAGTAGGACTTAGAACAGTGATGGCGAACCTCTTTGAGAAGTGGGTCTTTAGTTTATTCTTCTTTTTTAATGCTAGCTCGTAGGTCACTAATTGCAAGTCAGCGGCGTCACTTGAAAAGGGGAAGAGGACTATAGTTAAAAATTACTATTTTTGGTTCTCAGCTAGTCAATGTCTACTTATATTTTATTGTAAATTCGGCATCAGATATACAGGGTACCTATCCCAGCTAATTTTGACATCTTCAATATTTCGGTATTATGGTATGTAGCAAAAAATGTTTCACAGGAAATTTAATTGGTATCGAATGGGGCATAATCTGGTGTCATTAGCTTTTCCGTAGGTGGACGCGTCAAGGACACATGAAGGTCAACTTTGTTTTTTTAAATGGAATGAGGTATTTTTTATGCATCAAGCGATGCAGCTAGACATTTTTTATAAAAAAGTACTGACCTATGTATCTCGAAAAGCTAATAGTTAACGCTATATTTCAGTATAAATAATCTAAATACAAAGGCATCATTCCTGCCGCATTAGGACGTGAGCTCTGTTTATCTGACTGTCTCCTGATCTAACGCCGCCCGAAATTTTCTTATGGGGCTATTTAAAGGATGAAACGCGAAAGTTTGAACTAAACCGAGTGATATGAAGCAGCACATTATCGATTAATGTGGCAAAATATCAGCCGATACATTAAATAACGTAGGCCAGTCCTTACTTCATCGATTTCCAAAATGCTGCGATGCAAATGGTCGTTATATTGAAACTTACCTGTAAATAAACGCTAATGTAATTACGAATCTTAGAATCATTTATATTGAAATATGTATCTCCTGAACTATTAGCTTTTCGACATACATAGGTCAGTACCTTTTTATAAAGAATGTCTAGCTGCATCGCTTGATGCATAAAAAAGTACCTCATTCCATTTAAAAAAACAAAGTTGACCTTCATATGTCCTTGATGCATCCACCTACAGAAAAACTAATGACACCAGATTAGGACCCACTCGATACCATTTAAGTTTCTTTTGAAACATTTTTTGCTACATACCACAATACCGAAATATTCAAGATGTCAAAATTAGCTGAGGCACCCTGTATATGTACTTCATTTTTCAAACATCTATGATTGTCTGTTGTCTCTTTTATAATGTAAAAAATAAGTTTCTAAAAATCAACGCGTGGGTCGTTTAAAAGAAAGATTCACGCGGGATTTATAAAATTCGCACAATAGTATTATGAAAAGGTCACTAAAGGAATCAGAATTCTAGTCCATTTAAAATGAAATTGGTGATGAATAGAATAGAAATATTTCATTTTGAAACTTCACAATGAGTTTTTACAACTACATGTATATATAATGTGCCTTACGTTTAGTTTTACGTACAGTAACTATTGTATAAACTCGAAATTTTGAAGTGAAAAATATTTTTTTTTCTACATAATTATCGAACGAAAAATTACCATTCATTGTGCATAAATTACACAAGAGTGATTTCATGTCGTCGCCTAGGTGAACAGTAAAATGAAAAAAGCATGGAATTTGCAATTATGAGTTTGACTTACAGGGGTACATTTCCGGCAAACCCGTCCGCTTAGAGTCTAGCTCATTATTTCGGCAGAATGGGTTAATTACCGTGGAACTCACAGCAGAGTAATTCGATGGTGGATAATTTTGCCAGTCTCCCTGAGGACGATACCAGAAAATTTCTCAAAATTCATACTCGCCGTATTAAGGTTAAAAAAAACTTAAAAAAAATAGTCATGATTATGAGGAGCATTGATACGCTCATTTTTTTTTCTATTTCACGAAACGAAGGCCTCTGATGGGTCGATTGTGGCAGAAGGACGTTTTTAATGTCTTCGTGCATAAAATAAGAACGCCGAGGGCCGAAATTGTTAGCAACAGTTACTCACAATGAGAATAATTTACGGCAAAGCAGCCTCATTAAAATTGTAGAAGTTGGGGCACAGTTTGGTAGCGACACTTTGCAAATATCGTATAGGGAAACGATGAAAACTTTATGCTATTCACAGCCTCCGGCCGTGAAAGATGCGTGAAAAATTATGGCAGGTTTAGAATCATTAATATTGAACATTTATTAGGGGTGATCGAAAAGTGATAAAAATTTTATTTGCTGGCGAAAAATATTTATTTGTTAAAGAAATCTTTAATACTAATCAACAAAATAATTTCCATAATTTTGTAACAGTTTTTGTCAGCGTAAAGGTAGTTGTTCGATTCCCCTTTTAAAAAAGTCCTTCGATTTGTTATTGTAAAACGTTTCCAATTACGTTTTCACGTCCCCAATTTCGATTAATTTTCGGTACCCCTAATACATCCATTCATAATGCGGAGATATAGATCCTAAAGAATGTTTGAATAATTCTATAGATATTTATACGAAATATACAAGTAATTAGAAAAATAGAATTACTCTTGTTTCTAACGGTGTTCAGTTGTTTTCTTTTCAAACAGTAGCTTCTACAATTTTGAGACTTTTTGAGATAACGAGTGATTCATTTAGCTTCTTTCTAATTCAGTTCCGTTGGATTTTTTAGTCTTTTGCTTTACACATTCACGCCGGCGCGTACCACCGGTGGCTCGCGCTTCAATGCCTTTCAGATGGTGGTCTTAACCCTTTATGGGCCCTTGTAACTATGAAGTAACACAAAACAAATCTAAGCTTTTATTTTTCAAAATCGATTTTTTGACATTCTCAAATATTACAAGTTGCCTCTTCAAAACTTATTTTCTAATGTGCTATCGTGCAACTAATCTTCAGATATCACAGAAAATTCGGCCCACGGAGGGTTAAAGTAGCCGCCCGTAGGAGAAAAACGCAAATTGCAACGATGCATCCATCGCGATGTCGTGAACGTGTTAATATAGTAACGCTAGATGTTATGTATGTAGCGATATGTGTGTGTGTGTGTGTGTGTGTGTGTGTGAATGAGATGCGATGAGTGAGTGTCGATTTGGTTGGGACCGAGAGATGTGCGTAAGAGACAGAGAATGTATGAAGTGTGACAGAGGGAGTTCAAAGGGTTTTTGAGGAGCGGAGAAGACAGTCGGAAAAGAGAGTCGGAAAAGAGAGTTGGTAAAGAGTAGAACTGTGTGTTGCTGCGTTTAGATTATATTAGGTCATTAAGTATGAAACGTCCGATTTGAAGCTAAAAGTTTGGTTTATTATATCTCGGGCGAAAAGTAACATAATTAATCAAAATATATCATAATATTGTGGGATTGGTAACTCCAAACGTTGCTGCTAATTCCCGCGTCGTTTCAGATGGCTTTGCTTCCGCTACAGCTTTCAGTTGATCGTTATCCACCTTACTTTCAGCCCGACCGCGTGGTTCATTTTGAAGATCAAAATCTCCAGATCGGAATTTTTCAAACCATCGACGTGGTGTACGTTCATTAGCCACATCCTTGCCAAATACTTTGTTAACATTTCGACTTGTCTGCACTGCATTAGTTCCACGACAGAACTCATACTCGAAAATAACGCGAATTTTTGTACTATCTCGGCACTTTCTCGGCCTTCCACTGCGATCTTTGTCTTTTACGCCAAAATTACCGCTTTTAAACTTTTGAAACCACTCACGACAACTTGTCTCACTCAAAGCAGCCTCGTTACATGCTTCTACAAGCAACCGATGCGCCTCAGCTCCAGATTTTTTTAAATTAACCCGTTGCCGCAAATGACGGCTATAGCCGTCCTGCACATTTGTGTACTAATGCATTTATTTGTTAATTACTCAGTAACACATCAAAAAAAAGATGTTACATTGCAGATAACATATCAATTGCTTTTTTTTTGTACGATTTTTCATGCTTTAAAAATTCGAAATATTTTTATGTATGTTTCTGAGCACTTTCGTCAAATTAAAAGTGTGCGGCAACGTGTTAAAGAAATATAATAAATTAAATGTTCCCGTAAATGATGCTTATTTGTCACAAATTTAGACATTTTTGAACGAAAAAAAAATATATGATGCTGATATGAAGTCAATAATAATTTAAGGTTCTGTTGTTACTAAATGACGAAACTTACTTTACGCCAATTTTCATCAGGCAATTTTAACCTAAGCCTTGTGCAGCACCATCTTTCTTAAAATTAAAACGGCGGAAACTTATTTGTACTCCTAATATATTTGTAAAACAAACTATAATATAATAGAAAGATGTCTGCTCTATCACCTACTACCATCTGCGATGCAAACAGTTCTCCTGGTCCTTTAGTGCTTTGTGGAAATTGATTCTAAAAACCTATTCTAAAACGTTATTTACATTAACGTTGCATATTACTCAAACGGGAAACTGCACTCAAAATGGCCCAAACCTTGTGAATATTTTTCTGTCTATCTTAAAAACTCGTGAATTTCTTTCCGAAAGTTCGGAGACCTGGAAGCCTGACTTATTTAGCTAATTGTAAGATCCAATCTCCAAAACACAATTAAAAGTTATTTTGCGTGAGAACAGTTCGTTTCTGATCCATGGTCCCTCTCAGACATTTCACCTACGTGATAAAACGAACGCTATGAGATAATAAAAAAATGTTCTACCCTTTCGCGAATTTTGCAGCGTTTTTGTGCAAATAACGATCGATCTAAAGATGTAGAACAACCTTGGAAGCCATGATAATTACTTTTGATACACCCTGTACATCAGGCCTTCAATTAAACTTGGAAGTTTTTTATTATCCTGTAAATGTTGGCTATTTTCCATTATTTCTATAATTCACAACTAAAAATACGTTTGATTTTTTCGCTTGGGTTGATCCAAATGTATATAAAATTTGGTTTATATGCTTTTCTTGTTATATGTAAAATTTTCCGTTTTTGTCCCTTATAACTTGAATTCTCAAAGGGTCTAGCCGAATAAGGGGGTCAAAAGTGCCCTTGAGCCGATTTTATTCGACGATGGGTCATTCGATAGGTGATGATGAAAAACCATTGCACACAAATTTTTAATCCGATACCTTCACCGAGAGGGTAGTTATTGGGTAAAATCGAAAAACCAGTTTTTGCCTCATTTTCCACAATTAATGTGGAGCAAAAATTCCCCAACAATTCTAACACATTCTAAACATGAATGTACACCTTAGGGATTTTTTTCAGATTTTTCCTTTGCAAGTTACATTCACGAAAAATGAAAAACCGAAAAAAAATTTTTTAAACATTGATTTCGTATTGAAATCTTCCGAGCACAACTTTTTCCTTTTTACAGTAGTTTCATAATGTTATCATTGTTATACCGTAATTTTTTCAGATTTTTTGAGTACGGTGCATCACGGTCGGAAAAATCAAAAACCGATTTCTGGGACACATTTTGGGCTGAAACTCGCCCATTATCTGCCATTCTTGCATGATTTTAATACAATATGTTCATATTGTGACCTTCAATGTTTCTGCATAGAAATATCTAGATGTTAAAGAACAATATCGGGATAATTAAACATATTGCTGATTGTATGGTCTTTATAACCTAGAATTTTAACTGTTCTTTCAAAAGCATTAATGGCGCAGTGGCTATGGTGTCTGCCTGTGGAATCGCTGGACACTTTTTTGTTGCGGGTTCGAATCTCCACGTGGGACTTAAGTTTTTTTTCTGTAATTTTTTTTTTTTTTTTTATTAAAGACAACAATATTCAGTAGTAGCTTTAAAATGTTTCACAGATACTTCTAAAAGTAATTATACAGTATACTTTTTTCTTCATCGACTCTTTCCAGTCATGTCACGATTTACAATTATAAGTACTTTTTTACATTCTGTACATTGAAGTTTATATTTCTTTCATATTTAAAATATATTTTCATACATTGCAATAAACCAATATCTATGAACAATATAAAATGTTTGAGAATACTTATAATTGCAAAATGTTGCATGTCTAATTGTAAGAAAAGCATGTTTTACGATTATTTTTCTATACGTTTCATATTGTTCAAAGGCATAAAAATATATGTGAAACATTTTAAAGTTACTACTGAATATTGTTATGTTTTTAATAAAAAAAAAATGGCAGAAAAAAACTTAAGTCCCACATGGAGATTCGAACCCGCGACAAAAAAGTGTCCAGCGATTCCATAGGCAGACACCATAGCCACTGCGCCATTAATGCTTTTGAAAGAACGGGTAAAATTCTAGGTTATAAAGACCATACAATCAGCAATTTGTTTAATTATCCCGATATTGTTCTTTAACATCTAAATATTTCTATGCAGAAACATTGAAGGTTACAATATGAACATACTGTATTAAAATCATGCAAGAATGGCAGATACTGGGCGAGTTTCAGCCCAAAATGTGTCCCAGAAATCGGTTTTTGATTTTTCCGACCGTGATGCACCGTACTCAAAAAATCTGAAAAAATTAGGGTATAAGAATGATAACATTATGCAACTTCTGTAAAAAGGAAAAAGTTGTGCTCGGAAGATTTCAATACGAAATTGATGTTTAAACAATTTTTTTCGGTTTTTCATTTTTCGTGAGTAGAACTGGGAAAGGAAAAATCTGAAAAAAATCCCTAAGGTGTACATTCATGTTTAGAATGTGTTAGAATTTTGTTGGAATTTTTGCACCACATTAATAGGGGAAAATGAGGCAAAAACTGAGTTTTCGGTTTTACCCTATAACTACCCTCCCAGTGAAGGTATCGGATTAAAAATTTGTGTGCATTGGTTTTTCATCATCACCTATCGAATGACCCATCGTCGAATAAAATCGGCTCAAGGGCACTTTTGACCCCCTTATTCGGCTAGACCCTTTCCATGAAAAAAGGCATTTTTCACGTCGCAATGTTTAACAATGTGGTTTTTAATTCCTGGCAATTGTCAAAAGTAATCTGAGGGATTATTTCACTATTGATGCGAATATTTCATCAAAATTTTTATCTGGCTTTTGATTGTGACTTACAATTTTAGTGCTACTAATCTGGCTTTCAATCTTTGAATTCAGTTTTGCTACTGTACCAACTTTATTACTTTATTTTCTTTCACTTTCCACTGTGTTTATATATTTATTTAAACAGTAACTATTGTAAAACCTAGGATATTGATCTACCGAGCTGGGCCCACAGCCTGTTGGAAAACGCTTTTAAGAAAACTTAAATTGTCTATTCAATAGATTATATCCTCCACAGCGTATTACAAAAACGGAAGATGTTTACAGTCGTGTCACAAAAAGAAAATTGAAGTCCACGTTTTGGCAAATCAAACGTGTTTTTGCAACTTTGCCATTTCTTGCGAGCTAGGATATATTGTTGATTTTATTTCTCTATTCTTTGCGATCTAGAAAGCGCTGTTGCTCTTATTCAAGTAGTACCAATCTATTGGTATTGATGCTAGTTATATTCATGGATCTGTGCATAAATGCAACTATTTTTACATGTTTAAATGAAACTCGCTACATTTCTACGAAGTAAAAAGACCTGGAATATTTACATCTCGTTGAATTTTCACGGAAATGTGATCTAATTCCATGAATTCTCATCGTTATGTATCTAGTACATTAGCATATTCTCTTGTTACTAAGCTTACGTTTTCGCCAAATGTTTTTACAACTTTCACGCAAATTTCACAAGGTTAAGCAAAGTATACCGTACGACATCAAAATTTATCAGTAGTGCTAACTTTTATCTGTACTTTTTTAATTTATTCATTTTCGTCATTTAGCTTAACTGAAGATTAATTTTAAATTTCAGGATACGATGACGTTCAACCCAAGGACGAAGATGTTTACGTATCAACAATTTTCGACGCGGAAGAAATTGATTCGTCGTCATAATTCGTTAAAAACCGATGAAAGTAATTCATCAAATACGCAACGTTACAGTGGATTCTCCAAATAAACCGATAATCTCTAATGTAGTCCAAATTTCTCAAAAAAGATTGCAATTATAATCAATGAATTACTAAATGTCTCCCTCTTCGACAATGCTACCATCGATACGTGATCGGTCAACAAAAATCTTATCAATCTTAAAAACACCAACAATCCTCAATATTTCCCCGTTTCGGTATCTGTCAAAAATCGTACGGTCACGTTCTTTATCAACGATCGTAAATTAGCTAAAATCTTACTTCTATCTTTCAATGGATTGGCACGATTTTTTTATCAACGACGACGACGAAGAAGAAGGAGAAGAAGAAGAAAGAGGGGAAGGCAAGAAATACCATCGATCATCGCGGTAACGAGAAAACGTACGATCATCAAGGATCGAGAAATTGTAGGAAAATTCAAGTTCGATTTCAGTGAACAAAATGGAGATGAACAAAACGATCGAACAAGACATAGGCAACGTGACGGAGTTGCCAAATTTACGTAAAGTTTTGATCGACACCGGTCAGACGAATCACAGCGATAGTATATACAGCAACGAGAAGAGCAACGAATTCGAGCACGTTCTTCTCCTGACAGCAAAAGCTACGGTGATGGGCTTCATCATCCTTTGCGCCCTTTTTGGCAATCTTCTTGTGATAGTCTCCGTGATGAGACACCGTAAACTTCGAGTGATCACCAATTACTTCGTGGTATCGTTGGCCCTGGCCGATATGCTTGTAGCGATTTTCGCAATGACCTTCAACGCCTCCGTTGAGCTATCGGGAAAATGGTTATTCGGTTATTTCATGTGCGATGTCTGGAACTCTCTGGATGTGTTTTTGAGTACCGTCTCGATTCTTCATCTTTGTTGCATCAGCGTGGATCGTTATTATGCTATCGTCCAACCACTGGATTATCCTTTGATCATGACGAATCTACGGCTGAGTACAATGCTAAGTGTCGTATGGTGTTCGCCGACGGTGATGAGTTTCCTGCCGATATTCGCTGGATGGTACACCACTGAGCAGCATCTCGAATTTCGCCGAAACTATCCTGACGTTTGCGTGTTTCAAGTTAATAAACCCTATGCAGTCGTCAGTTCCAGCGTCAGTTTCTGGCTTCCGGGGATCATCATGATCGCCATGTACTACAAGATATATCGGGAGGCCGATAGACAGGAACGCATGCTCTACCGGTGAGTGATGATATTGTATTATAACTTTCTTCTTATTGTTAGTATGTTTCCTCGGTCCGTGTTCATATTATAACAGACATTTTGTTATTAATCCTTCGCACTTAGAGACATCTCTGATGTTATCTATTGGCAACTTGGCGGCTATCTTGTACCATTTCATACACTTCTCAAGCCCTTCGCCTACAACAATATGTGAGACTCGTGGTGTGGAAAATGACATGGGAAATCTTGAAGTTTTTCGAATACTATTAAATTGAAAATATCAAGCGGTTGCGAAACGGTCTCATTATTATTCCTATTCTATTAATACGTTCAGTTATACGATGTATCAGAAGTCAGTGAAAACTTTTGATTTTGATTTCAGGAATATATTTTGTGTTTTTGCACGCCCCGTCAGAAAAGAAATTGTAGGACAAGTGATATGGTAAACTAAACTAAACAATGTTCAGCGTCAATGTATCAGAGAGTGACGGTGGTATATTATATGTTTTGGAGTATTTTTTCCCTATCCACAATAATATTGTGTTGTAGTTTACTTTTTTATGAACACTCTGTTTTAACACTAGAAGTACGAAGCAAGTCAAAATGACTGGTCCTCAATTTTTTCCAATAGTTCTCCAAGTTTATAGGATAGTCATAGAGCAGGTATTCTACGTTGATCTTATAAAATACAGATTAGCGAATCGATCATCTTTTTTACCTCTCGATTTCTCTTTTTCCAAAGTACATACACTGCAAATCCAAGTGTGTTAAAAGTGGGTTATTTAAATGCACCAAAATGTGTAAGCACACTTTATTAACACGTCTAAACGTGTAAATGCAATTATGTACATTAAAATAAAACACTTGAAAAAATTAACGTGAAGTTTTAACACATCTAATGCGTTATTTTACACATTTTATCTGAGTAAATAAATAATGCATTTTTTTGTATGTTAAATTTAAACACACTTCACTTTTATGCACAGAAGGGTATTAAAATTACACATTTCGTTAGAATTATACGTTTTTACGTGTTAGCCGTTTGTTTTTTATGTATTTACTGACCAGATATTTATCAGTTATTATTACCACTTAAAAGAGTAGAAAAACAATAACTGTAATTTTTGCATTATTGGTTCGCATCATTTGACACGTTAACCAATCATTCTCATCTATAATATATCGAAATATTCTTGAATGTGGTAGGTTGCATATTAATACCGGAGTTCATGCACTCCTTTAAAATATTGAACAATCATAATAATATTTAATATAATTTTATTCAATTCTGTGAATATGTAATTGATTTAACTATAAATATGTAAGAAGGCAGATGAAATGAGTGAGCGAGAAAGTGAATGAATGACAGAGAGAACGAGATGATGACGTGAGAAACAAAAGACAGGGCAGAAGAAACAAAACAGTTGCAAAACAGCAGTGAAGAACGAAACGTGAAAGCGTAAAGACGCCATAACTGTTACTGCTTATTTTTATTAGTTTCTAAGTGTATGTTATAGTTATTGTTGGTTTTATGTATCTTTTTAATAAATGTTAGTTAATAGCAAGAAGACTGTGGGCACCATCAGAAAAGCAATCTCCTTACATATATATATGTAGGATTGGAATATTTGAACAAGCGGCGGTAACATTTGTAAATAGAATCGTGATTGAGCAGTGGGGTGAAGAAGTCGATTTTGTGTCCGAGTTGATCTGATTTGTATTGTATTTATTGTTCTAATCGTTTAATCGTTTTGTTCTAATAAAATATTCTTCTCACATATATATTTATATTTTAAAATAACCCATTTATGTATTTTAAAAATAACGCACCTACATGCTGAAAAATAACACACATATACTGTGTTAAATAACACACCGGGAAACGTCTAAAAAGTGACTACAAGGAAATAGTACGTTTATGTGTTTTAAAATAACACACTTGGATTTGCAGTGTATTTGATATATTGAAATATAGTAAATTGAACGCCAGTAGTTCTAGTGTTAATTGAGAATGTTGGATTTTGAGTTAGATAATGGAATTTAACCCCTTGCTGAACTTATTTATTATTTCTTTTGTGACTGGCTCAACAATATTTCAGAATTAAATTGGTAAAATAAAAATTGACCAGTTATTCTTCATATATCGTATAATTAAACGTAATATTAACACTTTAGTGGCCGCTCACGCAACATGTGTGTGATGCTACCGCCGAGAGTTATTGGGCGGTAGCACACTCTCTGTGTGATGAATTATGAATGTAAACAAGTGTGGATATTGCTATTGGCTTTGTATTTCATCGCTACGTCCTGATCTTACAAGATCTTCTCTTAATTTTAATACAATTTTATAGGATTCCGGAACACGATTGTGGGGGAAGAGTAAAAGAAAATGGATATACTAAACTGAAAATATCTATAATCAAGTCTTAAAAATGGTCGTTTTAAAATATACGTCTTGTAACTCTCGTCTTAAAAACTCGGCTTCTATTTGTCACGTCTTAACGTCTTCTCCCCGATCGTTATCTCTCAGCATCACGATACCTTTTTCGCACACTTATTCATTCAATATAAACACATATATACATGATTTCTTAAAGCGCCGTCAAAAACGATTCCTACAATTTTTTTAAACTAATTCTTCAAAAATATTGCTGGTCCCTGGCAACATTTGACTGCATAAATGTGCGGCCATTAAAGTGTTAATATCATAGAAATAATTGTCTCGTGTCGCGTCTTACTGTTACTTTCAATTTGATAGGTTTTCCAAACTTGTAAACTTTCTATTCAATTTATCACATCACGAGTGTCACTCATTATTGTACGTCAAGGGGTTAAAGAACAAGAAACGGAGAATGTGATGGTGTTGGAATGGATGAATGAAAAACATATTCTGAGGGAAAAGGACTTTTACAGGGTGGTGCTTTAAGGGTCACTGTATAGTAAGTGGTGCTTTAAATATCACACAAATCAAGTTTTTTAAGTATGTACATAACAAGTCTCACAAATTGGGATTATCAGCACAGGTTTAACCCTTTGAGTAATACGACGCGTAAATGTGGTAAGAGAAAAAATCTAGTGATCATTTATTGGCACATGTGTACACGATTACAATTGCAAAATTTAAATATAATCGTTGAATTATGATTAGGCAAATAATAATTTATTTACCTAACCCAGATCTAATCCAGACTTTTCTACATTAACATTCTGGCATTCTGATAACAACATCAAGTACCGAACGGTTCATTCTGTTTAGTCTACCAAAAATATCTAATTGTAAGTTTATGACTAGATTCTTTGTTTCCTCTGCTTTCGAAGATTATTCTAACTGAAAAAGGAGACGTGGTTTAGTTTGCATCCCGATGTGTTTTCGAACATAAAAAACTTAACATTTTTCTGGCCAGCATTTGTAATTTTACCATACTGTGAAAGGGTTAAGAAGGTTTCCGTCTGCAAAGTGTTAAGAGTGACGTATTTGCCTGGGCAGACATGGCCTTTTACCAGTTACACGTACATCAAAGTCTTACATTTATAGTACTACATATTTATAATTTCATTCGATTGTAATGTGTTCACTGTTTGTTGTTAATATTACCTGCTGGTAATGAAAGAAGAAAATATAATATATGCTACTAAACACTAAATTCTCAGTCAAAGTATCCTTGGATTACTCTGACAATAAGAAGTGTTGCGTAGATTAGTCTGCGATTGATGACGTAGAGTAGACACTTTATTACAAAATATTCTGCTCTACGATACAAATAGATTAACAAATGATTCACAGAGGACACGTAAAGCGCACATTTTGAAAGATGAAACATGCATATTTTTATGGAGTAAGGAAGAATGAAGCACTATTTAATTGAACAATTAAGTTGTCGTGAATCGATATCGCTTTATGGGGTAGCAGGTGTGCCACAAATTCTCTGTGTATTATATTACATTATTCTTTCTGCGCTTTCTTCTTCAATCCGTAACCAGTCGTGATGAAGAATTGTAATTGTTTGCGTGTACGCGGATCAGGAAAACTGGAAACAATGCATTTCGATTTCATGCGAAATTGCTCTGAACGTTAACCCGATTACTATTCATTGAATTTGGATTCTCTTTTTGACTGGTATTGATTTATCGAGCTTCAGCTGTACCAAACGGTTTTGCGATTTTTATGATGATTATTATATTCGGGCATACTGATTTCTAGTTTCATAGAAATTTTTCTTCGATTATTCAAACTCGTATTTTTTTATCGCTACAATGAAAACTTGTTTATTTTTGTCCCAGCTATTCTCTTTTGTTGCCCCTGTGTATTTACTGTCTCCTCTAATCGAGTTAACTTTTCACAAATATATAAAAGTAACAGTTACATTTGTACAGTCGTGGAAAGTGTTATGTGATAATTAAAATTATGGGAGAATCCCATGACAAATTCTCTAATTGTAAGTTTGAGACCAGAATCAGAGAAAGAAGAGAATTGACGATGTAATTTTTTAATCTTCAGTGTCATACGTTTCTTCAATTTATTAATTTACTCAATATTTCAAAATTAACATTTAAACTGATCGAAATTGAAACATAAATACATTTAAAGATAGGTAGAAAAATGTTTACTTACTAGTTATTTTATTTCCGAATGATAAAGGTCTGTTAAAAATTTAAAAACCATGTTGCTCGTTCCATGTGCAAAAAATGGCAAATTGGACCGGGATAAATTACTGAAAGTATTCAACAAGTGTTTCAACGTGTAGAAAAAAAGACTAAAAATTACGAGGATAAGATTCTCGCATATTACTCGTTTCGTTCTGTTATATGATAACATATCTCTATTTGGGAAGTATCATTTATTGCTCTACTATATAAGTTAATTTATGATATCTTTCTTTAAAGTTTACAAAAAAATGTAATCACTCTCTCGTTCCATAACTCCTTCCCTTTTTGGTAAAGACATATTATACTGTGGTTACAAAATTTCTGTAGGTTTTCGATAAAATATTTTTCTATTTCTTCAATGGATTCGATATTTTTATATTTTCTCGGCAAAAAAGTCCTGTGTGTAATAAAAGGTGGCAATCGTATTCACGCAGTTTTTTTTAACGTTTTTTAATGTTGTGTTATCGTGGTGAAAATCCACATTGTTCCAATTCCCGAGTTTTAGTCGTTTTACAGCTACTTCTTCTTTCAATTCATCTAAATAAAAAAGCTCAAAGTTGTAGTAGTCGTACAATGTTGCCGGCCGATCGCATCGCGTCATCCCGAACCGCCGAGCTTTTGTTTTCGGTTGCTACGGAATGAGAGCATGGCGAAGAGAGGCAGAATTGCTCGGACTGCGAGCGAGGCCACTCGTTTCGTTTCTTATGTCTTTATTCAACTTATTATTTAATATTAGCAGTTATTATTTAGTAATAACTAATAATAGTAATAAATAAATAATAGTAGTTATTATTTAATATTAAGGAAACTGTGTGAGTCCAAAACCAAGTAAATAAAGAGTATTTGATGGCTTACAAATTCAGAAGTGGGATTAAGAACCGGTTATCGTTAGTAATTATTTTGTGACTTTATGTGATAGATAGTTGGCTGTGGTTCGGTACGCGCAGAAACAGCCGTTTACGTCGATTCTGTGTGCGAGATTTACGGACAGAAGTGTGAAATTGTGACGTTGTGCATTTTCCGGAACTACCGTGACAAATCGCGATGAGCATAAAAGCAACGGTCTCCGAATTAAAGGAAAAACTAGGCAGCATGAACCTGCCGACGAGTGGCCTCAAAGCCGAATTAATACATCGGTTGTTGGAGGCAGGTGTAACGGCAGAAGATTTTCCACTAACATCGTCAACGGAACGAGAAGAAGATGAGCAGCAGACGGAAGATGCGCAAGAAGATATAACTGATCACGGACAACCGTCGGTTCCGTCGGTGCCGTCGGTTCCGTCGGTTCCGTCGGTTCCGTCGGTTCCGTCGGTTCCGTCGGTTCCGTCAGTTCCGTCGGTTCCGTCAGTTCCGTCAGTTCCGTCAGTTCCACCGGTTCCGTCGGTTCCGCCGATTGGCGTCGATGGTCTCGAATCCCAATTATTGCGACGGGAGAAAGATTTGGCTGAACTTGAAGTTCGACTGCTTCGCAAAGAGTTGGAACTCATGCGATTGACGAATTCGCTCGGGAGAGGAAGTCCGGCAAGTCCAGCGAATTGTATGTCCTGGAAGGATGTAAGGGATATGATCGGCGATTACGACGGAGATTCACATTACCCCAACTGGGAAAGTCAGGCGCGGAAAATTATAAACTATTATGCGTTGGACGACTGTGCGGCAAAGGCTCTACTTTGTTATAAACTAAAAGGTAGAGCACTCAAATGGTTTCAAGGTAGAACGGATGGTGTCGATCTAACTCCCGATGGATTATTGTGCCAGTTACGAAAGGTGTTTGCGCAACGGGAAACCAGTTTGGAATTACGTCGCCAAGTAGACGCACGAGTGTGGAAACCAAGTGAAAAGTTCGCGGACTATCTGCACGACAAAACCATTTTGGCGAGCAGAGTCCCGGTAAGCGAAGCCGAACTCATCGAGTATGTCATCGATGGAATCCCCAATGCGAATTTCCGCATGCAAGCACGCATGCAACGATTCAAGTCCACGGACGAAATCCTGGAGGCGTTCGCTAAAGAAACGTTGCCGAGTGACTCGTTGCGCAGGAGACCGATACAGCACGGAGCTAGCCCGGCAGCGACGGAAAGAGACAGGAAGAACCAGGAAGGACAAAAGGACGTCGCAACTCCCCGCTGCTACAATTGTAATGGAGTTGGGCATTATGCAAGGTATTGCCCGAAACCGAGAAGAGAGAGGGGCACGTGCTTCATCTGCGGGAAATCGGACCACCACGTGAAGAGCTGTCCCCAGAAACCGACGGCGGTGTCGGCGACAGAAGTGAATTACGTTGCAGTGCAGAGCGAAGACGACGGTGAATTTGAACGTAAGGTGATCTTATACATGCGCGGCCCTACCGGAGAATATAACGTGTCCATTAATGCCTTATTAGATTCGGGCAGTCCCATTAGTTTCCTTAAAGAGGGATGCTTGCCGGAAAGTATAATGAAAACCGATCTATGCGAGAATAGGTTTTGCGGTATAAACAATTCTAAATTAGAAATTATCGGGGCAGTCGAAGCAAACGTTGGTTTCCTTGGGCGAAAGTACACTGTTGCCCTATACGTTGTGCCGAATAAAACAATGCGGAGATCGCTAGTCTTAGGCCGCGACTTTATGAAGGCAGCCGATCTCACGTTATGTTGTTCCGAAGTTCCAGAAATTATGAACATTGAAATAGAACAGGATAGTGCGAATTCCCTCACTGAATCTATAAGCATCAACGACGGTCTTCCATTCGACATTAAAAAACGGGCCCGCGAAATATTTCGAAATCATTACGTAGTGCCGGACAGGCCGGAAAAGCCGAAAATAGAAAATGTCATGCAATTAACTCTGCTCAATGAGAAACCTTTTCACTGCTCGCCACGTAGACTCTCTCACGTCGAAAAAATCAAGCTAAAAGAGATTTTAGATTCACTATTAGATAAAGGGGTAATCCGAGAAAGCACATCTGTGTACGCCTCGCCTGTAGTGCTACTTCGGAAGAAAACGGGGGAAATGCGGATGTGTATAGATTTCCGCGTATTAAATAAAGTTACCGCGCGAGATAATTTTCCGTTGCCTTTGATCGAGGATCAATTAAACGTGTTATCTGGGAAAAAGTATTTCACTACACTAGATTTAAAGGATGGGTTTTTCCACATAGACATGCACGAAGACTCCGTCAAATATACCTCTTTCGTCACACCACTTGGGCAATACGAGTATTTAAAAATGCCATTTGGGTTAAAAGGAGCACCGCTCAAGTTTCAACGTTACGTCACGAAAATCTTTAAGGACTTAATCGACGCTGGAGATGTATCGGTGTATTTAGATGACTTCCTGATTGCTACAACCACAATCGAGCATCACTTTACAATCTTGAAACGCGTGTTTTTATTACTAGTGGAAAACAAACTCGAACTACGATTAGACAAGTGTAAGTTTTTACAGACGAAGCTCGATTACTTGGGTTATACCATCTCCAGCGAGGGAGTTAGGCCGACGGCACGAGGCGTGGAAGCAGTGAGACAGTTTCCCATACCGAAAACAGTACGGGACGTGCAGAGTTTTTTAGGACTTTGCTCGTATTTTCGTAAATTCATCGAGAATTTCTCAATTATTGCAAAACCGTTGTCCGATTTAACCAAAAAGGACGCGGATTTTAGATTCGGAAGCGAGCAGGGATTAGCCTTTGAGAAGCTTAAATCTTTGCTGTCGGACGCGCCTATTTTAAGTATTTATTCGCCGCACGACGAAACCGAGTTACATTGCGATGCCAGTTCAATTGGTTATGGGGCGATTTTGATGCAGCGCAAGGATGATCGAAAATTTCATCCAGTATTTTACTTCTCGAAGCGCACCAGTCCAACCGAAGCCAAATACCATAGTTTTGAATTAGAGACTCTAGCTATCATTTATGCCTTACGGCGATTCCGCACGTATCTGCTGGGAATGAAGTTTAAAATTATTACGGATTGCCAGGCCTTAAGTCTGACATTGAATAAAAAGGAAACTAACCCCCGAATATCACGGTGGGTTATGGAAATGCAAAGTTTCGATTACACCTTAGAACACCGAGTAGGGTCGAGAATGACACACGTTGACGCGTTAAGTAGGCAAGTCCTCGTAGTAGAGGATAATTCGTTTGACAGAAATTTGGCTCTCTGCCAGGACGGTGACGAAAATATTTCAAAAGTCCGCCAAATATTGGAAAAGTCTGAAAATGCCTTTTATGAAATGCGGAATGGACTGATCTATCGAAAAGCAAACGGCCGTGTTCTATTTTATGTTCCCAGCTCCATGGAGAATAGCGTATTGTACAAGTATCATAACGAAATGGGACATTGGGGAACAGAAAAAACAATTCAAAATATCTTATGTCACTATTGGTTCCCAAACATGAAATCTAAAGTCACCAGTCACATTGCCACGTGTTTGAAGTGTATCGCGTTCTCTCCTGTCTCTGGGAGGCCTCAAGGGACGCTACATTGTATCCCAAAGGGAACCTTGCCGTTCGTCACCCTACACATTGATCACCTGGGTCCGTTATCAAAGTCGTCCACCGCGAAGAAGCGTTATATATTCCTAGTAGTCGATGCGTTTACAAAATATGTAAAATTATACCCCACCAAATCCACGAGTTCGTCCGAAGCTATTAAATATCTAAAGTGCTATTTTAGTGTATATAGTAGGCCTTTGCGTATCATTTCGGACCGCGGAAGCTGTTTCACTTCACGCGAATTCGAGGATTTCCTGAAAGAGCAAAATGTTCAACATGTAAAAATTGCAACCGCTTCACCGCAGGCAAACGGTCAAGTGGAACGAATGAATCGTTCAATCTTGCCGATGATTGCGAAATTAAGTGACGAACGACAGATGAACTGGTTCAGCGTCCTAGAAGATGTCGAATATGCCTGTAATAATTCAATAAGTCGCTCTACGGGTGAGCGTCCTAGTATGTTATTGTTTGGCGTCGGTCAACGAGGGAAAATTGTCGACACTTTGAAAGATTTTTTAGATACGCAAGATGTTGAACAAACCGATAGGGACCTCGTGAAAAATCGCGCACGCGCCGCTGAACGCGTACGAGCAGCACAGGCGAAGAATAAAAGTACTTTCGATAAAAAACATAGAGTCTCAACAAAATATAAAGAAGGCGACAAAGTAATGATTCGAAATTTTGACAATACGCCCGGCATTTGCGGCAAATTGATACCTAAATTCAAAGGTCCTTACGTGGTTCTAAAAGTCCTCCGTAACGATCGATATGTGATTAAAGATATTGACGGTTATCAGACGTCGCAGATCCCATACCTGGGCACCTGGGAAGCTGCGAACATGCGACGGTGGTTACCTCCTTAACAATCGAATATCTAATTATTTATTAAGCAGAATTATGTAGCGCCTAGTTGTAATACCCTTATGTTTGTATGTGTGACGAATGATATAAGTTTTGTGAAAATGGTTTCAGATGTAAGAAACACCGCTACGTATGATTGAGGACAATCAACCTGTCAGGATGGCCGAATTGTAGTAGTCGTACAATGTTGCCGGCCGATCGCATCGCGTCATCCCGAACCGCCGAGCTTTTGTTTTCGGTTGCTACGGAATGAGAGCATGGCGAAGAGAGGCAGAATTGCTCGGACTGCGAGCGAGGCCACTCGTTTCGTTTCTTATGTCTTTATTCAACTTATGTTCAGTTATTATTTAATATTAAGGAAACTGTGTGAGTCCAAAACCAAGTAAATAAAGAGTATTTGATGGCTTACAAAGTACAAAATTCTTTGACAATCCCGCTATATAGAGAGAAAAACCAGAGGTATTGACTTAATTTCGAAACTCATTGTAGTGGATCTTCTCCTCTGGTCCATGTTCCTTTTTTTACACATTTCTGCATGAAATTCATTTTTCATACCTAGTCACTAAATGTATAAAAAATGATTATTTTTCCTTTGCGAGGAAGAAAAATATGCACATTGCTACGCAATCACAACGATTTCGTTCTGAGTTGGTGCGGCACCTACACATCCAACTTTTTTACCATTTCTATTTTCTTTAAATGTTTATGGACAGATGATTTGGGGATATTTAAAGTTTCAGACATCTCTTAAACCGATCACCTTTGCTTTTGATCCACTAGATTACAATTTCTGTCTTCGTCTATTTCAGTTACACTTCCAGATCCTGTTTGATTTTCAAGATCAAAATTTCTTTTACGAATACAAATGTTGTTGCAAATTTATTTGCTCGAATATAATATACAAAAATTTTATTTCTTTCACTATATTTGTTCTTCACTATATAAAAACCGAAATGCTTGCAGTTCACTAACTGTTTTTTGCGAATGCCCTCTCTAGACTTCACTTGATCATTAACGCCTTGCTGTACCATTTTTTTGTACCAGTTTGTACAGTAACTATGTATTAATTACTGAAATAACAATCAATCCCTAATTTCGGATATAGTATATGACTTAATGTAACTGAATATCGTATGGTTTTGGTCTCGTTCAACAATAGTTACAGTTCAATTGCAATACCTCGTTACAATTGCGATTTGAATTGTGAATATACGAGCGTATCTCAGAATATCGGTTTGTCTAATCACGGAAGAAAGAAACCACCAGGTACCTACATTGGACACATGTATTTCAAAATATGAAGGTGTAGAACGATGAATTAGTTCCCTAGTGTACTACTGTTGTAATGTGTTCTAACAATCGTTTTTATGTTTTGCATTTATAAACAGCGTTATTGTTACGGTATCCTCTCGCAACAATGAAATTTTCAGTACAACGATGTGCATACGATCGAATGTATATCGGCACATTTGGGCTAACGTTTAGTTAAATACCTTTGCCCAGATATATTTCATAGTATATTACACAATTAAAAAAACAAAAACGGAGAACTACGATGTAACAATTGGAAATTCGCTGTATAATTATATTTCAGCAATGTCATCTCAAATTTAAATCTTGATTAATAGTATAATAAATGATTAAATAGCATAGAATTTATTTTATTTTATCATGAACCACTGATATTTTTAATTGCGTCATTTTTCAAGCACTTCAAAATTAACTATTCCATTTATCGCGTCACGAGTGGCACTCGTTATTATATGGCAAGGGGTTCAACTCTAATCCCCTTTGTTGATTATCGCTCTATGTTTATACAACATAACTCAAAAAGTATGGGACGACCTATTAATTGTTATATTAAGTCTAGTAATAATTAATATCGTTTTTTAGTATTCGTTTAAAATCCTGCTTGCCGCTAACTTCATCGACATAATTACAAACACGTGGTATATATAGAAAGTGTGAACTGTAAATAACAAGCTTTGCTGCAAAAAATGGGAGCTTTATGTTAATCTGAAGACACAGCCTCAATGGTTGGACAAAAGTGAAGCTCCGCAGCTCACGTCAAAGCCTGACTTGCATGCGAAAAAAGTGATGTTGTATGCTTGGTGGAATTTTAAAAGAATTCTTCATTATGAACTCTTATCAGCCAACTAAACCATTACAAGTGAAGTGTATAGCGCACAATTGGAAAGGTTAGCTTGAGCTTTGAGAGAAAAAGAACCTGCTCTGATTAATCGGAAGGGTGTAATTCTTCATCACGATAACGTACGACCGCATACTGCAAGAATCACGACGGAAGAACTACGCCAGTTGGGATGGGAAGTTCTCCCTCAACCTCCTAATTCTCCTAATATTGCTCCTTCCGATTATCATTTGTTTCGTTCCTTGCAAAATTTTTTTCTTGGGAAACATTTCAATAATGAAGAGTGCCGCAAAAATGTCTTGTTCGAATTTTTTTAATAAAAATCACAAGAATTTTACAATAGAGGGATAAGATGCAACCTGAGCGTTGAGCACAAGTAGTTGAAAACAACGGCAACTATATCATTGATTAAATTCTTTTGTTTTATTAAATAAATTAGTTTTAAAAATGTATTAAAAAACGGCATTAATTATTACTAGACCAGATAAAAAAGTGAAGGAACCTTCTAGATTTATTTGGTTGTTTCGAAACTCTCGGCGTGTTTCTTCAAATTGTTTAACGTACCGAAAAGATTGGCCAGCTGTTAGGCTGGGTATAAAACTAGGTGGTACGTCGTTCAATCTTCCACGACGTGGTCGAGAGTTTGAAAGCACTCAGCGTTATCTTTGCGAAATAACCCTTCCCAGGCAAGTCAGAGGCCCCGCGTCCTTCTTGAAAGTCCAATTAGGGTAAAAAGCGTGAAAGTGAGAGAAAGGAAAGAGTGAGAGAGAGAGAGAGAAGGTGAAGAAGAAAATATCCATGCAAATAACACGTTGTTATGATGCACTTTGAAAATATTTCTGATAGAAATGTCAATTTGATTCCTTGGTTATCATAATGATAAGTCTTTATGGGTGCCCGATTACACGTTCAAGGGCAACTTATTTATGTTATTATGTCGCACAAAAAGCTAAATGAAAATATGAAAGAGGGTTTATGGTGGATAAGGTGGTCAACTCTAGGAAATTTGTTCTATTTGATATCTATATCATAGGAAAGGCAGCTTCGGTAGTTCGGAGCCTACGAAAACAATAGGTTCTAGACAAAATAACCATTACAGTCATTTTAGAATATTTAAAATTTAAAAATTTAAAAATTAAAAATTCTGAACACCAGATATGCTTAATCTCAAAGCGATCACGATAGTATGTAATTATGTTAATGTGGTTTTTGACCGAGCCTGCCGTTTTTGGAGATTGGTCCAAAAGTGCAGAAGTTTGGAATTAATGATAATAAACAAATATCAATTCAAATTTTTAGATGAATGAAAAATTTTTATGAATCTACATTTGTCTACTGTTCCCTTCTACTTTTGGAAATCTAGGACGTAGGACCTCTGCCTATAAATTGTTAATCAGCTACACCAACATAGATTTTAAAAACGCTTAAAAATTCATAATTCTATGCTCAGTGTAAATTGTAAATATTGCGGGAAGTCAATTAAAATCACATATTATTAGGTTGGTAAGAAATTAATGTCGGTTTTCGTGCTTTCAAACTTTGGCGCTTGATCTTAAGATATCCATTTAGTTCAATTGTTTATCTTGTAATATAGTTTTATAGTGCAGATGTTACTCTACACGGTGATAGGTATGTTTTTATTTTTATTGTTAATTTGTGCTCTTTTCACGTTACTGCGTTTAAGATGGACAGGAAGCAAATTCGCGAAATACTCTTATACGAGTATAAACTAGGTCGTAAAGCTGCAAAAGCAACCCGTAATATCAACGCTGCATTTGGGGAAAATACTGTGAATGAAAGATTACTGCAACATTGGTTCTAAAAATTTCGTAATGGGGATGAGAGTCTTGAAGATGAAGATGGCCGTGGACGCCCTTCGGTCGTTGACAACGATCACTTGAAGGCTTTGGTCGAAGCTAATCCATATACGACAGTTCGACAACTTGCACAGGAGGTAGGTGTAAGTCATTTAACTATTATTGAGTACCTAAAACAGTTGGGAAAGTCAAAGAAACTCGATAAATGGGTGCCGCACGAATTAACGGAAGATCAAACCAATCATCGTTATGAAATTTGCTCTGTGTTGCTTCCAAACAATAAAAATGAACCATTTCTGCATCGTATCGTAATATGCAACGCGAAGTGGATGCTATACGATAACTGTCGGCGATCTGCCCAATGATTGGATCATAATGAACGGCCAAAAAAACTTTCCCAAGCCGAAACTGCATCAAAAGATCATGGTGGCGGTTTGGTCGTCAGTTGTGGGAATTATACATTATAATTTCTTAAAGCTGGGAGAAATTATCACAGCAGAGAAGTATTAACAAGAAATTGATCAAATGCACCAGAAATTGCAACGATTAAATCCGGCATTGGTCAATCGGCGGAGCCCAAATCTTCTCCATGATAATGCTCGCCCGCAAGTCGCGACGTTGCGACGCGTTGCATGATCAACGCTACCAAAGTTGAATAAATTGGGCTATGAAACTTTGTCTCATCTAAGATATTCACTGGACCTGTCACCAACCGATTACCATATTTTTAAGCACCTGGACCACTATTTACGGTGGAAAATCTTCAAGAACCAAGAGGCTGCAGAAAATGCGCTCAAAGAATTTATCAATTCCAGAACATCAGAATTTTACAATGCTGGAATTCGAAAACTTGTCTCTTGTTGGGAAAAATGTGTAGATTGTAATGGCACTTATTTTGATTAAAAGAACTTATTCCCAATCAAAACCTGCATATTTAAAGATAAAGCTTGAAAACCGACATTAATTTCTTACCAACCTAATAGCATTATCCATACTTCACTGTTTCATAAACGTTGTGATTAAAAATGGTAGGTAATCCGATTTAAATCGTACTAACGCCTACGCATACTATGACAAAACGTTTTCAATTTTCGAATGGAATTCATTTGCTTTAATTATGATTTGTTTAAGTAATATGTTTGCACTCATTATTGAATGAAATATGCTCTGATATATTTGCACGAGCCCCATGAAACCGACATTGAAACTGCTTGTGCATGTGAAAATTAAGCAGTAATTAATTCATGATATTACATTGAAATTATGAGCCATAATAATAAGTATATTATTGCCCACAATTTTGCCTGTCGATCTTACATTTCAGTTTAATTTTTGATGATAAATTAACGTCGGTTTTTACTTCCTGTTTCTGACTCGACTGTAATTATAATTTATTCTTGAAATAATAAACCTTTACATTGAGTACTGTAAATTGCAAGTTACATATTAATGTTTCAGTGTGCGTTCTTCTGAAGAATATTTTTGAATTTCACAGCTTGCATTTTTGCACATAAATTAA
The DNA here is from genome assembly GCA_910591515.1 of Cerceris rybyensis. NCBI lineage: Eukaryota > Metazoa > Arthropoda > Insecta > Hymenoptera > Crabronidae > Cerceris > Cerceris rybyensis. The sequence continues at coordinate 13,020,335 of OU342789.1, read as the reverse complement.
TGCTACAAAGTATCTTTCGGTACAATTTCAACATTCCTCAAATGTATTAAAGTACATACCGTATGAAAACTGAGAATAGCTTAACCTTTTGTGCTCTATAAAAACTAGCAGTAAAGAGACAGAATTGAAACAAAAAACTAACATGAGAAATAGTTTTCTCTCTCGTTTATACTTGGAGTGACTTCTTCATAGGTATTTTTGCGCTTAAAGAGAACGATATGTTGGAGACTTCTTTTTCACGGTTTCCTTATCGTGTTTTTCCCGAGTCATCGTTTCCGTCATCGATTACTTCTGCTTGTGATTCATCATTTAATAAAGGACAGAGCAGCGTCCGAATAGAATGTGCCCTTCGTTCATTTATCAGTTACTTCAGGATGATGTTCTTAATTGTGTGAAGGAAATTCCAAGTTCGATTGGACTCTTTACGTTGAGGGCTAATCGGAGAAGTTCGTTTTGAAAGGAACTCAGAAGTGAGAGAATCGAAGTAAAATTTAATTTATGAGTAAATTATTTAACTATTTCACTCGAACAAATAACGTCATGTATGCAAGCATAATTAGATGAATTAATATGCAGATAAATATTAAGTGAAATATAACACTAAAGTAGTTGCTAATAAAAGGTACTGTAGCATGGAAAAAATTAAAAAGGCTCGGAGCGACTAAAGAATAAAGAAATGTTCATTTACGATTGAGTCTTCCACCTAATTAAATCATTAAAATTATAATTTAGAAGAATTTTTTTTATCTAATTCATACACGATACCTGTACAGAAGTATCTCGATTTTGCTGATTATTTGATTGAGCTCTTCACGTACGATTAGTCATTTTGTAAAGAGCAGAATACAGTCTGATCCGATTCTGTCGTTGGTTCATTTATCAATAGCTCACGATAAAGTCCCTAATCACATCAAAGAAAGTCTGAACCGTTGAGAGAACGTCTTCCATTTCTTCAGGGTTATTATTCTCCATCTACATACGTCGACTAAGGCCCTTCCATCTCTAAGGTCTATTACTTCTCCGACATTTTTTTTAAGATCATCAAGTGGATTATGAATCTCTTTCGGTTAAATCAGCATCTGCTTTTCCATTTTTCATTCTTGAAAGACCACGTGTCAGCCAAGTTGCTGTATTCTGGTCGAAGATCAGTTAAATTGGAAAATAATATTAGAATTCTTCGTAAAGTCGATTTGTTAATTTGTTTTAAAAGATTCGCCCTTTGAAGGACTTATTTTTGATAAAGGGTATAGCAGGATAAGGTGGTCAAAAGTGCTCTTCAACCGATTTCAATGGGGGTGGTCTCATTCGATAGATAATGCTCGGCGATCATTGTGTACCAAATTTTAACCCTTTATCTTGATCGGAAGGGTAGTTATGGGGAAAATTTAAAAAACAGGTTTTTGGCCCTTTTCCCCCATTTATTGAGGTGTAAAAAATCCGAAAAAATTCTGGCATATTCTACACGGTACCAGACATGTTGGAGAATTTTTTCAGATTTTTCCGTCGAAGTACCTAAGCGTGAAAAATGGGTAAAGTCAAAAAAAACGGAAAAAAGAAGATTTCGTATCGAAATCTTCGAGGTACAACTTCTTGTTTTATATAGTAACAATCTAACACCTACGATTATTATCCCCAATTTTTTCATATTTTTAAACCACCTGCGTCATTATGAAAAAAATCGAAAACCGATTTTCGGGACGTATTTTGGTCTAAAACGCAAGAAGTAATTGTTATTTTTCCATTATTTTGATAGAGTATGTTCATTTTGTGGTTTTTAATGTTTTACCATTACAGATAATTTCATAACAATAAAAGGAATTGAGATAACTCACTTATCTGTAAACTGTGTGTTTCTTTATGTACCATAATTTTGAACGTTCTTTCAACAGCAGCAGTGGCGACGCGTCTAGAGTGTCTGCTCTGGAACCGCTATGAACTTTTTGTCGCGGGTTCGCGTCCCGGAAGGTATATATTTTTTTTATTTTTTTTTAATCTGTAAATGCATAAAAATAATCAATAATCATTTTTAACAGCTATTGCGATAACCCTAAATGCATAAAAAATGTATATCGTATAGAAAATAGTTTTGGAGCATATCTGTTGTTTTGCCGGCTCTCTCTAGCAATATGTTATCCCATGGTTACGGATATTTTTAAACCTTTAAATTACGGAAATGTTAACTTATTATGGTATATAAAAATGTATATTCGGCACTAAAGGAACGGAGTTTATACCTTGACAAATTCCTGCCGAGGTCATGTTGAATGAAAACAAAAGTTCCTTTCTTTTGGTAGATTATTATTTTTCGCCATGAGTACTAGTTTGTTATTTGTTCCGAAATCATATAGAATAAATAATACGTTTGAGGGCCATAACTGTACAATAGATTAATTCGTTAAAATTGCTTTATTGTTATATACGAATTTACTTCTTAAGCTTTTAGATATCTTACTGATGAGCATTTGTATCGCTTTCAAAATACCTTTAAGAAATAGAGGCATATAATTTAGTTTGCAGGACTTTATTATTTTATTGCGCCTGCTCCAATATCACACGAACCCTTCCTGTCCGTAAGCCTTCACCAATGACCTGCTGGCATTGAAGGTTTGGCGCAGGTACTAAGCTAATCCCCTATAGGTATTTATGTTATATTGGTCAATTCACTGTTAAATGGTTTCTGTCTCTACCTAGTCACATGGAACTGTATATAATTAAAAAAGTACAAATATTCATAAATGGTAACATACCCAGCATTAAATCGGTTTGACACATTCGAGACAATAGCGGAGACCCAACCATAAACTGTCTTCCCTACGCTCATTTCAGAATTAACAAATTAAAAATGGCAATATAATACAAACCAATAGAAATTCATATTTTCCAAGTTTCGAGCATATCCCCTCCATGTCAACGATTCTTCTTTGAATATAAGGGAAAGAAACATGCAAGTAAAGTAATCATTACGTGCATATACTCTGTTAGTGCAAGTGTTGTGATCTTTGGTGCCGAATATACATTTTTATATACCATAATAAGTTAACATTTCCGTAATTTAAAGGTTTAAAAATATCCGTAACCATGGGATAACATATTGCTAGAGAGAGCCGGCAAAACAACAGATATGCTCCAAAACTATTTTCTATACGATATACATTTTTTATGCATTTAGGGTTATCGCAATAGCTGTTAAAAATGATTATTGATTATTTTTATGCATTTACAGATTAAAAAAAAAATAAAAAAAATATATACCTTCCGGGACGCGAACCCGCGACAAAAAGTTCATAGCGGTTCCAGAGCAGACACTCTAGACGCGTCGCCACTGCTGCTGTTGAAAGAACGTTCAAAATTATGGTACATAAAGAAACACACAGTTTACAGATAAGTGAGTTATCTCAATTCCTTTTATTGTTATGAAATTATCTGTAATGGTAAAACATTAAAAACCACAAAATGAACATACTCTATCAAAATAATGGAAAAATAACAATTACTTCTTGCATTTTAGACCAAAATACGTCCCGAAAATCGGTTTTCGATTTTTTTCATAATGACGCAGGTGGTTTAAAAATATGAAAAAATTGGGGATAATAATCGTAGGTGTTAGATTGTTACTATATAAAACAAAAAGTTGTACCTCGAAGATTTCGATACGAAATCTTCTTTTTTCCGTTTTTTTTGACTTTACCCATTTTTCACGCTTAGGTACTTCGACGGAAAAATCTGAAAAAATTCTCCAACATGTCCGGTACTGTGTAGAATATGCCAGAATTTTTTCGGATTTTTTACACCTCAATAAATGGGGGAAAAGGGCCAAAAACCTGTTTTTTAAATTTTCCCCATAACTACCCTTCCGATCAAGATAAAGGGTTAAAATTTGGTACACAATGATCGCCGAGCATTATCTATCGAATGAGACCACCCCCATTGAAATCGGTTGAAGGGCACTTTTGACCACGTTATCCTGCTATACCCTTTGGATCGATGGAGTAAATGACATGTTTTACGTATTAGTTGTGAAAAGATGGAAGTTACTCTACAAAATGTTCGGCTTAGATATAAATATTCATAATATTATCATAATTCAGCTAATATGTTACATCCGACCCTGAGAATTTTTAAAGAATTCTTCATTTCATGCTAGTCAGCTGCTCTTGAAAAACGAAAGGTTTAAAAACAAGTGTTCTTCGCTTTACAGGGCTACTTTTCATTTATCTAGACTTATACAAACCATGACACTTTACACTTTGGCCAGATGTCTTCCATATGACCTTGGTACCCTTACATCCCTGTCAGAGTCCTACCACCTCCACTCATTTCTCCAAATCCTTCCCGAAACAGAGCCCTATACAAGCGAGGCACTTTTCTGCCTCTGCGGGTCATTGCTTTCATAGAACGTTACGCTGTCAGTCAGACAGGTGAATTTTCAAAGTCTACGAAACTTGGAAACCCCCCGCGATCCGACGCGTGACATTCGGTTAACAGTTTAATTTAAGAATCAATTCTTGTAATTGTATCTTAAACCCAACTCATTGTTAATAACTTAATATACGTATTTTAACGTTCTAGTTATTTTCAATTTACTTCCTTTCATCTTCGTATAACCGAGCAACGATCTCCCTTATTCACTCAAGCCGCTCGGAGTGAATAAGAATATTTAAAGTTACGGGTAACAATAGAATCAAGAGTCCTGAGATTGCAACATAAAATCCATTTCCTTTACATCAGCTAGTGGCGGTAACACTGTATTTTTTGGTACGGGACTATCCGCTATACTAGCGCGAATTACCGAAAGGTATATTCGTTATTAACGGGCAAACGGCAACTCTATAGTTCTGCTATAGGCTAGTCCGGTCCCCGGAATATTCCTCCTATATTGTTGCAACTCTTGGATTCTCGAATATAAAATTGCAATAACGCATTACGGTCGCGTTTTTCTGCCACTCGTCCGGCTTGTAACAGATATAACCTAATGGAAATAATCCTATTAATCCAGACTGAACTTTTTTAAAAAATTAATTTTATATTAATTTGTCAATGTAATTTATGGATAAGAATAGGATTTTTAAAACAACTTGAAATGTCTTTTTCTTATATCAAACTTCACCTTTCTTCTATGCAAATTTTTAAACCCAAAAAATCGCTCAACCTCCACTTCAATTAATATATACATATATACCTATATTAATTTTGCGAATAATTATTAAGTGCCACAAAAAAATAAAGTTAGGAGACATGTTGGTGGAATATTGAAGATAAGATAGTGCTTTATATCATTAGTTATTTCTAACGTAAAACTTCTTGCACTCGTTCGAGCTACATACAGTATACCTCAATGTCATTTAAAATTGTTTAGTCCATAAATTCCTACCAAACAATGCTAATTGCAGTCCACCACACGCATATGAAAACTTTTTTGGAAATTATCTCAATTATATTTCGTTATGACAGATTGCTAAATCGATACCCACCAAAAATCATACGAACTTATTTGGTTATCGAATATTTCGATATCTTCATTTTACTCCATAGAGAGATAATTCCTTCTTTGGTAATATTATCAGATTCCCTTCAGAGTATTCAAAATCAACCACGCGAATGGAGTGGCAAGATTTTCTCGTTCGTTTGAAGTATGCCAGTTTATTTTCCAGGATGTTCTCTGGCGAGAAGATTATTTCCTGATATTCCACTGAACCCGTAAGAGATGACCGTATTTGCCGGTCCACCGTAGATAGAATGGTTCTTCGAGGGCGACACTTTAGTCGGTGACATCGGAAATATCGGAATGCAGATTCCTTTTTCTCATTTTGCACCTGCCGGACCAGAAACCATCGGAAATTGGATACGTCGAGGACGTGCGGAAATCGTCGACGTAAAGGAACCTCCTTCGCTTGACATATTCACGTTCTCTCGAGTATTTTGGAAGATTAATGTTTCGTGACGCAGCTGAATATTTTTACTTGTGCAACCTTCTCACGATCTCGAAATTTTGGCAGGTGAAATGAGAAATTTATCTACGACTGGAAGAGTACTATTTGAAATGGATGATTTCGCGTTTAGTACGTCTACTTGCTTTTTCGGAAACGATAATAGATTTTACAATTTTCAAACTTTTCGTTTAAGACGTTGAACGCCACCGGTATTTCGCTATTTCTATCATTTGTATTGAAATGCAAATGCATGCTTTATAAAGCAGAAACGTTAAAAACACTGATAGATGGATATACGACAGACCTTTATCACTTTAACGTCAATATTTAAATATTCGATATGTCCGAAAATTCGTCAATATTGCAATTCGAAAATTATAACAAACAGGGAATTAAATAGCGCCGGTCACCAGTGACCTCCATGGCAGTCAATGTGTTAATGACTCGATAAAAACTGAGAAACTTGTTCTTGTTTTTATAACGGTTAGTGACTTTGTTTGGAAAATTTGGCAATTGTTATATCGTCAGTGAAAGGAAATATATAAAAGTTAGTGTAAAATTTCTTTGTGTTAAAAAAAATAAGTGCCATTTTTAAGACCAATGTTATTATAAACACTTAAAACATACTTGCAATTCTATATTGCAGCTTCCTTTCGCTACCAGATCAATAGCGCCGTTTAAAAAAAGTTGCTCTCGTTAAAAAAGTGATGTTTGCTATTTTCTGTGTAATCACCTTCCCTTTCAAGGTCATACGGAGACTCATCGACGGAAATGCTGGTGGGCGGTCCAGAAGAGGTGAAAGTTCTGGAAAGCTCACCTTCTTTTATTTCTCGTGCATTCTTCCGTAACATTTAAAAGTCATGTTTAAATGGACCTGCGAATAGTTACAAAGGCGTCATCCAAATGCAATCTGCTGACATCCCTTGTACCATTAACGTATACGTTTCTGTAATTACACAATTTTTGTAGATTAATTAACTTCCTCTTTTTACTCGTACTTTGAATATATTTTACCAAAGCTAGAAGACTGAAAAGTAAGTAAAGCGGAAAGAAAATAATTCCGAACAAATGTACATTGTCAAAGGTTTTCTAACGCTTTTGAAATGCACTGGCAGACACTGGAAAAAGAACATCTATCAGAAAGAATTACACGCGGGGCATGCATGCGATATAAGACAAATTATTGTATAAAACAGATGGATGGGAGAAGCAGGCGGAGCAACTCGAAAAAGGCACGCGGCGATCAACTAAATGAAATCACTGTTGTATGGTATATTTGCTTCCATGAAAAGATACGATGAAGAAGTTTTGGGCAGCAAATGGAACGGCAGGATGTATTCTTAAAGGAGGGACCAGGCAGGGTCATGATTAGAAATCGATTTTTGGATTCGAGCACTTGGAAAGGACATATTTCCGTTGGGTTCTTATATTCTGCAGGTACGTTTGGAGTAGTTCGATAAAGCTGCTCGTAATACCGGAATAATCGAGGAGCTTTTCGGAACGAATTTCTTCGCGATTATACAATACAAAGCTGGAGAATTCATGAGAATTTTCAAAATCCGTAAATGTCTGTCAAGGCATTTCTGCTATCTCTTGTTTCTCTTCACATTATATAGAGTTTATTGTATAGGTGCAATTGTTTATGTCTCCTTTCTTTTGTTCTTTTTGTTAAATTTGTCTCTTTAATCCCTCTACAGTTGAGTGCTTTGAAATTCAATGCACCCCTAGAATACCTGCTGTATTATACAGCAAGATGAACAAAAAAAATATAAGAAGGGAAGAATGATTTTCCTTCTTCTCGAACGTAGTAATTTGAGTAATTATCGTCAATATACAATAGTACAACATCAATATACTACAAATGATGAAGTAATGAGAAAAACTTGTTCACACAAAAAATATCTGACATAATAAATACAACAATGTAACGTGTGTAATAAATATGACAAGTTCTGATATTCGTAAAAGCCCACTTCTAAGAGGTCTAGGACATCGGCGAAAAATTTGTACAGTCGCAAAATCGCTATTTTTTATAGAATCCGCAGTTTAAAATCTTGAAAAGTACAGTTTCGAGTTTAAGTACAAATATTATTTTCTTTACTGTTGACTGCAAAAATTGTGTAAGTGATTCATGACATATGCAGCATTTTTTAGTATAGTCCGACAAGTGAGAAATGGCTAGGGAACGACGGATCGTCTGGTTTTAAAACGCCTATTTCTATGATGTCGTTTTTTTAATTTCTAAACCCAGTCGCCCAAAGTAAACTCTTTGTATAGTAATTTCCTTTAGGAGGCTGGGTTTGGGGATTTCAAAAATGAAACGACGGAAATAGGTGATTGAAAACGGCAGACTGCGTAGCACCGTAGCCATCTTTCAGTTGTCGGACTGTACATTCTTTACACGTAACTTTCTAACAAGCCATAGGACCTATCTTTTCAAGGATAGTACAAATAGCAATATAAAACATTTGGAAGCTAGTTATATATGAAGATTATATTAACAATAATAAAGTAATAGAAAATTTACGTTCACTATTGTGTTTTACTATTCACATGAAAGCATGCTATCTACCGAATTATTTTATCAACTTTCCGTTATTTAAATTAAATTAATTTTGCGAAATTCTTGTCTATTAATAATTCAGTTTTTTCTTCATGATCTATGACAGATATTCAATGAAAGATACCGAATTACGATTTTGTAGAGGCATGTACGAGGAAAAGCTAAGTAGAGTATACTTAAATCTAATAATAAGAGGACTAAAATATCATATTGCTAAATCTAGAAATATTCTATACTAAAAAGATTTATCGTAGAAATGTTTGCAAATAGCCAATTAATGTGAGGAAGTCCCTGTTTTTCTGGCGAGAATGCTTGATGCGATTCGTAACAATGTTCAATAACGAGGCAAGATAAGTGTTGGGATTAATGCAAAAATTCAAGAAGGGAAGTCTTTCAATTTCCTCTTATTATGATTCAGTGGAAGTCGCAAGAAGTAAGCGGAACTGACTTTATAAGTTCGATATCCGAAGCATCGACAAACTGGCAATTAACTTTAGAAATTTACCGAGTCACTTCGTCCCTTACTTTTTCCCTGGATTTTTTTTCGTTCTCGCTTCGAGCTTGGAATGGCATTTAAATAGCTAGAAGACGATCCCTCACGCGTTTCGTTCTTTCGCGGAAAGTATTCCATCGTAAACGAGTAGCTACTTCAGCCTCGATCCTCTTGAAATTGCGACATCGAGAAAGAGTCTGGTACAATGGCGCATAGATACGCTATTTTCAATTTTAATGGAAAAGAAGTATTTTAATTTCACGGAGAACTTTAATACGAAGAACCTTTTGGTACAAATGCGACATTGGAATGTCCCAAATATAAAGATTTTTTGTGAGCCGATATTTCCTCGTTTTTGAATTGTTATTTTAAACGGTACATCGTTCCAAATAAAATATGAGAAATTATTTAAATTATTATTTTGAGTTATTATAAAGGCAATTTAGTCATTTTACAATTAGAGAAATATTATACGAAGGATTTCTCAGGATAGATGTTACATTATAAATTGGCCAATTAAAAAGAATTGCTTGAATCATCGATTCATCAATTTTAATAAAAAAACGTTAAGTTCATCAATTTTGACCACAATGTGTTCCACATATGGATCTACAGGTCGTCCATCAGTTCCTAGGTGATTTTAAAAGTAATTAGCTTTTAAATTACCAAGAAGCTATAGGCTGATGTGTATATTATACAACGCAGAATGAAACCAACTTAGTTTTTGTTCTTCTAAAATCTTTTATAATAAAGTTCTAAAGAAAAACAGCATGCTGTTCCGTGTCAAAAGACACAGAACTTTATTCAAACAGTTTCTTCGCATTCGTACTGGTTTGTCAAGTGATATGAGAATGGTCGAAACTTTTATAATAGAAAATAAAAAAAGCTACGTATTCGTTAATTTTGTTCTTGCAGAGAGTATACCAAGTTTTATCTAGATTGGTGTTGGGTACTTCTTAAATATCCCTTGTTTTACATATAAGATATAGTTTTACATATAAGTATCTAACTTTTACGAATGTAAAGAATTTCTAAAACAGGATTCTGAAAGTTTTGTAGCGTAATAAAACACAATTGATGAACTCTGAACATGGATCGCTATCCATGGTATTATGAACTTCTTCCACCGGTACCTTAGAATGAAAAAGTGTACTTAATCCTTTCGTTACTGTGAGGCGCTTAGAAATTTTGCGTTTGTGACACTGAGAGCGCCTATAGGTGCTTGATGTAGTTTGGCTTTCTGACGCGGTAAGCGCCTAAAGGTGCTCATTATAATTTGGCTTTCTGGCACGGAGAACACGTTTATTGGTAATATTTGTATTAATTCGGTTCAGAGAAAAAGATAATATTGTCTTAGTGTAGAGAAATCCAGGTTCGTGATTATTGGAATATGTTTTCACAAAAAAACATCTCTACCCAAAAGTTCTCTGTTCTCGACGTATGTACAGTATGGCTCGGACAAGTTGGCATCTCGGCGGCGGAGCTTCTCGCTTTCAACCGCCTATTCGCACCATTTTGTTTCTTGGAATCCACTCGCTGAGCCTCTTAACCAGTTAGCTGTGTTTGACGACTATACTCGTCATGCGTAAAAGCTATCACTGGTTATTTAAATTGTAATTTTCACGAAAACTAAAATATATTCGTAAATTTCAAGATGTTTGGAACATTTTTGAGGCCATGTCGAAATAAAACGAATAACTAAAGGCTATAAATAATTTGAAATAAATTTATGCTCCTCTCTCGATTTTCGTGACACAAAATTCAAAAGAATTTTTGGCCACAGTTAACTGGTTAAAGGAAGCACTGGACAAAGTCGCAGCATTCAAATATTCTTACTAGTTTGGCTGGAGGAGCGAGAAATTTCTCCCCCCTCCACATGGGTGATTCACCTTGACGAAACGCGACGTGTTACATTATTATGGTATTACATTGTTTTCATGTCGCGCGTTCCGTTTCGTCAAGGAGAATATCCCCATTTGGTGGAGATAATTCTGCCGGTGTTTAACTTGTTTTTACTATAGAGATGTTAGAAATCTGGTGCATACGCTGATGTTCTCACTGTCGCCACCCAAATCGCGTTGTTTCCCTTTCTCCGATCTGCAGCGTTCTCTCTCTTTGTCTTTTAGTTCGATTTGTATGTGTAGCTCTTTTAGCAAATCGCGAGGTAGAATGTCAAGTGCCTTCGTGTACGTGTGGCAAGAGGCATGACGCATGGCGCTGGCGAATCAGACTCTGCCGAAACAGGCCGTCATCCCAGGTGCCAACTTGACCGAGCCACACTGTACATACATGCACCGTAACTCAATTCCTGCCGTATCGTACGCCGGGTGCGTCTCAAAGTCTGCCGTAGTCAAGGGGTTAATACAGTATTATGCATCAGAAGAGATAGAGAATACTGAATATCCTGATTGGAAAACAGCTGCTCGGCACGCAATGTTTTACTTTTCTTATTACAAATTGTAATCGTCATGAGAGAGGAAGATGATTTTATTTTAATCATTTCGATTTTTTAAAATAAGAACGTAGAGAGAAGAATTACAAAGAAAACAACAGAAGCAAAGGTAGCTGCCGTTGCCATGCATTTACATTAGTGTCAATTAATCTACAACAGGTGTAAGAGGATACGTGTAATAGGCATATTACTCAGATATATGACCGCAAAATCCGACCATCATAGGACGCATAAAATGCAAATCTGCGGCCAGGCTATATTTCAGTATCCTTCCGTGTTCAACCTATACGTATAATCAATTTACGACACAATTTTACTTTCAAAGGATAAATAAGCTATCCTTGAACACACATATGGTATGATAAAAATATGTACATATTAGTTGCGGCAAAAAGTTCCACAAAACTTTCTTTTTTTTTACGTAATATTCGAGACATTGCTCCTGTTTCTTTCTTGACTGCTACACAGTTAAACCTTTGCGTTAAAAGTACTGTAGCATATTTATTACAAATACATGTCGGTTAAAATAAATATAAACGGGAATATTAGATATATGGAAATCACTAGAACGTACAGTTACACACACACTCTCTTACTATTCTCAAATATATATATTTTATCGTCAATCTAGCCACATCTATTTTGCAGTTCGCCTACTCGTCTATTTTTGTAGACGTCTATACATCTATTCGTCTAACCGTCTAATCGTTTAATTGTCTATTCGTCGATAAGTCTTTCTTCTTTTTGCACGTCGGTCTACCGTGGCGTTCTTCAACTTTCTGTCTACGTCTTCTTGCCCAAGTGCAATCTACGTCCGTTGTTCGTCTCCCGAGTCGAAAATTTCAGCCCAAAATCCTCCTAAATTACCAAATAACTTAGGATATTTAGGCTGAATATGGAAAAATATGTTACATATAAAAGAATGCAAATTTTAATTCCACAATCGCCCTAAACTTGTTCATTTTTGTCAGATTTGCATAGTTTAGGATCAATTTAGGCTTCATACAGCCCAAAATAATCCTCAGCATTCTTATTTAGAAAATTAATCTAAGCCCAATATTAAGCCATACATTCTATAATGAGGAGTTTTAGAATTGGATTGGAATTGGAGTGGAATGATCTAGGTCCAAAAAAATTCGCAATATCCTACAAATTAATTTGATTTTAGGTGATTTACAATTTGTATGGAATAAAATGATAACTTAATTCCTACTTGCTCCTGAGAGCCCTATTTTTAGAATATCAGTCGACAGACTTGGAATTTCTGAAATATTTTTAGGGGATGTCAGATTAAATTGGAATAAAAATTTTACCTGATATGTCCATATAACTCCTAAAAATCATATTTACAGGACTTTGAGGCGCGTAGACACACTAGTTAAGGATTTTGAGGTTCAAAATGGTATATATAATTAAGCGGCAAATGAGAAATCCAAAGAATCTAGGATTTGAAGTTTCTTTTTAGGCTGGACTTTTCGACTCGGGCTGTCATCAGTTTTACTCTGGATTTTTCTAGAAGTATCTAGAAAGATCTAGAAAAATTTTTGCTGGATTTAGAAAATTCCTACAGTACATTGATTTTTAATGTAAAGTTTCACATTAAACTTATATCTCGCAAAACTTCTTATTTTTAAAGTCATTTATTTTAGAAAATACGAATTATATCGACAGCTATTGATGGATGTTCCGTTACTATACCTTTAACCTTTTCTTCTCTATTAAATTATATCAGAGTATGTGCTTTCTATAATTATCAGTTAAATTTGAAACCAAAGAGTTACTTTTAGAAAAAAGTTCGCCCTTCAAACTTTCACAGAACTTCGATATTCGAATGTCGAACATTCTGTGACAGTTCGATGGATCAGGAAGAGATTGGAAAATCCAAGAAGATTACTGTATTCCCGATAGACCTTGAGAACTGTGGAGCAAAGGAAAAGACATAAAAGGACCAAAGAACACTGAGAAGTCGGAAAACTTTTGAAAATCAACATAGATTCACGGATACTCCTTTATTCGTTTTTCACAAGCGACTGTACGAAGGACAATGAAAGACTCGCGAAGCCTTTCCGTGAAACCAAGCGAATAATTTTAAGGGTCCGAGACCATCAGCGGTTTTTCTCCTCTTCTCCCTTTTTCTCTTTTCGCTTTTTCTTCCCTCACCCGTTTTCCCTTCAAGAATTTTTTCCCCCTTTTATACGTGGCACTATCCTTTCCTCATTTTCTACCACTCTGTTAATTTCGCTTCTCTCTCGTCTTTGTGCCGTAAAAACGAGGCGACTGGAAGTTTTCATCCCGCCTTCCAATCTTCGATCCCCCGAGACTTCCGGCGGCTCATGGAAAAGCCCGGGAGGTTTACTACTGCCTTTAATAGCGTGCCAGAATCTCATTTTTTTATACGGTTTCAGTCTTTCCCGATAGAGATCGGGTGTCACTTCGACGTGTGGTGTAAAATAATCAGGCGATAAACTTTTTAACGAGAAGCGAAATTGAGAGAATATATATTAGTATTTGGACAAACGATATCGATGCACTGAATGTCGATGATTGCTTTTATTAACATAATGAATGAGAGGTTTAAAGTTGTTAAGATTAAACTGTGAGGATGCTTTTTTAGATGAATGAAAGGTTTAAAAAGGTGAAAAGTTAATAAAATCAAAGAGGGTGTATGTGAATACGATTGATTTTTATTAGGTAACAGAACGAATGCGGTAATGTATAAAAACAGAAGGTGTGTATATAGCATAAAGTTCTTTTATTGATTTGTCTTAACAACGTAGACGTGGTGATACGCGTAATTCGTAAAGAACATTTGTTAAATATATTATCTGGTGAGGAATTCTTTATTGATTTGAAGTGGACTTTATATTTTTGCTAGTGTCTATGGTAGGTAACTGGTTATGAATTCCTCTGAATATTATTATGAAATAATTTATTGTATAATTTAAATAACTGAACCTATATTTACACTGGTATTACGATAAAACTAAGAACTTATATTAATTTTGCGTCGAACTAGTGACATTAGATTTCGGTAAAAATGTATGTTTAATAGAATCTTTATAGAATCTCTGAATGAATCTTTGAATGAATAACCCTCGAATGACCAGGTTGTATGGCCTTATATCTCCGCGGCACAAACTGAAAATCCAATCAGCAATGTCGTGCGAGGAGATGGAAATGCCCTGATAGGGCCTTGAATTTGTTGAAGGCGGCCCTTCCAAGGTGGTGGGTTGTCCTTCTTCCCTACCTCCTTTGGGGTTGAAAAGTTATAAAATTTCCCTCTCCTGCGAAGATAAGGAGAGGGATCCTTAAACGGCATGAGAAGAAGGACACTGACTTTGAGGTTTTCCAGACGCAACCCTGGCGAAAGTCCCAAAGTTCTTGGAACTCTTTTGTGCATGAATTATTCCAGGGTGCACAGTGGAACGAATCGACCATCTAGGTGGAGAAAAAATAATAACTTGAAAACCGTTCATTTTAGAAAAAAATGTTTTACACAAAAATTTCATAATATCGTGAAAAGAATGTCGGTGTTGTACTAATTTTTTATTTCTTAGATTTCTTCAATGTTATTTAAACATAAACTTAATTTTTTATACAAAAATCGGTAGAAATGTTTATAGACGTTCATTGTACAGGAAAAATATTGAAACTTTTGTATAAGACATTTTCTTGTTGGACTTTATATTAAAAAGATATTTAATGAAAAAGATCCTACTAAAGCCTTTTTCGATAGGCAGACTGTCCAACAAACATTCAGCAGCTATAACAAAGAATTGCACAGATATGCGCACAAAATCTTTGCGTTAATTACTTCTATATAATCTGAGGAATATATATGTAAAGTTTCAGCCCGGTACTTTTTTGTTATTCAATTTTTAAATGTACCGCGTGCCCCGTTGAGGATCAACAGCCGAACTGCCTCGCTAACTTTCAGCAGGTATAACAAAGAAGAGCGCAGGTTTGCGCACGAAATTTTTGCGTTAATTACTTCTACATAGTCTAAGGAATATATCTCCGAAGTTTCAACCAGGTACTTTTCGGTACTTTTTAGTTATTCGATGTTTAAGTGGACCGTATATGTACCGTGATTTTCACCATAATTACGTAGCTTGTTAGTCTCTAATGGCAAACTAACAATAAGAGCAATTAAGTAATAAAAGTGATATATCAGAAATTTCCATTCTTATTAATGCCACTGAGATGTTATAACTGCTGAACGATATTTACGTCGTAGACACTGGGCATTTTGTGACCGCGTGCTCTACGGGAACTCGCCACCCGTGCTGTGTCACATAAACTTTAGAAAGGCATAACAACAAAAGGCGCAGGTAGGCGCAGCCGATCTTTGCAGGAGCTGTTTCTACAAGGTTCAAACTAAATACCCTCAAAATTTCCAGGGGGTACTTTGGGGTACAATATAAGTTTTTGTCTGCAAAGTTTGCAAATTCCGCCGTAAAACATGTGTCTAAAAAAACTTACATTACTTGTTTAAAAAATAATTTTTCGAAAAATCGTTTATGGGTACTTCAAGGTTAACTAATGGTGATAAACTGTGCAAAAAATAAAAAGTCTCGCAAAATTCTTAATGCCTCTAACAGTATCTTCTTTTCAGAGAAGTATTTGTACGTTCTCGTGCTGTTGAAATTTGTTGTCTTTAAGCGCTGATTTTTGCATTTAGATGATTGCAAAATCAATTATTATTGCTATCGCTGGTCTCAGCAATCATTCTAGATTAAGATAAGATTATTAAAATTCAAATCCCAGGCTTGATTTTTTTCCACCTAGATTACCCATTTCGTTCCACTGTGGGGTGGTCTAGGAAACCCTGCCGAGACATAAGGCACGTCGTGCACTAGTGAGGGCTGAAGAGGCAATGAATATCCCAAAGAAGGTTACAATTCAATGCCTCTCCAGCCTGGTAAGAAAGAACAAAATGTGTTTGTAACAAATACCATTTTCAAAGCTAGTGCCTTTTAAAGCGTACATCTCGGCCTCACTTGTGAAAATAAGTAGGAACATCTGCATCCATTGAGAAATGCAAATGCCCCTCCTAAGGTTCGTAACATTATCAGTTAATAATAGTGCAGATTAATTATTAACATTCACGCTGAAATCAGTGAAATTGGAGTAATTTATGGATTTTGAGTCGAGAATGATAAAATTAAAAAGAAGTTTCTTTTACACGTAGCTCTGGCGAAAACACGTATTAAAGTTATATATTAATAAACATTTTCACTCCTGATGATTCGACCGTTCAGTTGACTTATATTGTGACGATTTATCAGCAAAAGTCGAAGACTTAATTATTGAGTCAAGCATAATGCCTTATTACTTTAATTGATTATGTGATGTTGAAAGAAAATTGTAGCTCCTCTCACAAGGGAACATTCCGAGGTGCTAATCACCGATTTTTATGATGATGTATAACTATGTATAAATATTGTAGGATCGTGAAAAAGAAAGAGAGTCGCTCGGTCACCCATCCTTCCGGCGGTCCTCGGCCGAGTCGCTTAACCCGCAGATCTTCCGGGTTGCGCCCATACCACAGCGCTAGCGGCCTCTCCCTGACGACACTTTCTTCTCACGTCCTTTTCTTCCAAGTTCTTTTCTAGGAGCGGTAACCGCCCCGATCCCACAATATGATGTACAACTTGTTAAAATATTCCACACATATTTTTTTTACCGGCAATCGTCCAAGTTAAAGAGGTGGAAACCGCCCCCAAAGTTGGAGGGCTATAGTGTATTTCGTTTAATATCTTGGAAATTATGAGAGATGGAGTAATTTCGTAAATTGACAAAATTAGCGCCTTTGCATTACGAATTTAATGGTATAATTTTTTTCGCAAAATCTCTATTTGTTTAAACAATATGTTGCAAAATAACATATTTTAGGCCGTTTTACTAATTTAATGTCAATCAATTTTCTTGAGTATTTTTTTTTATAAAAACTACATATGCAACACGAAATTACGGATAAATAGGAATTTCGATATTTTCATCAACAAAAAAGTTACTACACATGAAACTTTTCGTTCGACGCACGAAATAGAGTCGCTACACAAGTTGGTCTTTGCTCATAATTACTTGGTAGCTCGTAAATGAGTCTTTTTTCCTGATAACCATTTGTTGCTAACAAAAAGAAAAGAATTTTCTGCTACCTTAAAAAAAATACAATTTTTGTCTGCCGCATTGCGCGCTGTTTAATGAGGGACATTCTCTAGACGGCACGATGTGAACAAATTCGACCTGTTGACGGACTAACAAAAGCAATCGTAAAGAATGGTAAAATGAATTTTTGAAAAGTCTTCGCCTCGTAATTGCCACCAAAGTTTATTAATGAACCTTCGGCAAACCCGCTCACCAAATTCGATGATGTTATAAATCACAGATGCTAATTGCTGCAAACGCATAGAACTAAACAAATAATTACCTTTTATGACACCTAAAAATTGTTAGTTGATAATAAATGACACAACAAGAGTAGAATGTAAGATATCTAATCTATGATATTGTAAGATATATTTCTAAAATGTGTATAGTAACGTGATTATAGAAAAAGTTACTCTTAAGATTGAAGCGTTCAAGCTGTAAGAAGAATGAAAATTCACGCAGTTATTATGAATTTCCGAATTACCGAAACTGTGATAGGGACAATTTTTCAAAGATAATGAGGATCAGAAATCAAGAGCGCTAGAAGTCTAAGTTCTCAATTCAAAGAAGTCAACGTAGCATAGGCTTGCAAATTGGCTGAGATCTTACCCTTAAATGTATGATTTTTTTTCTATTTCTGGATTAATCTTTGTAGGTTTATTGTATCAATAAATGAGAAAAATAATTACAAAATATTTAATTCAAGAAAATTCTTTTTATTTTTAATATTTTTCATAGTTGTAAATATGTAGCTCTGAACCTTTACATATTATTTTTTAGGTTGAGCATTTTAGATGTGGAATAATATTAGGTCATTAAGTATGAAACGTCCGATTTGAAACTAAAAGTTTGGTTCATTATACCTATCTCGGACAAAAAGTAACATAATTAATCAAAATATGCACCTACATTATTAATACAGCATTGCCATTTTGACGATAGTTTATTAATACCGCTAGCGAAAGAATTTGGGGAGCAGTTTGTGATAAAATCACGAAAGGCGTTTTGGTGGTTCATTTTGATGATCAAAATCTCCAGATCGGAATTTTCCAAACCATCGACTTACTGTACGTTCATTACCCACATCCTTGCCAAATATTTCGTTAAAATTTCGAGTTGTCTGCGCTGCATTAGTTCCACGACGGAACTCATACTCGAAAATAACGCGAATTTTTGTCCTATCCACGGCTTACAATATTTAACCTCCACGCGACAATAAGATAGATTGTTAAAAATAAAAGAGTGCATCTGAAAACCAGAAGGCGTACCTTCTAAATGCAAAAAAAAAACAAAGGATGGAGGATGTGAAATATCGGAGATATCCAGCATCAAATTTGATGCTTTAGGTAATCGGACATTTCATACTTAATGACCTAATAGTATATTGCGAATTTACATCAGTATACTTTCAACACTAGAACTACCGACGTTAAAACCATTATACTTAAATACAATATATTAAATACTGTTAGAACGGGGGCCCGCTATTTTGCGACACGAACCTGACATCGTGGGGCCTGTCCTACCCTCTGGGACAAACCTTTTTCGTATGCTTTTAGTATATAGCCGACCCATCCACGAAGCGACAATGTATGATAAATATGATTTATATGTATAAATCTCTTGTCTACATCAAGTCTTAAAAGTTCTTTTTACCGAGAACACCTTCACAGTCCGCGCTCCTCTCATCAAATACATAACTATTTTGAAAAAAGTGGGTTCAAGAGGCGAAAAAGATGATCGATTTATGTTTTTTGAGATATGTATAGAACATTTATTCTATGAATTTCCTATTCTCTTGGAGAATTTTTGGAACAAATTGTGTACCAATTACTTTAATTGGTTTGATAGTTTAAGGGTTAAACTATTATCGGGAATATTTCTTTTTGAATTATAACACTATATACATTAAGACCATAACAAACAAAGCAAAACAATGCCTATCTTTATTATTTTCTACATTATCTTTGCTCATTGTGAGACAACTTTTATAATCTATTTTTCTTACTCCAACAAAAATCACTGGCGATAATTACCACATTACAACAAAGCCACCTTTCTCTGCTTTTCAAAATAATGTAACAATCCGATGAGAAAAATGTAATCAATACGCAAAATACGAACTTGTTTCGAAGGTTGAGAGGACCATCAATTAATGGCAACATCCGTGTGTCAAGTGACTGGCTCGTAAAATCAGAGCGTCCTTGTCGCAAGTTTCTCTCGAAGATGGGGCTACAATTATTTGAAGTGATTCTATCCTGGCGACTCGTGGGCGGACGATTAATTTGACGGTGGGCATTGAAATTGCTGTCTCAACAGAGAACAGGGATGGGATCCGCTTACGTTTTCAGATGAGTCGGAAACGACCTTATTTTTCTTTCACTTCATAAGAGGAAGTCGAATATCGTGATGTTCGATGTTAACACATCTTGCGCGGGTGCTTTCCCGCCACACTTGCATGGAGTAGCGGGCGATTTTTTGCAATTCGTGCGCTAAATTACTTCTGCACGAAATAGTCTTTGAACACTTAAGTTTTCTTTTAATAAAACTTTTAGTATCTCTTTAAAAATCAATTTCTCTATTCACTTTAAAAAAATAAAAATACTTTCTCAGAAATCAAAAACTAAGAAAATCAAGAATTTAAAAATACTTTAACTAGTGATATCTTTCAAAGCACTTTCCTTTGTGCAAGTGTACATAGCAAAATTTATACGTATACGTATAATTTATGTCAATGCATAGCTGGAAACTCCGGTGTCGAATATGTTTATCGTAGTATAACAGCACCAGCAAAGCGCAATTATAGGAGTGCATTTTTGCAACGCACGTTTGAAGTTGAAGTGTACTAGTAACAATGATCCACCAATAATTCATAGAAAACGACTTTTGTCGTTACTCGCGCAAGATGTGTTCAAACTGCGATTTCTACTTGTTTTTCGTTGAACTTCTTTTTGCCTTGTATCGAGAGAGGAGCTGCTAAGAAATGTTGCAATGCAACAGTTTATTCTGTCATAAATGAAAAGAAAATATGAATTTTATCTTAATTTGTGAGGTTGTTCATTTTCAAGTTGGCATGAATGTAATAATCAGCATTGATCGTAGAGAAATTTCGGCATCCCATATTTTGCTGAAGGAGAATCTATTGATGTACAGCGGCTATAGAGGGAAAAGTTTCAACTTCTACAATCTACCTGATTAATGGGAAATCCGACGTTCATTGCTTTTGGAAAAATTATTGCAATTGATATCTACACGTCTAACTGTTTTCGCAAGATTATTTTACATGGTTTATTCTACACTACTTATTTTTTTTTTTTACATTCACACGATACGTTGAATATTTTTTATTCATGTTAGCACGGATTTCTCTGATTTTAATTTTGTCTTCCCTATTATTTTTTCTTTTGCATAATTGATGTATAAAGACCTGTTATCGAATGTAATTTTATTTTAAGCTGTATTTTCTATTTTTTGTTTTAGTTTACAACAAATTTGACATTCTCTTGCATATCTAGTTTTTCAGGATTTCTCCTTTTACGCGGTGCGTAGTGATCGTTGGAACCTCATTAGTGTACAATCTGCTAGCATTATTTGATGTAATATCTACAGATTTATATAATCTATATATTTTACACTAAATGATATTAGTAGTTACAGACGAAGTATGAAACAGACAAATAAATAGAAAGCATTTTCTTTAAACAAGGAAATGGTAGTTTCTTTCCATTCTGAATCAGCTTAAAATGTAGCAACGTCGACATTGAGCAGAGTAGAGCAAGCAAAATATGCGATAATTGAATAACATCACGAAATTTCCAAGCTCTCTTGAGACTGTAGAAGCAAGAAAATGTCTCAATTCTTTGATTTCTTTCATTGCGTGTTTATAATTATGGGAGGAACGTACAATTTCAGGGTGGAGGTCAATGTAGCGCAAAATTGCGATTATTGATAACGTTGTTTGCAAATGTACCGGGAATTCTAAAAGTGATCTAATTGTAAATCAGTTACTCTGATGGGGGATATTTCGATTTTGATTTGAAATTATGCGTTGTGTCCAGTCTGCCAACTTCACAAATGAGTTCTTTGTATCATTTCTATATAGTTGTTCTACTCTAATTTTTGTCTTACACTAGTTTTATAATCATCGGCATATATTAATATTCATTAAGTCCTTAACCCCTTGCCGTGCCATTTCTTTTGCGATTAAATGTGCAATGACTCTGACTTAATTACTAAAATAACAATCTACCCCTAATTTCGGATCTAGTAAATGACTTAACGTAATATTGAATAGCGTAGAATTAATTTTATTTTATCAGGATCCTCTGATATTTGTAATCAAATAATTTTTGGAGCACTTCAAAATTGACTATTCTATTTATCGCTTCACGAGTAACACTCGTTATTGTACGACAAGGGGTTAAAGGCATAGCACATCATTCAGAGAAGAGACGTTACCGCACTCCTTATTACAGTTGGACTTTCAGTAACCACTTAATTAACTGTGTTTTATTAGCCGATTTTCATTGTTCGACAATAACAAGTAGTATTCGTAGAAAGTGGAGTAAAACAATTGGAGAATTTTAGAAAACCGTGAAGTTGAAAGAAAAAATTAAATGTACTTTTATTATATAAAATATATTACCCAAATCAGAAATGTGGCTCAACAAGTTTGGCTACAAATTTCGTTTCATCGCTATCTTATTGAACTCACAAAATTAGCTGGACTTCAAATCCTTTTTTACAAATTAAAGCTTTTACAAATCTAGTCAAAGAATTGAAACATTATAATAAAAATACTATACTGTAATACAAATATATATAAATCATGTACAGTATCATACTCTACAGAATGTTTAGTAGGGAAATAAATCTCTAAATATATTTTTATCTTGCACGAGTTCTTTACATTCTAGCTGTTTTGACATTCTTATAAGTGTACAAAAATCCGCAGTTGAATATCAACTGTAAATTAATTGATCAGGGAAATGAATCCTTCGCGACGAGCACCAGCCAGGAAAAACGTTTGATCAAATACTGCACGTAATTTCCAAAATTATGTGACTGATTGCGATAAAGTTCTGTTATCTTTTTGTACGCGAATGTAAGAAGTATTACTTACATCTCACAATCGATATGATGCTTATAGTTACTAGTTATTCAAGCTGTGAAATGACACAGAACTAAACTGATCGTGCACTGCTAAAAACTTTAAAATCATGTAGGATTACGTATCCCTTCACAAAAATGTTAATAATGCCAATACAAAAAAGAATGTCGAATGTCAACTGCAGGATTTACGGTTCGTACGTTAAGCGATGAGACCTTCGCCGCCTTTGACTTTAACAACAAGTGTAAACTTAGATGTATGTTGGGTCCTTTACGCTTACGTTGTCATTGTAGACCTAATTGCATGATCATTTATAACCATCTAATTGTAAGCATCACGTATGAAGGATGTAATTTTATAGCTATTGTCTATTTCATTTTTGAAGGCTGAAATTACACAAAAGATTTTAAGAACTCGATTCTGCGAGGAAACCATTTGTTTACTTATTTCTTCCTTTCTCTTTTATCAAGTCGAACTTTCATTAGCCATAATTACTGAGCTATTTTAATATGCAACAAAAATTAAATTCTTCTTAGACATAATTACGTATATTGAAATTAGGACCAAAGTATTATAAAATTTAACAGTATTTATAGATACTTGACAGAGTCGTATGAAATAGTAGCTCCGAATGTAATTGGAGGAAGAGAAAAATTACACTGTCCAACAAATTTGAAGCTGTTTTCTGTTTTCCTATAGCCACTATATAATTCTTATAGAGTTCGTCGTCCTGAACACGAATCCGGCAACGAAATTTCTGGATCACCCTCTGTTTTCGAAAAAAATCAGCGTTGTAAAAACGGGCGTTTTCGGTAAAGAAGCTGGTATTACGTGAAAACTAAGAAACGTAGGTTGTTGTTCTTGGTCTCAAAAAATAGAGGAGTGTTTCCCGAGTATGTATATATAAGCATATTATAATGTTCCGTATTGATTAATAGCAGTAAATCACTGTCAAAGTTCAAAAACGAGCGGATTCGCGAATTTTTTACGCATTCACTTTGCATTTTCACGTAGAGGACTGTTGCTAGCACAAATTTACTGTACACCATTGGATTCTACGTACATTTCTGAATAAAAAACAATCAGCTGAAAATGTCATAACTGTTTTCGTTTCCGCACAATTTAAGAAAATATCCATCCCGAACGTTTTGTCACTACGACGCCATCGCTCCCTGTAAGCGCCGTAGCTACGCGTAATACTTTCACGGGCCCCGCGCATCGATACATTCTGTTGAGGTAGAATTCTCTACCTCTTTACTAAAGTGTAAGGTAATACTTATTTTTTTTTTTTTTGAGGAGAAATGCTTTACGCACACTCGCAAATGTCTTAGTTTGCGGATAGTGTGGAATTCCGTAGGCTTATTGTTTTCGTATACGCTCTGAAATCCTCTCTGCTTCATTCTGCTTTTCTCTTTAATATAACTAATGAAACAATACTCGCCTTAAAAAATAAACGGGAATCATTTTATATGGGATAGCGGCAATAAATCGTTATTCTCATAAATGTTAAACACCAGGAAAAAATCGAAGGGGAGAAAGTTGGAGTATACTTTTTGCTAGCAAAAAATGATAACGAAATTTTTTGTTTATTTTAAGTTAACAACGAAAATTGTATGGATTTCTATATTCATAAATAAAAGTGATAAATGTAATATTTCGCAATATAGGCTAAGAAAAATGTATTTAACTGCACTGGAATACAATACGATCTTCCGACAAGCGGATAATACAGTATAATGGGCATTTGTCGGGATGTTAACAGAAATGTTCTCTGGAATTTTCATAACAATAATTCATAGAAAAAATGCCCGAGAAGGAAATGTGTGACCCGGCGTGCCCTAGACATCGAATTGATCATATTGTATTATTGTTATAAACAACGATATTTTTTAAAAAAGAACAAGAATATTATAGTTCCAATAAGATTTTCTTGTAACGAAATGCCAAAATGCAGCATTTCATTTCATCAATTCAGCAGGCAGCATTTGTAGATCAATTAAAATTAATTAAAACGTTTTTTATAATTCGGTGATCAAATTATAAATAATTTTTTTGAACAAAAATTAATGAAAAACAATTGATCATTTATATTTATCAGAGTTGAGCGCCCTTCGGATGGTACTGTCAGATCGGCGTCGATAACGCGTAGTTACTGCACTATCACACAGCAGGCCCGCGTAGAATAGCAGCATGGCGACGAAAAGCCGATTACACGTTCGCGACGGATATTTTTTCGACCCGTCGGGAATGAAAACTGTTCCCAAAACTTTTGGGGTCAGTTTTCGCTTCAAAAATGTCTAAGGAATGCGATCCAGTATAGCAAATTCGTGCTAGATAAATAAATTTTCATATAAATGTAAAAGTATAGCATAAGTATAGTTCGCGCATCCGCTCTTTTTTAAACTTTGACGGTCATTTGTTACTATTTACAACAACCAATTTTAATAACTATATGTTTTCCTCTATGTTTTAAGACCAATTTCAACTTCGTAGCGCTTATACTTTTCGCGTAATACCTCATTTTCTGCTAGAATTTGGTGTTTTTACAAAAACTCATTGTACTAAAAAACTGAGGGCGATGGAGCAATTTTGCAGACGGATTCGTGTTTAGGATGAGTAATTCTACGAGGATCACCAATTGGATATTCGGGAAAAAAAATCGTGTTGAACAATGTAATCCACCTACACCTCTCGATTTTAAAACTGTGACGATTGACCGATAAAGGAATTTTATACATGAGTGTATAATAGTCCGTGATTTAATCAAATCAATGACATTTAACGCGACGGTGATAATTCCACCTTGTTTCTCTAATTTGTCGGATTAATTCACGTAAAACCACTTTCTAGGATTATTTGAGATACATTTATTTTAATCAATCAATATGGTTGAAAATGTAATATAATATCTTTAGCGTGGTTTACTTTTGGTAACTGATATTAATATTAAAGTAACTAAATAAAAAATACAATATTTTAATCTCCTCCTATAGCAAGTGAAAGTCTTTCTTTCAAGAAACAGTTAAAAAATGATGTTCCGTCGCAAAGCAACGGTATCTAATTGTAAGATTAAATTAGAACCAGCAACTTTACGATGCGGACGACGTGGACAGCTGTCTTTCAATATTCATAATCTCAGATCTTCTGTTAATTACTAGCTTCACCGTTTTTCTGGAAGGTCATGAAAAGGGCCCACGTGTTTAACGGAATACTCTACCGTGAGTTTAAAACATCTGAGCCTTGCAAATTTCTCACCTTCCGGGCCTCGACAGCTGTGCATCGTAAAAGTCCCAAGGCTCAGCGTTCGGCTTTATTATCTGTCCTAATCACTCATAGAGATGGGTGGAGTCTTACCAAAATCAAAGTTTCACCTACATGCTTATGAGTGGTTGGGTCAAGGCCCTCCTCTAACGAAGACACCCCCAACGATGTTAGGGGAGGGAAAGCCGAAGCTTTAAAAATGCAAGCTCCGCAAAAACCACGGGTTCTCTCGAAAATCGCAACAAGTTAACACGAAAATTCACCCGCGTTCCGATTATCCCGCGCAATCGACAAGTCTATCTCTCACAATCAGACGCGCAGTAACATACTTTGTAGAATCAGACACCTTGTACATAGTGTACAGACAAATAATAATCAAGTCAGTTCATTTCGAAAAATCAACAATTCCTTACCCGAAAAATCTCCCACTGACAATGAGCTAACCACCGGAAGCAATCGTTCGGGTCCGCATTCGGCGATTCATTTCACAAAACGTAACCGGTGGTCGTAAGAAATGAAGCAACTATGAATTAAAAATATGTAAGTATTAATTAATATATAAATTTATTAGTTCAATCTATAAATAGATTTTTTCTACACCTGATTTCAACGTCGTCTCCAAGAACTACACAAATACAATGTAATGACACTTATTTCATGCTATTCTGAAACGAAGTCTCATGGAACTCGATAAGTCTAATTTAATTTCATCATTATACGATCCGTGCATGTAACTGTTTAGCAAAATAGCACGTTATGTTAAAAAATGCATACAAGAATATTCATGTACTTTCCACTTTAACCCTATAAATACAATTGTCGTGCAATGAATTTTACTTAAGAGAAACGATAAATATCTGGGATCGGACGGGAGCACTCTTAAAAAAAAAGAGCTTTAAATGAACAGGCGATCAGTCATGTTAAGCTACTCCGGCCGAGTACGCTGCTGGGATGGATTTCCGTCACTCTTTTTCTTTTTCACGATCCTACAAATATAAGTTGATAATGACTTTAAAAACGTGTATTTAAGGTTACAAAATATTAGGAATTGCGGTTTTCCAAAAAAGGGATTGTGATGTGTATATCACTGCAGTATTGCATAATTAGGACCTATATGTTCCAGTAGTAATAATGATAATCATTAGAAAAGGGAAAATTTGTCGTCTTTTTCAGCATTATAATGTAGATATATAATTTTATGTATGATATGTGATATAGATATTAAACATTAATTTGGGGTCTATACAGGGTGGGGTATTTAAATGGGAACACCTAAATATCTAGGTTATTATTAGTCGTACAAAAAATCTCCAAAGAATAAAGTTGTACTGCTTCAAGGGGCGAATTTGATGACGGTAAATAATTCTTTCTCAAGGTTATTTTTTTTTACAAGATTTCAAGGTCATCGATACTTTTTTAAATGGAATCATATATTTTTTTGTTTATATTCTTATAGAGAATAAAATGACAAATACAATAACTTATTATAATGTATGATTCGGGTCATCTGATCTCAAGATATTTACAGTTTACGAACGTGTTCCGAAATCATATGTCGCGTTCAAAATGATGGCCATTGGCATAGATGCAGTACTGAAGTCTCGTAATAAATGATCTGTATGCGTTTTCTATTTCCTGCGGCATACATAAGTAAAACACATGCCCTAGTAATTCTTTGCCTCATATCTTGTGGCGTCGTAGCTTTTTCCAGGTAAACAATGGCGCGTATCATAATAAATATAGGTTTTAGTATGAATTTATGAGCTAGTATCTGTTCCACAACCCTAGGACATATTAATGTAAATATCTTGAGATCGGTTGAGCCGAATCATGCATTATGATAGGTTGTTGAATTTGTTATTTTATTCTCTATAAGAATATAAACAAAAAAATATATGATTCCATTTAAAAAAATATCGATGACCTTGAAATCTTGTAAAAAAAATAACCATGTGAAAAAATTATTTACAGTCATGAAATTCGCCCCTTGAAACAGTACAACTTTATTCTGTGGGAATTTTTTGTACGACTAATAATAACCGAGATATTTAGGTGTTCCCATTTAAATGCCCCACCCTGTATATCCCCACAGTGTTCGAAGGGTTAAACAGCTATACTTAAAATCCTGCCAATCTTCTCCCACGGTACTTGTTCTCAACACTGCTTAGAGAACCTTCCTGGAAAAATTGTGAAGGTTTAAAAGATCGTATACGGCTTCGATCGTACTGCACAGGAGTCCAATATCCTAGCCACTTGAGTAGCATACCTCTATAACAGAATTGCCGCCATTAAATTCAATCTTTGCAGGCCAATTAATGTCTTTCGTTATGAAAAGAAAATTAAATAAAGACCGAACTCTATCGACTAAAGGTTTTACGAATATCAGAATGTTAAGGGTTAAATCGACTCGTTTGTATCTTCCTATCTATTCTGGAATAGAGAAGTAGCCTTGCTTGATTAACCATGAAAGGGTGAAATAAAATCATGTGGTCGATTAATCGGAATCCATTGAAGACGTTATACGACGAGCAAAACGCGGGGATGACAGTTTTTTCCGACTCGGCATCGTATATTCACAAAGCCAGTTTTATGACGAACCGAATTCAACGAGCGATTTTATGACGAACTATATTATGGAATTGGGAGCGGCTAGTCAGGAAAATCAGCAAAAAATTAATCCAATTTATGATTATTTTGTGTTCGGCAATAGCGTTTTTAAAAGTTCAGAATTATAGTCTATATTTACTGTTATTATTATTTATTTTATAAGATATGATGAATATGAAAAATTAAAAAATATTCATATTTTTCTACTCATGTAACTACATTGGTCACTTTATGTTATATCCATTATTTTCTTTGATTTCATGATTAACCACGTACATATTTACCTATACGTTCTGTCAGAAGAGGATACAACATTTCGTGACAAGTTTTATTACTAATCTATCATATGAACTTAAAAAAGAAACTGCTAATGTGTATTAACTTTTTACACTTCTACGTTGAGCTACACTCGAGTTTCTATGGTACTTAATGTGTTATCTATTGATTAACGACTTCTTGATATCAACAATACTTTTGCATCTTAACATAAATATCCCGCTGTATGTGATTTATTGTACCGTTGTTCTATACATCTAAGAAATGAGCCGTTCAATGCACAGATCGATGAACTTCACTTTTTGAAATATCTTAAAAAGTGTCAAAGCACTTGGTACAGTCACAACTTCTTATATTTATAATAACTTTCCTAAATGATGAAGATTAACACCATTAAATGACAAAATTTTTTTGGCCATTGAATAGTAAGTAATTTATTTCAAAGACCATTTTGATTAACTCTATATTCTAATGTAAATCGTTGTGTTAAAGCAACTCAAATACACTAGGAGGCGATGATTGGAATAATATAATCAAGATGTGTAAAAAGAAAGCTCCATTTAATCTAATCCAAATGACCCACCAAGATTTTTTTTCAA
This sequence comes from Cerceris rybyensis, assembly GCA_910591515.1. Classification (NCBI taxonomy): domain Eukaryota; kingdom Metazoa; phylum Arthropoda; class Insecta; order Hymenoptera; family Crabronidae; genus Cerceris; species Cerceris rybyensis. Next base: position 12,990,891 of record OU342789.1, on the reverse strand, counting down.
CAAAACCTTTAGAAAATGCAATCATTAACAGAAAAGTAACCGTCACAGGGTTTCTAGTAAATTGGCTCAAAATACGCTGGATAAAGTTAGAAAGGTCTACACCCTACCTCATACAATTCAAATGTGATTATAATGAAGATGCAGAATTTAATGTCATTAATATTAGAAAATCTGTAGGAGGTAGACCAAAAAGTTTCAAAAATGTAGATGAGCCTTTATTATATCCTAAAGGTACATCTGTGTCAAGGGAAAAAAGGGAAGACATCATGGACCTGCTAAAATTCATTCCTCCTGTTAACCATGATTACTATAAAAACTTGACAACAAATCGAAATGACGAGTCCTCACATACAGCTAATGAAGAAGACTATTTATATTGCTGATGAATCACAGATAATATATTATAATAGAACTATCAACATTCATTTTTATGGAAAGTCTGTAATAAAAGTATATAATAACTAACTTTTTCTGTAATAAAAAACTTACAAATTTAAACACCGAATACAACTTTATTACTTTTTTCAGTTGCCAAATCGATTAACTCCACAAGTCACAAAAATTGTAACATTACTGACGATTATTTTTTGGCTATTCTTTCTTATTAATTTTATATACAGTTAGATGACAGCTATATTTGTATTTATGCATTCTGCAATATATATTTGAATTTATATTACAAAGGGAATTTTAAAAAACAATATACATTATTTCGTCGCATTTCTCGACTTGTCATTTTATTGAGTTAATCGATTTGTGCACTGAACGGCTCAAATGTTACAAAAAAATAGGAAGCCGACAAATTGTCGGTTTCCATAGATCTAGCGTTAATATAATATATAAATGAATACTAACCCTTAAAAAGTGTATCACCTATTTCATCCCAAACTAATTTTCTGTATTATATTTGCGCACAGATAAACGATAATTATTATATTTTTTACATAATATTATATCTGTCTTAATGTTACATAAATACCCATAACATTAGCGTTACCAGATATTAAATTCTTCAATTATTGGACCGTTTATAATATTGGTTAATTATGACAAGTCTGATAATGTTTTTATCAATTTATCAATATGTAATTTGATTATACAAATTTCTTTTAGGCGAATTTAACTCAAATAATGTATATTTACGGGTTGCAAATGGACTTACATCACTTTCATAATTAATCAATTGTAAGAATCATTTAATTTCAATTTTGAAAACTCAAATATCACTTAAAATATATTTCATATTAATCCAATTTGGTTTATAGATAATAACAAGAAATAAATTAGAAATAGTATTTTTTATTTTGAACGTTAATTATATTTATATATTGTTAAACTCAGCATAAGATATTGGTATTATTTACTTATGCTCTTCTTGAAACAGTGTTTCGAAATTCTCAGTAATAATATCCTTAACTGATGAAGATTCTACCTCTAAAATTCTTCTTTCCTTTTTACGTTTCATTAATTTGTTTTTCACAGTGGAATTATATTCATCCTCTGACCCCTCAGATTACTCTTTTGTTTATACTCATGAGTTCTACTTCTTCGTGTATTTATTTAAAACTAGCCGAGGTACCCGGCTTCGCTCAGGGAGTTGGTATGAGATTGTGTGGTTGTTGGGATAAAAGGATAAACTGTAAAATATAAGAGGTATATTTATACTGGTGTAGCTACTCGTATGCCATGATAGACAGATAGGTACCGGCAAGGGAGGGGGGTTCGAGTCGACCGTACGCACGTTACCCCCACTACCGGAAGTTCGACCAATCAGGAGCGAGGCCCCTCGCAAAAAAGGGCCTCGATTAACCAAAAAGTCGAGTTGTAAGCGGGTGGTCAAGGGCTTCGGACTAGGCAGTCGGAGGAGCCACTGGTATCCAGTGAAGCCTTGACCTCCACCCGTTGGAGACACTCCAAAGTATTGGTGGACTTACGCAAGCCCTCAACTTCAGTCTAGCAACGGATGTGGTTTCTCGGATGATCCAGAACCACCGATCCTAGCTGACTTGCGGAGGCTTGTTGTCCTCTCCGATATCAGGAGCTGTTTTCCAACTCCCAAGTACCGGCGTAACCTACGACGCGTCGCGACGGAGCGAACTCCGGTGACTCTTGGCGATCCAGAGTCCGGACGACGCGAAGAGAACGCCGCGGGGGAAGCGCGTTACAATGGGATATTTATCAGTGGAATATAATATAATGTTCCAAAATGATCTGGGGTGTTACATACGGCCCTGAGTCTAAGAAATTTAGACTCTCCAGCTCGGGGCCGGAAATCTACCACTTGTGCAGCCGGACCCCTCGATCAGTCCCGAAGTCGCTCTGTTTGCTTAGAATAATTACGTTAGGAAATAGGAACACGAACAGGCGAATGACCTCTAAATAATAAGACAGCTTTTCTATTACAGCCCTCGGAAATTCTTGGAAATAGTAGTACCCCACCACCTTTTTCGACCTATAAAAGATCAACCGCAGAACATGTCATGGGCTTAGTTCACTGTAAGATCGTCACGTTGTTAGATCGATTAAACTACGCGTATAGATCTTATCGTTAGACGAAACTTAGAGTTCTCGCTACGACATAACCATATAGAATACGCGCAAAGTCCGCGATATCTATTACTTTAACTTTAATCTAACACTTTAACTGTAACCAGCTATTTATACGAAAATATAACTTGTTCGAGTTTTGATCACTTCGGGTTTAAATCCCTTACGACTACCTATTAGAAATCTCCAGCCTGCGATCCCACAGCAATACATCTTTACCGCTCCAGGTGTATTGCAACAATTTTAAAGTTACGTCAGCCTTACTAATATTCCTGTGACATCTTGTGTTAATCACACGAGATAGTCCATAAGTGTTCCAACCTCCTGTGGCATCTAGTGTCAATCATACATGGGATTGTCCACGAGTGTTCCAACCTCCCGTAGCATTTCGTGTTAATCGCACGCGATAGTCTACAAGTGTTCCAACCTCCTGTGGCATCTAGTGGCAATCATACACCGGATAGTCCACAAGTGATTCAACTTCCTACGGATATCTCGTGTCTCCTATACACGAGATTGTTCCGTACTAACAACTTCTAAGAACCAACATCCAAACGAACACTCTACCTTATTCTTTTACCTCGGCCACTCGCAACGCTCCTGGCCCTGGCACGTAACAGGGGTGTTCCCGAACATTCCACAACATTCCAAAATATTCTGTAATGTTGTGGAATGCTCTCGAATACTCTCGAATGTTCTGGACTGTTCTAGAAATTTCTAGAGGGCGAAAATTCCAGCCCTTATATCTTCAAAATCACGCCCCTTAGGTAAAAACGGGAACCTTCTTCATGGACGGTAGATAGAGGACTACCACACCATATAACTCCCTTGATCGTACCGGGACTCATTTCTGAGTTTTAGCGGCACGCACATTGTACACTTTGCATTATAATATATATTGATTAAATAGAAATAAATATTTTTAAGGGTCATAAAATTATATCATTATAATATAATATTGATTTATTCCTTCTTCTTATCTATATCACTATTTGTTTTTAATATGAAATTATTTATTTTTAGAGGAATATCAAGTCAGTAACCTTAAATTGTAACTTTCGTAATGTTAAATGAAACAAATGTAGCCACCAGTGGTCACTGATCCCGCAACCTGTCTACGGAAATTGGACTTACACCACTTTCATAATCAATGTCTATGCCAGTGAGTCTAGCTACTTGATCATTTCTGGGTCCTTCGAGCAACTCCGCCTGCTACTCCCAACCGTTCTGTGTCGCCCAACCAAGCTTGCCTTGCCTTTCACCTCGCAGGTTCGGATCTATTGGCACGAGCGTGGTAGCATACCGGGGCGACATTCGCAACTAACCGCTCGCGCTGGAAAGACGTGCCGCGCTCGCCGACGACAGTAAACAAATCGATGCGCGTGACGCATCGATTGAGATTATACGTCGAGAAACAGTTTCAGATCGCACTACGTCGCATATATCATGTATGTACCCATTATACACGGTTCATTTAAAAACTGAATAACTAAGAAGTACCGAAAGGTACCGGATTGAAATTTCTCATATGTATTCAGTAATTACCGCAATGATTTCGTTCGTCTACCTGCTCTTCTTTGTTGTAACTGCCTGAAATCTTAAAATCTATCAGCAAGACAATCGCGGCGGCAACAATGTACAGTGCGACCTGGGAATAAGAACGCTGAGAATAAGAACACTTCCCCAGTCTGGTGTTCGCTCACGGTCCCCCACTCCGACTTAATTTCCGAGTGCGCTTTACATAAAAACGCATAACTACATGGAAACATACAACGCTTTTATTTATTGGGTGAGGATGGCAACACTCATTTGAATGGCCGCACGCATGGTCGGGGTACTCGGCTTCCGAGAAAAACACTTCCCCGCGGCGGCTTTTCCGTTCTTATTCACAGGTCGCACTGTATTGTTTGACGCGAGGGCTAACGTTCTTACATCGCTGAATTTTCCATTTATTTGCGCTGGAAATTAAATTATATCGCCTGAGACTTAGATTTTAAGACATATCTGAGCATACTTTTTTACGAATAACACTGTTATTTTATCCTACACGCGACGTAGTACGATCTTAAACTGTTTCTCGACGTATAATCTCAATCGATGCGTCACGCGCATCGGTTTGTTTACTGTCGTCGGCGAGCGCGGCACGTCTTTCCAGCGCGAGCGGTTAGTTGCGAATGTCGCCCCAGTATGCTACCACGCTCGTGCCAATAGGTCCGAACCTGCCAGGTGAAAAGCAAGGCAAGCTTGGTTGGGCGACACAGAACGGTTGGGAGAAGTAGGCGGAGTTGCTCGAAGGACCCAGAAATTATCAAGTAGCTAGACTCACTGGTCTATGCAATTTCTTTTAGCGGTCAATTTTAAATTGAACGAAATAATAGCATTTTTTAAAATATTAAATGTTAACTTGTCATAAATAAAAAGTTTACACTAAATGAAGCATAAATTGCGTGATACTTCATTTTTTTTTAAATGGACTTACACCACTTTCTAGATAAAAGGTCCATATTTCAGTAAAATTTTTTAAAGATTAAATTACATCAATGATAACATTCTAGTACGTGTTCGATTAAAATTATATCACTATTTTTTCGACAACCTTGACATTCTTTCGAACAACGTTAATCCCGGAAGAACGGTTAAAGCACCCGTCTCGTCAACCACTATACACTTAAACGCGCTGCATCTGACGCTCAATTTCTATCTCGATTTCAAGAACCTGCTGCAGGCATCATCCTGCGAAATGGCCTCATCGAGTTTGAAAGGGTTAAGCAGTATCCGCTGGTAATTAAGTGAAAGCGGATGTCGTATAAGCAGGACGGGAAGCCGCCCCGGGCGAATGGGGCTATGTCGCGATCACCGAGCACAGCTATGGGAACTACCGAAACCATATATCTTACCCTTAAAGCTCGTTCACATTCAAGCGCTTCGCTGTGATCGATAAGCGTGACATATTTAATACAACGTTGCGTCGTTGCTGCGCAACTGGCTTACAATTAGCTATTATTTAACACTAGAACGACCAAGCAAGTCAAAATGACTTGTCCACATTTTTTTTCAAAAATTCCCTAAGTTTACAGGAGAGTCCTATACTAGAAATTCTAAGTTGATCTTATAAAACACAGATTACCGGACCGATCATATTTTCCACCCCTTGATTCCTCTTCTTCCACAGTTGTTATTTAATATATGTAAATGCAATAAATTTAACGTCGGTCGTTCTAGTGTTAATGATACCTATAGCTATGTTAGATATTTATCAGGAAGTAGTTTGCTGTTTAGTGACGTTAATTTTTATCGATGACAGAATAGTGACAACTTTTGAGATGCATTTAACACTAAAAATGTTAATATTTGTTAAAGTCCGTATATAGATCGTCGCGTAAGAAGACAAATAACTTATATACTTTTATATTAGTAAAAACGTATTTTAAATATATTTGCGAATAATAAGGAAACATTGAACAGAATAAATATTGATTCAACAGAATACATCAGAAGCAAGACCAACTACAATTTTCAATGTCTTGCTTCTTCTATTGTTTCGCGCCAGTTTCAACTCTTCAACAATATGTAGTAAACTAGTACGGTATAGATGGGGACATATTGTAATACAAACACTTTTTGCGTGGCTGTAGACATAGAACAAAATTTAAGACCGTCTTTATTGGTTTAAATGGGATGTTATATTTTTTTTATTACGACGTTGGTGGCTTATTATGAAACGACTTCTACGAGCAATCGTAAAAGGTTATGCAAGGTCAAATGTGGTTGTAAAATAAACTTTCTTACATTTCTACTGATTTATGTTAATGTTACAAACTGCTGGGATGTTAACATTTCTAACATTACACGATGTACTGCTACAACATAAACAATGTTGAAGACAATTTGTTTACATAAAATCACAGTAGTCGAAAAGGGTCTAGCACAGCTTTGTCAAGGTCTTGCTCGACAGAGCCGTTTCTCGAGCTGCGCCGCCTCCTTCACCTACATATACAGCCGAGATGTCACTGATTCGCAGGACTCCGGCGGCGTTACGGTCGTACCTACTGGTACAAGCGTGGTAGCATGTGGCGGCATATTGGCGCGACATTTATATTTTAAAAATTTTGTGACAGCAAAATGCCAAACTCGTTCGCCTCAAAGAATGTAGAATAATGTAAGAAGTTATTGTGGCGATACATTGTACAATGTTGTGTTGTCTCTTGCCAGTAAAGAGGTAATAGGTTTCCACATTACCCATGGAAATATGCAAATGTACTCTTTGTTACAAAGTTATCTTCTGAAAATCTATTCCACTGTATCAATGTCCTTTTCCGCTGAATCGTTGTCGAGAAATCGCATTAAAATATAAATGAAGAAAATGTTTTTTAACAATCATACAGATGAAAGAAACCGTTGAGATGCATCTCTACATGTAAAATTGACAATACTTTGGCATTTTATTACAAAACAACATTGAAATTAAACAAGGCAAAACCACTCTTTGTTACTAAGAGCTTCTTATAATTAATTATGTTTTAATTGGTATATTAGAACTTTTTGTCGAGCATTTTGAGACGAATAAAGTTACTGAAAACATTTTCAAGACTGGCACAATGAATTGTATACCACTTTAAAAAAACGCATTGAAAATAGTACCTCATGGGTAATGTGGAAACCTATTACTTATCACTTAGTTTACGAGAGAATAGGCAGTATTGCAAAACATATAGCCAAGACAACCGCGGCGGCAACAATGTTTTCTTTTACGCTGGGAAACCTAGCGTTCTATTATCGTATAGTTACTTTTAACAATTTGCGCTAATAATTGATTTACAACTATTGATGCTGGAACACAATACTATATTTAGTCGTAATGCATAACGTAATGGTTAATTTCGGTAAAACCGTCGCCAGAAGCCCAAAAATATTAAAATATATTAATTGTACTTTATTTAACACATATTCAAGCATACTTTTTCACTAACAATACTTTTGTGTTACCCTACATGCGATATAGTGCGGTGTGAAATTGTATTTCGACAAATAACCTTAATCGACGTGCCACGCACGACGTTCTGATCTCCGCGACTGACGCGCAAGGCACGTCTTTTCAGCGCGACTGATTGACTACGAATGTCGCCCCGAATGCGCCCGTGCTCATGCCAATAGGTCCGCTATTATTAAGGGGAGGCAAAGTCAATCAGCGAGCTCTCGAGTGTATAGGAAGGAGTAGCAGGCGGAGCAGCTGGAGAAACGGCTCTGTCGAGCACGACCTTGACAAAGCTGGTCTAGCAGAATAAGGGGGTCTGCCCTTGAGCTGAGTTTATTCGTTGATGAGTCATTCGATAGGTGATCATGAAAAACCATTGTACACAAATTTTTAATCCGATACCTTCACCGGGAGGGTAGTTATAGGGTAAAATCGAAAAATCAGTTTTTGCCTAATTTTCCCCAATTAATGGGGTGCAAAAATTAGTTATAAAGACTATAAAATCAGCAATTTATTTAATTATCCCGATCCTGTTCTTTAATATCTACATATTTCTGTGCAGAAACATTGAACGTCACAATATGAACATACTGTATTAAAATCATGCAAGAATGGCTGATAATGGGCGAGTTTCAGCCCAAAATGTGTCCCAGATATCGGTTTTTGATTTTTCCGATCGTGATGCACCGTACTCAAAAAATCTGAAAAAATGAGGGTATAACAATGATAACATTATGCAACTACTGTAAAAAGGAAAAAGTTGTGCTCGGAAGATTTCAATACGAAACGGATGTTTAAAAATTTTTTTTTGGTTTTTCATTTTTCGTGAGTGGAACTTGCAAAGGAAAAATCTGAAAAAAATCCCTAACGTGTACATTCGTGTTTAGAATGTGTTAGAATTTTGTCGGAATTATTGCACCACATTAATTGAGGAAAATGAGGCAAAAACTGATTTTTCGATTTTACCCTAAAACTACTCCCCGGTGAAGGTATCGGATTAAAAATTTGAGTACAATGGTTTTCCATGATCACCTATCGAATGACCCATCGTTGAATAAAATCGGCTCAATGGCACTTTTGACCCCCTTATCCTGCTAGACCCTTTGTGCCGGAATCAGTGTATGAACATACTTGCATGACCTTCCACGAGGGCTTGTTGAAATCGCCTCAACAACAGGTAAATATCACGTCAGTATAAAAAAACATATTCTATTTGAAAAAAATTAGAGATGACCTTGAAATCTCGTTTATGTCTCTACAGACGCAAAAAAAGATTGTATCACGCAATGTCTCCCTCGATATCGTGCTTGTTTTGTCTATAACATTTTTTCAAATCAAAAGCAACAATATTCAAGGTGGACATAGTTGTTGTTCCATTTTGTATATTTAATTATAGCGTATTTATCATCAATAACACTAATGTTAACGATAATCATACATCCATACACAGAACTGCGAAATCGAGAAAATAGTGTGCGATTCGGACGCAACTACACGGTTAAATTTGGGCTTGTGCTGCTGCAATATATCGATCCGACATACCTGGCTCCATGGTTTCCAAAACGTTGTAAATTGGGAAAAATGTTGACATAATAGCTGATACCTGGTTGATCGATATACGCATACACTGTCAAAGTTACATCTGCTGAGGTTGTAACGTGAATTGTTGAGGGAAAATACGGAAAAAATCCGGCTTCAATGACCAGCGATACGCATTAATGCTTATGCGAATCTAGGTCTCTGGTTGCAGCTAACAATGTTCATAGAGAAGTGGAAAGGTCTAATTATTATGAATCGCTTTTTAATCTCGTTTCTGTCGAAACTTCGAGACGTATGAGATTCCCAGAGTATCAAAAAAAGTTCTGCAGTTTCTATGATTCAGAAAGTTTTGATATATATATCTCTGCAACACATCACCGGTGCATCGGTTTTATTAAGGAAACATTACGGAAGTTGCTAATGAAACGGTTTGAAATGTTGCTGTTATATTCGTCATAAATTGTTTGCTAATAAATTCTCTTGATTTTATAAGAATATAAAATAGTAATATTTCTAATACTAGTACGATCGTTTGCAAACTTTTTAACACACCTTTTAAACATTCAATCTGATATTAACGTAGCGCTAAACAATCGTAATGCAATATTCTTATTGTTGTATCTTGATGATTCGAATCTCAAGGAAAAAGATGATGTACTTAATTTGAATTACACAGATTTTGTCTCATGTTTAATAAAAAAGGGATAAAAAACAAAGGTACCTTCGAAAACAAAAATCCAGTTATGTATACAGAAAAATGTTGCCAAGACAATTAAAGTTTTTTCAATCAATTAATATTTGATAAAATATTGTTTATTTTTTATACAAGAGGTAAATACTATTGTAGAGATAAAGAAAGAACAATCGAGAGACCGATGATTTGATAGAGTCAACAAATTAATACGTAGAAGTCAACTTCAAAAAGGGATCCTAATTTTGGATGACTCTGTAATGCATATTAATTTACTAAGATTACAAAATGCACAGCAGTCATAGGAGAAAGAATTTTAATTTTTGGAATATAGTATTTTGAGTTGCAAAGGTCTTTGCTGTTTTTCCCGAATAAAAAGAATTTGCATATTGTAGGAGTTCTAGATTTATTGATGTTTGACTATATTTACTTTTTACTCCCTTCTTTCGTAGCAATGAAATATTTCTGATGCGCGAATATTTTGACAAAATTAAAATTTAATATACGTCTAACATCTCCTGTTGTTGCCAAAAATTGAATAATTATTAAAAATCCTCATAACAATTTTTACTAAATTGTCGCAAACGTTAAAACATAATTCGTAATTTTACAGATTTTTATTAATTACTTTCCGCGGACTTTAAGCCAGGATGTTTAAATCGAATTCAATGAAATGTCCAAGTTGAAAAAAAGTGGGTAATCAGTTCACGAGGAAAGCTCTTGCCATCTATTAAAAAGAGGAACACAAGGGCAGGTTGAGAGAAATCGAATCTCCAGCACTTTGTCCTATTTCATGCATCGTATGACACAATCAATTCGTTTGAAATAAAAGCAAGAATACTTCTTTCTTTTCATTTCCTTTCACCTCGAATAATTCGTGTCCAGAAGCCATCGCGATATTTCTTACACCGTGCTGTATTTTTACGCTTTCCGAGTTTCTCAAGCACTCCCACCATGAAACGTCGGAGTTATCTTGCTCCGATGAAAATGCAATTTCGCAAATAGAATTCTATGGATGCAGGATGATACCTATTCACGTTGATTCCTACAGCATGTAATACAACCTTACAAAATATCTCCTCGGAAAAGTGAATTCAAATTATTACGATTTAAAGAAGAACTCTGCTCTGATTCTTTCATGTAAGACAGTTTGATCTATTTTTTAAATATTGAAATAAACTTGTCTTATTTTTCGAACAAAGTTTGTGATATAGTGAAATAGTATGATTCGAGAAAATAGATTGTGCTTAATTAAAATTTAATTTGTTACGATTGCAATTGAGAAAGAACCTGACCAGAGACTTGTTTTACTGACAATCAGCAAATAATGCAATGCCTGTGATAGTTGAGATTTATATATTTTTTTTATATATGCATATAGAGTCTATGCAGTTTTTAAATTGTTATGACATTTCAAATTAATGGATATTCTTGACTCTGATCAAAGTTTTAGTGTAAATTCTACAATAAATGTCCTTAAATTATGTCATTACGAGAATTATGGATGTTACTTCATTAAATTTAATTGTAGGAAAATTACTTCGTCAGTTAATATTAATGCTGTAATAGCACGCGTATTAAACACCTTTTACGTCTGAATCTTAGTTGCAAATTTAGTCGAATGATTGTGAGTGGGAAATTAATCTTATGTCATCGAGATATCAATTTTTACCTTTTCACGGCAAAGTGGCAAACTTTGCAAATGACGGAATCCGTCTCTACAAAGTGTTGTATTCTGTGGACCATGCTATTGCGAGAAGTACAATTCTTTTTACCCTTTTTATACAAATTCTGTAGAAAGTTTTACTATTATATAATAATTGTGGTCTAGAAGAGATGCTTTTCTAAATCAAGATAGTTTCTTTTCCCAATTATGAAGATTTTAAGTTGTCCCAATTTTTTCAATAAATCATCTCGTCCATTCATATCTAAACGTCTGACGCATTTAGACGGGAAAAAGTCAATGGCATAGCTGTGCCATTTATCATTTTTTACCTGAGACATCAAATATGTCTAAAAGTCTATTTCGCTGATAAAAAATGTAAGAAAGATTTTGCACGAGGTCAAATCAGTTATTTACATTCTTGACCCACCGTTCATTGAGAAATTTATTCGACTATCTTATAATTAATTTAATTTCCAAAATCCTACTCTACCCCAGGGTGTTTAGCTACTTGATCATTTTTGCGTCCTTCGAGCAACTCCGCCTGCTTCTCCCAACTTATCTGTTTCACCCAACCAAGCCTGGCTTGCCTTTCACTTCGCAGATTCGGACCTATTGGCACAAGTATGGTGGCGCATTGGGGCGACATTCGCAAGTAACCGCTCGCGCTGGATAGACGTGCCACGCTCGCCAACCACAGAAAACAAAACGTGCGTGACGCATCGACTGAGGTTATATGTCGAGAAACAGTTTCAGATCGCACCACGTCGCGTGTGGTATAAAGTAACAGTGTTGTTAATTAAAAAGTATGCTCAGATATGTCTTAAAATCTGTCTCAGGCGATATAATTTACTTTCCAGCGCAAATAATTGAAAAATTCAGCGACATAAGAACGTTAGCCCTCGCGTCAATCAATACACTGTTGCCGCCGCGACGTGGTGCGATCTGAAACTGTTTCTTGACATATAACCTCAGTCGATGCGTCACGCGCATCGTTTTGTTTTCTGTGGTCGGCGAGCGTAGCATGCCTTTCCAGCGTGAGCGGTTTCTAGCGAATGACGCCCCAATGCGCCACTATGCTCGTGTCAATAGGTCCGAACCTGTGATGTGAAAGGCAAGGCAGGCTTGATTGGGTGAAACAGATAGTTGGGAGAAGCCAGGCGGAGTGGCTCGAAGGACGCAAAAATGATCAAGTAGCTAAACACCCTGCTCCACCCTATTAGGAAAGCTAATTAACGTTGGCACTGTAAACGTTTCATCTAATTTTCTGTTTTACATTAATTGTTCGTGTCAAGTTTCATTCAAGAGAATCAAATTTCATATAGGTATAATTTAGTGTTTTAACCTTTTACTATGGCTTTAACCAAATCAATAGAATAGTAAGTGATAATTCTCGACAAAGTAAAGCTTACAAAAAGGATTTACTGTTAGCTGTAAATAAAGATAAACACTAGCCTTTTCTGGCAATCCAAAATTAAAAAAATAAATCGCTACGATATGCAATTTGTCATAGTTTACCCTCACAAGTTAGATATTTGACTCGTCATATGCCCAAATATATTTACAGATTATAATACTATTGATAATTTGTGGTCGTAATGTTCAACATTAATAATTTCAAGAAAGAAACTAAACATTGTGTATAAAACGCTTCGTGTCGCCACTTGGAAAGAGGGTAGGGAAAATGGTTAAAAACTATCTTTTTTTGTTTCTTAGTTAACTAATGTCCATTTGGAAATATTTGTTCATAAATTCGACGTTAGATATACATACTTTATTTTCTTTAATATTTTTGATGATATGTTCTCTTTTTTATGGCATAAAAAAGAAGGTTATACAAATGAACGTGTGGGACATTTACAAAGCCTGAGTGGGTCAGTGCCTGACCCGCGGGTCATAAGTTCGCCATCACTGTCCTAGGTGAAATAACTATAGCAGTTAAAGATGAGAGAAACACATAATTCTATGAAGAGTGGTATAGATGTAGGGACTGCTTTTTCGATGGTGCCCACAGTCTTCTTACTACAGTAATCCCTGGATAAATGCACAAGAAATTTCCCTGGATAAATGCATCGCGGCCATCCCCTCCACATAGGGGGATCCCCCTCGGTCGAACCTCGACGTTCGGCGACGAGGCAGTGTAATATGATATCATCGGAACGTGTCGGTGTCGCAATACTAATCGGAGGATGGAATTTTTCCATTTTTGATTTTTTTGTTTTGAAAACTTCGCTAACGTATTTGTGACAATTTTCTGATTAAAATGATACCAAACACGACATAGTTTGGGCAATATTTACTTAATATTTAATTCGTTTACTTGCTATTTAGATAACTCAAACATATCATGTTTGGTATCATTTTAATCAGAAAATTGTCACAAATACGTTAGCGAAGGTTTCAAAACAAAAAAATCAAAAATGGAAAAATTCCATCCTCCGATTAGTATTGCGACACCGACACGTTCGGGCCGGTCCCCCTGTAGCTTGGACCTCTCTGTCTCTTCTACTGCCTGTTCTTTTCTAAGTTCACGCTCGGCTGGAGCCCGAACGTAAACACAAAATAGAAACCACCACTTCGTAACTGCACTGTTTCGGTCCCGAATTCAATGCATTTATCCAGGATTTACTGTATTAACTAACATTTATTGAAAAGATACATAAAACTAAAAATAACTATAAACACTTACAATTAGAAACTAATAAAAATAAGCAGTAGCAGTTTTCGCCTCTTTTCGCTTTCACGTTTCCTTATTCACTGCCGTTTCGCGTTCTTGTGCCCTGTCTTTTGTTTCTCACGTCATCCTCTCGTTCTCTCTGTCATTTCTTCACTTTCTCACTCACCCTCTCACTCACTCATTTCATCTGGATTCCTACAGTGCGGCTCGGCCAACTTGGCACCTGGGAGGTAGGCCTGTTTCGGCAGAGTCCGATTCGACAGGCGTCAAGGGTCATGCCTTTTGTCACACGTACACGAAGGCACTTGACGTTCTACCTCGCGATTCGTTAAAAGAGCCACACGTACAAATCGAACTAAAAGACGAAGAGAGATAACGCTGCAGATCGGAGCAAGGGAGACAACGCGATTTGGGTGGCGACAGTGAGTACATCGGCGTAGGCACCGCATTTCTAACACCTCTATAGTAAACACAGGATAAACTCTGGCAGAAATATCCCACCACACGGAGAGATTCTCCTTGATGAAATGGAGCGCGCGACGAGAATACAATGTAATACAATGTCTCGCTGCTCCAGCCAAACTAGTAAGAATATTTTAATGCTACGACTTTGTCGGGTCCTTCCTTTAAGAGGCTGAGCGACTAGATTCCAAGAAACAAAATGGTGCGAATAGGCGGTTGAAAGCGAGAAGCTCCGCCTCCGAGGTGCCAAGTTGGCCGAGCCGCACTGTACATAGATCGGTACAAAGGATACAGAAAATTACCATGATCACAGTACCAGAAAAATTGTCCATTTTCCCGATCACGAAAACGAAACTCCATACTCAAGAATCCGTGAAAAATATCGATATACTTTAACCCAGGGGTGGCCAACCGTAATGATTTTGCGGGCTACTTTAGAAATGCATCATAACTCCGCATTTAATATTAATATATTTTTTATTATTGGGCTACACGTAAGCGGCTTTGGGACTATCGAGACTAACAAGGAGAACGCAAGGCCTTCCGGTCACCGATTTTATTGAAATTTTAGATACACGTAGAGTAAGTCGTTCTGATTAAGAATATACTCTATTAGAGGGGCAGGCGGTCAATAATTTTTAAGATATTTGTAATTAAGATTTCATTGCCATTCTTATAAAGTCCTGTAAGATGCAACTTTAAGAGCAGTTGTGCCATAGTGACAACGTGCAGGGTTTGCGCAGAAAAAACTGGGGTTCGTGTCCTGCCATGAAAAATTAAAGAATTTTTTTTTATTCATTTACATGTTAGTGTTACGTGTGTTTTGATGCGAATATGCATATTGAATTTTCAAGCGACTTTACATATAATATTTTCAATTATTGGAAACTCGTAACTTTGCCTATCAAATAAACGTAATACTGTTAGGCAAGCACTTGCACTTTCAATTTTATGTCGTTTGGAAAGTAGACTTGATTTATCATTTTCGAAAAGTTCTCTTTCTGTAAATAGCCGTCTTACAAACGATGTGTATTTTAACATAGGTATGAAAATGTGTGCATTCAATTGATAGCGAATAGCAACATTTTTTAAATATCTATTTTATATTTCCTGAATATTTTCTTAATATTTTTTAAACATTTATTTTATATCTGAAACTTTAATTAACTATTATATTTTTATACTAAAAATGAAACTTTAATTATAAATATCTTAAAAACTAGTGACTGTCTGCCCCTCTAATAGGGTATGTTCTTAATCAGAACGACTAACTCTACAAGTATATAAAACAATAAAATCGGTGACCCGAAGTCCTTGCGTTCTCCTTGTAAGCATCGCTTCTGATCCTTCCACTTACAATTAGCGGGAGTGAGCTTGTCGATGGATTTGAATACTGGAACGTCCAGTTATTTGGACTCGGTTAGTTAATGGCGTGTTTATTGTCGATCGTGGATCGAACAATATTCATGTGACCACGTCCGAGCACTTTACAGCCCTATGATTTTCTCGTTGTTTTTATTGTATATTTGATTAGTATATTCTCATGATATTTGTCTGTCTTCTCTGGGAATGAAACTGTTTACATCGTTTCTAGCTCCTTCATGGCTTCAATTTGCTATAGACGATTACGAAATTTGTTTAACATGTGCGATTAATGTCTTTCGATACTCAAGAGAGTAGAGAGAGAGAGAGAGAGAGAGAGAGAGAGAGAGAGAGAGAGATTTTATTTATGCCCATGGCAATATTGGGCAAGCCACAAGGGCGATAGGTAGTACAAAAAAGCTTATGTTACATAAGAGCATATAAGTAAGTAAAAATGACAATAGTTAAAATCATAATAATCAAAGAGCAAGTGAAAGAAGATAAAGCTAACTAACTACGCAGCTCCTCAGTCTCAAACAGGAACTTATATAGGCCTGCTTTAAACGAAGAGAGCGTACCAGCTGCCTTAAGGCTGGTTGGGGGCGCGTTCCAGGCCTGCACTCCCTTTACGAAGAAGGAGGAAGCATACTTTTCAGTACGCACGTGGGGTAAGAGAAATTCCCCCCGCAATAGTCGAGCGGAGCCATAACTGACTGGGCCACGATCCAGCAGTAGTTCACGTAAGTATTCTGGGCGGCCCGTCCGAATCACGGCAAAGAGAAGCGATATCATGAAGTAGCGTCTCCTGTCAGCGATCGAGAGGCAACACAGAGCACGCCTATGAGGAGTAATATGGTCTTCAAGCGCAGCACCACAAATAAAGCGTTCACACAAATTCTGCAATCGTTGCAGTTTAGTGTTTAAGATTCCAGAGTGGTCATTATAGACCACACTGCAATAGTCTAAATGCGGGAGCACTAGCATTACAACCAGGTACTTCCGCATAGACTTAGTGAGTAAGCGACGAGACAAGCTCAGCTGACGAAGAGTTCCATGAACTCGTTGCGACACCATCTTCACCTGCGCCACCTAGGACAAGGTACGGTCCAAGAGAACGCCCAAATCACGCACCTCAACATCAAAAGGGATCGACACAATATTAAAGGATACCATTGGAAGTTGAGCAGCATCAAGCCTTGCTATGTAGCGGTCACTACCAAAGATGCAGAGCTGAGTCTTACTTGTTAGCAACATTAAGTTGCAAATCAGAGTCTCTGGACCATCTCAGAATCGCCGCTACGTCAATGTTGACTTTATCAATAACTGCAGGAAGATCCTGTAGTGTAGCTTGCTGATAAATTTGCAGGTCATCTGCATACATCAAGTGACTCGAATACAGTGATGCCAGGACGTGGGATTTTTCCCACCCATGCGCACTACCTAATCCTCAGTAACGTATATACTTAACTCAAATATGGGGTATCGTCAGACCCCTGTGACAATTGAAATACGGTAGAAATTACAGGAAGAGGACATTTTACTAGATACGTCCATGGAAACAACCGCCGTCGAGCTGTGACGTCACATGCGCATGCGCACGATAGCTCCCACGTGGGAGAAAATCCCACGTCCTGGCATCATTGCTCGAATAGCGCAGAACACGAGCTATGTCATTAGCGTAAAGCGAGAACAGTAGGGGGCCCAAAACAGAGCCTTGAGGAACACCTTGCTCTAGAGAGACCCGATTAGAGAGCTCACCATTGTCATTAATTGTAGCTTCTGTGCGGCCTTGCAGGTAGCTAGAGATCCATGGTAAGGAATGCTGTGAGAAACCAAGCCCGGCCAGCCTAGCAAGTAGGATGGCATGCGGGATAGTGTCAAAAGCCTTCCTAAAGTCAAAGAGCACCAGCACAGTTACTTTACGCTCATCAATACCTCGACGAATGTCTTCAGTTAAGCGAAGAATAGCTGTTTGCGTGCTAAAACCCTGCCGAAAGCAAGCCTGCCTGGGATCAAGTAGGGCACGTTCCTCAAGAAAACTAGTGATCTGCAGCAGAACAATGCGCTCCAGTATCTTAGAGAAGAGATATAGATTAGCAATAGGTCTGATCTGCTGCAAAGTAGTTGGGTTTTTGACCTTGCCTACTGGTCTTACAACTGCACATTTCCAGCGTTCCGGGAAGCTAGCAGTGCTCAAAGAGCTGTTAAGGAGCTGGAGCAGGTATGGAAATATAACCGGCAAAGCCTCAACCTCATCTCGCAACGACAGATCATCAACACCTCTCGCCTGCGATCTAAAATGGTCAATGACCTCAAGGAGGAGCTCAGGAGATATGTATGTACTTGAAGTAGAATAAAGAGTCATTATAAGCAAGCGGTAGAAGGCTATCGAAGAACTGTGCAACCCGTCTTACTGATGACGGCCTACGCGAGACCTCAGCAAAATAATTATTCAGTTCGTCTGGAGAAAATGCACCACAGTTGTTAGCCAGGCGAGATGCAATACCAAGCACCCTAAGCTGCCTCCAAAGAGCACGAGGCTCTTTGATGCTAGAAAGACGAGAGGCATAGTAATTAGCCCTAGCCTCAGTGATACGCCTATGGAGTTCATCCCTAGTCAATCGATATCGTTGTAATGCAACCTCTGTACGAGATCGCTTAAAAGCGCGGTATAAGGTATATCTAGATCGCACACACGTCCTAAGTTCTGATGAGATCCAAGGATAGTGTCTGCGCTTAGACGCAAAAGTAGTGTAGGGTGCATGAACATCGAGCGCTCGAGTAAGATTCACCTCAAGGCAGCAAAGCAACTCATCAACTGTGGCTGATCCATCATATACAGTCCAATCAAGGCCCAGGAGACACGGAAGAAAAGACTCAGTATGTAGAGAGCTTCCTATATAGTCGCACCTTAAAAGTTTTGACAGTTGATAATATAGGAGCATCAATAAGGATAGATATAAGATCATGCCCAGCAATGAACGGCGCAGGAGACTGTTCATAGTGAACCAGAGAGTTGGGATCACTGAGTAGGCATAAATCCAACCAGGTATCAGACGTGCACGTATGATAGGTGGGCGCATATGCTACACAGTAGAGATCATGTGTGGCGCAAAACTCTCGCACGTTGTCGGAGTCCTACGCTTGCCCAAGCTGATTGGCATTGAAGTCCCCAAATATTACACTGAGTGTATAGCCAGCACAAAACTGATCATAGTCAGCCTCAAATAGAACTAGATTAGATGCTTTAGGGGGCCGATAGATGACCGTAAATAAAAACGATTGACCAATCTGCGGTATAATTTCAACAATGAAATACTCCGGGCTACATTGGTACTGAGAGGGCGATGCAGCCAGCACCCTCGTTCGAAAGGAGCTGCATACATAGAGTGCAACTCCACCTCCCATTTTACCAACCCGATCATTGCGAATAATGCTATAACCAGGCAGTGCAACGGTAGCATCATTAATACTGGGCGTGAGCCAAGTTTCACTGACAGCAATAATATGATATTGAGACAAAGAAAAGTGATAATGCATAAGGTACAAGTGAGCTCTGACAGAGTTTACATTAAAGTGGCAGAAAGAGAGCCGAGAATCACGTGAACCCATGAATTGTCCAGGTGGAGTGGACGTAGGCAGACGTGGAGCTGGCGAGATCAAGGGTTTCGAGAGTCACGCAGCAACAAGCTTCGTGAGATCCTCAACACCACGAATTCGAGTAATACGCATGCCATTATCTCTACGAACGAGAACTACTCCATCTCTGTGTCAAACATATTTGTACCCCCTAGCTGTTGCCTCAGCTCTTACTGTTGTTAAAAATTTATAAAGGCTAGCAGGCAGGGCTTCGTTGATATTGATGATAGTCGCAGGGTCATCAGGTGGAGGAGTCAGATTAGCTGACAGAAGACGACCCCTCTGCCTCTTCGCCGCAAGAAGACGATTCATGACATCGCGTGATCGCAGTTTAGCTATTATAGGCAGTGGAGAATCTTTGCGAACTTTATCCCGAGCAATTAGGAAGCGCGAGGATACCACCTCACCATCCGCCAGTTTACATCCAATCGCCTGAGTAACTTGGTCGACCACAGCGCGAGTTTCATCCGACGAAGCACAATGCACTCCCGATATAATAATTTGAGGTTCGCGAACAAGAGCTGCAGCTCGTCTAAGCTCAATCTGTTCAAACTTCTGAGTACGACGCTGTGTATCCAGATCGACACGTAGCTTAGCGTTCTCCCTTGTAAGTTCGGCTATTTGACTAGTATTAGCCGCCATTTGGGCCAGCATATCAGGTAGTCCCTCCAGTTTACGCATAAGGTCATCAATCCCAGCAGTGAGAAGGTGCCAAACACCAGTCGGAGTAAGGGGGTCAGCATTTGAAGAAACAAGGCTGACAAGGCGAGCACAACACTCTAGAGGACCTGGAGCGCATGACCGCAGAAAAAGACGGAGGTCGGACACTCACAGATACTGATGAATGTCGCGAAGTAGGCATCGTAACATCGAAAAATGATATATCAGTTAATCGCGGGAGATATTGATACGTAGATCCTGTACAACAGAGCTTCTTCCGCGCACAACCTGGGTGGTAGCATGCTTCACAGGTGTTGCAGCGCACAGCATCCAAGGCAACCACCTTCCGACAGCTCACACACTTCTTCCCAGCACTCCGCGGCATATCACCAAATAACTACTACGGTTTATCGGCCGAGTGGACCTGGTGTAAATCGGTACCTGGAGGTGGCGCCCAGACCGCAAATACAGCAATAGCGCGGGAAAGCGTGCAATAGTATGGTGCAGGAAGAGGTTATATTGCCTCAGTAGCAGCCAGAAGATACCCACAATATACAGGATAAGGAGGCAGAAAGCAGGCAAAAAGCAAATCTATCGTCAGCTTGCCTTTAAGCACAAGCAGTGGATCTAGAAGAGTAGGCCCGAAGGCAGGAAACAGCAGTAAACAGGTCGAGAAAGAGAGAGCGTAAAATAGTGCTCGTAAGCATACTCACAGTCAGAGAGATAGATAGATAGATAGATATTTATTTTTTGTCCATAGCAATGTTGGACAAGCCACAAGGGCGATAGGCAGTACAATAGTTTATATAATATAAGTGCTTATAAGTAAGTAAAAAGGTAAAAATTATAGCGATTTGAAGAGATAGATGGATAGATAGATAAATAGATAGATATAGATAGAGAGAAAGAGACAGAGAGATAGATAGTTAGATAGATAGATATAGAATAAATATAGATAGATAGAGAGATAGACAGATAGATAGAGAAAAATCAATTGAGTCTCCATAGAGCTAGCATTAATGAAAGAAGGAGAGTCGAGAGTTACAGGAACTCTTGGATTAAGCTCGTGAGTTACATGTGAGTAGCCGCAGAGCTGGCGTGGTCGAAGATCTTGAGAATCAGACTGCAACTAACTTCGTGAGGTCTTCAATGCCACAAATGCGGTTGATAGGCATTCCATTATCTCTCCGTACAAGAATTACGCCATCCCGATGCCAGACGTACTTGTAGCCTTTAGCCTTAGCATCCACTCTAACAGTTGTAAGAAGCTTGTAAAAGTCAGCAGGCAGGGCTTCATTGATGTTGATAACAGTCACAGGGCCAGCAGGTGGTGGAGAAAGATCAGTCGTTAGCAAACGACCCTTCTGTCTTTTCGCTGCGAGAAGGCGATTCAAAACATCGCGCGAGCGTAGTTTTGCTACGATAGGTAGAGGAGTATCCTTGCGAGCCTTGTCGCGAGCAATAAGGAAGCGCGAAGATAAAACATCACCACCCGCCAGATTGCAACCAATCGTCTGAGCAACTTGGGAAACTAAATCACGAGTATTATCCGAAGAAGCACATGGCGCTCCCGATAAAATAATTTCGGGTTCTCGAACAAGAGCTGCCGTTCGCCTAAGCTCGACCTGCTCAGACATCTGAGTCCGTCGTAGTGTTTCAAGGTCAGCACGCAGTTTTGCATTTTCCTTTTTAAGTTCAGCAATTTGGCTAACATTGGCCGCTATTTGAGTCTGCAAGGCAGGTAGCCCTTCCAGTTTGCGAGTAAGGTCTTCAAGTTGAGCACTGAGAAGTTGGAGAACACCATTCGGAGTAAGGGCGTCAGTACTTGGTGAAACAAGGCTGACCCCTGGCGAGCACGATAATCTCGGGGACCTCGAGCGCGTCACAGCTGCAGGTGTCGGAGACAGGGCACTCTTCGACACCAATGAAGGTTGCGAACTGGGCGCCGAAACATCAACGGACGAAGTGGCAGCTAAACACGGCAGATAATCAAACTTTGATCCCACGCAGCAAAGCTTCTTTCTTGCACAGCCAAGATGATAGCAAGAAGTACAGGATCTGCAGCTCACAGCTTCCCGGGCAACAGTCTTCCGGCAGCCCGCACATGTCGTCCCAGCTCGTCCCAGCATATCCACCAAATTAGCTACAACGGTTTACCGACCGAGTGTGCTTGCTGATAATCGGTGCCTAAAGGTGGCGTCCCAAATCGTGGATATCGGCAAGGGCTCAGGAATCGTACGATGAAATGGTGCCGAAAGAGGTTATGTTGCCTTAGCAGTAGCAAGAGAAAACCCAGAAAATACAGGGTATAGAAGCAGAGAAGCAGATAGAAGCAAGCCAGAAGACAGCTTGCCTTAAGGCACAGGCAAGGAAATCTGCAAGAATAAGCCCGGAGGCAGAAAAACGGCAGAACAGTTCAAAAAACAGAGAGCAAGAAAAGATGCGTGTAAGCGTACTCACATGAGCAGAGAGAGAGAGAGAGAGAGAGAGAGAGAGAGAGAAGTGCGTGTGAATTATGAGCGAATTAGAATGCCTAAATTATCGGATGATTGGTTTTGACGAATGAGGTGCGAAAGATAGGTGTGAGGAATGTACAAAACGAACGAGAGTCGGTTTCATGAGCGCAGAATGTTCCGTAAGTGCAGAAAGACCGAACTGTGATTCTAAAAGACATTACAATTACTTTAATAAAATTTATTTTGTTTTTCGAAGTTTTCTGCCAACATACGTTGATTTTCAAGATGTAAATATTGAAATTCAGTGATGAAATATTGCTTTTGTACTACGGAGAAAATTATACTTCTGGCTCGCTTTGACAACTGCGAAAACTACACAGAACTTTAATATAGCACGCTGGAACGAAAATATCTCATTGTTAGTCATTTACAGCTTGTTCCTTTCATTACAAACAATTTTCCGTGTCTATCATTGAATATGTCTTTATTCAATAATTGTGATAATTAATTTTATCGGCAGTAATTCTCATTACTTAATGAAAAACGAAAACGATTGAAATTATTTTTCATTGCATATCTTATACCACAGCTAGTAAATATACATATATTTCAATCCAAGTTATTAATTGCATTTCAAGCAAAAAAAGTTTGAAGACCGCGATTTATTGAGCAAGAATTTTTTATTAGATTTCATCTCAATTATTAATAAATCGTCAATATTCAAAATAAATTATCAGTACGTAATATCAGTGGCCAATATTACACAAAGATCACTATAAAAACTGTCAACATTGTCATTAAGTAAATCAAAATAGTATGGATAAAATGCGATTCCATTCTTGATTATTTACCATTTATTAATAAATATATTGATCGAATAAGTACAAATGAAATTTAATCTCGTTACGCTGGAGCTAATCCAGACGCAAAACACTAGTTAAAAATGGACACGTTATGCGATTAGAAAAAAGTTACGTGTTTCAAGGTTGACTGGAAATCCGAGGTGCTTAACATTCACGAAAAGAAACGTCGACGTAAAAGAACGTGCATCATATCTTTCCACTCGAATGTTTCTTCTGCTATTGCAAAGCATTTAGCGGCTGAAGAACAAGCGTAAATACTGGGAGAGATCTGAATTCTAGTATCTGCATTCAACGAGGCGTGCTTACACACCTATGTATCCAAGTAACTTTCATTCCGACATTTCCGCAGGGATTTGCAGGATTTACAGTCATTGCAGTCACGTACATTTATGCCATTGATGCATGCGGATTTCCTCGCCACGTTTCCGACTTTGTTTTATTTTATGCGTAATGAGCGAGATAGCGTAAATGTTAATCCTCCTCTTTCTCGATTTATTTATGCACCTGAAATGGAACACCGTGAAATGACTATTTAATTTTGATATCATTTCAATAGTCCAGAAGGGAGATTAATAAGCAATGACATTTAACTTCGACTGATACTGACAATGAGTATCTATTGATCTATACAATTTATGCAATTATTATACTACATTTAAGATTACAAATTTAATTATTATTAGTAGTATTGTTCAAATAATACTTCTTCCATAAAATATCTATAAAAAAGAATTCTGCCTTTGTAATTTCAACCCTCTGCGCTCCTATATACAGTCTAATTCGACATTAGTTTGTATCTCAGGAACTCCTTTGTCGAATCTCACTTGACATTTTTTCAAATCCAAACCAATAGATGTTAACGTACGAAAGAAAACCGGGATTGCATACTAGAAATTTTTTCAATATGTATCATGCATTTGCAAATTGCAAGATACTTTATTTATTTAAATTGCCCTATTTTTCAGTTCAAGTAAAATTGAAACAATATACTTAACACTAGATTTACGGATGTTGATATATCTATTTTTCTGAAGTGAGCCAATTTGACTCATACAAGAAAATCGAAGTATTTTGCAAAGAAAATAGTTTCAAATCAAATTAAACGAAAGATTTATTATTAAAAAAATTAACCAACCAATATATATAGTAATCAAATTTTGAATGAGCCAAATTGGTTCCGTAAATCTAGTGTTAAAAGCGTTGGGAGCTACTGGTAACAAAATTGAAATACAATTCGGAGTGCAAAGGGTTAATACTATTATTATGTAAAACTTGCTCTATGGATGGTAAATCTTTATAAAGTAAGCATCACGATACTTGGATTGTTACTACAAAAAGCAAAGAGAAAAACTCTTCCATTGTTTACCCCCCATCGTTAGGAAATGCAGGCTTGCTATAGTAAACTCAATGTAATAAACTCACAGGGAGTTTATAACTGCCGAAAGAATTTTGAAAGAAATACCACAGAAAGTGTGTCCTTAAGTAGGTACCTTATCAGTAGCCTGAAACTGGGGTTCAGGAATGAAAGAAACTCTCGGTATCGAACCTTCGTGGAACGATAAGTGCTTTTCCATTGTATTTCATCGATTTTCCGCCTAACAGGGAGTATTTTTTTGGCTGGTCCTTTGTGTCTCGTTTTGATCTTCCCACCAAAAGGGAGACGGTGTTTTCGATACTGGTTACATGTCTCACTCGGCTGTTCCCTTTTCACCCGTCAATTTCCAATTGTAGGCGAATGCAAATAGGATGCTTTCATCCCTAGGTGAACATGTCTTTCCCGAGACGTGGTATCGATCCTTTCTTCCGTGATATCTCACGGGAAAGGAGGGAATTGTTTAACATACAGCACCTTTTGAGATTTTAGATATGGTCTGTTGAATGGAATTCTTCTTTGTACTTCCTTTTCTTTAAAATACCAGTTAATGGAAAATGTTGGTTAAAGCTTTTACTTCGAAAGAAAGAAGGAAAGGAATGATTGAAATTTAGTTTGTTGAAAAAAAGTGCGACGGTCACTGCATTCGGTTTGTAAAGACTTTTTTCACTATTTATAGGGCATTTTTAAGTTTGAATAAAGAAATGTTAAGTAACTTAGAACTGTAATTGTTACGAACCTTAGGAGGGGCATCTGCATTTCTCAATGGATGCAGATGTTCCTTCTTATTTTCACAAATGAGGTCGAGATTTAAGTCACGTACGTTTCAAAAGGCACTAGCTTTGAGAATGGTATTTATTGCAAACAGATTTTGTCTTTTCTTACCAGGCTGGAGAGGCATTGGATTGTACCCTTCTTTGGGATATTTATTGCCTCTTCAGCCCTCACTAGTGCACGACGTGCCTTATGTCTCGGCAGGGTTTTCTAGACCACCCTGGTATCATTCATGCACAAAGGAGTTCCAAGAACTTTGGGACTTTCGCCAGGGTTGCGTCTGGAAAACCTCAAAGTCAGTGTCCTTCTTCTCATGCCTCTCAAGGATCCCTCTCCTTATCTTCGCAGGAGAGGGAAAGTTTATAACTTTTTAACCCCGAAGGAGGTAGGGAAGAGGGACAACCCACCACCTTGGAAGGGCCGCCTTAAACAAATTCAAGGCCCAATCAGGGCATTTTCCATCTCCTCGCATGACACTGGTGACTGGATTTTCAGTTCGTGCCGAGGAGATATAAGGCCAGACAACATGGCCATTTTCAGATTTATCTCGAGATTTATCTCTCGATTTATTCTCAAAGATTTACTCTCAAAGATTTTTACCGGAATCTAATTTCACAAGTTCGACACAAAATTAGTATAAGCTCTTAGTTTTATCGTCACAGTGTAAATATAAGTGAAAGTATTAAAATTATACAATAAATTATTTTTCAACCATAATCAGAGGAATTCCCAACCAGCCTATCATAGACACTTAAAAATATACAGTCCACTTTAAATCAACAAAGAATTCCTCAACATTTGGTCCTTCGAGCCGGATACATCCGGAAAACAATGGACAACAGTGAACGATAAACAACTTATATTTAATAAACTACACAAGTGACATAGAAACAACAGTGTCCTGATTTTCGGTTCATTCACTAACAACCTCACGCCAGTGACAGTGCTTAGACTGAACTGTATCAGAGACTAATTCAAAGGGTGCATACGTAAATCAGAATCAACGTGTGTGCAAGACATCACATTTCTCCAACAACTTGGAGTTCAAGATTCCGGTAACATCCAATTTGGATTGTTTCATCATCTGGAGTTGGCCTGCTGGACACAGCGACCTTCACGATCCAGAGCAAACACCTGCTGGTCACAGCAGATCAATCACATCATCAAGTACATCATCAAGAAGGACGATCGCCTGCTGAACACAGCGAGCTAATCAACTTCAAGAAGGCCGGACGCAGTTTTATCCGACCAAGTTCCTTCTTTGACCCATCGTCCTGTAAGTACTTGCATTGTTTCAATCTCGTCACCGTGTACAAGCCATGGACGCGCTAAAGGCCCTTATTGTCGAACGCGGTCATATTAAATCAGCTTTGACTCGTTTCAAGGCATTCTTTGAAACGAGTTCAACCAAGCCAGGCTCAGCAGCTTCCCTTCAGGAACGACTAACAAAGAAGAGAGAGTTGATTGATAAATTCGACGACATTCAGACAAAAATTGAAACTCTCGTTGCTGGTTCGGATCAGGAAGCGATTCACCTTGCTGAGCGTGAGAGTTTTGAAGATACATATTTTGATTTAGTTGCAGCCATTCAATCTCATTTGAATAAATCTTTACCTCAACGCTCAGCAATCGGTGTAGATATGTCAAATGCTTCCACCCCTGCTTTCACAGAGGGACGGAAAAATATAAAATTAAAAGAAATTCCTATACCGCATTTTAACGGCGACCGGAGCAAATGGATAAAATTTCGGGATAGCTTTGAATCATTAGTTCACCGGAATGATACCTTAACCAACATTGAAAAATACCACTACTTAGAATCATCCATAAGTGGCTCCGCAGCCGCAGTCATAGAATCACTACCCGTTTCTGAAAATAGTTATGAATCAGCATGGCAATTTATGTATAAGGAATTTGAAGATCCAAATAGTTTAATTCAAAAACATTTGGAAACTTTGTTGGAATTTCCAAAAATTCAAAAAGAGTCGTTAACTAGTTTGAAGCAGTTAATTAATAATACAAGGAATCAAATAGCGTCATTGCGAACTCTTCATGAGCCTGTCGATCATTGGGATACACTTTTAGTGTATATATTATCAAAAAAGCTTGACCACGCGACAAAACAGGAATGGGATAAGGCGCAGGGAAAGATTCAGGGAAAGATTACATACAGTGATCTGGAACTGTTTCTTACAAATCATTGCAAATACCTTGAGAGAACAGGTGGGAACAAGGCACCTGTACAATCAAAATCACAGAGTACCGCGAACATGAGACAGATTCGCGGTAAAACTGAATATGTTTCTTCGCATGTTGTCGCGAGCGCAAATTCAAAACCTAAATGTCCGCTTTGTAATTCTGAACATGGAATTTTCTATTGTGATCAGTTTCGTAGTTTAACGCCTATCAAACGTCGTGATCAAGCAACACAATTAAATTTGTGCCATAATTGTTTATTTTCTGGACATCGCACTGCGAATTGTACCCGGTCGTTGTGTAAAAAGTGTGGGCGCAGGCATAACACTCTTTTACACTTCGACAATCATGCACCTGTAACGTCAGAAGCAGGTCAGAAAGGGACCGAGTCACAAGGGCAGCAGGTAGTTTTAGTTAACACTAGCGCTACATCTGTTTCGCTTCCGTGTAAGAGTGAGAGCCTACTTTCAACAGCTGTAGTTTTCATTCAAGACAAATTCGGGCGAAAACAGAAGTGCAGAGCTCTTCTTGATTCCGCGTCTCATTCAAATTTTATAACGGAACGTTTCTTTAAGTCATTAAAGTTACCGCGAAATCCTTCCGATGTTGTTGCAGTAGGCCTCGGTAAGGCAACATCACATATTTCAGGAAAGGTCGATGTAATACTTAATTCAAGGGTAAATGGATTTACTACAGCTATTTCATGCTTGATTATACCGGAGATTACATCAGATCTTCCAACAGTCGCAATAGATTCGAAATTAATTCCAATTCCTAATCATTGTGTGCTAGCTGATCCAACTTTTGGTCAGCCCGGTAAAATTGATATGCTAATTGGAGCAACGCATTTCTGGGATTTACTCTGCGTGGGGCAACACCACATGGGTCCATCATTTCCAAGATTGCAAAAAACGCAACTTGGATGGATACTAGGTGGCAAAATAGAAGTCCAGCAAGCCAAGAGACAAAGTAAATCCTTGTGCCATGTAATTACAAATCAAATGTTACATGATCAGTTGCAACAATTTTGGGACGTTGAACAAGTACATTCATTACAGACGATTGACAACAGACACGACATTTGCGAAGAACATTTTATAAACACGACGACACGCGACTCCGACGGACGATTCATTGTTAGCATTCCGTTTAAAGAAAATATTGAAAATTTAGGGGAATCGCGAAACATGGCCTTGAAGCGATTGGCTTCCTTAGAACGTAAATTTGACAGACAACCGAGATTAAAACAAGAATATTGTAATTTCATGGAAGAATATGAATCACAAGGTCATATGTCACAGGTGACGGACGAACAGAATCACATTGTCAAGGGAACATATTATTTGCCGCATCATGCCGTGTTTAAAGAAACCAGTACCACAACAAAGTTACGCGTAGTTTTCGACGGCTCGGCAAAGTCTTCGTCCGGTTTATCTCTGAATGATGTACAAAGAGTTGGTCCGGTTGTTCAAGACGACCTACTCGCCATCATTCTAAGATTTAGAAATCATCGATATGTGTTATCGGCCGACATAGCCAAGATGTACAGGCAGATACGCATCAAGTCAGAAGAATGCGATTTTCAGAGAATTCTCTGGAGATCGTGCAAAACTTCGCCCATAAAAACATATAAATTAAATACAGTCACATACGGTACTGCATCGGCTCCTTTTTTGGCGACTCGAGTTTTGCAACAAGTTGGGAAAGACCATGCAGTTCAATTTCCGTTAGCTAGTCAAGTCATAATTCGGGATTTTTACGTAGATGATTTGTTGACAGGTACTAATACAATCGCTGAAGCACGCGTTTTAAAAGCAGAATTGATTTCCATTTTAAAAACCGCAGGCTTCGAATTAAGAAAATGGGCCTCTAACGTTCCAAACCGATTATTCCTTTCTGCTCATTCAGACGAGGAAGTCGAGATCGGTGCAGACAAAGATCCCAAGACACTAGGTCTCTTGTGGGATTCACACCACGACACATTAAGATTTTCTGTGCAAGAATCTTCTGATAGAAGGGTAACTAAGAGAACTATTCTTAGTGATACCGCAAAAATTTTCGATCCGCTTGGACTCATAGGTCCAGCAACAGTGCAAGCAAAATTAATATTACAAAAACTTTGGCAAATTGATGTGTCGTGGAATGAATCGTTACCGCAAGAGATTTTTACACAATGGCAAACTTTTCGAAAGGAATTAAGTACGATCAATGATATCATTATTCCGCGGCATGTTTTAAGTGAATCAAAACATTCACGCATCGAGCTGCACGGTTTTTGCGATGCCTCGGTGAAAGCGTACGGAGCATGCATCTATCTTCGTTCCTTAGCCAAAGGCGAAAATCATACTGTCCGGTTGCTTTGCGCAAAATCTCGAGTCGCCCCGCTTAAAACAATTAGCTTGCCTCGATTAGAGTTATGCGGAGCCGTGCTATTGGCTCAGTTGGCACAAAAGGTAAGGGAATCCCTCAAATTACATAACTGCAAAGAATATTACTGGTGTGATTCTACAATCACACTAGCATGGATTCGGGCCTCACCCAGTAGATGGCAAACATGTGTTGCCAATCGCGTGACAGAGATTCAGAATTTTACAAGTCAAAACTGGAATCATGTAGTCTCCGAACATAATCCAGCTGATATAATTTCAAGAGGCATTAATCCTAGTGCTTTAGTTTCATGCGAATTATGGTGGAACGGTCCATCATGGTTATTAAAAGATGAACAATATTGGCCTTCTTCATATGAAGAAATTCACACAGACATTCCCGAGGCGAAAACTTCTTGCTGTGTCGCGGTCACTTCAAACATTTTAGATACAAGTATCTTTAATAGATACTCGTCGTTTAAGCAACTTCTTCGGGTAATCACATATTGTTACCGATTTATAAACAATTTGCGAAATTCAATTCAAAAAAAGAGAACTGCGAATCTGTCTCAAGAATGCAACAATTCCGTCGGTGAATTATACAATCAAATCCTTCATGCTTCTTCCCTGAGCACCGACGAACTAACGCAAACCAGATATAAGCTTTTGAAATTCTCACAAAAGCAATATTTCGCGAGAGAAATTGAACAGTTAGGTAAGGGTCAAAAACTACCATCAGGTAGTAAACTTGCCTGTTTACATCCATTTTGTGACACATTAGGACTGCTCAGGGTGGGCGGTAGATTAAACAATTCTACTCTTTCCTTCGAACAAAAACATCCTATAATCTTACACCCGGAACATATATTAACACATTTAATTATCCGTGATGAGCATATTCGGTTATTACACGCAGGTTGTCAGAGCGTTATAAACTCATTGCGAACGCGATATTGGCCCTTGTCTGGCAAGAATACAGTTAAAAAGGTTTTACGGCGTTGCGTCAGGTGCTTCAGGGTCAAGCCAGTCAACATCGAAGCAATAATGGGTAATCTACCTGCTTCTCGAGTCACCCCTACTGGCCCATTTCAGGCCTGTGGCGTCGATTATGCGGGTCCTTTCCCTACAAAGGAACGGACGCGCAACCGCACTACAGTAAAATCGTACCTATGCATTTTTGTATGTTTCACGACAAAGGCGGTTCATTTTGAGTTGGCAGTTGACTTAAGTACAGACGCTTTCCTCAATTGTTTCAAACGCTTCATTTCTCGTCGTGGAATACCCCGTCATATTTATTCCGACAATGGCACTAACTTCATTGGAGCTCAAACAGAATTTAGAGATCTTCAAAATTTCTTATCAAGTAGAGAATATATGGATAAGGTATCGCATTTCTGGTCGAATATTCAGTCAAATTATATTCCGAAATGGCATTTCATTCCTCCTCGCGCTCCACACTTTGGAGGATTATGGGAAAGCGCAGTAAAAAGCGCAAAATATCATTTGAGGCGTGTCATTGGCGAGACACGACTTACATACGAGGAATTGTACACGGTGTTAACGCAGGTTGAAGCGTGCCTCAATTCCCGTCCTCTTTCTCCTCTTTCCGAAGATCCTCATGACCTAATACCTTTAACTCCTGCACATTTCTTGGTCGGAAAATCATTAACCATACTCCCAGAGGCTGATATCAAAGATTTGAATGAATCACGTTTAAATCGCTACCAGCATTTACAGCAAATGTTCCAGCATTTCTGGCAAAGATGGCAGAAGGAATATTTGCAGCAACTGCAACGACGTAACAAGTGGACTTCTGACACTCTCCCAAAGATTGCAGGGGGTACCCTTGTTATAATAAAGGAAGACAACCCCAGTCCTTTACGATGGCGCCTTGGCAGAGTCATCGACCTTCATCCAGGCAAGGACAACATCACCAGGGTCGTTTCCGTCAAAACAGCTGACGGGGTCATTAAACGACCACTAGTAAAGCTGTGCGTTTTACCGATGGATAACCAGGCTGATCCAGGGACTGAAACTGTCTTACCTGCTACTGCAGGTCAATAACCGTCACGAAAACAAGTGTTGTTTTATGGCGTTTTACATATATCCATGTTTTTCGTTATTATATCACATTCCTCTATCTTATGTATTTCATGTTTGTTTTATACTTTGTTTGTCTACATATTATAATTAGTACGTAATTCATTTTTCATTGTATACATATTTTATTTGTATTCACATCGATATACTTTTACGTAACCATTATATTGTTATCAATCGACATTATTGCATCTTCTGAATTATTTGTTAAACATTGCTAGTTACATATTAACATACATTTTCATTTTTTGTAATCGTTATACGAGTTTATACTTATTGCATCTCAGTTTTGAAAGGGGTCCTTTCAAGGTGGGCGGAATGTTACGAACCTTAGGAGGGGCATCTGCATTTCTCAATGGATGCAGATGTTCCTTCTTATTTTCACAAATGAGGTCGAGATTTAAGTCACGTACGTTTCAAAAGGCACTAGCTTTGAGAATGGTATTTATTGCAAACAGATTTTGTCTTTTCTTACCAGGCTGGAGAGGCATTGGATTGTACCCTTCTTTGGGATATTTATTGCCTCTTCAGCCCTCACTAGTGCACGACGTGCCTTATGTCTCGGCAGGGTTTTCTAGACCACCCTGGTATCATTCATGCACAAAGGAGTTCCAAGAACTTTGGGACTTTCGCCAGGGTTGCGTCTGGAAAACCTCAAAGTCAGTGTCCTTCTTCTCATGCCTCTCAAGGATCCCTCTCCTTATCTTCGCAGGAGAGGGAAAGTTTATAACTTTTTAACCCCGAAGGAGGTAGGGAAGAGGGACAACCCACCACCTTGGAAGGGCCGCCTTAAACAAATTCAAGGCCCAATCAGGGCATTTTCCATCTCCTCGCATGACACTGGTGACTGGATTTTCAGTTCGTGCCGAGGAGATATAAGGCCAGACAACATGGCCATTTTCAGATTTATCTCGAGATTTATCTCTCGATTTATTCTCAAAGATTTACTCTCAAAGATTTTTACCGGAATCTAATTTCACAAGTTCGACACAAAATTAGTATAAGCTCTTAGTTTTATCGTCACAGTGTAAATATAAGTGAAAGTATTAAAATTATACAATAAATTATTTTTCAACCATAATCAGAGGAATTCCCAACCAGCCTATCATAGACACTTAAAAATATACAGTCCACTTTAAATCAACAAAGAATTCCTCAACATTTGGTCCTTCGAGCCGGATACATCCGGAAAACAATGGACAACAGTGAACGATAAACAACTTATATTTAATAAACTACACAAGTGACATAGAAACAACAGTGTCCTGATTTTCGGTTCATTCACTAACAACCTCACGCCAGTGACAGTGCTTAGACTGAACTGTATCAGAGACTAATTCAAAGGGTGCATACGTAAATCAGAATCAACGTGTGTGCAAGACATCACATTTCTCCAACAACTTGGAGTTCAAGATTCCGGTAACATCCAATTTGGATTGTTTCATCATCTGGAGTTGGCCTGCTGGACACAGCGACCTTCACGATCCAGAGCAAACACCTGCTGGTCACAGCAGATCAATCACATCATCAAGTACATCATCAAGAAGGACGATCGCCTGCTGAACACAGCGAGCTAATCAACTTCAAGAAGGCCGGACGCAGTTTTATCCGACCAAGTTCCTTCTTTGACCCATCGTCCTGTAAGTACTTGCATTGTTTCAATCTCGTCACCGTGTACAAGCCATGGACGCGCTAAAGGCCCTTATTGTCGAACGCGGTCATATTAAATCAGCTTTGACTCGTTTCAAGGCATTCTTTGAAACGAGTTCAACCAAGCCAGGCTCAGCAGCTTCCCTTCAGGAACGACTAACAAAGAAGAGAGAGTTGATTGATAAATTCGACGACATTCAGACAAAAATTGAAACTCTCGTTGCTGGTTCGGATCAGGAAGCGATTCACCTTGCTGAGCGTGAGAGTTTTGAAGATACATATTTTGATTTAGTTGCAGCCATTCAATCTCATTTGAATAAATCTTTACCTCAACGCTCAGCAATCGGTGTAGATATGTCAAATGCTTCCACCCCTGCTTTCACAGAGGGACGGAAAAATATAAAATTAAAAGAAATTCCTATACCGCATTTTAACGGCGACCGGAGCAAATGGATAAAATTTCGGGATAGCTTTGAATCATTAGTTCACCGGAATGATACCTTAACCAACATTGAAAAATACCACTACTTAGAATCATCCATAAGTGGCTCCGCAGCCGCAGTCATAGAATCACTACCCGTTTCTGAAAATAGTTATGAATCAGCATGGCAATTTATGTATAAGGAATTTGAAGATCCAAATAGTTTAATTCAAAAACATTTGGAAACTTTGTTGGAATTTCCAAAAATTCAAAAAGAGTCGTTAACTAGTTTGAAGCAGTTAATTAATAATACAAGGAATCAAATAGCGTCATTGCGAACTCTTCATGAGCCTGTCGATCATTGGGATACACTTTTAGTGTATATATTATCAAAAAAGCTTGACCACGCGACAAAACAGGAATGGGATAAGGCGCAGGGAAAGATTCAGGGAAAGATTACATACAGTGATCTGGAACTGTTTCTTACAAATCATTGCAAATACCTTGAGAGAACAGGTGGGAACAAGGCACCTGTACAATCAAAATCACAGAGTACCGCGAACATGAGACAGATTCGCGGTAAAACTGAATATGTTTCTTCGCATGTTGTCGCGAGCGCAAATTCAAAACCTAAATGTCCGCTTTGTAATTCTGAACATGGAATTTTCTATTGTGATCAGTTTCGTAGTTTAACGCCTATCAAACGTCGTGATCAAGCAACACAATTAAATTTGTGCCATAATTGTTTATTTTCTGGACATCGCACTGCGAATTGTACCCGGTCGTTGTGTAAAAAGTGTGGGCGCAGGCATAACACTCTTTTACACTTCGACAATCATGCACCTGTAACGTCAGAAGCAGGTCAGAAAGGGACCGAGTCACAAGGGCAGCAGGTAGTTTTAGTTAACACTAGCGCTACATCTGTTTCGCTTCCGTGTAAGAGTGAGAGCCTACTTTCAACAGCTGTAGTTTTCATTCAAGACAAATTCGGGCGAAAACAGAAGTGCAGAGCTCTTCTTGATTCCGCGTCTCATTCAAATTTTATAACGGAACGTTTCTTTAAGTCATTAAAGTTACCGCGAAATCCTTCCGATGTTGTTGCAGTAGGCCTCGGTAAGGCAACATCACATATTTCAGGAAAGGTCGATGTAATACTTAATTCAAGGGTAAATGGATTTACTACAGCTATTTCATGCTTGATTATACCGGAGATTACATCAGATCTTCCAACAGTCGCAATAGATTCGAAATTAATTCCAATTCCTAATCATTGTGTGCTAGCTGATCCAACTTTTGGTCAGCCCGGTAAAATTGATATGCTAATTGGAGCAACGCATTTCTGGGATTTACTCTGCGTGGGGCAACACCACATGGGTCCATCATTTCCAAGATTGCAAAAAACGCAACTTGGATGGATACTAGGTGGCAAAATAGAAGTCCAGCAAGCCAAGAGACAAAGTAAATCCTTGTGCCATGTAATTACAAATCAAATGTTACATGATCAGTTGCAACAATTTTGGGACGTTGAACAAGTACATTCATTACAGACGATTGACAACAGACACGACATTTGCGAAGAACATTTTATAAACACGACGACACGCGACTCCGACGGACGATTCATTGTTAGCATTCCGTTTAAAGAAAATATTGAAAATTTAGGGGAATCGCGAAACATGGCCTTGAAGCGATTGGCTTCCTTAGAACGTAAATTTGACAGACAACCGAGATTAAAACAAGAATATTGTAATTTCATGGAAGAATATGAATCACAAGGTCATATGTCACAGGTGACGGACGAACAGAATCACATTGTCAAGGGAACATATTATTTGCCGCATCATGCCGTGTTTAAAGAAACCAGTACCACAACAAAGTTACGCGTAGTTTTCGACGGCTCGGCAAAGTCTTCGTCCGGTTTATCTCTGAATGATGTACAAAGAGTTGGTCCGGTTGTTCAAGACGACCTACTCGCCATCATTCTAAGATTTAGAAATCATCGATATGTGTTATCGGCCGACATAGCCAAGATGTACAGGCAGATACGCATCAAGTCAGAAGAATGCGATTTTCAGAGAATTCTCTGGAGATCGTGCAAAACTTCGCCCATAAAAACATATAAATTAAATACAGTCACATACGGTACTGCATCGGCTCCTTTTTTGGCGACTCGAGTTTTGCAACAAGTTGGGAAAGACCATGCAGTTCAATTTCCGTTAGCTAGTCAAGTCATAATTCGGGATTTTTACGTAGATGATTTGTTGACAGGTACTAATACAATCGCTGAAGCACGCGTTTTAAAAGCAGAATTGATTTCCATTTTAAAAACCGCAGGCTTCGAATTAAGAAAATGGGCCTCTAACGTTCCAAACCGATTATTCCTTTCTGCTCATTCAGACGAGGAAGTCGAGATCGGTGCAGACAAAGATCCCAAGACACTAGGTCTCTTGTGGGATTCACACCACGACACATTAAGATTTTCTGTGCAAGAATCTTCTGATAGAAGGGTAACTAAGAGAACTATTCTTAGTGATACCGCAAAAATTTTCGATCCGCTTGGACTCATAGGTCCAGCAACAGTGCAAGCAAAATTAATATTACAAAAACTTTGGCAAATTGATGTGTCGTGGAATGAATCGTTACCGCAAGAGATTTTTACACAATGGCAAACTTTTCGAAAGGAATTAAGTACGATCAATGATATCATTATTCCGCGGCATGTTTTAAGTGAATCAAAACATTCACGCATCGAGCTGCACGGTTTTTGCGATGCCTCGGTGAAAGCGTACGGAGCATGCATCTATCTTCGTTCCTTAGCCAAAGGCGAAAATCATACTGTCCGGTTGCTTTGCGCAAAATCTCGAGTCGCCCCGCTTAAAACAATTAGCTTGCCTCGATTAGAGTTATGCGGAGCCGTGCTATTGGCTCAGTTGGCACAAAAGGTAAGGGAATCCCTCAAATTACATAACTGCAAAGAATATTACTGGTGTGATTCTACAATCACACTAGCATGGATTCGGGCCTCACCCAGTAGATGGCAAACATGTGTTGCCAATCGCGTGACAGAGATTCAGAATTTTACAAGTCAAAACTGGAATCATGTAGTCTCCGAACATAATCCAGCTGATATAATTTCAAGAGGCATTAATCCTAGTGCTTTAGTTTCATGCGAATTATGGTGGAACGGTCCATCATGGTTATTAAAAGATGAACAATATTGGCCTTCTTCATATGAAGAAATTCACACAGACATTCCCGAGGCGAAAACTTCTTGCTGTGTCGCGGTCACTTCAAACATTTTAGATACAAGTATCTTTAATAGATACTCGTCGTTTAAGCAACTTCTTCGGGTAATCACATATTGTTACCGATTTATAAACAATTTGCGAAATTCAATTCAAAAAAAGAGAACTGCGAATCTGTCTCAAGAATGCAACAATTCCGTCGGTGAATTATACAATCAAATCCTTCATGCTTCTTCCCTGAGCACCGACGAACTAACGCAAACCAGATATAAGCTTTTGAAATTCTCACAAAAGCAATATTTCGCGAGAGAAATTGAACAGTTAGGTAAGGGTCAAAAACTACCATCAGGTAGTAAACTTGCCTGTTTACATCCATTTTGTGACACATTAGGACTGCTCAGGGTGGGCGGTAGATTAAACAATTCTACTCTTTCCTTCGAACAAAAACATCCTATAATCTTACACCCGGAACATATATTAACACATTTAATTATCCGTGATGAGCATATTCGGTTATTACACGCAGGTTGTCAGAGCGTTATAAACTCATTGCGAACGCGATATTGGCCCTTGTCTGGCAAGAATACAGTTAAAAAGGTTTTACGGCGTTGCGTCAGGTGCTTCAGGGTCAAGCCAGTCAACATCGAAGCAATAATGGGTAATCTACCTGCTTCTCGAGTCACCCCTACTGGCCCATTTCAGGCCTGTGGCGTCGATTATGCGGGTCCTTTCCCTACAAAGGAACGGACGCGCAACCGCACTACAGTAAAATCGTACCTATGCATTTTTGTATGTTTCACGACAAAGGCGGTTCATTTTGAGTTGGCAGTTGACTTAAGTACAGACGCTTTCCTCAATTGTTTCAAACGCTTCATTTCTCGTCGTGGAATACCCCGTCATATTTATTCCGACAATGGCACTAACTTCATTGGAGCTCAAACAGAATTTAGAGATCTTCAAAATTTCTTATCAAGTAGAGAATATATGGATAAGGTATCGCATTTCTGGTCGAATATTCAGTCAAATTATATTCCGAAATGGCATTTCATTCCTCCTCGCGCTCCACACTTTGGAGGATTATGGGAAAGCGCAGTAAAAAGCGCAAAATATCATTTGAGGCGTGTCATTGGCGAGACACGACTTACATACGAGGAATTGTACACGGTGTTAACGCAGGTTGAAGCGTGCCTCAATTCCCGTCCTCTTTCTCCTCTTTCCGAAGATCCTCATGACCTAATACCTTTAACTCCTGCACATTTCTTGGTCGGAAAATCATTAACCATACTCCCAGAGGCTGATATCAAAGATTTGAATGAATCACGTTTAAATCGCTACCAGCATTTACAGCAAATGTTCCAGCATTTCTGGCAAAGATGGCAGAAGGAATATTTGCAGCAACTGCAACGACGTAACAAGTGGACTTCTGACACTCTCCCAAAGATTGCAGGGGGTACCCTTGTTATAATAAAGGAAGACAACCCCAGTCCTTTACGATGGCGCCTTGGCAGAGTCATCGACCTTCATCCAGGCAAGGACAACATCACCAGGGTCGTTTCCGTCAAAACAGCTGACGGGGTCATTAAACGACCACTAGTAAAGCTGTGCGTTTTACCGATGGATAACCAGGCTGATCCAGGGACTGAAACTGTCTTACCTGCTACTGCAGGTCAATAACCGTCACGAAAACAAGTGTTGTTTTATGGCGTTTTACATATATCCATGTTTTTCGTTATTATATCACATTCCTCTATCTTATGTATTTCATGTTTGTTTTATACTTTGTTTGTCTACATATTATAATTAGTACGTAATTCATTTTTCATTGTATACATATTTTATTTGTATTCACATCGATATACTTTTACGTAACCATTATATTGTTATCAATCGACATTATTGCATCTTCTGAATTATTTGTTAAACATTGCTAGTTACATATTAACATACATTTTCATTTTTTGTAATCGTTATACGAGTTTATACTTATTGCATCTCAGTTTTGAAAGGGGTCCTTTCAAGGTGGGCGGAATGTTACGAACCTTAGGAGGGGCATCTGCATTTCTCAATGGATGCAGATGTTCCTTCTTATTTTCACAAATGAGGTCGAGATTTAAGTCACGTACGTTTCAAAAGGCACTAGCTTTGAGAATGGTATTTATTGCAAACAGATTTTGTCTTTTCTTACCAGGCTGGAGAGGCATTGGATTGTACCCTTCTTTGGGATATTTATTGCCTCTTCAGCCCTCACTAGTGCACGACGTGCCTTATGTCTCGGCAGGGTTTTCTAGACCACCCTGGTATCATTCATGCACAAAGGAGTTCCAAGAACTTTGGGACTTTCGCCAGGGTTGCGTCTGGAAAACCTCAAAGTCAGTGTCCTTCTTCTCATGCCTCTCAAGGATCCCTCTCCTTATCTTCGCAGGAGAGGGAAAGTTTATAACTTTTTAACCCCGAAGGAGGTAGGGAAGAGGGACAACCCACCACCTTGGAAGGGCCGCCTTAAACAAATTCAAGGCCCAATCAGGGCATTTTCCATCTCCTCGCATGACACTGGTGACTGGATTTTCAGTTCGTGCCGAGGAGATATAAGGCCAGACAACATGGCCATTTTCAGATTTATCTCGAGATTTATCTCTCGATTTATTCTCAAAGATTTACTCTCAAAGATTTTTACCGGAATCTAATTTCACAAGTTCGACACAAAATTAGTATAAGCTCTTAGTTTTATCGTCACAGTGTAAATATAAGTGAAAGTATTAAAATTATACAATAAATTATTTTTCAACCATAATCAGAGGAATTCCCAACCAGCCTATCATAGACACTTAAAAATATACAGTCCACTTTAAATCAACAAAGAATTCCTCAACAGTAATTATTATTAACTACCGGAGTTAAGTGTGTTATACTTAATTATATCAAGTAACTATTAGGGGGGAAGGGAAGTAAATGCCCCTTTTTTTACAGTAAATTCCAACAAATAAATTTGTAACAAGTTTTTATTTTCGATGAATGATGTAATCATCCTTGTTAGAAACAACCGTTTTCCATTTAGTGTGTAAATTTTCAATGCTGTATCGATAAAAATCAATTAGTTTTTGAGGAGAATAACTGGAGAAACGACTTTACTTTCCGGCCCCCCTAATACTTTAGGAAAATAAGAATTAAAAGCTGGAATGGGATGATTGTTTTAGTAATTTATGTTTTCTACGATGGATTTAGAATATCTGCTCTGTGGTTTCCCTATAAACTTGGAGAATTTTCATAAGAAATGAAGGGATCATTTCTTCTGAAAGGATCAGTCATTTCGGCCACGTTAATAGTTATAGTGTTGTAGCGACCACCTACGTAGAGGGTTTTCCAACTCTCGTGCAAACGGTTGTCATGGCTTATGTCATTTGCTGCAACACAGCTATTTTTGAGAGAAGTGCCTTTTGGTGTTTAGTTTCACTTGGAGTTTTCTAGAATCTCTGCACATTCTCAATAGCTCTTGTAAGTGCCATAAATTACGCGTTTCCGATGTCCCTTCGAGTGCAGGCCCAACGACAACCTTGGGCCGCGCAAGACGAAGCGGGGGCGCGGAGGAAATGCGTACGTGACCGACCCCTTGCCAGCGAAAACTTGCCGCCAAAACCTTCGCCTCTTTTCCCTAAAAAGCGCGCCAAGGGCGTAAGGAAAAGAGGGCGCAATCGGTTAATTTTCTTGTTTTCCGATTGGCTGAGCGGCCACGGAAAATTCGCCGGTTGCGTGGGAGCGGGTCCTTCGAGCTAACTAGATAGTTTC
Source organism: Cerceris rybyensis (assembly GCA_910591515.1). Classification (NCBI taxonomy): domain Eukaryota; kingdom Metazoa; phylum Arthropoda; class Insecta; order Hymenoptera; family Crabronidae; genus Cerceris; species Cerceris rybyensis. Next base: position 12,949,450 of record OU342789.1, on the reverse strand, counting down.
TTAGTCATTATATTTTGAGCGCTCGTCCAGTTAAGTTCTTATTTGATTATTAAAAGACTTTGTTCACGGGAACCAGTAGTTAGATTATTCACCAACAAACCTTCCCGACATTGGTGACCCCGACGTGATCTCGCAATAAGTTGTTGTGACGTTTTTCTTTTACGTGCAGTTACACGCGGAGTGTTCGGGACAGTTTTATTTTAACGTGAGTTATTTGACTTTTTCGTTCAGTTTTTTTTTTGTGAAATTTTGGACAAGATGTCGGTTCCAAATACAGAAACGGCATCCACGAGCGCCGCGAATTCTTCTGAAACCGCGACCATCGCGATTCGCGCACCTCCTTTTTGGCCGAAGAACCCGGAGATATGGTTCGAGCAGATGGAGGCGCAATTCGCGGTTGCCGGTATAAAGGTGGACGCGACAAAATATAATCATGTACTCGCGCAAATAGAGCCACGATATGCTGATGAAGTGAGTGATATCATTTCGAATCCGCCGGCGACTGGAAAGTATGAACTTTTACGGAAAGAACTGGTACGCAGGCTTTCCGTGAGTCAATCGCAACAAATTCGCGAGTTGCTGCAAAGGACGGAGATGGGCGACCAATCTCCTTCACAATTCCTGCGGACGATGAAGAAACTCGCTGGAGGAGTGGTCCCAGACGAATTTTTGCGAAACCTGTGGGCGAATCGACTTCCCGAGATTACCAGGGCCATTGTAACTTCTCAGCCGGACATTCCGCTCGTCAAGCTGGCAGAAATAGCGGACCAGATTCTCGAATCATCGAGGCCCGTGCATGTGGCTGCAGCTAGCGGAGATTCCGCTATGTCGATGGTTTTAAAACGGCTCGAGAAGATGGAACTTCGAATCAACGAGATCGGGCGGTCGCGTTCACGAGGTCGCCAGCAACCTCGTCGACGATCGAGCTCCAGGAGTACACAGAGGTCCCGTTCGCCGGCAGTAAAAGGATACTGCTGGTACCATAGGTGTTTCGGAGAGAATGCATCAAAATGCCGATCGCCTTGCAATTACGGCGCGGGAAACGGAGCGTCCCGTCATTGATAGCGGCCATCAAGGAGGACCACGGGACGCGCCGCCTCTTCGTAGTCGACCGATCGTCGAAAATTGAGTACTTGGTCGACACTGGCTCGGACCTTTGCGTTTTTCCACGAACGCGCATTCAAGGCCGAGTTAGTAAGACCGCGTATGAAATGTACGCTGCAAATGGTTCGACGATCGCGACTTACGGCCTGAGGACGTTCGTGCTGGACCTGGGACTACGCCGTGCATTCCGATGGGAGTTCATCATCGCTGACGTCGCCAAGCCGATTATAGGAGCGGATTTCCTATCTTTTTACGGCATTCTGGTGGATCTACAGAATCGACGATTGCTCGACAGTACAACGGAACTTTCGGCAAAGGGTCGAATCTCCATCGTCGACGCGCCGTCTGTGAAGAGCATCGTGGGAAATTCAGAGTTCCACCAGCTTCTGGCCAGCTTCCCTGGAATCACGCGCCCAAGTCCCACTGCGAGCGAGGTAAGGCACGATGTCGTGCATTTTATTACGACGACACCCGGACCACCCACGCACGCTAAACCGCGACGTTTAGCGCCAGAGATCTTTCGAATCGCGAAAGAAGAATTCGAGACGTTATTGTCGCGGGGTCACATTCGTCCCTCAAAGAGCCAATGGGCTTCCGCCCTCCATATGGTTCGGAAAAAAGAGAACGGCTGGCGACCCTGCGGCGATTATCGTGCTCTTAATTCGCGTACGATACCGGATAGGTACCCGATTCCTCACATCGAGGATTTCTCGCGGATGCTTTCGGGAAAGGCTGTATTCTCGACGATTGATTTAGTCCGCGCGTACCATCAAATTCCGGTAAATCCTGACGATATTCCGAAAACCGCGGTAACGACTCCTTTCGGGATGTTTGAATATACCGTAATGCCATTCGGATTGAGAAACGCTGCGCAAACGTTCCAGCGACTCATCGATACCGTTATTCGGGGACTAGATTTTTGCTATGCATATTTAGACGATATTCTAGTCGCCTCGAGTAACGAGGTCGAACATCGCGAACATTTGAAACTCCTTTTCTCACGCCTGAATCATTACGGTGTTGTGCTTAACCCCACGAAATGTGTCCTCGCCGCGAACGAGGTGAAATTTCTCGGCTATATTGTAAATAGTCAGGGTACGAGACCCCTTCCTGAGAAGGTGAAAGCCGTCGCTCAATTTCCGAAGCCTACGACGGTAAAACAGTTACGACGGTTTCTAGGCATGGTAAACTTCTACCGACGATTCATGCCCGGAACCGCCAAACTGCAGGCTCCGTTAAACGAGCTGTTAAAAGGTCCCAAGCGTCGTGGCGATTCTCCCATCGACCTTTCGTCCGATGCGGAAAAATCTTTCATTGATTTAAAAAACGCGCTTGCTGACGCTGCGATTCTTGCGCATCCATCGGCTAACTCGCATCTTGCGATTATGGTGGATGCGTCCGATTTCGCCATAGGCGCCGCTTTGCAACAGCGACAAGGAAACTCGTGGCAACCGCTTGCCTTTTTCACGAGAGCCTTGTCGTGCGCTCAGCGTAAATACAGCGCCTATGACAGGGAACTTTTGGCAGCTTACGAGGCAATTAAGCGATTTCGGCACGCCGTCGAAGGTCGACCATTTACAATTTTTACCGACCATCGTCCGCTAGTTTTTGCTTTTCGGCAGAAACTAGAGAAATGTTCACCTCGACAATTTCGTTATTTGGATTATATCGCACAATTTACAACTGATATACGGCACGTTAGTGGAGTTGAGAACGAAGTAGCAGATGCTTTATCTCGCGTGGAAACAATCGGCACCTCTTTGAATTATAAAGAGCTCGCCGAGTCGCAAGATTCCGACGCGGAATTACAAGATCTTTTACGAGCATCTGATACTTCGTTAAGATTCGTGAGAATACAGTCTTTCGATTCCAACGCGACCGTGTATTGCGATGTATCCACAGGCAACGCACGACCATTCATAACGAAGTCCTTTCGTAAACGAGCCTTCGATTCAGTTCACAGTCTTTCACACCCCGGTGTAAAGACGACTGTTAAAATGATTAAACAGCGTTTCATTTGGCCGTTTATGGAGAGGGATTGTCGTGAATGGGCTCGTGGTTGCATCGCATGCCAGAAAAGTAAGACAGGTAGGCACGTGTCTGCCCCTATCGGCACCTTTATGGCACCGACCGCTAGGTTCGAACATGTACACATCGACCTAGTGGGGCCATTGCCGATTTCGAAGGGGTACAGATATTGTCTTACCTGTGTCGACAGATTTACACGGTGGCCTGAAGTATTCCCTATCGAGAATATTGAGGCCGAAACCGTAGCGTTTACTTTTTATTGCGGCTGGATTGCCCGCTTCGGCTCACCTGTGAGAGTCACGACCGACCAAGGCCGTCAATTCGAGTCCAATCTATTCAAAGAATTGAATGGATTGCTCGGTACGACTCACCTTCGTACCACTGCATATCATCCTGCAGCAAACGGTCTGGTCGAACGATTCCACAGGCAGCTTAAGGCGGCTATTAAGTGCCACGCAGATCCAGATTGGGTTGAAACGCTACCGTGTATTCTGTTGGGCATTCGTACAGCTCTTCGCGATGACCTGAAAGCATCCGCGGCCGAGCTTGTATACGGGGAAAGCCTTCGTTTGCCCGGTGAATTTTTTGTCAATTCTGACTCAGCCGCGGTCACTCAGACCGATTTAATTCACCGGTTGAAAGAAAAATTTCATAAGCTTCGCCCTGTGCCCGGAACAACACACAAACGAGACAAAATATTCATCTTTAAAGATCTCAAGACATGTAGTCACGTGTTTGTTCGTGTAGACGCAGTGAAAGGTCCACTTCACAGTGCTTATGAAGGCCCTTTCTCCGTAATTTCGCGCACGGACAAAACCTTTGTCATTGATATTCGCGGAAAACGTACAGTAGTTTCTGTTGACCGTTTAAAACCCGCGTATATCATTGACACAGAAATCGAACCAGAAAATGACATTTCTCCCTCCGAGAAAATTGAATTCAGTAAAGCTACCTACAATGAGGAAACACCTGTCACCACGCGTTCACGTAGACGCGTCAGGTTTCCCGACCGCTTGCAGGTACGCTGAATTTATTTCGACTGTAACGTCACTCTCGCCCGTACGAACAAATTTAATCCTTACCTAGGCTTAAGCTAGTTTTAAGCTAGTGATAGAATTATGTTAAGATAAAAAAACTGTGATATATTTTTTAAGATAGTCTTAGATTAGATTAAGCTTAGGATTAATTTAGTTTAGACGGCTCGGAGGATAACGTTTGCACTGGCAGGGGGGTGATGTAGCGACCACCTACGTAGAGGGTTTTCCAACTCTCGTGCAAACGGTTGTCATGGCTTATGTCATTTGCTGCAACACAGCTATTTTTGAGAGAAGTGCCTTTTGGTGTTTAGTTTCACTTGGAGTTTTCTAGAATCTCTGCACATTCTCAATAGCTCTTGTAAGTGCCATAAATTACGCGTTTCCGATGTCCCTTCGAGTGCAGGCCCAACGACAACCTTGGGCCGCGCAAGACGAAGCGGGGGCGCGGAGGAAATGCGTACGTGACCGACCCCTTGCCAGCGAAAACTTGCCGCCAAAACCTTCGCCTCTTTTCCCTAAAAAGCGCGCCAAGGGCGTAAGGAAAAGAGGGCGCAATCGGTTAATTTTCTTGTTTTCCGATTGGCTGAGCGGCCACGGAAAATTCGCCGGTTGCGTGGGAGCGGGTCCTTCGAGCTAACTAGATAGTTTCTTAGTCATTATATTTTGAGCGCTCGTCCAGTTAAGTTCTTATTTGATTATTAAAAGACTTTGTTCACGGGAACCAGTAGTTAGATTATTCACCAACAAACCTTCCCGACAGTGTTAATACGCTTTTTAAAATAATAAAATGAAATCTTGCTGTAATCTCTTACTTTACACCGATTCTATCCCTTCAAAGTTAACCTTTTCCGTGAAACAGCCCGACATTCAAGTATCCTTTTCTCCTTCCGCCCTTACAAATATTTTTTCAATTACGTGTGTCTATAAATCCCTACTATACGAAGTATATTTACCGTAGAAACGGGAAAAATAAATCGAATTGCAAGAAATCGTTTAAAAACCAGATATTGAATCGAGATCTTACATTTACTGGACGATTGTTCTTAGCCTGTTGGATTTTATTTCGTCTTCAATTTCTATGATTATATTGCCGCGAATTAAAGGTATCAGGATTGCATTTTAGTACTGATTTAACTTAGCTACGATATAAAACTGTTACTACCCTTAAACGGTTTCGAGGGTCGAGCGCAGGCGGTTCATTGTCTCATAATTCATCCTTCGCTAAGAAAGGGGCCTCACGGTCCCGTTCCAAACGCCCAAGTGTTTCCCTGGCATGTAGATGTCTTTTCTTACCATCGTAGAGACAATGGGCTTATGGTGCGAGCAGGAAGGTTCTTTTTGAGGATTACCTGTAACATCTCGGTGCCCACGTGCGCACCAGACTCAACACCTGGTTCACTCCTTCACGCTGCAATAGATAATAGCCCAGGGAGAGGTAACTCCCATGCTTTAAATTTCGACCGCGGACGTACTGCCATCTGAACGAGAAAGCTTTTTCTGGAACTAATTTCTATATATATATACCATACTGTTCTATATATACCATATATATAGTACTACAGCTTTCAACTTTAGAATGATTAGAAAGGTATGAGTATACCAAATTCTATTTCCCAATACTTTGTGATTTTTTTCACGCTATTGTGAAATAGAATTTAGTATACTTTTTATATAAAATATATCAAGGGAATACATTAAGTTACAACTTATTTATTTCTACAATAGTATAAATTTAAAATACATTTGTTTACATTGGTCACTTATAGCTACTTATCTTATAATTACATTATTCACTTTTTTATATACTATCCCTCCTCCTTTCTCAAACGGGCTTGGGACCGTCTATGGCGGAGTTAGGCCTGGTGCACCAGCCAGGGTCCCTTTGATAAGTACTGACGGCCGGGTCAGCCGAGACCAGGATTTTTAAAGAGGTGTATCTCCTCTCTTCACTGTCGCAATCTTCTCTTCAAACGAAGATTGTACTTTTGTTGAGCTTTCCTCATGACAGTGTTATTCGATTTTTTCGAATATTTTCCGCTCAACCCCATATTAATTTTGTCGCACCAGTTCTTTAAATGAATGTTGATGAGTGACTTAATAATTGTCTCTTTAAGTGGTGGTGCTCGCTTCCTTCTGATAAAATAACTCGTAAAGGTGCATCCTGTTTCAAGGAATGACCGTTTACGGAATTAAATAATTTGTCAAAAAAATTTAGTGTAGCGGCTATCACCATCCCATCATCTCTTGGTACTTTCCACGATTCCGGGATTGTATCGCAAGTACCTGTAAAAGGTATAGTACTAATTGAAATATATGTAAATGCCAAGAATGTGCAAATACATAGCGATACTGTTATAAAAGTTAACTTACATTGTGAATAATGTTCTACGGCCGCAGCCACTGTAGTGCTAAATACAATCAGCATCAATATTCATTTCCTCTGTTCCTAAAGCAATACAAAAATACATTGCATTTACAAACTCTCTATAATACCTAATTTACTTATAAATATTTTCTTAATACTTACTTGGTGCTACATGTAGAACTTGCTGGCTTTGTACCTCATATGAAGTGCTAGGTGCACTATCCATTGTTTCTGCACTTTCCATTTCCATTAGCAGATTCAAAACCGGAATTGCATCTGAACGCAATTGGCGGTACTTCCCGGCCAGATAAGCATTTTCATGAAAGTGCTTATAACATACTTTGTATGTTTGCCGCTGTTGTGCACTAATTTTCATGAGCTCGATGTTCCCTATTGCCTGCACCCATAAATTAGATTTTTCCGTATTTTTGGGAAATTTATGGCCTGGAGCCTCTCCACCTGAACAGCATCCTGGAACTGCGCACAGTCTCCTCATGTTTATCTATTAAAAAGTAACACAGAATGAACACTGCAAATGCAATATATAATTGAGAAACAAAAAAAAGAATAAATGTTAAATTAATAAGTGAAAAAAAAGTAATATATATAATAGTATATATAAAATAATGAATAAAATAATATAAATAATAGTATATATAAAATATTGAATAAAACAATATAAATAATAGTAAAATGTAAAATAGTAAAATGATATGCGATAATAATTCTAGTTTCTGGTAGTATCCGCTCGTGGTTATGTATCACAAATGGTCGTTGCCAGAAATGATGGAGGCGGAATTGCGCGGATTACACGAATTGGAGAAGTAGTAAATGTGTAAGTTCCTCACAGATTACAGAAACTGTACGTGTATGAGTTTTCATACGTGCTGCCATCTGAACGAGAAAGCTTTTTCTGAAACTAACGTGGTCGAAGAATCTCCATAAGAGTTTCCTCCCCCTGTAATAGCCGCACCATACAGCTTCGCCTGCGCCGGCAAGTCTCCGGCCTCATCACCCTCCTCGACTACCCTCAGTCTCTAACCGAGGTGGCGACGCACGGGCCCGCACTCCGCGCGGACTCGATCGCTGTCCCCTCCAACCGTACAAGGGATGTCCAAGGACATTTCGCTAGGGAATTCGCACCCTTCGGAAATAGTGAGAAACTATCTCAGGTGTTGACACACACCACTATTTCCGTTGGCGTGCGAGCCTTATTCTTGGGGGCGTGTCCGGATGTTGGAGGGAGACATTCGCTCTACGAGGACTCTTCCACTTTTTGGAAGAGTCAATCACTCCGCATCATTCTAACTAGTCACTCCGCAACAATCAAACACGAAAGAAGTCTTTCTCCGTAACATCCGTCTATAGTTATTCTAACCAGGGAACATCCCGAGGTGCCACACACCGATTTTGAGGAAATTTTAGTATGATGTAGTACTCGTTAGAATATTCGACACGTATTTTTTTTATCGGCAATCGTCGACGTTAAAGGGGTGAAAACCACTCCCAAAGTTAGGGCCCTAAAGTATATTTCGTCGATTATCTCGGAAACTATGAGAGATAGAGCATTTGCGTAAATTAACGAAATTTGCGTCTATTAATAATCAATAGAATGGTAAAAATTTTATTGCAAAATCTCAATTTGTTTAAACAATATATGAAAAATTCGGATTTTTTTGTTAGTTTTGCTCGTTTAATGCCAATGAATTTTCTTGAGTTTTTGTTTATAAAAACTATATGTCCTTTACAAAAATGCGGATATATCGGAATTTTGATTTTTTCACCAGAAAAAAAGTTATTGAACTTGAAATTGTACCGTTCGACGCGCGAAATAGAGTGTCTACCAGAGTCGTTCCTTGTCATAAGCCTTTTACACCGTAACCGAATTTGTTAAGTGGACTGGTCGAGATTTAATTAGTAACCTTCAACGAAAGATACAAATCGAGAACTTTTCAAAAATTAATTTTACCCTTCATAATGGTTCTTATTATTAGTCCGCGAGCAGATCGAGCTTGTCCGTATCGTTCAGATTTGGGAATATCCAGCAATAAAACCCCGTCATAAACCGCCCGTCGCGACGCGTCGCAAGGGAACCGAAAATTTCTCACTTTAACATTTTGACAACTGTTGACGTCTATTGGCGTCTGAAACATGTTGGCTTCCTGGTACTGTTGACGCTAATAGGCGTCCGGATCAAATTTCACTTGTTTCACGAATGATTGGCGTTTTAAAATTTTATAATTGCTCTTATATAAATCAAAAGCTGAAAGTCGTTACAATGAGCCTTTCCGTTTGTCGCAAAGGCATTTACCGTCTCCATATGAAACTAATACAGCAATTCTGAAAAGTGCAAGGCGTAAATGTGTAGTGATTGCACAAAATGACAAGAGAAAGGATACACATTACGAATGCAAAAATGTAATGTAGGATTATGTAGTCATCCATGTTTTGAAATGTATCAAACGTAATTATGTTATTAAATTTGATTATTAAATATTGTGAAAAAAGCTTAAAATTTATGTTCACTTTTTAGTACGTGCCCTAACAATTTAAAGCAGAATATTAATAAATAAATAATTTTGGTTTAATGTAATAGAATTCAGTATTTTGAATATTTTAATATACTTCGTCAGAATGCCTAACGAAAAACTTCGCTGTTCTCAGTGTACGTCGCAACTGAATGCCTACCGTACGATACGGCCATGGCCGGCCGGTGCGTGTCAGAGTCTGCTGTAATAAAAGGTTTAAAATAAGCGAAGATTCTTTCATTTTCACTAGTAACGAATATAAATCAATAGTATTCGTTCTTTTAAGAGCTATCAACTACTCATGAACAAGGAACGACCCATGTAGACACTCTATTTTGCGTGTCGACCGGTACAATTTCAAGCTTAATACCTTTTTTTCTGGTGAAAAAATCAAAATTCTGGTTTATCCGTATTTTTGTAAAGGACATATAGTTTCTATAAACAAAAACTCAAGAAAATTCATTGGCATTAAGGGGGGAAAACTAACAAAAAAATTCGAATTTTTCATATATTGTTTAAACAAATTGAGATTTTGCAAAATAATTTTTACCATTCTATTGATTATTAATAGACGCAAATTTAGTCACTGTACGTAAATGCTCTATCTCCCATAGTTTCTGAGATAATCGACGAAATATACTTTAGGACCCTAACTTTGGGGTGGTTTTCACCCCTTTAACGTCGACGATTGCCGATAAAAAAAATACGTGTCGAATATTCTAACGAGTAGTACATCATACTATAATTTCATCAAAATCGGTGTGTGGTACCTCGGGATGTTCCCTTGTAAGTCAAGTTTCAATCTCTGTTATGTTTCTTGTTGTAATATTCTACAGTTCAGTTTATTAAAGTTCAGTATCCAAATCGGAGTGATTCACCATTCATAGAACCAAGTTCCTTCCACTCCACCCCGAAAAAACCTCGCGACGTTCATCAGCAACAAAAAATCGCGGGGAGCGTTGTCAATTTGCGTACCTCGCGGCAATCAAGCGAGGGTTCGGCCTTACAACCCGAACAGATTCAGCCGAGGCCTGACCGCGTACTTTGACACGCAACAAAAACACCATACCGAACAACTTTCTAGAGTCCGTGGAGATTTTTCTTTTCAGCTGTTAGTTGGAATTTTGAATTCTTTGATGCATAATATCGTTTTACACTCCTGGACGTAGAACGTAGAATGAAAGAACTTACAATTCCACCAACTGCTAAATCGAAATACTCTGTACTGTATGTATATATATGGTGTTTCAAAATTATTTGTCGTGGCTTTCAAAGGTTGTTCTATACCTCTGGATCGATGGAGATTTGCGAAAAAAACCTGCTGCAAAAATCGGCCAGCCAATAAAAAAAATTTTTTACCTTTTCCCGAATTTTGCGGCTGGTTTTTTTCTGTAAATCTCCATCGATTCAGAGGTGCAGAACAACCCCTGAAAGCCATGACAAATATTTTTGAAACACCCTGTACCTTTAAACCATTTGGACGTAATCTCTATATTGTGGTTCTTTATGCAAATTGAAATTTATATGTATAACCAACGAAATAAATAGTAGTTAAATAATTATTGTAAATAAAATAAAAAGAAATTCTTCGGTATGACATCTTACGATATCTTCGTGTTAACGTAATAAACGTTAAAATATCTGTATAAACGTGTGGCTGATTTACATTTAAATTTTGACGGAGGGTTGAGAATAAATAACGGTATTAATTCAACGATGAAAATTTAGGAAAACACTTTATCTAGTAATGGCGAATTTCTCGAAATGCTTCTAACGGTTGTATGCATTAAATATGTATTTCACTCTGTGAAATGAAACTGTCAAGGATAAAACGGTTAAGGTACTTAAAGCCCTACATTGCCATAGAAATATAAATTACCCACATATACATTTTACACAAACGACATATAAATTTTCATTCACTGATTACAACTTCTGTCTACCGTTAAACGAAGCAGCTTTAAACTTCGAAGCGTGAATCAGAAATGTAACGGGACACGAGTGTACAGAAACGTCTTACAACTGCAGAGGTGTCAGTTATATTCAATCGTACATATTAAATTGCCGTCTAGTAATTGAGAAATTTTCCTAATGCGTTAGTAAATTCGCAAGCATTAAAGACGTATTTCACTCTGTAAAATAAAACTGTCACTCTTAAAATAGACAAGATATTTAACCCCTTTCTCTACAAAGAGTGTCTCTCATGACGCAATATAGTAGAAAATTTCTAATTATTCCAAAAAGTGTGAAATTGAAAATATCAGTAGGGAAAGACACGATGAAATTATTTTAGTTTTATTAATATTATGTTGAAGTATATAATAAATATATTAAGAATCACTGATAAATATTGTTACGCCAATATGAAGTTGGCGTACCGAGCGACTGCCCCATCGAACCGGTACCAGTCGAGAATCGAAGTCGATGAATCGATCGGCCGGTCGTTGCTTGACGACCGGAAACGTTTATATCGCAAGTCGCAACTGGACATTTGAACCGTGTGGACGCGTCACTTGTAAAATAAAGTTTAATAGTTCCTTTTAATACGTTAAGTTGTAAATAAAGACATGGCACGCGAGTCCAAACATTCGATCTCCTCCGTTGAACGTAACATTTAATATTTATTATAATATTTATTCAAGCAATATACACTCGTCCCTCGGTTTACACAGTAGATACGTTTCTAAAAAAATCGTGCGAAATGAGACAGTGTAAAACAAAACACAGAATTTATACGAAATAGAAGGATATGTTCAATTAATCTGTAAACCATGTAAATTGATTTAATGAGCCTAGTACCAGTAGGTCCGACTGCGACGTCAAGAGAGTGTCTGTAAAATCAGAATTTATGCACCGTCTCTCCAAAGACGGCTTCGACATGCAAAATTTCTGCATCTCCGACTTACAATTAGACGTTTTCTTTCTTTCCTAGAATACATTAGAGGTGAAACACAAAACATATGACTTTCATGTTTGATATTTGTCATATTTACCATATTATCATATTATACTCTTTTGATTTAATATGGCATAATATAAAATAATCAAAATACAATAAAAAAAAAGAAATTTTTTTCTTTTCATTTAAAAAATCGTGTAAAAGCGAAACCGTGTAAATTGTGTACCGTACAAATTGAAGTACGGGTGTAGTTCTAAATTAGTTTATACAGGGTGTCCCAGTCGATTTTGACATCTTGACAACTTCGGTATTGTGGCATGCAGCGAAAAATATTTCATAGGAAACTTACATGGTATCGAGTGGAGCATAATCTGGTGTCATGAATTTTTCCGTAGGTGGACGCGTCAGAACATATGAAGGTCAACTATGTTTTTTTAAATAGAATGAGGTACTTTTTTATGCATCAGGCGATACAGCTGGACATTCTTTATAAAAAAGTACTGACCTATGTATATCGAAAAGCTAATAGTTAAGGAGGTATTTAATCTAACAATAAGTACAAAGGCATCATTACCGCCGCACTAGGACCTGAGCTCTTTATCTGTTTATCTGACTGTCACCTGATTTAACGCCGCCCGACTTCTTCTTACGGGGCTATTTAAAGAATAAAACGCGAAAGTTTCAACTAAAGTGAGTGATATGAAGCAGGACATTATCGATGAATGTGGCAAAATATCAGCCGATACATTAAATAACGTAGGCTAGCCTTTACTTCATCAATTTCAAAAATGCTGCGATGCAAATGGCCGTTATATTGAACCATACCTGTAAATAAACGCTAATGTAATTACGAATTTTAGAATCACTTAAATTGAAATATCTCCTCAACTATTAGCTTTCTGACATACATAGGTCAGTACTTTTTTATAAGGAATGTCTAGCTGCATCGCTTGATGAATAAAAAGTATCTCATTCTATTTAAAAAAAACAAAGTTGACCTTCATATGTCCTTGACGTGTCGATACCATTTAAGTTTCCGGTGAAACATTTTTTGCTACATACAAGAATACCGAAGTTATCAAGATGTCGAAATCGGCTGGGACATCCTGTATAAAGTTACGAAAAAAATTGTGAAATCAGGAGTCAACATATGCGACAACATAAACCGAACAGCTTAAAAAATCCAAATGCAAACCCAAACTATAACATGACACGAATCTAGTTTGGATGCGACACGTAAGAGTTACGTTTAATCGAATCGGCCAGAATTTTAAAACCGAAAACGATGCAGTTCTCGATCGTGTAGTCTTAACAAAGTCAACGTAAAATACTGGATTCACGATGAGCCGTCGTTCCATCGTCATTTATTATTCAACTGCTGTTCGACCCGATAAATTTCGTGCTGACCCGAAAGTAGCGTGGGACAGCGAGAGCAGGAAGGCTCGAATAGAATTTAAAGTGCGTTTCCCAGCAAAGGAGAAGAGGATCTCAACGCGGAACGATCAGGCAATCCCATTACATCGAGTTTCTCAAGTTTTCCATCGGCAACTTCTAAGAGTGACGTCCGATGGTAGGGTCAGGGCCAGTGGGTTTCGAGACGATCTATAGGCACATCGCCTGAAGATTTTATAGATCGCTCGCTTCATAATATTTTATGGCTCGATGGAACCATTTCCATATGGGATTCTTACAGATTCGCGGTTCTATTTTTGCACTCTTTCGTGATAAGTTATCAAGTGATGTATTATCTGGATTTTTAACCCTTTGCGTTTTACTGTCCTCTCTCATGTGATATTGTAAATCTAGCATATTACTCAGGTGTCCCCTCTGATGGGGTTTAAAACTTTATTAGTGATTACGGAGAATCAACTTATTTCAGTGCATCTTTTTGAGGAATGCATGTTTCCCTAAAGTTTTATATAAAAATGGCATAAAATGTCAAACCAAATCAGAATATGATACTATGAGATGCGAATGTCTATAAATGTATTGTATATGAGAGGAAGGATGAATGTTAAACGAAGCATGAATGTAAATGCCGATTGCCTATTGTTTGGGAAGAGGCATTCATGTAACATCGAATAGGGTTATTCACGCTTCTAAGATCCGCCAAGAAAGAGAAGTTGGAAATTCTAGACTTTGATATCAAATATGTCGGTTCCATGTAACAACGATTGGGTTTGATTTACAAGTGATCTATCTGATGAAAACTTGTGAGAGTTTTGAATTAGGTATTAGGAATTAAACTTGAAAATGACTCTCACTCGAACTGGTAATGACTTAAGATTGGTTAATTGAGCGGTTGTTATGAGACTCGGTTATGACCTTATTATGAGACGTTATGAGCGTTAAGAGCACTAAGTGGGAAAGGACTTTTAAAGGTGTTCGGAAGAGGAGTGGGAGCAGTGATAACGGTGGATACAAGCCGAAGGTCAAAAATGAGAAGTGAGATTTCGAAGTTGGAAAAGTGACTTCAGAGATGAGTAAAGAGCGGTGATTGTGCTAGGGAGTTGAAAGGTCGAGATGGAAAAATAGGATGATTGGACTTGGGGCAGTAAATCAGTGATGATCATGGAACGACGGATGTTGAGTGAGTCGCAGTACAAAATATTTGTGCTTAGAAAATATTCACTAAAGTTATCTTATGTACTACAGGTGGCCCTCAACTTTCGCACATTTCGCTATTTCGCACGTTTTTAAAAATAAAATTTTTTAAACAGCTGTGCCGTTATTTAAAAAAATGTTTGCTTCCATGCCGTCACTACCAATGAGCGCTGTAGTTCGCGCTCACTCATTGCCTATTAGAGGTTTTTTAACATTGTAATATTGTTCGTAATATTACCTACTAGATGTTAGAGAATCTCAAGTTTACAAAAAAACTACATTAACATACAATTTTTCATATTTTTCCTATATCCGTCTACTTTCGAACATTTAACATTCGCACATATTTTCAGAAACTAATTATGTGCGAAAGTCGAGGGACGATTGTAATTGATCGGAGGGTCGGTACATTACATTTAGAACACTCTGTGGATGGATGCTGTGTGGATAGACGATAAGACTTTAAGACGTATTTTTACTTTATTTGTTTTCTTGTAATCTATATTAATCTAACAGTAAATACTCTTATTATTATAACTCGTACAGTACAATTACTAATATTTGAAGTGCATTCGTCGAGAATGCCGTATTCTACGACAAGAGACTAATCAAAGAGCTACATATTCCAAATGTAGGAGAAAGGAAACGAGAATGCATATTTTGTTGTGACAGAAAAACGCCAGGTGGAAGATATTAAATCACTTATCATTATGAAACATTTACAAACCGCCTTCCAATGCATATTGGAATTCTAATTTTTATGGAAAACATATATTCCTTGATGACTACCAATTCATATAAACCAAAGATTATGATCATATATTACTTGGTTTCAACGTTATGCTATATGATGTGACAGGACTCTTTCACGACATAATATCGTCGAGCTCCTGTCAGCTAACATCCGAGAAAGTGCAGAATGCAAGCGGTTAAAAGATTGCAAATTTATTGGTTGTCTTAAACAAATCTTAAAACAAAATTGTGTCTGGTAGTTGGCAAGGTTTGTGCACTTATAATAAGGAATAACTAAGCTTGAACAATATAAGAATTTTATTAACACATTGCGTACGGCGCTCTGCTTGCGCAACGCACTCCCAGGGCCCGCACATTTTTGAGCGCTCTAGGAACACATTATACAATGCATATATTCACTTTTTTAATTCGCATGTGGTAGCAGATATTCACATAAAGTATTCTTAAATGTTACTATATATTTTTTATACATCTTTTACATTTTTAAAAATTTTAATTATTTATTTTACAAGCTTGAACAATCCTTTAGCGTATGATACAGAGTGAAGCATTCTATACTAACCGACTGATTTTTACGTTCTCAGAATGTTGACATTCATTTTTTTTTCGTTAACCATTTGTTAAGGAAATACACAAGACTTCGTTACCCTAGTAACGTAACAAGAAAGTGTATTTTTAGTTCCTTAAATCGTCGATTGAGTCGAAGAAACCTGAAAACGAGATATCTCGTCTCCCGGCCACAACGTTCGGATTCCTAAAGACGAGATATCTCGTCTCTCGTACGCAATGTGTTAATATACTGTATTTTTCGATAGATAACACGCACCTTTTGTATTACCCGCAGTTTTATCTTTTCGGCATTCTTTTTTTTCTTACAAGGGAACTACCCGAGGTGTCCGGCGCCGATTTTGATGAAATTTGGTACAGTTGTTCAGGACGCGAATATAATCGATACGTATTTTTTTATATCTGCTAAGTCGCATGTTTAGGGGGCGAAACCACCCTTCAAAGTTCCCGATTTTTTTCTTTTTTCGCTTATAATTTTAAAACGGTTAATGATAGACATTTTTGATAAATGTACGAAATGTTTGTTTCGGCGCCTACTAATTGTCTATGGAATTGAAAATTTGATTTAATGATTTTTTGTTAATTTTATATTAAAAAATTACTTTTTTTTCCTTATATCTTTAAAGTTTACGATCCGATTTTAACCAAACTTTTTTAAATGATAGACAAATCAAAAATAAAAGTTACGTGTTTTTGCATTTTTCCCTAATTTACTCTGGATAAACGAGTGATGATGGGATAAAATGTATTATGCAACAAATACTTCCCTCCTCATCTAGAATATTATTGTTTTTGTCAAAAAATCAAAATTAAAAAATTTTCGTTTTGTTTTACAATGCTCAAGCTGCGCGGATACGGCAAGACGCAGCAATCACAAACTGTCGTAGATATCATAAAATGTCATAAGGGAAAATTTCGTTGTTTTTTACGTATGAAAAGATTATGTTTATAAATAATTTAAAAGATAATTTATTTATAACAAAAAAAAATAATTTAAGGTAAAGGTACCGGTAGTTGACCAGTTAAGAGAAATTTTCGATAGCAACAATGGTAACTATTTACTCTGTCAATAACTGGCGAGAGTCGATGCTTGGAGACATTCTTTGAACATTCTATATTATGTACCAAGACCAATTTTTAAAAAAACATAAGTTATAAAAATTTGAGAAATATATTTAAAAATTCGGCAAATGCTTCAGTAGTTGACCACTTTTGAGATCGATAAAACTAGTAATTGACCACCTTTTTTCGTTAGTAGTTGACCGCTTATATTCGAAGCAGGGTTACAGCATTAACGCTGAAAAGCACTTTATTATCGTTTAATTTTAACAGTTACCAGTACAAATTATCATTAATAATTAAATAATAAAAGAAGAAGAAGAACAGAGTAGACATTGGACACTGATCAATAATTGACCGCGAATGCAGTTAATACTTGACCGTGTCATCGACTAAAACTCAGTATACTACAATATATCGATTTACATTTTGTATTTCTAATAAAGTGAGATGTAAAACGGATACATTATAAATCGTAAACAAATTTAAATGAGTAATGTCGGTAATTAACCATGCCAGTCAACTTCTGAAAATTGTAGAGTACCAATATCCAGAAGTTGACCATTAAAAAATGATTGCATTTTGTGGTTAAAATAATAAAAACGATGTATATATTACTTTTAAAACGTTGCAAGGTCTTAAACAGTAAATAATTCATTTGCGAAATCTTCACAATCTATGAATTTTTTACCTGAACCGTACAGCCATTCTTAACAGAAACGTTAAGGAAATAGAGATATAACGGCATATTACTTACCTTATTGAATTCAAACGTTCGCTGTTAACAGGTATACTTCGCTTTACATGTAATTGTTTCAAAATATAATCGACAGATGCTGTGGTATTTGAAATTCACTTTCATCGAAAGTGCACAAATTATGCAAACCTTATTTTTTTATGTTTTCTAAAAAATGGTCAACTACTCCTGCTTTTACCTTAATTTATGAATTTAATATATATATATATATATATATATATATATATATTATTATAGTTATATACTATTATAGTTTCTGTATATTCAACCTTTGGTTGTATATGGATTTCGTGTATGGAAAAACTTCATAAAACGTTTCTCGGACATGGTTCTGCTTATGGATTATGATGTTAATCTTCATTTGAGAAATAACATCATAAAGTTACAATCGCTCGCACATAATCAGTTTTCATCACCGAGGTTTATAAATCTTTATAAATATGCTTGGTTTAAGAGTGGATATATAGAAGAGAGGCCATCGGAATTAGAAAATCCTGTACAATTCTGTTTCCAAACAAACGAAAAACCTACGTGCAGTATACGTGGCAAACCTGCCATTATTACATGTGCGTGGTGTAAAAAATTACTTTGCTTTGAACATTTCTTCGAAGAGTATCATTTTTGTGAACTATATGTTTCATAGAAACTATAATAGTATATGTATATGAAATTGATAAATTAAATTATTTTTTTATGTTATAAATAAATTATGTTGTAAATTATCTATAAACATATTCTTTTCATACGTAAAAAACAACGAAATTTTCCCTTTTGACATTTTATGATACCTACGACAGTTTGTGATTGCTGCGTCTTGCCGTATCCGCGCAGCTTGAGCATTGTAAAACAAAACGAAAATTTTTTAATTTCGATTTTTGGCAAAAACAATAATATTCTAGATGAGGAGGAAAGTATTTGTTACATAATACATTTTATCCCAACATCACTCGTTTATCAGATATAGTGACGTAAAGTGCCAAAACCAAAAAAAGGAAAGGGTTAATTTCAAGACTCCAGAGTAAATTAGGGAAAAACGCAAAAACACGTAACTTTTATTTTTGATTTCTCTACCATTTAAAAAAGTTTGGTTAAAATCGGATCGTAAACTTTAAAGATATGAGGAAAAAAAAGTCATTTTTTAATAAAAAATTAACAAAAAATCGTTAAATCAAATTTTCAATTCCATAGACCTTTAGTAGGCGCCGAAACAAACATTTCGTACATTTATCAAAAATGTCTACCATTAACCGTTTTAAAATTATAAGCGAAAAAAGAAAAAAATCGGGAACTTTGAAGGGTGGTTTCACCCCCTAAACATGCGACTTAGCAGATATAAAAAAATACGTATCGATTATTTTCGCGTCCTGAACAACTGTACCAAATTTCATCAAAATCGGCGCCGGACACCTCGGGTAGTTCCTTTGTTAGTTAGAATCCCACCATAGTTTTATTATTGAATTTGACCTCCTTCCTGTCACTTTCTAATGTATAACTACCGAAAAATACGGTAGTTAATATGTATAATTAATATATACCCGAATGGTTTATCGACTCATTGCGAGTAATTTTTTTGAGAACTCTTTAAGGATGATTTGTTGGTATATTAAAAGCGATGAGATCCCTATGAAAAAATTATATATTGTTCTTATGTCTTCTGAAACGCCCAAAAAAAATAGAAATTTTTTCACAAACTCGTTCAAAAGTTATAACATTTTTAAATTATAACATATTTACACGTACTTAAATGGAAAACATGTTATCAGGAAAGTTAAAGTAAAAAAAAATCATTGAAAACACGGTTCGAAAAATCCACAAAATTGTAAACTAGTAGATTAAATATCTACGAAGCACATAAGCAATTAATATTTAGTGGTTTCAATGTTATTTATACAGAAACATAATAAAAATGAGTGATATTTGTGGTATAATTGAATGCAGAGCATAATACACAGTGAAAACATGGCCACCTCGCAAACAGTTACGGGAAATAAAATTAAATTCGATTATAGCAAATTAAAAATATGTTATAGCCTATGTTACAGCGTGAATTTAAATGTTACTAAAATGCGTTGAAAAGTTGAAGCGATCAAAATCGAATCACTCACAACTACCAACTAGTAAAATGTTGCGATGTTGTCACGTTTCATCAGATAAAAATTTAACTTATTGTAGGATATTGGTAACAATATACTTAAAATAAAATATATACAAGTGGAAACTTATAAAATACGTCATATATAAGGAACGCTCTACTATCTAAAACACACGCACACTAAATAATACGAAATATAAACTATACTATAAAATCCGTCTAGTCACGTCTAATTGTTCGTCTACTCGTCTAGTCTCTCTATGGGTCTACCGTCTATCGTCGCTCTCGTCTACCGTCGAACTGTTCTTTCGTCTTCGTGCAGTCTACGTTTCGTCGTCGATCGTCTTGTCGTCTGTCGATTGTCTTATGGCGGATCTTTTTTAAATACGCAGGATTTATAAAATCCACACATTATTTAATTTAATTTATTTAAATAAAATCAAATTTATGATTTTCTGTGGTACATATCTGCCTTCTAATTTTTATTTAAATACATTGAGAAAATTTGTATTAGCATTTTTTGATGTAAAAAATTTACGTATTTTTTTTAATAGTTAAATTCAGGGTACAGCCACTATCAAAAGTTTTTTTATGATTGTGACAAATATCAAAAATTTCATTGAAAAATTAATTAAAATCAAATGAATTTCCATTTTATTACAAATTTGATATTAAAAATAAGTTTGGGAACAAAAGACATTTTGTTAAAATGCCATATTTTAAAAGATATTGAGAGATATTGGTTTAATCAAAATTTCACATACTCATGTCTCCGATTGTACCTACAAATCATCCTTAAAGGCTACAGCGTTAATTGTGAGAAAAATTCAAACTGCACAGTAATATTGTAGAATTTGTAATAACGCGTCAGAAGTGTAATAGAAACACGTCGATCAATTTGACGTTGCTGATACATATATCGAATCTGATATTGCATCGATGTGATTTAAGGGTAAGGGAAATGTAACGAGCGATCCTTCATCGTAGCTTTTATCGTTTTATTTTTGTAAGACCTCTGGCAATTCCTTATCTTGATTCAAACTACCACGACAGACTGCACGCTATGCAATTCTCACAAAATGATTTCTACGAAAGATCGTGTCTCACGCGTTGTGCTAACGCTTCTCGGCTAATGCGAAAAGAAAATGCACCCGCTGTAATTTTCTCGATTAATAATCCAGCACGATTTTCGTCCTTCGATATGCTTCATGCGATGTTTGCACGTGCTTCGAATAAATTATGTTTGATTTTCCGTCTTCATAAATAGAAATACGAGTTACAGGTATTTCTGCGAAATACTCTCTGGTAAAATGAACGGTTGTAGAAGGAATGAAAGTGATACAAAAATTGCGCTTAGTAATTGATAGTCTTATCATGATAAATATAGAATATGTTTCTGATAACAGGGAAATAGTATAACACTATAATGAACTTCTTCAATAGTTATGCTACCGCTGTTTTTTTTCAGTGGCTTCAATGACATTAAATTTCATCATACAGAACAATGTTTTGACGAATTCTTCATATGGTTGTAATGATAATATCTCTTTAGGATTCTATTTAATTTTTTATAGTCTTTGACTTTCGTAAAATTTTCAAACCCCAAAGAACCGAAGTTTTTTTTCCTTTTGTACTTCACATTTTTCCGATTTGAACTGCCATGACCACTTCGCCGAGAGCTTACTACTTTAGCTGGATTCCGAACCACTGAGTGATATAATAATTCCCAGATATAGAAATAAGATAGAAATAATTTCCCAGAGGTTACGGCGAGTTTGAAGTTGGGCCTTGATTACGGGTCAAAACCTTTATAACTTTTCCCACCATAGCCCAGGTCTTACTGTTTCAGGTGGATTCCGAACCATGGCGGTTATGATACAGATATCACACAGGAAAAATTTCTCAGAAGTGGCGAAGGATTTGAAAACTGTAAAATACGTTTCACTCTGTAACTACCCCTAAATAACCGCTAGGGTAGCGGAATGATACTTTGTAGAAAGTTTTTTTTTAAAGAGACCTATCGAATGCTATGCCTTAAAATTAATTTGTTTTGGGGGCACTTTTTCTATTTTTATCCGACTAGACCCTTTCCAATGAAGTGCCGGGGGATTTTAATTCAGGTCCACTGATTGCGGGTCCAAGCCTTCATCTCTTTTCCCATCATAGTCCTGGACTTACTGTATTAGGTGGGTTTCAAACCACTGAGACAAAATAAATTATAAATTCAAATAAATTGTTGGAGTGTGGGACATCTATCTACCGTTTCATATATATGAACATTACGATTGATCTCGCCCTTCTTCTGTTTTCTGTACCTTGTGCGTGTACAGATTTCGAACCACGTTGTAATATTATCGTTCAAGTTCATCATTTAAATAAATATAATCAATTCATTATTTACAGTAAAGTTTATGTTGTTTTCAAAAATACAATAATATCATATATACTGGGATTCCGTCCCGATATCCTGATAGTGATTCAACATAAATAATATACAGGGTGTCCCAGTCGATTTTGACATCTTGGTAACTTCGGTATTGTGATATGTAGCAAAAAATGTTTCACAAGAAACTTAAATGGTATCGAGTGGGGTATAATCTGGTTTCATTAGTTTTTCCGTAGGTGGACGCGTCAAAGACATATGAAGGTCAACTTTGTTTTTTTAAATGGAATGAGGTACTTTTGTATGCATTAGGTAAGCGATGCAGCTAGACATTCTTTATAAAAAGGTAGTGACCTATGTATGTCGAAAAGCTAATAGTTTAGGAGATATTTCAATTTAAGTGATTCTAAGATTCGTAATAACTAGACTCCGGATGTTTATGCAAATTTCAAATTCAACAAATGCAGTTAAGACAAGAGAACCTATTTAGGGATTTGTTGCACTCGATAAATGTTACAACGAATACCATACTTTGGATATTTCGGATATATTTTTATAATATGTTCGTTTTGTGTATTTTAGCCGTATTCATTTTGTCATAAATGCATAAAGATCCGGAGTCTAGTAATAAAATTAGCGTTTATTTACATGTAAGGTTCAATATAACGACCATTTGCATCGCAGCATGTTTGAAATCGATGAAGTAAGGACTGGCCTACGTTATGTAATGTATCGGCTGATATTTAGCCACATCCATCGATAATGTGCTGCTTCATATCACTCACTTTAGTTGAAACTTTCGCGTTTTATCCTTTAAATAGCCCCATAAGAGAAAGTCGGGTGGCGTTAAATCAGGTGACAGACACATAAACAGATAAACAGAGCTCACGTCCTAGTGCGGCAGGAATGATGCCTTTGTATTTATATTATTTATACTGAAATATGTCTTTACCTATTAGCTTTTCGAGATACATACGTCAGTACTTTTTTATAAAGAATGTCTAACTGCATTGCTTGATGCATAAAAAAGTACCTCATTCCATTTAAGAAAACAAAGTTAACCTTCATATGTCCTTGACGTGTCCACCTACGGAAAAATTAATGACACCAGATTATGCCCCACTCGATACCATTTAAGTTTCCTGTGAAACATTTTTTGCTACATACTACAATACCGAAATATTCAAGATGTCAAAATTAGCTGGGACACACTGTATATAAATATTCGTATCAAATAGGACAAATTACTTAAAGGTGATAGTTGATTTGAACTTGGACACTCCGATTGCGAAATCAGTTTTATCTCCTTAACCATCGCAGTCCCTTTCTGTAGTCTTGTTGAGGAAGATTCGGTCATCGAGGAATCACTGCAAGAAAGAACAAGCTGTACTACATTATCACTGCCGAAACCAATAAGCTATGTTTCCCGGATTTTCACAACTTCTCTCCCTCGATAAATTTTCAAAAATCACTCGTTCTTGTCAGCGTCAACTCTCTGCTTGTCAACATCCACTGTCAGCTTTTATCTGCCAATT
Organism: Cerceris rybyensis; assembly: GCA_910591515.1. Taxonomy (NCBI): domain Eukaryota; kingdom Metazoa; phylum Arthropoda; class Insecta; order Hymenoptera; family Crabronidae; genus Cerceris; species Cerceris rybyensis. The sequence goes on along the minus strand of OU342789.1, from coordinate 12,925,739 downwards.
AGGTTTTTGCAGATTACACAAGTTTACATCCTCCCTGTCTACAATACGCGTAACATGCAAATTGATTTGGTCTTCAAAGTGTCCTCTTGAGTAGAAACAAAAGAGTCTCCGCTAGTCATCGGATTAATGTCATTCTCAACACAGTGCATGCGGGTGTCGATCAATGAGCGTATTATCAAGGGTTTTCTACATTGGTGAGGCTCTGCATGTGATTTTCCGATTGGGATCGTTGTACGTATGATATTCAAGGATTCATCTTTAACAAGGTATAAACAATTAGAATTTAATTAGTGAACACGATTTTAAATCCTCGCTATCATTTGGACAAATTGTTTTTATAATACGTACACTATAGTATCGGTACGTACTCCATCTAAAATTTAAGTCTTAAGCTAATCGAGCATAATAATTAAAGGCGAAAAACACAAGGAAAAAAATGGATTCCTCCAGAACTGCTATCTTTCGAAATGTTTACTTTTCGTTTGCTTGTATTATAGTCATTCATTTTTCCCACCTCTGTCTTTAAATTTCTGCGTTCAATAGCAAGCCTGATACTCTAATCTAAAGCAGTACACCACCAATACTCCCGATTTCACATAACCGTTAGAGTTTTCACAATCTCTTTTCCATGCAAATGCCAAAATCAGTCATACCAGTGTTCTACAATTACTGGTTTGTAAAATAAACATCAAGCCCTTTAAAAGCGATACAATGTTTTCGTATATAAATGAAAACCATCTTTGCTCTCAACATTCCTGAAGTCTTAACGTTCCTAGGAAAATCAGTGCAATTTTATCGTAAACGAGGAAAAGCTTTTAGCAAATAATTTCCTTCATCCAAAATAAATCACACATCGCTGAAGCGACGGACACTCTGATGTAAAAAAAAGTCCAGAGATAAATCGAAGAAAGATATAAAACGTGAAAAAAGTACCTAACACAGAAACGCGAACGGGTTGCACGTTCGGTAGCAAAGTGCGCTAAGAATAGATGCGAAATCACGTGGAAACCTTACGTATCGTAAATTACTGGAGCATTGTGTTGGTTGAAAAAAAAAGATCTCATAAGGCACAATATCCGCGAAGATTACACCGAAACCTTGCAAAAGCGTGGCTTGACCTTCTCTGTCTGGAGGGGGTTACCGTTCGCCCCAACTTTCTATTTCTTTTTTCGATTTTTCGGAAGGAGTACAACCTCGTTGTCTACTTGATTCGTCGGGGAGATTTATTCCCCGTGATCCGGTAATTTATTTACGCGTACATTTGTCTGGGAAAAAGCAAGAATGGCTAATTACTCAATCAGCCAGTCTGAAGTTGTAATTACGCGCTACAACGGAGATAAATAATTAGAGAAAATTAGCGCCGAGGGTAAGTGACAGACAGACTTGAAAATCAGTGGAGGTACGGTTGCAAGAGAAGTTTAAGCTTTGGATTATACATTAAATTATTAGACCAATAACAGCTTTCCTACTTCGGCTGAAACAAGTTAAGAGCAATCATTATCGAAATATGATAAAAGCAGACTAACATTAATTATTTTGATTGTATCATGTTCAAAAGAGATATGTATTTTTTAATTTTAAATAAAATATACTAATTTTTGAGAAAGAAAAATGTATCAATGACGATGACGAGGTAACAGGAACTCGGTGGTAAAATTTATAGGTAAGTTTGATAATCTGTCTTTATTGCTATCATAGCTGCTTACTATTAGATCTTACTGTTTTAATGTAGAATTACTTCAAATTAATCAACGTATTATATAGGATATTCGATGGACACAATTCAGTAACTTAAGGGCAAAGCGTCAATATCAATTTAATTATTTGACGTTAAACACTCATCATCTTTTAGTTCAGACTGAAAAAGCTTGAATATCCAAATGGTTTTATCGTTTTTGCATATTATGTTGAATGTGAACCAAAATAAAAATTTAGAAGTAGAAAGTATCATTGTGATCAATATAAAAAGTACAATATTTGGTTTGGAATTATTTTTGGAAGCATTTTAGTTGAAAGTTCAGTATACTTTTATATAATTATAGTTGGTTATGCATATTATATAAATAAACTTGCATTAATAATACATATCAAATTATCTTTTTTAGAGTGAACTTAAAGTTCACACTTGCTTCATTGCAATGCAACGTTCAGTTGGTTCGTGCTTTCCTTGCAGGAGAAATGAAGAGGAGAGAAATGGCTGATCTGTTACTTGCTTTTACTACTGGAATTACGTCCGTGCAACCGTGTCGTAAATGAAATTGAGTGTTTTTAGTCCATCCGCAGTTGAGAATACTCGATAGCTCTTGATAGAACATTACAGAATAATTATTTTTATTTTAAATATGAGTTTTTAATAGTATTACCGTTCCGTTGAAAATTTTTGCAACTGCTCACACTTTGAAGTTTGGTACCTACGTATTAGAAATAAAAAAGTACTCGTACAAGTGCGAGTTCCTTTTTTCTAAAGTCGTCCATTCGTAATTTAACTTACTTTGTATTCTCATTTTTGCCGTTGCAAGATGAACCGCGTATTTATATGCATATTTTATCGATACAGTTCTCGTATCGTTTACTTGAACATTCTTTAGACGATCGTGTTTTTTTTACGACTTTATATCTGTTTTAAGTGACATTCATGTATATCTACTTCAGGAACTGAAGTTGCTACGCCAACAGCATTTCATTTCTCAAAGATAAGGAGATTTTTACGTTTTTTTCCATTACAAGTGAAGGAGGAGTCGTAACTTAAGCCCATTGATTGCGGGTCAAAGCCTTTAGCTCTTTACCGATCACAGCTTTGTACCTAGTGTTTTAGGTGGATTCCGAAACACTATAATATATGAATTTCTTTTGAATTTCTTTTTTTTTCTTTTTCTTTGACAATATTTATCATTTAACATTATTTCCTTCGTTTCGTCCAACACTCAAGGCACGTAAAAAGTGTTACATCAAATTTTTGACTGTAATTAACTACATAATTAATTAGTCCCTCTTTCTTAAAAATATACAAAAAATTCTGAAAAAAGTATCCTCGGTATTACTACATAAGTCTGAGTATGTCACTATTAGTTAAAAGTCTGAGATGTTAAATCGATCGATTCCATTTTCTTTAAAAATTGCTTAAAAATCATTACCATGAATGAAATGAAAAACGTAATATTACTAACAATAAGTTACTAACAATAAGTTACCAAAATCGCAAAAAATGTTTGATCAGAATTAAATTATCGTTAAACACGCAATACATTCATTATGCCAACATTCCGTTGAAACTATCTAGAACAGTGATTTCTCAATTAACATATTACCACATTTTGTCAGATCCCTTCTGACTTCATACAGGAAACATATCCCGTATCTTTTGAAACGTCCTGTACAATATCTCTCAGAATTTATGTATTAAGTCACATTAAGCAAATCCAAGTTCAAAATGATGTCATTTTTTCTTAAAATATTCGATTAGCCTGGTTTTCGAGAACTTCGATTAACACCGGCTGCAAAGTGTCAGAATTAAAGTGAGATGGTACCTGCATCGATTAACAGTTAATCCGAACTCTATTGAAAATCGATAACTACAAATTACTTTTTTACGTTTATTCTTGTTCCCGTTTTTCCCGGTTTCACCAGCTTTGAAAAAAATCTCGCAAAAAAAAGAAAGATAGAAAACACGAAAATCGTTCACACGACGAAACCAAAGGCAGTGCAGTTTCACACGGAGGTATTCAATGAAATCGAGTCGGGCAACATCTGCACGGAGAATCTTGGTTAATTTCTGCGGAAATTGCGATGTATTTACCTAGTACACCCACTCGCGCGTTCCAATTCGATCGCCGAGGTAAAAAGAGAAGACGATGCCCTGAAAAACAATGGCTCCCTTGGCGGAGCATCGCCTACTATGCCCTTTTGCGAAACAGTGCAACAGTTTGTCATAGATTTACATAATGGCGTGAAAATCGAATTGGGTGCGCGCCAAAAAATTCAAATAGCTTTTCAGCTTGGTATCATTCGCGCGAGTAAACCGAGAAGTATGTATGTCAGGCTGTTGAATTAGTTACACGCCGCGAGCCTTTTCTGAGTCGCTCCGCCTGCTTCTCCCTCCCAACTATTTTACCCAACCAGGAATGACTTGCCAGTCTCGGCGTATTACACGAGTATAGTGGCGCTTTAGGGCGCCATTCGCCTCTGTTCGCTCGCGCTGGAAAGACGCCGCGCACGCCGATTACGGGAAAAAAAATCGATGCGCGTATCCCGTCGACTGACGTTATCTGTCAACGAACAGTTTCAGATCGCGTCACATCGCGTATAGGTTAAAACAAAAGTATTACTAGTAAAAAAGTATACACAGGAAAGAAAAGTATATCAAAAGGAATATATATATATATATATTATAATGTATTTTAACCGAATGTCACGCGTCGGATCGCGGGGGGGTTTCCAAGTCCCGTAGACTTTGGAAATTCACCTGTCTGACTGACAGCGTGACGTTCTATGAAAGAAATGACCCGCAGAGACAGAAAAGTGTCTCGCTTATATAGGGCTCCGTTTCGGGAAGGATTTGGAAAAATGAGTGGAGGTGGTAGGACTCTGGCAGGGATGTAAGGGTACCAAGGACATATGGAATGCATCTGGCCAAAGTGTAAAGTGCCATGGTTTGTATAAGTTTAGATAAGTGGGAAGGAGCCCTGTAGAGCGAGGAACTTGTGTTTAAACCTTTCGTTTTCAAGAGCGGCTGACTGGCATCGAATGAAGAATTTTAAAAATTCTCAGGGTCGGATGTAACAATATTAATTGTTATTATATGACAATTGATTAGGTATTTTGATATTTTTATATATCGTGAGATATACGTCGTGATTTTTGATATTTTAAAAGGGCTGATACTCTCGTATTTTTGGAATATATTACAAAATGTCTTTATTGCATTTATTAACATCTATCTTATTTTACGTCGTCGGGTTACACTATTGAAGAATGTATTTTGTGGGTTGTTTTTATTTATAATTGCCTATTAGAATAGTTCATAATAATTTTAGATATGAGCGCCCACATATACAAGTATTGTTAAAGAGGTTAATGGGATATTGAGCTTAAATAGTGAACATCAAATTGATTGTTACAGATAAATGAATGTATTAAGTAACGTTTGTACTTAAATTATCTTTCGCACTGGTTACGCGTAAAGCTTCTTAAAGAATCCAGATCGTGGAAATATAGAATAGACCATACTGTGTATTCCGTTATCTAATATGGATATTCTATTAATAGTTATAATTGGATTACCTCTTTACAAACAGATCGTCATATCTCTCATGGTAACTCAAACAATTCTAATGTACCAACCCTCCTATTTCTCATTAGTATGTAAGATAACATTAACGGATATTTTTTAAGGACAAATATTATGTACGGCAGCGACATCATCACTCATCACCATCCTTAGTCGTACTCGCATCATCGTCCAAGTCCAAAATCCTACTCCATGTTTTGATCCTCAACTCCCTAACACAGTCACCATTCCTTACTCCACGTGTCATCATCCATATCCAAGGTCCAACTTTCTACTCCTACTCCTAGACTCCCAAATACAGTCATCCTACCCCCTCTCCTCTTCTAAAAACCTTTAAAACCCTAAGTATCGTTACCTCGCGCGCAGATTCTCTTCAATTTCTCTCATTGTCAGACTCATTTCACACTTGGGCTCGATAATCACTGATACTCTGTCACGCCATACACTACGTTACTACGATATTCTACGGCAAAATAAACCACAACGTAAAAGTCAAGTTCTCAAATTTAGTGCTTCTGAAAACCGCGAAATATCGTGTCCCTCGCATTACACTATTATAAATGTATCTGTTACGGTAAATGTGATGAATCCGTTGATCATCTATAATTGCCGGTTATTATATGTAATTATCACTAAAACCCAGACCAAATCCAGATTTTTTTCCCCCCGCGTACTCGATGGAGTGTGTGAGTTACCAGGAGTTAAGCTCCCAAACCTGAACGAGAACTAACCCAGATCTAAACCAACACGAAAGTCTCAAGATCCTGTCACCTATTGTTAGTTTGATGTACGGGGTAAGGGGAGACTGTCCTGGCACTGTTATATTACCATCATATTTGCCTTTGAAACCTGAATTCTACCAATGACAACCGAAAACAATCTTTATTTCGTCGTTAAGCGGTTGTTCGACCAGTCACGCATTATAATCGAAAAATGTGGGGACGAGGGTCGTCTCTATCTGTTGAGTGCGCACGTCTTCCGCGATTGGTTTCAAGTCCGACGTGTTTGGCGCGAGACTAATTAAAGTGCTGCAACCTGGTTTTTGTGTCTCCCGATGAACGCGAACTCGTTGATGTTGAGTTTGTTATATTTATTGTAATAAACAACCAGTTAACAAGGCTACATATACAACACTTCGTGAAACTAACACTAAGGCTATGATACTGACAGAGTTCAAAGAAATAATCTCAGGCGAGACTCAGAACCAGAGATAAAATTGAGTTGACGGTTGAAGCAGTTATTGATAGTTGTGATTTCTTTGTTAGAGCAGTTCTGATTCCGTTCTATCCGCCAAAGTTCGAATCGAACTTCAACCGGCCCCCACTCCTCCTCACTGCTCTTGGTGAGAATGGGTGGTATGCGAAATTAGAAAATTTCCGATTGGAGGATTCGGTATTTCTCAGAATACGATTTTCTGAGTGGCAGATCACTGTATGCGGCAGGATTCCAAGAATTTGTGGTTCGGTTCTAAGAAATGTGGAAAAGTGGATTTTAATTAATATTTTCAGTCGCCTAGGTTCATGACTCAAGTCATTGACCGACTTTGACACATCTGGCAACCAGATGGGACTGCCGATCTCTGAGTTTTTGGTCATCCTGCCGAACAATGACCAACCAGGTCGCGCCTAACGGTATGCGTTGCAGTTCCCGATATCGTTTTGCGAGGCCACAGATTCTTTAAGCGTACCGATGCAAACTGTTGACTGTCACGCGTCAACACTATCCATTGGTTGAATCGAAGCAAATCACTCATCAAGTGACTTCTTTCTTTGGGCCAATGATAACTCTTTTTCTGTGGAATCACTATTGGGTCTCCGCTCCCTGGTTTAGGTAACCCTGACAAGGAGAGGACCCCAACTGTCCGACTTCGATTTTAACGAGGCTTTGCAAGATGATAACATGTATGTAGGTCCCTAATGATATGTGTAAAATATTAGCCGTAGTTACGCAGTAGTTTTAAAGATATTAGCGGTAAAGTTCGTACCTGTTTGTATACTATAAATGTGAATCTGGTTACAACAGCTGTGGTGTATATATGCAAGCAATGTATATATTGCAAGTCTACGATAATTCTTATCCTCCATTGTGTGCAATTTTATCAAATTAAAATAGAAAAAAAAAATTACCCGTCATTGGGACTCGAACGTAAGACGCTAAACCGATGCCACTGCCACAGCACTGCTGTTGTAACCCAATTTACATTTATAGTATATGAAGAGGTATGAACTTCAATCGCTTATATCTTTAAAACTACTGCATAACTACGGCTAATATTTTACACATATCATTAGGGACCTATATGCTATCGTCTTGTAAAGCCTCGTTAAAATCGAAGTCGGACAGTTGGGGTCCTCTCCTTGTGAGTCTGTCGAGGGCGTACCTGACCAGAGAACTGGACTAGTCCCTGAAGAGAACAAGCCAGATCTAATCCAGACTCGTCGGTTAATATGATAAATATTCAAGAATTCTTTACATTCACCAAATTTACATAACAAACAATATACATAATCACCGGATTAATGATACTTACCGTAACATATCCACTACATGTACCGGTTTCATCAAAGATTAAGAAGAATAAAAAATTGCTTGCAAAATCCCTATATTCGGAAAATTTTATAAACAGTTGACAGCTCATATTAGAATTGTTGATAGCTTTTGGCAAGGGTGAAAATGAGTTCTAAGGATTTGCCGCCGATGCAGCGGCGCATATGGCCTCGTGCTGCGGAAAAATTGTAAGAGTATGTATGTGTGTATTCAAGGGTGTGTGTATGTGTTTGAGTGTGATGCGCTGCCGAAGCGCGTTAAAAAAAAGAAAGGCAGTAGCTATGAGAAAGACGCGCCGAGAGGTCGTCTTTGCTCAGCAGTGTAGAAAGCGAATAAGGATTTATATTTTTTGGTTTCGTTAAATAAAATATAACCTGTGGTTTTTGTTCCCTCTCCCACATATATAAAATATAATTGTTTCTATATAGAAAGAAGAAGGAAGTATGAATTCTATTAATAGGATTCCTATGGTATACCTATTAATAAAATACTTCAGGAATAAATTATAGCTTGCATTAATTTTTCGTGGTTAATTAAACTATCATTGTGCTTTATGTACTTAAAGAAAAAGTACGTGAAAAATTTGCAAAATACTTTTCCTAAACTAACAATAAGTGGCTTAAATAAAAATATCGCATTTTAATTACATTCGTCCAATCCCTAATTTTGTTATTCGACGAGCACAAAAGGCTTCATAATAATTTGTGTACTAAAAAGTTGCAAATGTAGACACGACTTCCTAAGGAACTACAAACATTTGACGATGTTTGTATCGCTTGAAACGAAACTTGGAGCGTACAATTTGGTCGAGTTTGGGGACGTTAATAAATTACTTGTTATCAAAGAAGAACTATCAATCGTTTGCTCTCTTTTCGCGATCGTTGAACTTTTCGTAAGGCATTTCTGATTGAAATTTGTCAATCAAGCGTGCAAACATCAGGAATCTCGGAAACTTCACGGTTACCCTGTTACATAAACTTCGTCAAGTATTGCGGAGCACATTAACGAATGAAACTTTTCTCCCGATGATAAATTATTCATCGGCCCATGAATTATGTATCCGACGAAGATGATTTTATTTTTTATACGACCAACACTGATATCTTGGCAGGGAATAGTAAACCGTGGCGCGATAAATCGTAATAATCGCTTTTTAAGTTTTCCGCTTTGCCGCAGAAAACTTAAAATTCCAGTCTTCACGTACTGTTGAGATATTACACTCTCTTCTTCTTACCGAAAATACAGATTGTCTGTAATTTTCTTAGTATCCTATTACTCAAGAAATTTTTCATATCTCTTAATTGTGATTATTACGTTGGTTTTAAATAGAGAAAAAAATAGACGTTGAATTGTTTAAATAATTACCTGCGGTAAACGTTGCCGATACCTAAACCGTAGACTTTTATTCATTTATCGAATATTCAAAATCACTGAAAACGAAGAATAGCTCCATTTACATTAAATATATTCAATAGTTGACTATCAAAATATAAACGTGATCACATTAATAATTTAGCTAAAAATACAAACAATTGTTGGTTTTTTATTTTTTTAACTGCGTTCCACTAATTTTAAAAATCTGAAAAAATTACACATTAACAATTAGCGTACTATGCAAGTAGTGAAACAATATGAAAGTGATTATTTCATATTTTCAATAAAAAATTAATGTTTATAAACATTTTTAATTTTTTAAAAATCTATTTGCCACCCAAAAATCTGAAAATATTCCAAAGTATGCACACCGTTCGGTATGATGTGTGTGATTTTTTTCAATCGAGACAAACGGGATATATCGGGAAAAAACTGTAAAGTAAGTTTCATCCTCTAACTACCCCTACGGTAGGAGTAGCAGATTTATACTTTGCAGAAATGATTTTTTCGAATAGATTGAATAGATAGAATATTTTTCCTATCGAATGGTATGCCTCAAGGTTAATTACCTTTGGGGGCACTTTTACCATCTTTATCCGACTATACCCTTTATAATCTCTTTCATTTCTGATGGATGCATCGCTCGATCGGTCATGCGCTAGATAATAATGATGGTCTATTTCTATTACATAGCCTACGTAATACAAACTCCTGCAAGCGCTTCCATTCAGCTGTTTATTGATTAAAGCTCAACGGTATGCCACAACAGGTTCTCTACTACGTATCTTTTCCTACTGTGTAATCACACGTCACGAGACAGTCATCCAATAACGTCCAACACTTTTGTCATACAATGCGTTACAAACTTAAACGTCTTGTGTTCACCACACATCCATTAATTGATCGGGGAGATATTACCGTAAAGAGGAAGAATAATTCAATACCAACGACTTAGCATTTTACATAAATCATGGAAAGAGGCTGTGTAACTGTTAAGTGAATCTTTATGGATATACATTTATTTGGTGATAAATCTGGCGTCGTAAGAGACATTAATGTCAGGAGGGTTATATTAAGAAGTTCATTTCCGCAGCATAAAAGTAAAAGTCGAAGGCCAAGGGCTATGGGATTAATACCGATAGAACATTTACCCTGAAATACGTTGTATGTTTCATTGCAAGTGTTTCTTATTTGTACTAGTTGTTAAAGGCTCGACATATAGTCGCAATTCTATGCGATGCGCTTGCGAAGAAACATTTAGCTTTTCGTTAAGAAAAGTTTCATTATTAAATGAGGAATTTTTTAGATCATTTATTTTTTGCTTGACAAAATACTTCTATAGGTCACGTTTTTATTTCCAAGGTGGAAAATTTACATTGAGCACGGAGAGAGAGCCTTTTTCTTTTTTTTCAACAATAAACAGTTAAATGTATTAAGAAGTATATACAGGGTGGTCCACGTAACTTGTGCACCTCGAATAACTTTTAAAGTGTGAGTTGCACGAAAGAATGTTATATACAAAAGTTACATGGTTTAAAAGGGTACACTACCTCGTGTGTTAATTTTTTTTATAGGTGACGGTCTTTCGGAAATTTGAAGGTCAACTTTGTTCTTTTAAACGGAATATTATATTTTTTATTCCAAAATATGGTAGAGTATCGGATTGTAAGCAAAAAAGTATTGCCCGTTATTAGACCTAAACCTAATAGCTTGTGAGTAATTTCACTTTATTACTTGACAATTTTCTTCACGTAATATCAAGTTGGAGACAGAGGCCTGCGGAAATCTGTGATAAGGTTGAATCTCCAACTTGATATTACGCAAAGAAAATTGTCAAGCAATAAAGTGATATTACTCGTAACCTATTAGGTTTAGGGCTAATAATGGTCAATACTGTTTTGCTTACAATTCGATACTCTACCATATTTTGCAATAAAAAATATAGAATTCCGTTTAAAAAAACAAAGTTGACCTTCAAATCTCCGAAATGCCTCCACCTATAAAAAAAATTAACACACGAAATAGTGTACCCTTTTAAACCATGTAACTTTTGTATATAACATTCTTTTGTGCAACGCATACTTTAAAAGTGATTCCAGGTGCACAAGTTACAGTGCGGCTCGGCCAACTTGGCACCTCGGCGGCGGAGCTTCTTGCTTTCAACCGCCTATTCGCACCATTTTGTTTCTTGGAATCCACTCGCTCAGCCTCTTAAAGGAAGCACCCGACAAAGTCGTAGCATTTAAATATTCTTATTAGTTTGGTTGGAGGAGCGAGACATTGTATTACATTGTTTTCTCGTCGCGCGCTCCGTTTCATCAAGGAGAATCTCCCCATGTGGTGGGGATAATTCTACCGGAGTTTATCCTGTTTTTACTATAGAGATGTTAGAAATCTGGTGCCTACGCCGATGTCCTCACTGTCGCCACCCAAATCGCGTTGTCTCCCTTGCTTCGATCTGGAACGTTCTCTCTCTTCGTCTTTTAGTTCGATTTGTATGTGTAGCTCTTTTAACGAATCGCGAGGTAGAACGTCAAGTGCCTTCGTGTTCGTGTGACAAGAGGCATGACGCCTGACGCCTGGCGTATCAGACTCTGCCGAAACAGGCCTACCTCCCAGGTGCCAAGTTGGCCGAGCCGCACTGTACGTGGACCACCCTGTATATATGAATATTAGGAGTGTGTGGGCTGTCCAATGTGCCGGGCACCCAACGCCACGGGTCGGGCCGGAAAAATTCGGGCGGACTCTGGCGGGTACCCGACATATTCGGGCCTAGGGGAACCCGGCTGATCTCGTGTAGCCCGACTGTGTCGGGTACACTGAACTGTAATACTACTGGAACGCGCGCTCGCTATTCTCTCCCATGTAGAAGCAGCGTATCGAGAGAGATAGCGACACCGGGTATCTTTTGCTCTTTCTAACCATACTGCGCATGTGCATAATTACGTCACGCTCATCAGGGTACACAGGCTGCAAAAAGTTTGTTCACTCATCTCATTGTCAGTTTTAGTACGTCTCATCGGTGTCATGTGTTTCAATGGGAGGGAGAAAACTTTCAGACGGGACTGTACATACAGAGAGAAGGATACGCGATGTGGATATCTCTCTCGATACGGGTTGGCAGCGTCAGCGCACGTTCCAGTAGTTTTATAGTTCAGTGGTCGGGTAGTCCGACTGCTTCCGGCTAAGATGGCGGACTCGAGGCTGTTCGGTGCAAAGAAGGGTCCGCAATAGAACATTAAACATAAGACTTTAGGAATAAGGAATTGAACTTTAGTTCCTTCTTATGGAACGCCCATGGTTCTGTTCACAATAAAGGAATAGAACATTACGATTAAACATAGAAGAAACCTTAATGTTTTATGTGACGCATTTATGTGTAGTAGAAGGTTTTCCCTATTTATGGGATAAAAAGCATCGGGATTATAAAAATCATGAGATGAAGGAAACATCCCGGAAAAAACGAAGATATAATTATATCTGCTCAGATCTGATTATATCTAGTCAGATCTATTTATCTCTGGTCTGATATGACACTTTAGATGTGATCAGATCTAGTTATATCTGGCCAGATCTAATCAGATATAACTAGATCTGATTATATCTGGTGAAGTTTTCAGCCTAGATATAGTTATATCTGATCAGATCTAATTCGTTTTTCCCGGGTCATTTTGTTCACAATTAGTCTTATACGCTCTATATATCACAACACAGAAAATACGAAAAAACACCTTCGTAACCTTACTACACAAGATAGTGTTTAATGTTTAATTGTGAACGGATGCAGTGTTCTATGTTTATTTTTTAAGTCCAATTCCTAATTCCTACGTTTAATGTTTAGTGTGCTTATTGTGGCTCCTCCTTAACTCTCATCTTGGAACGAAGCAGTCGGGCTACCCGAGATCGGTCGGGCTACCCGAGATCAGTCGGGTTCCCCTAGGCCCGAATGTGTCGGGACCCGCCCGAGCCCACCCGAATTTTTCCGGCCCGACCCGAGCCCGACATATCGGGTATTTGCACACTCCTAATGAATATAGGATTCCGGAACGGGTTTGTAGGGGGAAGAATAAAATAAAACGGGTATACTAAGCTAAAAGTATATTTAATAAAAATAACACGTAAAACTAGAGTTAAAACTAAACTGAAAATAACTATAATCACGTTTTAAAAATGGTGGTCTTAAAATATACGTCTTATAACTCTCGTTTTAAAAACTCGTCTTCTATTCGTCACGTCTTAACGTCTTCTCTTCGATCGTCATCCCTCAGCATGTCGATACCTCATTCGCACACTCATTCATTCAATATAAACAAACATATACATGATTTCTTAAAGCGCCGTCAAAAACGATTCCTAATGGTCAACCTTTAAAATAGCTTTCCACTTAATTATATTTTTTGACAATTCAATATCGACTTTCCAATTTTATACTAATTTCGTAATATCACCAACCAATGATAGAAAATGTTGTGAAATTCATTTTATTTAGCGCACTACAAAACTAACAAAATGATTCGAACCGCAAAGGGCAAAACCTATGCCTGTTTGTACAATTCTACGAATGTGAAGAGTGCCGCAATGTTTAAATCTTCTGAGTGTTAAGCGTCGAAAATCGCATAAGGTGAAAAAATAGCTTTGAAAAAATTGTTTACGTTATTAGCCATGGAATGAGAATATACAGTAGAGTTCCGCTAAGAGCGTATCCGCTAAGAGCGCCTTCCCCTCAATGCGTGCGAAGAGTGTCCCCCACTCTCAACCATTTAAAAGTACAAACCTTATGTGCTCTTAAGAGACACTCGGGTAACAATTCGAGCTAGTGCGGTAGTGGGGACAGAGATTTCTCGGAATTATTTCCCCTACAGCCCCTAGGCGGCGCTCTTAACGGAACTCTACTGTACATACATTTTTATTAGTCATTTAAAATATTGTAACGTGTCGACCGCGCACGTAAGGTCCTTTAGGATTTCGTATTATAAATAAATTAGCATTCTTACAAAATTTTTAACGTTTATTCTATTATATATGCGATGGCAAAGTCGTCCCACCGTAGAATCTCTTTTCTAATGTTTATAACAATTAATATATTCTTTAAACTACTATGGGAATATTTTCCGGTATTACAGTCCTGTTATTTAAATCGTGGAGGATTCAAATAATATTTTATTATAAACTTTCGCCATAGCCTTTGGCAGAATTTTTCTCTGAACAATTTCTTTGACATTTTCTTTACCGCGTTAACACAAACTTTTTTCTCTGATTTTAATATTTCTAAAATTCACCACCACTGCATTATAGAACTTATGAATCGATGTACGTATTAGGTGTAAAACAGAGTTTTTTCCGGTGAACTTCAGGTGATTGCTACAGTCATACTCTCTTTGATCGAACCACTGGAAATTCACTGGTTCGCCAGTGAAGACTCACTGGTTTACCGGTGACACTCTACTGGTTCCGCCAGTGATCTCGGCAGCCATTAAAGTTCACTGGTTTACCAAGTGATAAATCGCTTTGACGATAATCGCATAAAGAAATAGGTTAAGAATAGTACGTAAAAACTATTTAGGTTAAAAAAAAAACAAATAAATATAATAATTATTTTATTTTTTATTTTTATGAAAATTAAACAATTTCCATAACGTCATATTTAAAATTTGAAATAGTAACATGTAAAAAAGAAACAACACTTCTTACAGAAGCTGAAAGTTTATAAATATAATTATCAATAAAGTTATAAAAATTTTCAAGGTTAGAAGGATAGCTTAAATTCAAAATGTAACATAATTTATGCATAATAGTGAAAGCAATGATCGGATACGTGTCCATGTTGATAAGGGTTATGTTTTCTGTAAATAATAATATAATAATAATCAATGTTCATTACTAAAAAAGATTATAGGTTCAGAACTAATTATATAGTTTTTATTTTTGATAGTTAAAATAATAATTTTTTTTATTACTTACTTTTACTCAAATCAAAATGGTTATAATTGACGTTACATATCAAATGGGTTTACACTCGTCAGCATATGCAAAAATAAAACATGGCGCATGGTGCTGCGGCAGCGGACGCCTGAGGTATATGTACCGTGCGGCTCGTCAGACGTGTCACCTAGGAGGTAAGCCTGTTTCGGCGGAGTCTGATTCGCCAGGCGTCAAGCGTCATGCCTCTTGTCACATGTACACGAAGGCACTTGACGTTCTACCTCGCGATTCGTTAAAAGAGCTACGCATACAAATCGAACTAAAAGACGAAAAGAGAGAACGCTGCAGATCGAAGCAAGGGAGACAACGCGATTTGGGTGGCGACAGTGAGGACATCGGCGTAGGCACCAGATTTCTAACATCTCTATAGTGAAAACAGAATAAACTCCGGCAGAATTACCCCCACCACATGGGGAGATTCTCCTTGATGAAACGAAGCGCGCGACGAGACAATAATGTAATACAATGTCTCGCTCCTCCAGACAATCTAATAAGAATATTTGAATACTACGACTTTGCCGGGTGCTTCCTTTAAGAGGCTGAGCGAGTGGACTCCAAGAAACAAAATGGTACGAATAGGCGGTTGAAAACGAGAAGCTCCGCCGCCCAGGTGACAAGCTTGACGAGCCGCACGGTACTGGTTGAACCAGTGAAATTGCACTGCTTCAAATTTAGAGCGTATGCTGCGAACGATGGTTCTAATTTTTTCACAATTTCAACTGCTGACTTTGACGAAGTGGATTCTCTGTGATAATGTGAAGAGGAAGAAATCTTCGTTAAATTCTGTCCAGTCTACGACTTCCACTGTGAAATAAAATATGCACCCCAAAGTTGTTATGCATTTGATGGGATATGAAAGGAGTCTTATATTACGAAATGTTAAATCCGAAAAAATGGAGTCCGTAGAACATTATTAGCAACAATTAACAACATTTATCAACGATATCGATAATAAGATAAAAAAGACAATTGTATTGTCAAGGAAGTCGTAAGATTATTCTCCTTCACGATAACACTCTCCCACATGCAGCAAAGATAAAAATTCTCATTTACCCGTTGGGCTAGGAAACCTTCAGTTATGCAGCATAATCTACAAATATGGCTCTATTTGATTTTTATTTATTCATATCTCTTCAATATCATTTAGTAGAGATGTACTTTAAAACAGAGGATGAGGTATGGAAAAGCTTAACACTAGAACTACCGGCGTTAAATCTATCATATTTCTATATGTTAAATAAGTACTTTGAAAAAGAAGGAATCGAGTAGCAGAACGGATGATCAAATCAGTGATTTATGTCTTTTGTGATGGACGCAGATTTTTTGTTCTGTGGCTCTTCTATGAAACTGGAACATTTTTGGAAAAAATTGTGTATCAGTCATTTTGACTGGTTTGGTAGTTCTAGTGTCAAGTGACTTTATTGCTTCTAAGCAACCAAACTTTGCCGAACCATGATCTAGAAGTTGCCAAAAAGATGGCGAAAATGCATTGATAATAATGGCGAATGCTGCGACTAATGGGGTGTGATATCTATTCTTAAGTAAAGCTTTCATTTTATGAAAAAATCGGAAAGAATTCATTTCTACACCTAATACTTTCAAATTCCCCTTTTTCCCTGTATTTCAATCAGTTTCGTAAATGTTCACAATATTTCATTCTAAAAAGATTGTGTTGCCATCCCTTGAATTTGTTCCTGCTAGAGAAACGGTTATTCCATTATTTGCTCTACACAAGCTACGTCTCCGCATGGTTTCAATATTTTCTTAACTCTCCAAGATCGAAATATCCGTCGTGAGCTCAACACAATTATCACGTTAATCCAACATCGCAAACGACAGTGTTATTAAGAAGTTGGTTACCAATTCCACCTAGAGTGGTGCGTACAAACAATTTCGTTTCAAAGCATGTCAATGCATGTCAATTGCTCAGCAGAAATTTCTAACGTCTTTGATCTTTATCAAAGGCTCGTACATGCAAACAATGTCTCGGAGATCCATGATGTTGATCGAGCGCTCATTACACGTAACGCAGGTTGGCATGCAGCAGGTAAAGGGTTCGTTGTGTTTCAAACATACGTTCTAAGCTATCGCAGTGCCACGATGAGAGAATTTTGGAGAGTTGCGTGAATGCGAATACAGTTTGAACACCGTCAGTTCAAAGAGACACGAAAGAAACGTCAATTGTACTGTATACACGTCGTGGAAGTCATAGGTAGAATAAACTTCACATAGTATTTCAGACAAGTACGCGCCGCGGCGCGCTGGTAGAACGAATTATACGTTGAGATTTCAGAAAGCCAAAATCAGTGACAGCCGTGCAATAAGTTTAACGTATGTTAGACGCCTCGACGCATACGATGATGTTTAATACTGTGCAACTTTTGCTTAGCTGGCCAACTCAGAACGTTGTCGTTTCATTTATATCTCTAATAAACTGTAAACTTTTGACATTATACATGAAATTCTCCCACAATGTACGATTGAAGTTCTGTTTGAAATTTCAGCATGTATTGGATTGTCAAGAAAGTAATATCG
Source organism: Cerceris rybyensis (assembly GCA_910591515.1). Taxonomy (NCBI): domain Eukaryota; kingdom Metazoa; phylum Arthropoda; class Insecta; order Hymenoptera; family Crabronidae; genus Cerceris; species Cerceris rybyensis. Next base: position 12,908,014 of record OU342789.1, on the reverse strand, counting down.
GTTTTGTAGTGTGAAATGAAACTTTATTTTTCTTAACAAAAAATAGACTTTTATCAGTTGTATGTTTTCCGTTTTTTTCGATGACCTTCTGCCATCTTTTTGACAAATCAATGATAACGCTTTTATAAAAATTCTGGTCCTTATTGACAGAAAACTGAACCAAGTGTGGTTTTAGACTATTACACGTAGTGAAAGTTTCACCACTCAAAAAGTTTTGGAAATTTAAAAAAAAATATGGGCATCTGATGGTACTAAATCAGGGCTAAGTATATGGAGGTTGTGACATCACTTTCTAACCAAGCTTTGCTTTTACGAAGAATAAAAAAGTAAAATATGCCGGGAATGTTCGTTCTTGCACTTTATGTTGAAATTCATTTTAAGCCAAAAAATACAAACAAAATAAAGAACAAATTTTTTCCAAACCAAGCCAGAAGTCACAACTTTCAGTTATCAGAAGAAAGAAAAATCATAACTTTGTAAGTCGTTCAGAACAAATGTATCGCTAGCTCTCAGTGAAAAACGAAATTACTTTCTTGCCAACCCAATATTTAGGATAGGTAGGATAAGTCAATTTGGAGTTGTACCACCTAGAAGGCTAATACATTAGAAGGTGCTTTTAGGAGAACGAAAGGTGACAATTGTTTTCTGAGTTCATGACAAGGGCTTCGTGTAATGCGGTGTTTGTTTAATAGTACAACTACTATCGATAAATCTATTATACTTAAGTATATTAAGTAAGTACTCTGAAATGAGGAGAATTAAGAGGTGGAGAAGGTGATCTGTTCGACAATTCATGTTTTATGAGATGCATGTAGAATAAATATTCCATGATTCTACTATAAACGTGGAGAATTTTTCGAAAAACTTGTGTACCAGACACTTTGATTGATTTTGCAGTTCTAGTGTTAATACATTGTTTGACGAGCGAAGGAACGGAAGTGAAAAGGCTTGAACAAAATATTGTGTGTGTAGTCTAAAAAAAGTTACGATCTTCCAGTATGCGGGGAAGGAAATTAAAAAGTATTAATAAATAGTAGTAGACTGTGAAGTATTCGTTTGTTTCAAGAGATATAACCAGACTTCATTTTTATTTCATTTACATACGAAGTGAGTGGAAAAATAGTTGAAGATATAACAAACGAATTTGGAGTCGTTGAGCGTTTAAGAGAACGGAATTTTGTTTGCGAAAATATTCTTTGGAATTTCCAAAGATCTAACAGCTTTTTTGCGATCGTTATATTTTGCGTAAAACAGCTCAATACATATAAGGAAATCACGAATAACTGTCATTCCTCGTTTAATCAACCGGAAGTTATTTTGAAATTGCCTTTATTTAATAATTACCGTTTCATAGAGTTAAACGCAATCGAATTAGTGCATTTGCTTCCGTCGATTTCTCTCTTTATTAATGAACGAGGTAGATAATTTTTAAGAAGTTAATTGATCTAGGAAATTCAATCATGGTGTGGAAATGAAATACTAACTTCATTATATTATGTTTCCGTTAATACGAGTCCAAGTATGGATTTGGACGACGAAAATACCTCTATTAATTTTCGCTACTCCGTGTTCCCTAAATAATGCGATTTGACATCGAGTGACAAATAAAACTTCTCTCTAATTACGTTAATTTACTGGACTTGCTGACTATTTACGATAAAAAGGTTCCCAATACGCTCGTTCCCATTTTAAAGCATTGAAAGAGGAATCAGCCGTTTAATTGATTTTCTCTTATAACAAGCTGAATTAATCATGGACAAAAGCGAAGCTTCGAATTGCAATATACGATATAAAACAAGAATTTCGATTGTATTTTAGTAACTTCACTGTTTATATTCACGCATTTATCATTTATTATTGACAGTACTGTAGGATATTTATTACAAATGCACGTTCTACATATAAATAATATATAAATACAAGTAATTATTAACCCTTTGCGGACGGAGGCATTTTTGAATATTGAGAAACTATCAATTATTTAGCGATGAACAAACACTTTTTCATCGGAAAGACAGTCTGTTAATGTATACAAGTTGAAATTTACTCTTTGTAAAATAATATTTCAACGATTATATTTTAATTTTTCAACTCTAACCGTTTATATATGCAACGACAAATTATAACCAATTTTTTTCTCAGGGCGGATATATTCGCCCGTCGTCCGCAAAGGGTTAAAATATCTATATACTCTATCGTTTAGTCATTCTATCGTCTATTTGAATATTTGACAGTTCGTCTATGCATCTAACCGTCTAACCATCTATTCGTCTATAAGTCTTCCTTCTCTCTGTACGTCTGTCTACTGTCGTATTCGTCAACTCTGTGGCGTCCTCTCATCCTCGTGCCGTCTACGACTGTCGCACAACCCCAAGGAGTATTTCAATTTAACTAAAAATTAGTGTATTAGTGTTATTTGGGTCGCTGATTAAGAATCCGAGCTCAAAATATCCAAAAACAGGTTACGAACATGAAATCAAAATTTCCAAAAATATACTGATGGATACAAAATAGCAATAAATAAAACACAATATCTTAGTCTGAAGCCATATATGCACTGGTTCACGAGTGGCGCGCATGCAAAGAAGTAACACAAATGCGTCGTGCGTTTGTCGTTTGTTTGATTTCGGATCTCTCTAGAACAGTGATTTTGTTTAATTGATCACCGTGTGCCTTTTTCGAGTAGCTCCGCCTGCTTCTCCCAACCATCTGTTTTACCCAACTAATATTCTTTTCTCTATCACTTACCAGGCTCGGGCCCATCGGCACGAACATGATGGCGTATTGGGGTGACATTCGTATTTGACCGCTCGAGCTGGAAAGACGTGCCACGCACGCCTGCTACGGAAAACAAAATGATGCGGGTGATCCGTCGACTGAGGTTGTTTGTCGAAGAATAATTTCTGATCGCACTACGTCGTGTGTAGGATAAAATAAAAGTATTATCAGTAAAAAAGTATGCTCAGATATCTATTAAAAATTGAATAACTAGGAAGTACCGAAAGGTACCGGATTGAAACTTCTCAGATGTATTCATTATATACAAGTAATTACCACAAAGATTTCGTTCGTCTACCTGTTCTCTTCTTTGTTGTACCTGCCTACAGTTTGCAGGCCAGTCCGCTTGCAATATCTTAAAATCATAATGTCTACATTTTAGACTCTGAAATCTTAAAATCTATCGGCAAAACGTCCGCGGCGACAACAATGTATTCTTTGACGCGAGGGCTAACTTCTGATGTCGCTGTATTTTTTAATTATTTGCACTGGAAAATTATTTATATCGTCTAAGTGTTAGATTTTAAAACATATCTAACAATAAGTATACTTTTTTACTAACCTCAGTCGACGGGTCGCGCGCATCGTTTTGTTTTCCGTAATCAGCGTGCGTGGCACGTTTTTTTAGCGCGAGCGGTTAGATGCGAATGTCGCCCCAATGCGCCACAATGCTCGTGCCGATAGGCCCGAGCCTGGCAAGCCGATCCTGGTTGGGTAAAACAGCCGGTTGGAAGAAGCCGGCGCGCGGAGCTACTCAAAAAAGGCACGCGGCGATCAACTAAATAAAATCGCTGCTCTAGAATGATCTAGAAAGATCCTCGAGGGATTTCTAAAATTCCCACAATATCTATTCAGACAAAAGTTTTAATCACTTCTGTTCCGTCGTACGGAAACAAAAGCGCGTTCGGAACGAAGCGAAAGTTTGCCGTTCTTTGAGGCCCGGGTCTGGCTGCCAGATTTTTTATTATCTTCCAACATTTGGCGACCATCGTTCGTCAAGGCGGCTAGAACTCCGGTCCTTGAGGAATTAAGCAGCCTTCGTTTTGAATGAACGTTTTCGTTAATCCGTCGTGCTCTGTCAGCGGGTGGTAAACAGGGACTTCGGCCCGAACGGTCCCATCGACCGCCGCTGACTCGCGATGACAAATCGGTCATAAATCGCGCCTTCGAAGGGAAATTCTGCCGATCAGCCGGACTAGGATTTTTTGGGCACATCTGGTTGCACTTTCCTCCACCACGTATTCGCAGGGGGTGAACTCCCGCCTCCGTGGGGCCCTTCTCGCCGAGAGTCCCATGGGGGTGGTCACTCCTCTCGGAGGAAAGTGCGGCCAATCAAGATCGCGCAGTGCCCGGAAAATCCGAAAAACCCGCCTGCTGAAACGTCGCGAAATTTCAGCAAGTGGGGATGTCCGGCCCATAGCGTCGTCGAGGGACTTCGGAGGAAAAATCCTCGAAGTCACTTGCCTTCTGAACACCGAAACGCAAACGAAACCGAGCTCGCTGACGACGAAAACCGTCATAGTTTGCTATTTTATAATTTTTGGAGTATTAACTATCTTTATCTCGCGAACGAACAAGTTCTCCGTCGGTCGAGGACGATCGCGACGATAAAATACTTACTCGCGAAGCATAATCGACGCGAACCGCGAGTGAGAGTAGTGGTCGTCGAATCTATACCACGACGAATCTTGACGCCACGAAACAACTTCATTGCTCATATTTCGTATCCGTGAAATTTCGATATAAATATTCATCATTCTTAATGACTGTCTTTTGTGACAATGAATCTCTATTGTTCTCTTTCATTTATAACTTTTAACTCTCTTTATCACCTCCTTTCGTTTACGATTTTCAAAAAAGAAAAGACTCGAAAGAATGGCTCGAAAGATATCGGTCAACTGACGAGGTTCAAAGGAAGAAAACGAAATTCTTTTAGTTCGACAAAGCGACAGTATCTTTTCTGGATTTTACGGGATTCGTTTTTTTTCAGGTGTAATCGTTTTAAATCGATTAGGACACAAGGGAGATCGTAGACTCGATTGCATCGAGAAAGAAAGTCATTAGAGGAGGTCCTGATTGTTCGAACGAGTCTCTGTGCTATTAGCTAACGCGGGGAACGGGAAGTGAAATAAAAAGAAAGACGTACAGTGCCATTTATTCTCCCACAGAGCATTATGCGATTGCTTTATTGTATGCAGAGCGCGTGGAATGAATATTCGCGTCGGGTCTGGAAGAGTCATTACGCAAATTTGTCAAATTAATTCCGAAGAATCGTGCTAGATCGTTACTGTTTTTCGGTCGGTATCACATTTTTTCCAAAATTACACGTTAAATTTATACCTGCAGTATCGTAGAATAAATCACGTGTGAATTTATGGCCTACAGTTTTACATTAGACGTGTGCGATGTATTGGAATTTTTTACTAAAAAAGATTATAATTTGAATCAGCCATTTTTCTTACCAATGGCAATGCAAAGGAGAATATAACTATAACGTATTATAACTATTAAATTAACTCAAGGAAAACAAAGATTTATAGAAGCACATTGTTATGATTTTGTATTCCGTTAAATATCATCAATATGTATATTAACCCCTTGCCGTACTATATATAACGAGTGATACTCGTGATGCGATAAATTGGAAAGGAAAGGGTCTAACAGGATAAGGGGGTCAAAAGTGCCCTTGAGCCGATTTTATTCGACGATGGGTCATTCGATAGGTGATCATGAAAAACCATTGTACACAAATGTTTAATCCGATACCTTCACCGGGAGGGTAGTTATAGGGTAAAATCGAAAAATCGGTTTTTGCCTCATTTTCGCCAATTAATGGGGTGTAAAAATTCCCAAAAAAATTCTGACACATTCTAAACATAAATGCACACGTTAGGGATTTTTTCAGATTTTTCCTTTGCAAGTTCCACTCATGAAAAATGAAAAACCGAAAAAAAATTTTTTAAACATCGATTTCGTATTGAAATTTTCCGAGCACAACTTTTTCCTTTTTACAGTAGTTGCCTAATGTTATCGTTCTTATACCCTAATTTTTTCCGATTTTTTGAGTACGGTGCATCACGGTCGAAAAAATCAAAAACCGATTTCTGGGACACATTTTGGGCTGAAACTCGCCCATTATTTGTCATTCTTGCATGATTTTAATACAGTATCTTCATATTGTGACCTTCAATGTTTCTGCACAGAAATATGTAGATATTAAAGAACAGGATCGGGATAATTAAACAAATTACTGATTGTTTGGTCTTTATAACTTAGAATTTTAACCGTTCTATCAAAAGCATTAATGGTGCAGTGGCTATGGTGTCTGCCTGTGGAATGGCTGGACACTTTTCTGTCGCGGGTTTGAATTTCCATGTGGGACTTCATTTTTTTTCTGCAATTTTTTTTTTTTATTAAAGACAGGAATATTCAGTAGTTGCTTTAAAATATTTGACAGATACTTCTAAAAATAATTATACAGTATACTTTTTTCTTCATCGACTCTTTCCAGTCATGTCACGACTTACAATTACAAGTACTTTTTTACATTTTGTACATTGCATTTTATATTTCTTTCATACTTAAGGATGAGTTGTTGGTATATTAAGAGCGATGAGAATTCTATGAAAAAATTATATATTATTCTTATGTCTTCTGAAACGCCTCAAAAAATTAGAAATTTTTTCACAGGCTCGTTCAAAAGTTATAACATTTTTTAATTATAACAAATTTACACGTACTTAAATGGAAAAGATGTTATCAGGACAAGTTAAAGTAAAAAAAATCATTGAAAATACGATTAGAAAAATCCACAAAATTGTAAACTAGTAGATTAAATATCCACGAAGCACATACGCAATTAACATTTACTTAGTGGTTTCAATATTATTTATAGAGAAAAATAATAAAAATGAGTGATATTTATGGTATAATTGAATGCAGAGCGTAATTCACAGTGAAAACATGGCAACCTCGCAAACAGCTACGGGAAATAAAATTAAACTCGCCTATACCAAATTAAAAATATGCTATAGGCTATATTACAGCGTGAATTTAAGGGGGGAAATAGGTGTAGAGGTCTCAAAAAATAATTTTTTTTTTCATAATTCGATTCTACAACTATTCAATAACATAGCCTGAAAATTTCAAAGCAAAATTCGAAGCCGTTTAAAAGTTATAAGCATTTGAGCGAGCGTTCTACGGTCGACCGTCAGGAGCATTCCAAATGTATTTCGATGGTGACTCAAAAACATTTACGGCAGTGCTTAAATTGAATCCTTATGGCGATGAATTGACAGGCGCAAAGAACGAATGCATAGGCCACGTACAAAAATGAATGGGAACGCGTCTTCGAAGTGTAAAGAAAGACAAAAAATTGGGAGGTAGGGGAAAGTTGACAGAAGCTTTAGTGAAAAAATTAAGTACATACTACGGCTTGGCGATTAGAAGAAATATTAACACTAGGTTTACGGGCGTTTCTTATATACCTATCTCTACGATCACGCGTCAAATTGACGCGTAAGCAAAAATGCGCATTTCCTTTAAAAAATCAGTTTTTTCAAATTAAATATAAATTAAACAACACTAGGGTTCACAGTTAGATTCATTATTAACAAGTAAAAAGTCAATTTTTTTTAAATTGCCACGGAAATGTTAGCAATGGTATTAACGGTATATGGCAATCACATTTACTGAGCACATTTTTTATAGACATACTGAATTTTGTTTGTACATTTTCCGCACATGATCTGTTTGCAATATATATAAAAATTACTGTTTTCATTTTTCTAGAGGTTTTTCGTGCCTCCGTTTGAGTGCAGTCTTTTATGTGGTCTATTACGTGTCTGTCAATTATCAATCCGAAACCACTAGTTACATAACCTGACATAATATTTCTCTTATCATAGCCAGTAGGTCCTGTGATATCCGTGAATATCAAATGAATGGGCGGCCTACTCACAGATTCGTCTGCTTTCAATTTTATCCACCGTGTTCTGTCAACTGTAATTTCAATTTTATCCATTATATGTTGGGATGTGCTTGGAATGCTCGTCCTCTCATCCTCGGAATCAAAACAAGAAAACATACTCATCCTTTTCTTACTATGATATACTTTCAAGAAATTTTCCTCTTTACTACCCGAAAATCCTTCTATCTTTCCACTTTCAATGCATTCGGAGCTTTCACTCTCATCTTCGCTTTAGAGTAATTCATATTGGTCATCTTCGGAGGTATCCCCACAACAATCTTCATTGATTTTGACAATTTTGCTCAACATCTTATTTTACTATATCACCTGGATTTACGTCATATTGCTAGAAAAGGCGGATTGACCAAAATAAAAAAAAATATTGTGCTCCAATTCGATTACCCTATCGCAGAAAGTTACAATTAGCGAAGACTGTCTGAAATAACAATAACTGTAGAATCTTTTGCACATTATGTTTTAAAAACTGTAGTAGTAAGTAAACTGAAATAATGATTTTACGAACAAAGCAAATATATAAAAACTACTCGTGAAATTAGTTAATTCGTCAATTTGACGCGTTTCGTAGAGATAGGTATACTACATACAGATTTTAAAAATTAGAAGGCTTAGGATAAAAATAATTGAGTGTATAAATTCTTTGGTTGAAATGATTAATTTACGACAAAAAGTGGTTGCAATTAATACTATAGTTTTTGAGATATTTCATTTCGAAGTTTGAAATGCGTCAAATTGACGCGTCCCGTAAACCTAGTGTTAATAGCGTCGAAGACATGAAAAAGGCAATAATGGCTACGTATGATCACATGACATCAACTGACGACGATCCGAATCATGACAATTGTCCAGTGGGCGCAGACAGCTGGTGTAAATGGAAAGAGGCTGAAGCTCTTGGAACAGAGCCTCCTGCGCATCCAAAACCACTGCATGATGATGTTCAAAAACCAGTCCTACCAATTTACAAAGAGCTTTCCAGGGATGATTTACTCGAGACATCTTTAGGCGGGCATACACAAAATGCTAATGAAAGTTTTAATTCAACCGTTTGGCGATTGGCTCCCAAACATTTAAACTCTGGTTTAAGAATAGTTGAGGTCGCCGCATATTTGGCTGCATGCTTATTTAATGAAGGAAGTTCCAGTATTTTATCTGTTATGAACGAGCTTAACATTGTCGTGGGTAACCGAAGCTACAATTTTGCCCAAGAAGTAGATGATCGACGCATAATCCGACAAAATCGACGCAGCTCCATGAGTAGTAAAGAAGCTCGAGAAGCTCGAAAAGAAAAGCACAGAGCTGAAAATGATACATATGAAGCTGATGAAGGACTGCAATATGGTGCTGGAATAGCTGATTAATTCATAAGATGTTTAAATTGATTCATTACTGCCTTAAATTTACCTTCACTGCCACTTTTGTTTTCAAACGCGTTTTTCTCGATATTACTTTTTTCGAATTTGTGTACACTCTAGCGCGAAGAGTTTTTGATCAATCCTTATCAAATTTAGCACACATTTTCTTTATATATATACCTTCTATTTGAACTAAAAACATAAACAATATTTTCATTTTTACTATCTTTTTATTGCACAAAACAGAACAAAAAAGCGGTCAAAAATCGTACTTAATTTTCACAGTCTAAAAAGAAATAGAAATTTTCGATTTTTTTGTGATAATTTTAGTTCAAATAGAAGAGACACTTATGAAAAAAATAAATCTTCTAAAAAAATTGTACTCACAAGGGAACATACCGAACTCGAACACACCGATTTTGATGAAATTAATGTCACAGGTAGTCCTCGTAAGAATATTAGACACGTATTTTTTTTATCGGCAACCATCCACTCTGGAGGGGTGAAAACACCCCTCAAAGTTGAGGGCATAAAACACATTTTTGGGAATAACTCGGTAACCAGTGGTCAAAAAAATCTCAATTTTTTTTTAAATTGTTCGTTTTTCGACCAGGAATTTAACGGTCTAAAAAGAGTTGCCTAAAAGTCATTTGTTTAAAAAATATATTAAAAAAATAATTTTTTTTGTTAATATCTCCTAGAAAACGTTCGCAATAAAATAAATAAGTTTATGTACACAAACTATGTTCCAAATTAGCGGATACGTGTTTTTGGATTTTTTCGATTTTTGACGATAAGGGTCATTATTTCACGTTTAACTTTTCTCGCTCCGTGCGGAACTGGCCGGTCGAAATGGACTTTTTTCATAATAAAGCTAATTTGATTGCCAAGATTAGTATTCTAATAGTTTACGTGAAAGAATGTTAAATATCAAATAAGAACGGCTAGTGTTAAATACCGAAAAATTCCAATCTCACGTATCCACTGATTTAGATCCTGGTTAACGTACATACTATTCGATAGCGGAATAAAGCTGATATCTGATAAGATAAAATTAACGAAAAAATTCAATTTTTTAATACACGATTTGTTTAAATGATATAATTAAATTTGAATTTTTTCGTTAATTTGTCCTGATAAGTGTTATTCTGCTATCCTATAACATGTACAAAAACTATGACCTGAATCAGTGGATACGTGACTTTTTAATTTTTGGGGTTTTGACGCTAATCGTTATTATTTGATGTTTAACATTTGATGTTTTAACAAGATTGTTAAAATTCTGGTCTTTGCCATAAGAACATCTGTGTCCTGAAAGAAATCCACTTCAGCTGGGCAGTTCCGAACGGAGCAATTAAACGAAAATGTACTCCTTTCAAAACAAAACTGGTTTAGGTACTTGTAAAGACTAGTATTCTACGTATATGACAAAAGGAAAAAATGGGGAAAGTATACATATAAAAAAAAAACTTTACTCTGTGTAGCGTTCACAGTAATGGTATTGTACGAAGAAGTGTGTTAAACATAAATGTTCTTTGCACCAAGAACATTTAAGTGCGATCACACAATTGTACCAGAAACATTTCATATTTTCTAATTGCATGAAAGAAAAGTCCACAGGATGTTCGAATTCTTCAGGTCGTTCATCTATATAGCCACATCTGAACCACGCATATCGAAATAAGTATTTCAGTAACGAAGACTATATAGATTAGTTTTTATGATTTCGTTTATATACTTCCGGCTTGTTACGATGTAAAACTACATGGAAAGCAAGTCTGCAATAAAATCAGCTTTGTTATGAAAAAAGTCCATTTCGGCCGGCCAGTTCCGCACGGAGCGAGAAAAGTTAAATGCGAAATAATGACCCTTATCGTCAAAAATGGAAAAAATCCAAAAACACGTATCCGCTAATATGAACCATAGTTTGCGTATATAAATTTATTTAATTTATTGCGAACGTTTTCTGGGAGATATTAACAAAAAAAATTATTTTTTTAATATATTTTTTAAACAAATAACTTTTAGGCAACTTTTTTTAGACCGTTAAATTCCTGGTCGAAAAACGAACAATTTAAAAAGAAAATTGAGATTTTTTTGACCGCTGGTAACCGAGATATTCCCAAAAATGTGTTTTATGCCCTCAACTTTGAGGGGTGTTTTCACCCCTTCAGAGTGGATGGTTGCCGATAAAAAAAATACGTGTCTAATATTCTTACGAGGACTACCTGTGACATAAATTTCATCAAAATCGGTGTGTTCGAGTTCGGTATGTTCCCTTGTCAGATAAAAATTGTGACCTCCAGGATGTACAACAAACTGCCGATGCGGGTGGCGACTTATAATGTGCAGCAGGTGATAACTCCGGGATTTTTCAAGAAAAATGTTTGAAACTGTCAGCAAATGTTCTTCAATATATCTATAAAATAACCTCAAAATCTTAATAAAATGTATCTATTTGTTATATGTTAAAAAAATTCATGAAAATTACTCTAAATACGCCGTTCTACACCTATTTCCCCCCTTAAATGTTACTAAAATGCGTCGAAAAGTTGGAGCGATCAAAATCGAATCACTTACGACTACCAACTATTAAAATGTTGCGACTTTGTCACATTTCATCAGATAAAAATTTAACTTATTTTATGTAATTTATTTAAATAAAATCGAATTTATGATTTTCTGTGGTATATATCTGTCTTCTAATTTTTATTTAAATACATTGAGAAAATTTGTATTAGTGTTTTTTGATGTACAAAATTTACGTATTTTTTTTTAATAGTTAAATTCAGAGTACAGCCACTATCAAAAGTATTTTTATGATTGTGACAAATATCAAAAATTTCATTGAAAAATTAATTAAAATCAAATGAATTTCCATTTTATTACAAATTTGATATTAAAAATAAGCTTGGGAACAAAAGACATTTTGTTAAAATGCCATATTTTAAAAGATATTGAGAGATATTGGTTTAACCCTTTCGGCCCGAGCGGTGACTATAGTCACCCAACGCCAGACGCTCGCTCTGTCCGAGCGGTGACTATAGTCACCCAACGCCCGACGCTCGCTCTGTCCGAGCGGTGACTATAGTCACCCGGCGGCTCGCTCAGACATTCCGAATATTTTCACGGTATGTGGTTTAATATTATATTTTCTAATTGCATTATGTGATAATTTTTTAAACATTTTTTTTCTACGATCGACTGCACTCGCTCTGCGTAAGATACCGCGGTATTGTGCATCTGACGGGCGCTTGTAGTTATTCCGCAAGTACGGACATTTGACGCGGCTGCTCGGTCAGCGGGAGCAGCGCGACGCAGAATGCGTCCGTACCGAAAGGGTTAATCAAAATTTCACATACTCATGTCTTCGATTGTACCTACAAATCATCCTTAAAATATATTTTCATACATTGCAATAAACCAATATTGATGAACAATGTAAAATGTTTGAGAATATTCATAATTGTAAAACGTTCCATGTGTAAGAAAAGCATGTTTTATGATTATTTCTTCATAGGTTTTATATTTTTGAAAGGCATAAAAATATCTGTGAAACATTTTAAAGCAACTACTGAATATTCCTGTCTTTAATAAAAAAAAAAAAATTGCAGAAAAAAAATGAAGTCCCACATGGAGGTTCTAACCCGCGACGAAAAAGTGTCCAGCCATTCCACAGGCAGACACTATAGCCACTGCACCATTAATGCTTTTGATAGAACGGTTAAAATTCGAAGTTATAAAGACCATACAATCAGCAATTTGTTTAATTATCCCGATCCTGTTCTTTAATATCTACATATTTCTGTGCAGAAACATTGAAGGTCACAATATGAACATACTGTATTAAAATCATGCAAGAATGGCAAATAATGGGCGAGTTTCAGCCCAAAATGTGTCCCAGAAATCGGTTTTTGATTTTTTCGACCGTGATGCACCGTACTCAAATATCTGAAAAAATTAGGGTATAACAATGATAACATTATGCAACTACTGTAAAAAGGAAAAAGTTGTGCTCGGAAAATTTCAATACAAAATCGATGTTTAAAAAATTTTTTTTCGGTTTTTCATTTTTCATGAGTGGAACTTGCAAAGGAAAAATCTGAAAAAAGTCCCTAACGTGTGCATTTATGTTTAGAATGTGTCAGAATTTTTTTTGGAATTTTTACACCCCATTAATTGGCGAAAATGAGGCAAAAACCGATTTTTCGATTTTACCCAATAACTACCCTCCCGGTGAAGGTATCGGATTAAAAATTTGTCTACAATGGTTTTTCATGATCACCTATCGAATGACCCATCGTCGAATAAAATCGGCTCAAGAGCACTTTTGACCCCCTTATTCTGCTAGACCCTTTTCAAGTCTTACAAAACTTATTAAATTGAAAATATCAGTGAAATGCGACACGATAAAATTATTTCTATAATATTAATATTACGTTAAATTATACGATATATCAATAATCACTCATCAATGTTTATTTTACTAATTTGATTCTGAATTATTTTGGAGGCAGTCACAAAGTAAATGGCACGGCAAGGGGTTAACCCTTTGGCCTACGAATTCTTTTCTGACTGGTCATGCAATGATTCAAGATTAATTCCTGAAATCAAAAGTTCTCACTGATTTCTGATATTTCGTATAACTGAAAGTAATGTTAATAATATGGAAATAATGAGACCGTTTTGCTACCGGCAGATATTTTTAACACTAGATTTACCAAGCCAGTCAAAATGACTGGTACACAATTTTGTTCCAAAAATTCTACAGGTTTATGAGAGAGCCTTAGAATAAATATTCTTCGTCCATCGTATAAAACAATAAATTACCGAATCTATCATCTTTTCCACGTTTTAATTTTCCTTGCTTTAAGGTACATATTTAACATATTTAAATATAATAGATTTGACGCTGGTAAATCTAGTGTTAATTTAATAGTTTTTGAAAGTTTTCAAAATTTCCTATTCCACGTTCAGCGCCACGAGTGTTACACGTTGTTGTGCCATAGGCTAACGGGTTAATTACCAAAAAATGTGACAACATGTTTACTAACACTTAAACAAATCGACGCAGTTCTGAAAAAATTGTATTTGAGCGATGAATCAAATTTAGAAATTATCAATGGTAGCAGAAAACGTTGTGTTTGAAAGAAAATGGGAAATGATTTTAAAAAATACAATTTAAAAAAGATGGTACAATTTTCTATTTAGTCTCCTGCTGTATAATATAATTGTAAAAATTTCTAGCATCATCTTCTTACGTAATTAACATTGGTACGAAAAACTTTAACGGGAGACCCATTTTCTAGAAAATTTTTTAGCAGTTTTCGAAAACACTCTCCTGATTTTATCAGTCCGCATTTTCAGAAACGTTTAACTAAAATCGAGGATTATCCGCGTATCATTTAGCGAATTTATTTTCTTTCTTAATATATAATGCATGTAAGCTGTATTGTGCCGAAGAAATGTTTCTTGAACGTAAGTAGCGTCGGCGAGTCTTAAGCTCGAGGGTGTGCTTCTGACTTTCATGGAAACCTTTTCTTCGACCTTGTAGTCTTAGTCGGTGGATGTGATCCTCTTACACGGTTTATACCATGAATAATCCCTGGCTTTGGAAACTGGGAAGCGAGTAGATCAGAAAATTATCGTTGAAACGAGATACCGATGCTGATTTCACAGTTTCGAGCCATTGTATTTCTGTTAAACGATTCACATAGTATGCAAATGAGTTTATACTGTATACGTATACTCCAGCAAGAAATTCGATTTCTATCTCGTAGTTGCGAAACAATCGTTATTTCTGTCTTAATATATTTTCTATTTATTTCCTACTTATGCAAATATTGGCAGAAGGGTACGTTATTGTGAAAATTTTATATATTCTGCGTGGATCATTGGAGATCCTTCTAGAACTAATAGAACGATTGGAAAATTAGGCGATTAGCCTATCTAGATGCTCATAGACGATTGGAAAAGTAGACGAGTAGACGAACTGACAATTAGACGAGACTAATAAATAGGCGAATAGACATGACTAGACGGACCATAGAGTATACACTTTAGAATAGTAAGTGCGTTTGTGTAGGTATGTGTGTGTGTTTGTGATTGTACGTTCTAGTAATTTCGACATATTTAATGTTTCCATTTGTATTTGTTTTATTAATATATATTTGTAATAAATATCCTATATTATTAATAGTAAAATTAGCGAGGCAGTGAAAAGGCCGGTTCCTCATTGTCTATAAAAATTTTCTGAAATAGAAAAATCGTAGGTACAGTACATATTCTACACCGAGCATTCAAAATAAATGTGGTAATAAAATGTGACGACTTTTTTAGTTAAATTTCTAGCTGTCCTGCGTCCGCATACCCTTGAATTTTTCTCATAATATTCCGAACAATATCGAAATCGTCTCTACACTTCCCTAGCTTCTTTCTAACTGATCGTCTTTTAGACGTCGTCCTTTTGTCGTTTGTATACATATGCATTGACTGCATCATTGCCCCAGTCTGGAAAAGAAGTTCAAACAATGCAGACCTCTGTTCATTCTATGGTAGTCGTCTCAAATTTTGCCCAAGCGCTCGCCGTTAAATGTTCGCCTGCTGCCGGATGAACGGAAAGGACAGCAATATCGGCGCTGCGCTCAACGTGTTAAAGGGACACTACAGTATGTATTGAGATTTTTTTTCGCCTCTTTCTTCAATGCACTTATATAATACATTTAAATATGATACATTTACCTTCGATATTTCTAGTGTTAAGTTTATTATTACAGAATGATAAATACTTTGATCCCTAAACAAATATTGATTTTCTGGATGACATTAGTCATCCATGACGATGATAATAAAAATGGTGTAATTAAAATATTTGACGAATTGAACTTGCCACTTATTTCATATTTCCACTAGTCTACGTGATATCGCGGGGGAATTATTTTCGAGAAATGTCAGAAAATTGAACATTTTAATGATGTTGAGAAATGTCTTATTACAGAGAACACAAAGCGGAACTTGAAACGAAATTGTAAATAACTCGAAACAAAAAGTAGGTTATTTAGACTACTATTATAATAAACGATATATTTCTTCCAAAAACAAATACCGCTTTAGTTTTTTCGTAACTTTAACGTCTCATTTTAGTATATACCATATTATTATATATGTTGTTCCATTTAATTTTTTTCTTCATACCGAATCCTTCAATCATATCGAAGATTGATATTAACGGAATTAGCCTTTTCCTCTATAATTACTATTATTACTATTAAAACGGCGAAGAGTATGATTCGCGCTTAAGGTCCGCCAAACAAGAGAACTTATACTTTTGGACTTTTATATATAAAAATAACTCGGCTCGATCCAAGAGCGATTCAGTGTGATGTACAGAAACGAATGATTTGATAGTGAGGACTTGTGAGAGTCTTTAGTTAGAATTAAGAATTGGATTTAGAATTTGAAGATGACTCTCACAATTAGTTGAACATGGGAATGAACTGAGTGATGAGGAACTTGGAATAGTTGTATTTCTTATGAACACTGATAATGAGCTAATGAATTGAGTTATGAACTGAGAGCTATGAACTGATAAACTGGGTTATGAGCTCCGGTGAAAAGAGATGTAGGGTTTTTAAAGGTTTTTGGAGGCGGAGTGGGAGTGGTGATAATGGTAGAGGACTGTGTTAGGGAGATGAAAGGTCGAGATGGAAAAATAGGAGATCTGGACTTGAAGTGGTGAATCAGTGACGATTATGGAATGACGGATGTTGAGCGAGCCGCAGTACAAAATATTTGTGTTTATAAAATATTCGCTAAACTTGATCTTATGTATTAATTGATTGAAAGGTCGGTACATTACACTAGTACTACTATTAATTGGTAGAATGTTAAAATACCGCTCATTTCATAATTGTTCTCCAGTCCACTTCTTTGTTTTGTTTTGAGGATCGACGAAATCCAGAATATCGTGTATTTACCATCGTACAGTATTTCGTTTTCGGTCCAAGACGCGCGATCCATAATGAACTTGTTACGCAATATTGTGGGTGACAACCTACCATTAATCGCCGAACCTTGCTACAGGCCGTAGATTTCAGGTTTAGACACGTCGTGATTCATTCGTCACTGTGATACATGAATTCTCAATTGAAAACTTCAATCACGTGCCAATTATACGTCAGATCGTTAATCTTCAAATCGTAATGATAACCATTACGTTTATGCACTTCCCCCATAGAATTGAATATCGAACTGCCGGAATAAAATAACTGAAGCAATACTCAATTTACATGTGCGTATCTTTACTTTCAGTATTTTTTTTTTTTTTATAATGTTTTGAACATCGAATCTTTCATTTTTGTGAAAGTAAACATACGAGGGAAAATTATCCCACATTTAACGTGTTAAGCCAAAGAGCAGAATTGTAGAAGCAGCCGTTCCTAATAAAACTTTTCACATTTTCGCGTTAAAAGCTCTATCGGACTTCTGGATAGTGAAGATGTAAAAAATGCATGAATTTTGACGCAAAATTATAACTCTTTTTTTTCATTTAACCCATTTGCATCATATGGTAAAATCATAAATACACCTTTATCACTAAATATCTTTATATTAACCTGTTACCTGCGTTCGACATGTATACACGTCAATCCAATGTTCTAATGCGGTAGCCTTTTTAATACTGAATTGTCAATTCCTTATTGACTAAAAATGTAATTAATCCACGTTTTGTTTTTCTCTTTTCGTAAAATTTATAATAGAAGCATTTTCCCTGTGTTTGAGGTAGGTACGCGACATTGTTCGATTTTAATTCCGTATCCCGCTCGAGATTTTTAAAACTTAATTCCGCAATTAACTGGTTAATGTGCAACAGTATGTGGGAAGCCCTCCTATAAAGAACTTAAGAGAAAAGGACGTGAAGAGAAATTGTCATCAGGGAGAGGTCGCTGGCGCAGTGCTTCCGTGCCGACCCAGGCGATCGTCGACTTTAACCCTAGATCACTAACCTTCGTCAATTCGACGACATAGATTTAATAAGTATGCAATATTAGTTAACGTTATCGTAATAAATAAATACCTATCTTTAATAATAGAAAAAAACATGTTTAAATTTTATTTAAATAATACCCTTTAACCCCTTTTGTAAACACCGCAGTCGAAGAGACGAAGGTTAGTGTTAAGAGTCGAAAAATAAGGTTAGTGATCTAGGGTTAAGCTACTCTGGCGGATTTGCTGCCTTGGATGGGTTGCCGCGCGCCTCTCGTTTCTTTTTCACGATCCTACAAGTATTTCAAAAAATTATTCGTATTTCATATATATGGTACTTTAATCGACGAATGTTGTATAAATAATTTAGGTTGTTCGTATATACCATTATTCACTAACAATGCGAATGGATAAATGCACTTCAGTGATAGTAACCAGAAAAAGTGTGCGCATATATTATACCCTAGTGTTGCAAATTGGTTAAAAATGTACAGTAAAAATAATTAAACATCCTTAAAACGTGTGTTTTCTACAGAATTTTTCGTCTATTCCAAATAACAAGGAATCAATATAAAATGCTGTACGAGGCTAAAATTATAACAAATATAATAATAGTAAAAAATATAATCCTTTACAAATTTTAAATCTACTTGTTTAATATCATTTTACGTTCGATGTCAGTTTGAAATTTCAATGTGCAACTATAAAAGAACAAAGGAAATTTTCGATTAAAACAATCGTCGTTTCAGAAATCATGGAGCTACAATGCATCGCAATATTTCTTCCTTTATTGTAAATAAACAATACAAAATAGCACAGCGGTTTGTAATTGACCGTTGAACTTTAAACATCGCTGTTAGTGATTTTACGCTCCAAACATATGCGGTGTGTATTAACGTTAATAAATTTTATATTGAAATATAAATAGATGGAATATAGTCGTATCTCACACGTGACTTTATTTATGATAAATAATTTGACATTGACGAGAATGAAGCTGACCCGGCATTTAATATTCCTGTCCCAGATAACTACCAATCTAGCAGCAAATTAATATCAAAATATAATAACATATTTCTCTCAAGTATTTTCATCAAACTTATATTTTAACTAAAATATCAGTTTTTAATGTCACAAACTTTATTTGCAATTAAATGATTAGAAATCAAGTAAAATCCATTATTCAAACTCATGACCTTGAATTTTGTTCTGCTTTTAATTATAATATAAAACGTAGTTTGGATTCTTAACTTTGCTTAATGTGTGGCTTCCATTTCAGTCTAATTGTGAGTCATATCAATATTATTCCGCGATATGATGGAGATCGAGAAAGTGGAGTTTTAATGAGAAAACTTAACTGCCGTTCCGAAATAAATTCTCATATTATTAATTTTGCAGAAGTCTGAAGCACTTTCAGTTATCGAAATGAAAAATATTCTGTTACACCGAGGCTATATCATTTCTACTTAATAATTGTTGACCATTGTTAGCTGAACCGAGATACAATACTTCCTGTTGGGATGATATAGCAACTTATAATAAACAACACTAATTTTAAGATATTAAAACAATTAACCATTATTTCATAATGATAAAGTTTACATGTCTTGTTATCACTGTACAATACAATATGCAGTATTCTCACGTCACTCATGTTCTGCTTATTCTCTCACCGTTTTCATAAACGCTGTTTATTACTACTAACTTAATGAAATATAGCCCCACCGATGCGATTATTAAAATTTATTGATTCCAAATTTTAATGACGAAGATAACATCAAATTCATTCGAAAAGAGCTCTTTATCTACCGATCCAATTTTTTAAATTTACTTTATGGATGCCTTATCTGGGACGATATTTCTTATTTAAACGAAGATAAAAAGATTATATATATATAAGGCGTAAATTGTAACAAATTTCGTGTTACAATGGAAATATTTAACGTGATTGGAAGTCTTACGTTATATATGTGTATACGTAGGTAAATACACAAATCTCTGCTTGTGACCCTCAATAACAAAGTTTTTATCAAAATGTAAACGATTGTTTTTATGAATTTCCTTTAATGAATAAGTATGTTAGATTAGTTTTCGGTAGTTCTTGTCTTCTTTCCTCATTTTTTTCCATCAACCAAGGGAAAATAATGTTAGATAATTTCATATTTTTAGATACGCATTTTATTGAATTAAAGCAATAACTATATATAATATTTTAAGGAATATTTGAATGAAGATGCAGCAACATTGTCAAAATACAAAAGTCAAAATTGAAAGAATGAAACGTTAATTGTTGCAGATAGTTACGTCCAATGTAGGTGTACAGCTTTAACGAATCTCTGTAAATTCTCCTACTGTTACTCACAAATATGCTTTACATGCAACAAAAATATTACAAGTACACAAAGGGTTGATTGCTTCCAAAAAAAAACACAAGTTAAAATCGTATGAATAATTTTCTATAGCAGAAAACTTAGCTTTTGCGAAAAGTGGGTTAGAAAGTTTTCGAGGTAGAGTAAAACATGAAAAACTGGAATTCAACAGACTCCGAGGACTGGTTTCAAGCCCTCTGAGTGAAATTCCGTATAAAAGGAAATTATTCTTGGCTTAAAACATGTTTCACGTTCCTGGAAAATTTTCAATAAAACCAGAATATGCAAGTTGGGAATATTCTCTTGTAACAAAATTTTATGTATCATGTTTTTGTACAATATTTTGCAGTTTTGCCAATAAACGTTATATTTTTTGTTATTGCTGGAGTCGTATTTTACAAATAACAGTTCTCTACGATAAAAGAGGATTGTATATTCGTAACGCTCCTGGCAGTGTTTTCAATAGCGAATTAAAGTCGATAAAGATTGAAAATTTCAATTTAAATGCAGTGTGTAGGATTTTTAATAACAATATGTAATTACTAGACTGCGGATTTTTATGCATTTATGACAAATTAAATACGGCTAAAATATACAAAAAGAACATAATATAAAAATATATCTAAAATATCTAAAGTATGGTATTTGTTGTAATATTTATTAAGTGCAATAAATCCCTAGATAGGTTTTCCTGTCTCACCTGCATTTGTGAAACTCGAAATATGCATAAACATCCGCAGTCTAGTAATTACTAATTACATATATTGAATAGATACAAAAACGACTCTCCGTTCTAGAAATTTGTAGACTAAACAGAAAACTCTCTGCAGTGCAGGGGAGAGTCATATAAAAAGTTCATGTTACTAGTTGCAAGTGGCCCCGAGCTCTATTTTTTGACTGTGCCCAGTCAGTCTGTTCTAGACCAGAAACGTATAAAGTGCATTTTCTCTTCCTTTCCAATAAAGTAAACTTTAATTCAAAGTATACGGATTTATTTTAATACCCATTTCCAATACAGTGTATTTAGATTTAACGTACAATGCAACAAACTTCAAAAGACACAGGTTTCTCAGAAATAGAAAATTGATATTAAACAAAAGGGCCAAAAAATTTCTATAGAATATATCATTTATGAATGTAGATGAAATATAAATTTGAAGCGGAATAGTAAAATCAGTTACAGCAAAAAGATGACACAAGCGACGTTATGATAGAAAAAATAAATTAATTTATAAAAGATACAACGATCCGATCTACACACAACTTACGACATATGGCAATAACACTCAATCTTCCTATTGCCGCATAGAATTGCTTTAGAAGCTACACTTTGCAGTAATTATTACAAACTTTGTTTATTCAGGGATGCATGTCAGGTTGGAATATATTTCACATTAATATGTGACACTGTTATTAATTAATAGAAATAGAATAAAAGTCAACATTTCATGGTATCACGATCAAAATGTTCCGCAGGGAATTATATTCAGGTTAAAAGTATCCAATATGTTGCACTCTATTGTTTTTTTCGTTTCGATTAACGCTAAAAATCGTGAGGTTGTTTATAGAAATTTTAACGGATGGTCGGCAACAAAAATATTAATTATTAACGGCCTTTGAAACTTATTATTTCACCCTGAGTGAATAATTTGAGACATTACGAATATCAATTGTATCCATGAGGTATAATTGGCCGATAGAATTTCAAATTATTACCTCTATAACATTTATTCATTATCATCCGTGGAGATAATAATAATATAATCAGTAAATCTATTTTGAGCGAGGATCTATTATTTAACGAATACCTTGTTAGTTGAAAGAAAGAATTCATTCAAGATTGCTCGTTGAAACGAACATATAATTTGGCAGTACTACAATCTGTTAAAGTTTGTGCTGAAATTCGTGTAGGACGTTTTATAGGAACTATGTCGTTTAATTATAAAATGTGAAATATCTCATGTAAAAGTGAAGTTATCAGAAAAATGTTTTAACAAAGGTTACTGGGTTAGAAGAGAGACTTTATATAACGCCAATTATTTTCCATTAAACGTAAACGCTGTGACATACGACATGCGACATTCGAAAGTAAAGAAAATACGTTGATTCTTTATCATCATTTTCTAGCCACCGAGTATTTAAAGTGAAATATCTGGCACATAATATGATTACTTTTTATTGAAAGCACTCGAATGAATTGATTGATACGTTTAAAACAATATAATTTCATTTAAAATAATTAACACGATCTGAAAATTTTACTCGTCGTGAAAAAAATGATTTTAACGATGCAACGTTCGAGTCAAAGAATTTTTATTGAAATATTTTTTTTATAAATTTTTATCTCTAGTGAGTTTTCATACCAGTTAAACGAAACGCTCTAAATATCACAGGAAAGTAAATAATCGCTGGAATATTTGACGTTTTATGGGGCTTTAATACGAGCTCCAATTTTTAACCACCGATTTGCGAGATTGCACTTAATGCAGATGTGTCGGAAAATAATCGAAGGCATTATTGGAATTTCTCGTTTAACGATAGAATTCTGCGTGCAGTAAAAGGTTGAGTTTGCTTGAACTCACTCAGGACCGCAAAAAAATATCATCCCGTATTCGGCTTTCAATAAAGATTATCGCTGGTTTTTTTATAATTTATTATTCTCTTAACCCTCATCAATTACCGATTGTGCGTTTCGATAATAAAATATTATAAAGTAACAAAAAATACCAATATTCGAATAATTTACATCGAATCGTTGAAAAATGGTAATTAGGTTTTTAATTACGGGGGAAATGTAAAGGAAATATAACTCAGAATTTCTCTAGTGATACACATTGTACGCATAGTTTGTGTTAAGCTTCCAATAATAAAAAAATGACAGTTTTTATCTATACTACCATATTCGCAATTTATAATACTATTTTCCCTCGGATTATTAAGAATCCTCCCTAAATTAAATGGCAATTAACACATTGAACGCCAACGGTACTTCGCTAGTTTCAACATTTCTACTGAAGTGAAAATTTTCTATTAAATTTACATCTTTACTGTTGGCAGGTAATACACAAGGAGGGAGTTAAGGAGACTTGAACAGTACGTGTATGAAAGAAAAGACTTTTTAGATTGTTACGAAGCATCTAGTAGATTAAATGTTACTGGGTAACGAGATTTGGCAATTGTTTGTTACTAACCTCTTCACATACAATGACGTCTGGGAGATGTCATTCATTCCATGTGTCGTTGTAGACTTTGACGTCTACGAGATGTCAAAAACTGCAGTACAGTATATTTTTAAATTATTCATTCAATATTTTCACTCTTGCGGCAACAAAACTATTAATTTATTATTTTATGATGTTACTTAACTATTGTCCATTCAACCTGCTTACATGTTATAAAACAATGCAAATTTCAGAATAAAATATTATATTTACGTTTGCACACAATTGTTCAATTGAGTCAAGTTAAATAGTATTTTTCGGACGCGTCAAATTTCATTTTATTTGTATGTCAAGGGGTTTAATAAAGAGATAAGATTCTACGGTCAGTGGTCCTCGTTGACGACCATGTTCTCTTAAATAAACGTTCTCAGTCTTTCTATAAATTATGTTCTATTTAATTATGTCTGAAAGGATAATGCGTGCGCGGTCGACTCGTAACAATATTATTGCGTGGTTCTACATTGGCGAAGCTAGCACTATATTGTGAACAACTGCGCCAAAAAGGGCGCGTTCCGCAGACCTGTGGTGGCGTGTAATGCAACAGGAAGCTATACTAGAGAGGACCTCGTGTCGTCGGTGTTTGAAATACACCCCATTCTTACATTTACAAAGCAGAAACTTTAAAGATGCAGATAGGTAGCTATTCGGTAGATCATTATCTTTTTATCATTAATATTTAAACATTCACTATGTCCGAGAATTCACAAATATTACAATTTAAAAATTACACGAAATTTCACTGAATTCAATAGCGCCGGCCACTGATGACCCCCATGACAGTCAAAGTGTTAACATGTTGAATGGCCGATGCATTTCCTCTGTTTTCTCATTTATTAGGGGGACCGGAAAGTAATGTCGTTTTTTCAGATTAAATTCAAACAGATAAGTTTTTAACAAGTTTTTATTTTTAATCAATTATGTAACCACCCTCGTTATCAACAACCTTTTGCCGTCTAGTGTGCAAATTTTTAATGCCGGATCGACAAAAAGCAATTGGCTATTGTGCAAAATATGCAAATTTTCAAATTCTTTGCCACTTAGAAAATGTTGTAACGATCGGAATAAATGGAAATCCGATGGTGCAATATTGGGCGACTATGGTGCATGAGGCAATACCTCACATCCCAATTCGCTAATTTTTTCCAGGGTTCGTTTTTCGCAGTGCGGTCTTGCACTATTATGTTGCAGAATGACGCCTTTCCTGTTGATAATCACTGGCCACTTTTCAATTAAAGATTGATTTACTCCATCCAATTGTTCACAGTAAAGGTCTGCATTCACAGTTAGTCCAGGTTTCAGCATTCAAAATGAACGACCCCGCAAATACTCCACTAAACACACAAAAGCGTCTTCTTGAGACGTAAACCTGACTTAGCTGTAATTCATGGCGATTCATTTCGAGAGAGCCACTGCCTTTTGCGTTTTGGATTATCATAAAGTACCCATTTTTCATCTCCAGTGATCAAGCGTTTAAAAAATGCTTCTGTATTGTGCCGCTGAAGCAATAAGTTGAATGTGATGGATCGCTTAGCTTTGTTTTCTTCGGACAGATTATGTGGGACCCAAACACCTGCTATGCATACTTTCTCAATTTGCTGCAAATGTTCTTGGATGATCGACCAAGGTTGATTAAGAGTGTTTAACAGCTCCTCGATGGTCTGACACGGATTTGCTTCCACTTCCGCTCTTAACATGTCTAAAGTTGTTGATCTTTCTGATCGATATGAGTCGGAAAGATCAAAAATACCGGATTTGAACGTAGAAAACCACCTTTGACATTTATGATCGTCTAATATATTTGGATAAACATAGCAAATGCTTTGGTATTAACTGTCGCGTTACAACCCTTGCGAAACTCAAAAAGCATACAATGCCGGATATGTACCTCTTCCGGCATTTCGCCTGCCATTGCACCATAAATTGTAAAAAAAAATTTATTTAATTATTCACGAGTAAACAAGCCACTCTATCCTTAAAATGTCTTTGGCACTACTTTGAAGTACACAGTGAGCTGATAAAAACGACAATTACTTTCCGGTCCCCCTAATATGTTGATGTGACATTTTCTCTATTAAAATTACCTTATAAGTCAGAACAATTCAGTATAGAAGTGATCCATTCAATAATACCCAACATAGGTACAGGGTGTAAAAAAAATAATGGTCATGGCTTTAAGGGGTTGTTCTACACCTCTGGATCGATGGAGATATGCGAAAAAAACCGGATGCAAAATTCGGGAAAGGGTAGCAAATTTTTTTTATTGGCTCATCGTATTCATCTTGTTACGTAGGCAAAATGTCTGAGAGGAACCATGGGTCAGAAACGAACCGTTCTCTCACAAATTAACTTTTAATTGGGCCTTCCGATTAAAATTTCGCCATTAGTTAAAGCAGAGGCGACGTAAACGAAGTTAGAAAATGGGGCACTGTGTCACCGTACACCGTCTAGTCATTTTCTATCTTCGTTTATGTTGCCCCTGCTTCAACTATTGGAGCTAGCAAGG
This sequence comes from Cerceris rybyensis, assembly GCA_910591515.1. Classification (NCBI taxonomy): domain Eukaryota; kingdom Metazoa; phylum Arthropoda; class Insecta; order Hymenoptera; family Crabronidae; genus Cerceris; species Cerceris rybyensis. The sequence goes on along the minus strand of OU342789.1, from coordinate 12,881,819 downwards.
GTATCTCATGTGTTTCCTTTCGAAAGGTCGGTGACTCTAAGGCTGCCATATGGGCGAAATTTTAATCGCAAGGTCCAATTAAAAGTTAATTTGTGAGAGAACGGTTCGTTTCTGACCCATGGTTCCTCTCAGACGTTTTGCCTACGTAATAAGACGAATACGATGAGCCAATAAAAAAAATTTGCTATCTTTTTCCCAATTTTGTGGCCGGTTTTTTTCTCAAATCTCCATCGATCCAGAGGTGTAGAACAATCCCTTAAAGCCATGACCATTAATTTTTTTACACCCTGTACATTATCAATTATAAATAATATCTTTTCAACGTCAAATTACGGTCATTACGGTCCTCCATGCCACTTAACGTGTTAATATAGTAGTATACATTTTGTAGATTTTATATAAAAATAAAAAAAACATTTCACAGATGGTAACACTTTGGTTGCATAACGTCAGAGAATTTTTGGAAATTGGAATTGGTATTGCCGTAATCTCTTTGGAGCCTGAGTACTTCCTCGAGTTTTAACGGCATAAACTACTTCGTTATTGCGTGAGCGATATTTCCAGCGGATATTAACGTCACCCTTGAAGAAGTCAACCCCCTCGTCCCTCCTCATCAGCATTCGTTGAGCAAGAGGGATGAAGCGTTTGAGCAATGAGCCGAAATGTCCTCGTTATCGTCAAGAAGCTGCCTCATTTTGAAGTTTTAACAGTTTAGATTGCCGAATGTGAATTGTTCGAATTCCGTTCATTATATGAATCAATAGGCTTTTCTTACTTTATTAAAGAACGACTTATTTTTAGCGCTATTTCTTAACTACGAGATTATTCCTTGCGTTCGATGTATTTTATTAATATTACACTTAAAAGGTTATTTCGATACATTTAAAAATGGTAAATAAAAATCTTACAAGGAAAGAAATGAAGGGTGTTAAAAATTTGATTGATTTAAAGCTTGCCGTCTACGAGATAAATATGAAGAATTGAAAAATAAACAGCGTTAGAAATTTCAGGAACATTTACAAAAAAGCAGATCATTTGGACTACATTGATAAATCTAAAGGTAAAAAAATGATTGATTCTCGTCATATATTTTTATACGATTGTTTTTGCGATATTTTGCAACCCCGTTCAATATTATACGTTTTATTTATAGATTGGTTTATTTAGTCAGTATTCACCTCGTGAATTGTTATAAATTCGTTTGTAAATAAATGATCTATACGCAGGGGAAAACATTTGGCATGTTTGCTTCGTTACAGTGGTATGATACATATAGATTTACGTTGACTGTAAGTAATAAAGTGTGAACAAACATCTTTTAATTTATGAAATTTCTGCTAGATATGGCAGGAACGCAGAGACATGCAACCGGTAAATATGTATGGCAAGTTTATTTTCAGATATCCGTCCTTCCTCTATATTAAATAACTCTATTTATAAAATATTGCAATGTTTTCAATAATACAAATTCGAGACAATAATGTCCCTCAATTTGAAATAAAAATGAAGAGTTCAGTTGTAATACAGATCCATTATACTTTGACTATACTGAATACTATTCTGCACTGAATTGAAATTCACTGAAATGCTATTCTTTGCCAATTACAATGAAAATGTTTCGGTTGTGAATGTTGGTTATTAATTAATCTGTACTATAATTAACATATAATATTTAATGAATCTTCGTTAAAAATTACATGTATCAAACTTCAAGTAACACACATTCTTTGTTTTTATATGTCACTCTATTTATTCCAGTTAATAAAAAGAACTATTATATCCAATTCAAAGGTTTTTCAAATTCGTTGAAAAAGATCAATGACATTCGATCTGTCAAAAGCGCGAAAATAAATACAAAAAGTACAAGGGAAAATGTATGAAATATGGTATATAGAAGTTGTTTCGAAAAATATAAAGTTTTTTTTGTTATTATGTGTTGGATATGCCGACCATGCGGCTACTTGTTATTTCTTATTAATAATACATTCCACGTTTATACGAGGTGTGTCCGAAAAGTATCCGACCTGAGTTCATATCTCCGCGTTGGTACTATTCTTCGTCACTCGGGCCGTGGCATCCTTCGAAGTAGTCGCCATTTGATTGAACCATACGCTCCCAGCGGTGCTTCCACATCTTAAAGCAGTCCTCGAACCCAGATTTCGGAATGGCCTTCAGCTCGCGCATCGCACTGCTCTGAATTGTCTCGATATCGTCGAACCGCTTTCGTTTGCGCGCCATTTTCAATTTTGAGAACATCCAAAAGTCCCAGGGAGCTATGTCAGGACTGTACGAAGGCTGGCGAAGCTGTACAATCTTGTGCTTCGCCAAAAGTTTCTGCACAAGGTTCGATGAATGAGCTGGCGCGTTATCGTGGTGAAGAAGCCAGTCGCCATTTGACCAGAAACACGGTCGTTTTCTTCTAACGGCATTACGCAATCTTTTCAGAACTTCAACGTAATATTCTTTGTTGATCGTCTGATGTCTTGGAGCAAATTCGTAGTGCACAACACCCTCACAATCGAAAAAAATAATCGGCATTGACTTGACATGGTTCCGACTTTGACGTGCCTTTTAAAAACGTGCCATTTTTAAACCGCCTGTACCACTTCTTTATCTGTGTTATGCCCATACTTTCGTCCCCAAAGGCCTTCTGTATCATTTCAATCGTCTCTGTACAACTCTTGTCGAGATTGAAGCAAAACTTGACGCAAATTCGTTGATCTCTTCTTTCTGTCATTTTCAACAGTGAACAAATGCGACGAACGGAAAAAACACGTTGGACATAAACACACGCTGCGCGAGATCAAGGCGTCCGGCGGGTAATTAGGGCATTCAGGGAGCTCATGAGGGACTACTGGTTACGCTCATACCTCGCAGAGGCCAATCGAACGCTCTGGCTCGAAGATATGAACTCAGGTCGGATACTTTTCGGACACACCTCGTATATATAGCGAACGCGTAAACCCTCAGTAGAAAGAAGAACGGGAAGTTGCAAACTTATTTAATATACTTTATCTTTATAAGATTACAATATACATATCGTTGAACATGCCGACCATGCGGCTACAATAGCAAAAAGGTGAAGATTAAAAAAAAAAGAAGACGACGGGGGTCGTCATCCAAACTGCGCCATAACAGTCACGTGCTTATTGCCAATTACGAACAGCTCAACATTATGAACCTTTTATCTATCAAACAAAAAGTCATATACCCAAATTAAGTAAATGAGTGAACACTAGAATCGGTATAATATCTATCACATTCACCGGCCTTAAATCCATTATATTTCAATATATCAAATAATTACTTTGAAAGATGAGGAATCATTGAATGTGGAGTATCTGCTCTATGGCTCTCCTTTAAACTTGGAAAATTTTTCGAAGAAATTAGGAACTAGCCATCTTGTCTGGCTTGGTAGTTGCACTGTTTAACATGTTAGATAAGTATATTGAACAAAGAGAGTTCAAGAGGTTAAAAAGATGATCAAATAAGTAATTCAGGTTTTATAAGATAGTCTTAAAATATTCACTGTAATACTACTCCTATAAATTTTAAGGATTTTTAGAAAAAACTTCTTTACCGTTTTTTTTTATTGCATTGGTAATGCTAATATTAACAAGGAAAATCTTTATATTTTGTTCGACCGCATCTCAAAATAGGGGAGAATACCTTTAATGAGAGCCTAACGTAGAAAAGTCCGTTACAGCCGTGAATGGAGTATCTAAAAATAAAATGCACTGCATGCGAATATCTCTACATGTGGTGCATGAATTTATTGACAGGACGTTACGTCAATCGGATGCCCTTGTTATCAGGGGCGTTACTCGCGTGTGATTGTTGTGTTTTTAACAACTATGGTCTTTTAATCGATAAATCGTTGATCTGCACGATAATAGAGCGACGGTTTTATTAGCGTAAAAAATATTTGCACGTAGCCATTATTCATCGTCGAATAAACGGGCCATTGCAGGAACGAGCAAGAAATGGGTATAAACGAAGAGAGAAAGATAAAACGATTTTAATTCTACACTTTTAATTTCATTTGAACTCATCAAATCGTACATAGAGTGAATCGAAACGATCATCGTTAATCCTTATCACTTCAGTATATTTAACACTATATGCTACTATATTTAGCACTATAACTACCAAGATGGCCGAAATGACTTTTTCCTAATTTTTTTCTAAAGTCTTTTCAAGTATATACGAGAGACATAGAGCAGATATCATACGTCCATCTTATAAAATATGAATTACTGAATTAATCATCTTCTCCATCTTTCGATTCGGCGTTTTCTAAAGTATTTATTTAATATATTGATATATAATAGATTTAACGCAGGTAGTTCTAGCGTTAAACAAGTTTGCCAGCTTATTTCAAATTTTGTTGAATGTCAAAGAGAAAACTCGAAATACAGAATAATTTTTTATACAATATTGGTTTATTAGTAAGAACGGTTATGAATGTTGCTCGGTATAAAGTAATATAAGAAAACAAAATTAACTTGGATCTCGCCAGCTTGTGTCTGACATTTGAGGCTGTCAGCGCTTATCAGTGGATTGATAAGGATTAAATTCGTAAAATCAGTAACATGTGTTCGTTGTACAGATTGAAAATCAAATCCAGGGAAACATTGAAACGGGAACTTGATCTACATAGTGTGGGATCTTTTTTATCAGATGGGATTAATAGTATTCAGAACTGTGATTTGTCAACGGATCATATATTGTTCTTAACCATGTAATCTACCCTGCAGGAACCTAACTTTAAGTATTAACACGTTGACTGTTATGGAGGTCACCGGTGACTATCAAATTCAATGAAATTTTATATAACTTTTAAATTGGAATATTTATGAATTTTCTAGCATACTGAATATTTAAATACCGGAATTAAAAAGATAAAGGTCTGTTGAGTATCTATCTATCTGTATCTTTAATGTTGCCGTTTTACAAAGATGTGGATTTAATAGAAGAAGTCTCATTCCAGTAGAAATGATGAAACGAGCGAAATACCGGTGGCGTTCAACGTGTTAATATCCCTGAATCGAATCTGTAATGGATTTTCGTCTTCAAGATATTCTGAAGGTTACCCTATTGTTGGCTTATATATATTTTTACTCCGGGAAGAGTCGCCGCACGACATTCTTAACAAATACAACTTTATTTTGTCCTAAATACAAGAAAGGTGAATTATCGTAGCCGCTTCTCCGCGTCGTGATCGTATCCGGACTGTACTCTCAACTATCTCGTTTTTTCTTGTCGGCCCCTGATTCGATTTGCAATCTTCGATTATCGATGTCCCGTACAACGCACTCATCACCAATCGACATATCGAAGGCAGCTTCACTTCTTCATAACAATATATAAACGTCAACTTCAAATTCAAAGTATTGGGTCGTTCGGAAAGTTCGTAGCGTTACTTGGGCGATGTTAAAATTCGATAAACTTTTGGAAAATAAATACTTTATTCAATAATATATGCACCATTTCTATCGATTACTTTTTGACATCTATTAGGTAGCTTCATAATCCCCTTCTCAAAAAACTTTTCATTTTTCTTACAATTAGCAAAGAACCGCTTTAAATGATTTTTGTAACCCTCCACAATACTAAATTTTTGATCACTCAAAAGATTTTGCATAGACCTAAATAAATAATAATCAGATGGTGCTAGGTCTGGCGAGTAGGTTGGGTGGGGTAAAATTTCCCAACCGAAATCCAATAATTTTGATCGGGTTTTCCTTGACACATGAGGTCTAGCGATTTCTTGATGGAAAACGACATTCTTCCTTTTGGTCAACTCGGGCCGTTTTTAAAAATTTCTTCCTTTAATTGATCCACTTGGGCGCAATATTTATCAGAATTAAGAGTTTCTTTATTGTTTAAAAGATCCTAATAACTAATACCCTTCCAGTCCCACCATACACTGAGCATTACCTTCTTCGAATGCAATGCATCATTTAGTGTTACTAATGCGGATTCTTTTACGGTTCTCTAATTGTAAGATCTTTTCTTACAAGATTATTGTATAAAATCCATTTTTCATCTCCTGTATTCACTTGTCTTAAAAATTGACAGGTTTTGTTGCGCTTTAACAGAGAGTCACATACAGAGATGCGATCCTTTAAGTTCTTCTCCGTTAAGTTATGCGTCACCCATACGCCATAACAACTGTTGAACCCAAGTTACTGAAGATGTTCATATACGGTATTGTTTGATATTTTCAATATCTCAGCAATGTCCCTAGTTGTGTGCCGTGAGTTACTTTTTATTAACAACTTTATTTCGTCTTCATCAATAACGGATGGTCGACCAGAGCGCTTTGCATCTTCCAAATAAAAATTACCACTTTTGAACTGGGAAAACCATTTTCTGACAGTGCTATCACCAACAGCATCATCTCTACAAGCCGCACATATTTTTCTTTTAGTTTCAACAGCGTTTTACCTTTATTATAATAATAAAGCATTAAATGTCGGAAACGTACTTTTTTGTTTTCCATATTCCTGCCACTGTTAGACGCACAAAATACTAATAAATTTTATTGCCTTTTGTTCTGAATAATGTCTGAAGCTATGATTTTTAATGTTATGCTGTTACAAAATAACATTGATAACAAACGACAGTTATAAAAAGCTTTAATTGTGCCATTTTTCGAAAACGCTACGAACTTTCCGAACAACCAAATATTTTGAGAATTATCGAAATGAAGTCGACCTAATGATTTCCAAGTCTTTAAGATTTAATGATGTAATGTTAAATGCAACGTTGCAGTTAGTCTATATCGGAGAAAAATGGGCTTTTCAGTCGGGATGATAATGAGCTGTTGAAATCGACGTACCGGTGTTCGTCGATATGTAGGTTAATTAAGCACAGCCAGCACTGAATGCCTCAATTTGGCCAAATAGAAAATGGAAATAAAGGGAATGGATTCCGACGAAGATATTTCAAAATTCTTGCCTTGTACTTTATAAATTCAAAGTTATCTCTATTTGAAATGCTTGGGAAAACCGTCTGAAAAATTTGTAATGAACGAGTTTAACTGTGATTACAGATATTGTGGAGGGCATGAAGTTAAACGCTCGGACTTCTAATTATTGGGGTCGAATTAAAATTCCCATCAAATCTCAGAGATTTAATACTCCGTGCTGTCAATTAATACGCCGTGTTTCCAAATTATGTTTTACTTTCATAAATACATTGCTTTTTGAAGTATCTATTCCACGAATTATTATAAATACTAGTGACTTGTTTTTGAAACACTTTTCTCCATTTGATAAATTAAATATTGTTCATAGTTAAGTATTGCTCTATTCGTTTGGACAGCTAGCATTTTCAGATCCATGAAATTATTTTCCAACAAATAATAGTTTCATGTGTCGACTACGTAAATACGTAAGACTCTTTTTGATATTATACATAAATCGATTCTCTTTGATAAAGCTTCTAACGTTTATCGTATGACACATCCGATCATAGAACATTCTTACTAATATTTATAACAATTGAAGTATCCCGTAACCCAGTAACATGAATTGGGTATTCCATGCGTGAAAATATTATATATTTTTCAAAATGTTGAAAAAGGAATTTAAACCTCTATGGGCCCCTGTGACTTTGAGCGGACGCAGGACACTTCTAGGCTTTTATTCTTTAAAGTCAACAAAATAATTTTATTTTGCTAAATATCTTCATTTATCTCGTGAAAATTATGAAATTCTTCACAATTATTTAATATTTTATTTCTATAATTTTCTAATTATTCTATCGTGAAACTGATCTTCAGATACCACCAGAAATTTAGACCACAGACGGTTAAACAACTATAATACATCAATGATCCCAACAACTGATTTCTTAAATTCTATGATAAAGCATCTTTTGTGTTTTATAATGTTTAAATTCTTTAAATTGGTATGATTTCATATTCAATAACGTAATTCTCGACGACTGTGAATTATTAATACCTAAGAATAACAGCGATTAGAATCACAGAAAAACTCGTATTATAAAAAACATTTGGTTAGATTTTTCGATTAAATAAATGTCTTTGAGGTGTAATATTTTTCAATGACCATTACGACGTATATACGAATCGATGTTCCTGTATTTTAAGCATGTCCCAATATCAAAGTTGCAAAGTCGATAATAATATTTGTATCACAGCCGTCAAACATTTGTCGATGTCGAAAATCGGAAATCCATAGTTGAATTCTATTTCGACAGTAACTTTTAGTGCAGATATTCCATGTAAAACAAGGAAATGCTTTCAACTCTGACAACAGAGTGCCAGAGTTCTGTCATTGGATCACTGAGCTTAATTCTCTTGATGTATCTGTCCTGATCTGTTTTCTATTTAAGCGCGATCTGATACTGGATGTTCCATTTGATCATCGGTTTTGTTATGGTAATGAACGATTTGTCTCACTTATTATGAACAAATAGAACAGTTCACTTAAAGTATAACTGTACTTAACTGACGAATAACGAATAAAGTTCTTTAACCCCTTGCCGTGTCATTTCTTTTGTGATTGAATGTGAAATAACTCTAAATTAATTACTAAAATAACAAACTAGTCCTTAATTTCGGATATAGTATGAGTTAACGTAGTATTGAATAGCATAGAATTAATTTTATTTTACCAGGACTCACTGATATTTTTAATATAATAATTTTTGGAATACTTCAAAGTTGACTATACCATTTATCGCGTCACGAGTAGCACTCGTTATTGTACGGCAAGGGGTTAAAAATGAAATGAAAAAAAAACAGATTCTGTTAGGAATACAATTTTTTAAGACTATTTTTGTAAATTCGTATGGATATTAATCGAAGGAAACAGTAGCTTTTGATTTAATGTTGGAATCAACCCAAATAAATACATAAATCTTATGTTTATAATCAATATTATAATTATACACAATATGTCCAGTAAACTATACAGAATCGTTTGCAGGTAGAAAGTGAAAACGTCCATTTAATTATTAGCATGTGACAACATAACAACGCAAACATTTTTTTCAATTATTTTCACGTGAAAAATCAATTTTGATCTATTTAAAAATCCTAGTTAGTAATATCGTAATATTTGCTAAAACATTACTAACAATTTCGAAACACCAAATCCTCGACTCTAAAGCCCCATGCATGTTGAAAGCGGAGATTATAAAGATAGGAAAAATCCATAGAAGTATAACACATACTTGGATTACATTTCTTACGATCCGTTAAAAACATTTGATGGAATAATTAAAACGTTCTAATATCGCAAGAACGATATATTTTCTGTTATATTCGTTCTCTGGATACGGAAATAATTAATCAAAATTAATTTATTTCCCTGAAAAGATTTTGCCATTGTAGATTCAAGACCGATATTATCCGGGCGTGTAATCTTACGAAAACTTGGATGACAATGAATAATAATTAAAACATTGTCAAGAAATCGAAATAGCAAACACGTGGTAATTAATTCATATTCATCATTAGCAACTTTTAGTTATAACTTTGATGATGGGAAAAAAGAGAGAAAGGAAAAAATAATATCGATGGAGTTATTATTATCTTTAGAATTATCACCGATAAATCTGATAAATCCGCAAGCAGATACTCTACCACCTCCACCAAATCGCTCACTTGAAAAAACTGTAAAAATTCTTGCAGATGTGGAACCGTCAAAGTTTACAATGGATTTAATTAATTCGATTCTCTATATTAACGTGTAATTGTTTCGTGGCAGTAACATTGAAGGTCACAAAATGAATATACTGTAATCGAAGAATGCGAAAATGATAACTGGGTCATGGCGTTTGATATCGAAATGCGTCGCGTAAATCGGTTATCGATTTTTTTCACAAAGACGCAGGCGGTTTAAAAATCTGAAAAAAAATGAAGATAACAATCATAAGTGTTGGATTGTTACTGTAATATGCAAATGTATGCAAAAGGTTGTCCCTCGAAAATCTCGATACGAAATCTACTTTTTTCCGTTTCTTTTGCGTTTGTTCATTTGTTACACTTAGGGTCTTCAATGGAAAAATCTGAAAAAAATCTCAAACATGTATGGTACCGTGTAGAACATGGTAGAATTTTTTCGAATTTTTTGCACCTCAATAAATAGGCGAAATGGGGGAAAAACCTGTTTCTTTTTTAGTTTTCTCCATAACTACCCTTCCGGTCATGATATAGGGTTACAATTTTGTACACAATGATCGCCGAGCATTATCTGTCGAATGAGACCACCCCCATTGAAATCTGTTGAACGGCCCTTTTGACCCCCTTATCCAGCTATACCCTTTACATTCTTTCCATCGCAGAGATGAAAAATTTCTTTACTGTGTCGTATGTACACAAACTCATGCACCGTGAACGCTATGCGCATGCATAATACACGTTGCATTATCCATTGAAAATCGATGAATAACGCGCTGGATAACTCAAGATCATCGACAGAAGTGTCACGAGAGGGAGAGAATTATTGTTATGCCGCCATACATCGTGTACGATCTACCTAAGATATCTGTGTTCTTTTATCTTCCGAATAGGAAATTGCAAGACAGATCTTTATTTTTATACTTCTAGTTTACAAATAACTCCGGAGATTTATTTCTAAGAATTTAATTACTCACAAATTTTCCTGATGTTTCAGTTTATCTACAACCTCAATGATATCTCAAAGTGAAAATGAAATTGCGTCATTGGTAACGGTCAAAATAGCTTATACAGCTACTATCAGCCTTGTCAAGGAGGTTTGAATATTGTGTGTTTACTTTTAAAAAATTGTAACAAACACATTATAAGATCTTGTTCCAATGAAACTATGCATTCTGTACTTTCATTAAGGTATGATTATGATAGGATGACTTAACTACTTGCTTGACAATAATGAGTAACATTAAAAATTGTTATAATAAAATTTGGAACTATCGATTTTCAAATCAAACGTTGTAAATAATATAAACCTAACATATTTATAAATATTATAATTATTGAAAACTTTTGCATACGATTTCAATTTGCACTGTGAACATCATCAAATTTTCAAACTCATCGTTGCGTTCGTGTGACAATGCTCAATCATTAAAGCTCAAAATTTACCTCAATCTATATGTTGTTTAAATTTTGGAAAAGTATTGATAATTAAAGGTAAATGTTAAGTACATGAAAATTATTCAGCAATGGAAATCCGAATGTTTCCCCTTGAAATACGCGGCACGTTGCGTTTTCAAGAATTCCGTGTATTTAAAATTTTAAAGAACAGTCATTCAATGCTATTAACTCGAGATGTCTTTTTCATAAGTTTTATACCGCGCTCGAGCACCGTGAAACCTTCAGTCGAACCCTCGTCTTCGCTGTCGAGACGGCTCTTTTAGCGGCTGAAATTGAACTTGGGTTATCCAGCTCTGGCCTTAATCTAAAGGATTATTACTTGCTTCGTTCCTCTCGCTCCGCCGACGTCTTTAACATCGCGCCGCCACCACTCTCATTACCGATTTTCTTCGTGATCTTATTCTGGAAAGAAGAAAACGAGGTTTTCAGACGTCTTCTAAGATTGGACCGTTGACATGGCCGATCGAAAATTATGATGTATGTTGCAGTGTTTATCTGTAACACACCAGTAATGAGGACGAATGGCAGGATCCCTCATGGAAGTTTCCAAATATCGTCATTCCTCGGGAGAACCTAATCAGACGAGAATTAGAACAATTATTTTGATTGCATCTGTCGGGTAGGTTCAATTCGTTGTTCCCTGGCTGATAGTCGGGTCGATTTTTACGATTTTCACCTGTCAAGGCGTACTTCGTCGGTCATTCCACGTGGGTACTACGGAATGAGACTGTAAGGGGGTTTTTACGAAGCCCGCGCAAAGCTACGAAGTTCCGGGCTGTAAGCGTGAAGACGCCCTCTTCCTGTATAGTAGTTCCTGTCTGGAATCCTGTGTGCCTCCTTTCCTTTGCAACGTGATATAAGACTTAAGAGCAACGAGTTAAGAATATGTAGCCAACATTATTACATAATTACCAGTCAGTTACAATGTATATTAATATAGTGCATCATAAGGAACAAACGGTGTTCATTTACTTTAGACCTTAAGAATAACCTAACAGAGACTTTTTTATTAGTCTTTATTTATCTGGACTTTTAGGAAATTTGTTAAGGCGTTGATTTTACAAGTTTAGGGATCTTGTCGCTACATGTTTTATCACGTCATACATAACGATGCAGTGAGTGCAATAAACTGGTGTATTGTCCGCTTTCAGAGATTCCTATGGCGATCAGAATTCTAAGAACTATTAAAAGTTCGAATTGTGTTAGCATCGTTTATTAAACGGAGTTTAATTAAATAAATACAATATTATCAATGTTGTTTCTTGCATGCATTGTATTTTATATGTTGCAGTAACTGTGATGATCCAGTGATAATGTATAATTGCTGGTTATTATATATAATTATTAGGTTAGTATGAAATTAATGTCGGTTTCCGTGCTTTCAAACTTTGGCGCTTGATCATGAGATATCCATTTACTTCAATTGTTTATCTTGTAATATAGTTTCATAGTGCAGATATTGCTCTACACGGTGATAGGTATGTTTTTATTTTTACTGTTAATTTGTGCTTTTTTCACGTTATTGCGTTTAAGATGGACAGGAAGCAAATTCGCGTAATATTCTTATACGAGTTTAAACTAGGTCGTAAAGCTGCAAAAGCAACCCGTAATATCAACGCTGCATTTGGGAAAATACTGTGAATGAACGATCAGTGCAACGTTGGTTCCAAAAATTTCGCAATGGGGATGAGAGTCTTGAAGATGAAGATGGCCGTGGGCGTCCTTCGGTCGTTGACAACAACCATTTTAAGGCTTTGGTCGAAGCTAATCCACATACGACAGTTCGATAGCTTGCACAGGAGGTAAGTGTAAGTCATTCAACTGTTATTGACCACCTAAAACAGCTGGGAAAGTCGAAGCAACTCGATAAATGGCTGCCGCACGAATTAACGGAAGATCAAACCAATCATCGTTTCGAAATTTGCTATGCGGTCCTTCCACACAATAAAAATGAACCATTTCTGCATCGTATCGTAACATGCAACACGAAGTAGATGTTATACGATAACTGTCGGCGATCTGCCCAGTGGTTGGATTATAATGAACGGCCAAAACACTTTCCCAAGCCGTAACTGCATAAAAAGAAGATCATGGTGACGGTTTGGTGGTCGGTGTGGGAATTATACATTATAATTTCTTAAAGCTGGGAAAAATTATCACAGCAGAGAAGTATTGTCAAGAAATTGATCAAAGGCACCAGAAATTGCAACGATTAAATCCGGGACTGGTCAATCGGCGGGGCGCAATTCTTTTCCATGATAATGCTCGCCCGTACGTCGCGATGCGTCGCATGATCAACGCTACGAAAGTTGAATAAATTGGGCTATGAAGCTTTGCCTCATCTATGATGTTCACTGGACCTGTCACCAACCCATTATCATATTTGTAAGCACTTTGACGACTATTTACGGGGGAAAATCTTCAAGAGCCAAGAGGCTGCAGAAAATGCGCTCAAAGAATTTATCAATTCCAGAACTTCAGAATTTTACAATGCTGGAATTCAAAAACTTGTCTCTTGTTGGGAAAAATATGTATATTGTAATGGCACTTATTTTGATTAAAAAAACTTATTCTCAATCGAAACCTGAGTATTTAACGACAGACACGGCTTGAACACCGACATTAATTTCTTACCAATCTAATACTACTAAAATTCAGTCCAAACTAATATAGTTTTTTTCGAGAGGAGAAATGGTTTTACGTATCCCCTCAGAAAACCCGAAGAGTATGGGAGGATCCCGGACTTAAACGAGATCTAACCCAAACCTAATCCAAACCAAAGTTCTAGGACCCATTTTAGCAAGTTTAACAGGCCCTTCAGGTAACTCGTTTCCTATGGAACCACGATGGGCTACCCGTCCTGTGGCTCAGACAATGCCGAGTTCACCAAATCCGTACCTGTCCAGCGAGTTGAACTGATCCCTAAAGATACATCCAATCCAGATTCGCCGGTTAATTTGACAAATATTCAAGAATTAATTACATTTACCTTTAGTAATGATTCTACATAATCACCGGATCACATTTACCGTAACATATACACAGTTTGTATTAAAGTATCAGACAAAACTAATGATCAACACATTTGCATCTACGTAAAAAGAGCGTTGATGTTTCCTATCATTTATGTTATTAGCCGCCTATTTTGAAAACCTGTAAAAAAAGTGTTTACCTCTTTTAGAAAAGTAAGGAAAAAGGCAATCATATCGTTCTTCATCAATTTCACATTTCGTATAGATATCTGCAGAATTTTTTCAACTTTTCGCCTATAATATATATCCTTGTAGTATTGAATGGGTTAATACTCATAATCTGATATATTTCCATTTCGCGATTGCACGCAAAGCATCCGAAGCTCCATAGATACTCAAAATGGAGTAAGAGTCAGCTACTAAATCGTTCCGATCGTAAAATAGCTCTTACCGAGGCGAAGATTCTATCTCCCAAACAACAGTAGCCACCGTGAAATCCCATTTCTTCAGCAAACGTCCGGCATTATCGTTGCCACGGTGCTTCTGCTAAACCCGTATCCGTTATAAATATTTTCAGTGCGCTTTAGTCAAACATTCGATAGAATATCTCGAGTTGCAATCCAAAGAAATATCGGATACTATATTCTCGTGTAAACACGGAAATCGTTTTTATTCGACGATGGAAATGCGAATGAACTCGAATTTTCAACGCATCAGTGAGATATTGAGATAAAAATAGGAACGTGTTTGTTGCGGATACAGTACTAAAATAATCCAACATCTAGGAGATATTAAAGAATTCAAGATAAAAAAATTAAAATGTTATAATAACCGTACCATGTGCAGTCAACTGACCGGTTCAACGAATTGAATATTTGTAATATCTTGTATTATTAAATTAAAACTTAGTTCTGCATTTTCCTAATATTAACTTGGCAGTATTCTGTATACTTATATTTCAGTAAAATATTATCGTTTTTTAATAATCCGTCAAAAGATTGACTGCTGTGGGAATAAATGCACGTTATGTGTCAAGATGATTAGTATTAAAACTTCAAATCAGTTCGTGAGTTTCGGTCAACTACGTACATTTTTTTCTATTTTAGTTACCATCTTCTTACATTTTGAATTTATATTTTTCCCTTTCCTGTATAAAATGTGCACGACAAGCAAGTTTTATAGAAAAATGTACATGTAATCTCAACGTCTGCGCGGCTACCGAATAAGCTGAGATTTTAACCGGGAATACCAAAAAGGATTTTAGTATTGCTTGGTGATATCCTTATAGAGGTTTAATGCGATAAGAGGACATTATTAAACGTGAAATTCATACTCAGAAACCACCGTCAAAGACGAATTTTGAGCTTCCCGTGATGCAAACAGCACTCGGTTCTTTTTCTGAAGAGCCTGGATTATTCTTTCCAGGCAATCGTACCTCTTGCGCAAACAATTAAACGATCCAAGTGACGTACAAACGCCGTCCTATTAAACGGGTATTACAGTAGAAATGTTTTTCGCAGAGTTTGTGAAATCCCAATGCAATCGTGTTTGTTTTCATGCTATTATTATTGTGTTGAGATTAATTTTGTATTCTACTTTTGAATAGTTGTACTCGTGCAATCTATAATAGTATATTGCTTTCGCTATTATCTGAAATATATTACACGAGGGCCATTAGCAACAAAGGAAAATTTCAATATCGCACTATTAGATTGTAAATTACATTGCCGAGAAAACATTTTCTGAAAATGTAACCTGAACGCAATAACTACAAGACTCTATTTATAAGATTATATTTATATTTTATAATATATAAATTACTAAACTGATTACGTTTTTTATTACTTGATTGGAAAACTACTGATGTAAATATACAACAAATATATTTAAATATACCTGATTTAACGCCAATAGTTTTAATCCTAAGTACTGACCTACCAACGATTAATGCAACATTCTTAAAAATATCAAATAAATACATTAGAAAAGAAGAAATCGAGGGAGGAAAAAAATATGGTTAATTTAATTGCTTGCAGTCATCCAGATGGAAATGGAAAATTGAAGAGAAATACCGTCAGCAATGGCAGGAACATACCTACACAAAACAAGGCATTCCGACCAAATTGATTGGTCTAGTGTGAAAATTCTTCCCACACGTAACCACATGTGTTGTGCTCGTTTATTATAACAGTTTTGTAAGAAAGGCCTCAACCTACGCGAGTAATTCATTACCTTTTTTTCATTATTACTAGTCTACGGATTTTCATGTAAACATGGAGAACTTAACATCATAAAAATTTTTATATGGAATATACAAAGCATGGAATTGGGTACTATAGTATATCGACAGAAAGAAATTATTCGAGTATCATTTCTGTAATCATGTTCGCAAAAATTAAAATTTACATGAACGCCTGTAATTAAATTATTACAAATTGTTAGACAGTCACCCATTTTTGTGAAAAAAAAATTTAGCAGTCAGTCCTGTGTAAACGTCTTATTATTATACTGATGCTTCTAAAAAAATATATTTTCTGAAATCATAGTCCTCAGATAGATTTCATATTACTGATAGCAATATTAATACTTTTGTCATTGTGTATGCACATAATAAATGGCCTACATCTTTGCAGACGTTCTTTTTGCAAATGGTGACGCTGCTTTTTAATCAATGCGGAGACGAAAGTTCCCTGGAGCTATGCTTTCGATAGCATATTTGAAATTTCAGAATTACCGCAAACTTGGCAGTAATGCAAGGAATAATCATCGTGGTTGCAGTCAAGGTTGAGTTATATAAAGCTTCGGGCTATCCATTTATAGGATAATCGGTAGTACTTCAGTAAAAATGTATTGTTCGAGACTAGAAAAGTCGGAGCCAATACATAGAGTGTCTTGGAACACTCTACATCTTCAAATTTTACAATTAGTAGAACTGCAATCATTATTTGAACTGGAGTGATTTTGAAAGGAGTGAAAATTAAATATCAGCTACTACTGTGTATAAATTTTTTTCGACACCATCTATACATTTGTTATATTGCATTTAAAAGCTTTGCGAGGAAAACTCATTATCCAGTTAAATTTTTGGTGTTCAAATATGTAATAAAGTTGGTAAAGCTCCAATTCCTTAATACCTACAATAAATCTGTATCATTAATGAAAGCTAAATTGTATTTCATATTTGACAGGGTTAAATTTGGAAACCTCGGTTCATAATATCAATTATTTGTTCTAATTTCAAATTGCAATATTAATGTATTGTCGAGTATGATTTTCAACTTTTCGAACACTCGATATTTTTAACTTGCATACTTTTTAAATAGCAATCTTAATGACATCGTGAATTGTATTTTTTATGGATTACACCATAATAGAGAGGTTATTGATTTCTTCTTACATATTTTATGTTAGATATAGCAATATATGTTTAACAACAAAAACAATTATTCACTAGTGTAGCCATGAACTTATAAGCATCATCTAATTTCTGAAGACCAACTACGGAATAACGAAAACGAGAATTTGACAAAAGTACTTTTGATACTTTTTGTAAAGTAATTTTCGCTTTTCAAATGATTATCTCAAAATACAATATTACGATTAAAATTAGCATCATTTTAAAGAATACAGTTTTCAGTGTTTTTGAAGATTATGAAAATTTGACAAATTTCTAATCATTACTTTCAACATCATATTACTTTGAATGTCTCGAAAAACATTCTTGGAATCTTCGATTTGTGCTGCCTATATTATACATCACACGAGTCAAATCAATTTCGATCGATGCAGAGAATAGAACGAGGCTTGTGTTATAAATTAGTTGTAGAGAAAGCCATAAGTAGAAAAGGTCTAGCTATGGTCATACCAAGTGACGTCAGTTGGCTGATAAAAGCGAAAGTCACAACTTCTGCGGAATGCACTGGTTTATGTATCATTTTGTTACCAATATGACTGGTACTTGGAATTGTTACCAACACGATTATTTTCTGACTTTATAAAATATTGCACAATGCTTCACAGGACGTTAGAGCGGATAAGGAGGTAAAGTCTCGAACTTATGTGATAAGGTACATATGATCATGTGATATGTATATCACAGCCTCGTTAAAGCCCACGCAGGTAGACAAGGAAGAAAAGTGTAAAACAAAAAAGGCAACTATATTTTCCAATCCATAAATGTACATTGCAATAATTACGTAGTTTTGAGAACGAAGGAGTTTATGGAAGCAATGGAGGAAGTTGATGAATGTAAATTTGAGCGAGATTTCTGGTTTTGACTGCTGTCACAAATCCATTGAAATTGTTTTTCGTTTTTCATTTAAATTCTTAGGCTTCTGTGATAGTATTTTTAAGAAACGCTCTGTTTATTTACTTTTCCTGTTGGTGAGGTCTGCATTTTTTTTCAGTTGGATCTTTTTTGTGTTTTGTGATAGTGATATATATTGTTATTTATTAAATTGGCTTTAAATATTATACTAGAAGTTTCTTTCTATCATATGAACAGTATAATCCGTCTAGTACAAATTAATATTTAATAAATAACCGTTTAATATACAAGCTACGAATTTCAAGTAACTTTTTTGTATTTGTTAGCACTTAATTGAACTTTATTTAATGATATTCTCTACTGGTGGTTGATTGCTATTTCTCTGATAATACCACTGACTACAGATATTATAAAATGTTTCAGGTAAAAATACAAAGAGCTGCAAAATCCTACAACAAAAATACTCTTCGTGGAAAATTGATTATACAGAAAATATAACAATATTTCATCGACGTAAAAATCCAAAATATAATAGTGCAAAATGCTGCACGACAGGTGGAATTTACTTTCTTCTGATGGTAAATTCAAAATTACTGATCCATCGCATCACCATGATTGCCAGTTCAGAGTATTAATGTAGAATAAATTAACTAAGTAATAATATCAAGAAAAATTTGTTTAGTATCACCAGAGAAGTTTTATTTATACGCAGGATTTTAAATCCGCGAGTAATTCCTTCTTTTCTGTTATCTTCTATTAGCCACAAGACGTAGAAACATCAAGAAACTCATAATTATGCGACATTTTCACGTGCAATCACTAAAATTGTTGTGGCGTCAAGTCGAACGTGGATTGAATTTGCCGTCCACTTTTACCACTCGTGGAATCGCAACGCGTTTTCCGGAAATGATTGATTAATTGCCGCGATAGTTCTTGGCCGACGGAGATCTTTGTCGAGTTCACGATGATTCTTGAACTTTCCGATATGTAATAGCAAACTGTGACGACTTTAGTCGTCAGCTAGCTTGGTTTCGTTGTTATCGTCACTGTGCACGGTGGTCCAGAATGTGGGATTAGCCGCGCAAAATTCGAAAAGTCAATTTTGCCATTTCGATTTTTTTTTCTTGTAATATCGATTCTTAAATGTCCACCCACTTCAGAAATGGTAAAATTAATGAAATTGGACAAAAATTGTAGTTACAACAAACGCTTAAAGTTTAAACTTTTTCTGAAGACCACTTTCTATCGAAAAAACACGGTGTCTTCTACGTGACATTCTCATGAAAGTATGCAATATTTTTTAATAATTATTGTTTCTACTTGAAAAGCATTCTTCGACGATAAAAATTCACGTGCCGATTATAAAATTATTGCTTGTAGTTTATTCAAAAATTAATTTTAAATGAATGAAAGAAAATCGTAAAAGTTTTTTATCTTTTGCAGTCAATATCTTAACAGTCCCAACGAGTCAGAAGCTTTAATTGCCACAGCTGTTTTCAGTAATCCTTCCCCTAAACCAGTGGTCGGCAAAGGCTCCAGAGCCGCATGTGGCTCTTTGGCTCTTTAAGTGCGGCTCTGGCACAAATATCCACAGAAGACGCAATAATATTTTCATTTAAAAAAAACTTGGTAAGAAAAAAATTACATCTTATTTTGATAAATTAAAATTCTTCTATAAATCGAGAACATGTATAATTGTTTGTTTAAGTTAAAAGATAGATAGGTAATTAAAATTTTATATTGTTGTAAAAATATGTAACGAACATCGAGTTTAATTTTATTAGTTTTCGTAAACGTAAACACAAACCATGTACAAGCTACCGGCTGAAATTGTTCGTATGTTTTCGGCGTAGGGGAGATCGGGGGTAAAAGTTCCGATTTTTAGTTAACTTCAAAATTTGTTAATATAATTGCTTTTAGTATTCATACGATGCGATCAAAATCAACTTACATATGTAACTTTGATATTAAGACAGTTATTTGGGTCATTTTTTGAGAGATTCTTTTATTATTAATTTTTTAATGCCTAAAGTCGGAAAGTAACAACTTACCCCGACTTGGGGTAAGTTGTTAGTGTAATAAAAGTTTACTAAACAAGCAGATTTGGCTCCCAATTTTTTTTTAAATTGTTGTAGTGTTCATATTTAGCTCTTTGGCTAATAAGTTTGCCGACCACTGCCCTAAACGATCCTGCAAAAAGCTAACCCTGCCGGACCCGGCTTCAATGAATTTTTTTTTTTTTGTTGCCCCGGACTGTCTCGTAAATTTTCGGCAGGTATAACAATGAAGGGCGCAGGTAGACGCACGAAATATTTGCAGAAATAACTTCTATATAGTCTAAGGAATATATGTGGAAAGTTTGAGCCTACTACCTTCCGATTCTTTTTAATTATTCAATTTTTAAGTGAACTCTGCACCGCGGAGAATAGGATTGCCTTTCGGATTACCTCTTTGCTCGCGACCTAACAATAAGAGCAATTAAGTAATAAAAGTGATGCTTTAAAAGTCTTCGTCCTCGTTAATACCAATAAGATTTTCTTTTTATTGCCCGGTATCTTGAAGAAATCAGGGAATTTACTGACTGCGTGTCCCACTGGGTCTCGACAGCTGGTCTCTGTTACATAAACTTTAGGAGGGGATAGCTATTTATATATTATATATATTTAAGCGTATATATGTGTTTACTAGTATAAATTAATTAGTATATTTGAAATAGCAGAAACTGTGTCCACATAATTGAATGGCGGAACCATTAATTTTTAGACACTCCTGCCCGCCATATTTAATCCGCCATTTTGTTTTCTGAAATTTTGAGTTCAGATTCGTAATCAACGACTCAAAAAATATTAGAATACCAATTTTTAGCTAAATCGGATGTGTTTTGCGCTCTTGGTGACTATTTAAACAAGTTCGAAAACTGTGCGAGGTGTCTAAACAGCTAAATTCACGTTCTGGACCACTGTG
This sequence comes from Cerceris rybyensis, assembly GCA_910591515.1. NCBI lineage: Eukaryota > Metazoa > Arthropoda > Insecta > Hymenoptera > Crabronidae > Cerceris > Cerceris rybyensis. Next base: position 12,860,503 of record OU342789.1, on the reverse strand, counting down.
CGTTCGGGCCGAAGTCCCTGTTTACCACCCACTGACAGAGCACGACGGATTAACGAAAACGTTCATTCAATACGAAGGCTGCTTAATTCCCTAAGGACCGGAGTTTTGGCCACCCCGGCCTCAAGGAACGACAAACCTTCGCCTCGTTCCGAACGCGCTTTTGTCCCCGCACGACGGATCAAAAATCACCGTTTATTCTAAGTAAATAAAAACAGAATTTCATTCGACACAATTATTCTCATTCCAGCAAAGAAAAATATCCTGAAAGTATATTAAATGTAGATATACCTACTGGAACGTAGGTGAAATTGTGAAAGATTTGTGTTCGCGACAAACTTCTGCCATATACTATATGTCTCATTCTTGCTTAGAATGAACCAACATGCGAATTCCAAGCGATGAAGAGAGAGAGAGAGAAAAAAGATTAAATCCTTCCTTTGACGTAGCAAACTGATGAATCTATGAAAGATGGATCGTGATACCAACAAAATCTATTCCGACTGCTTCGTCGCATTAGCACATCAAAAGGAATATTAAATCAGTTTCTCCATACTACTGATTACATAGACCAAGAATACACATAGAAAAAGAAAGAATATCATCCTACTCGTATCTATCTGTTAAATCAGAAGGAAAAAAATCTGAGATAATATTTCATCAATAATATCAACTTTTCAAACGGCATTTGCCAAGATGTAATTAAATCGCGATTCTCGGAGTATTTTAAATTAATGAAACTTCCTTTCCATGAGAGAGGCTAAGAGCAAAGAAAGTCTAGAATTTATGTAGAAAGGATAGCAAATTCAATTTTCACTCTGGCGTATCAAAGAGGAAAACGTGACGAGGAAGTTGTACGAGTGGTAAAAGAACTGATCGTTATTGCATTTAGAATAGAGCGAGAAAGAAACTTTGCTTATACAATGTTGATTCGAAGATCTTAGACGGTTGGAACGTCCCTTACCAAAGAAACGAAATTTCTTCGATGCACCAAAGAAAACAGAGCCGTCGAGGGAGTCTGACACAGGATTGGATAGATTTGATCTTTCTTTCAGCATGTCGAAGCGGCGAAGATATAGAGCAGAGGTTGCTACGAATATATCAAAATTAAATTTACTGCTATTGCCTTGCATAGAGGAATAGAAGACACAATGAACTCATCGATTTTAAATCTCTGAATTCTCGAAGGCATATAATATTTCCGGATTATATTTAATTTCGTCTCATTCCCTATTCACCGATCAACTTTCCCTACTGAATCAGTTTTCCATTTTCGTTGTTTAACTCTTTACATTCGGAGTTCCAACATAGTTGATATGAAGATTTATTCCAAGCTCGGATTGAAGGTACAATTGGCATGAAAAAGCTAAAGTAGAGAGCAGTAAAAGAATAAAATGGATGTATAACATTAAAAACTAATATTTATCCAACTGGAAAGATATTTGTAATCGTTCATTTATATTTATGGGAATCTAAATCTACACGTAGGTGTGTTCATGTGCGTGAGAGGTATGAATGTTTTGATAGGATTTAACACTAGATTTGCGGACACGAAATCTATTACACTATAATATATTAAATAAAGATTTTGAAAACAGAGGACTCAAGCAGCAAAGAAAATGATCAGTTAAGTAATTTGTATATTACAAGATATATGGACCGTTTATTTTGAAAGTAGTGTAAGTCCATTTAACAAAAAACATGAAGCATCACGCAATTTATGCTTAATTTAGTGTAAACTTTTTATTTATTACAAGTTAATATTTAATATTTTAAAAAATGCTATTGTTTCGTTCAATTTAAAATTGGCCGCTAAAAGAAATTGGATAGACATTGATTATGAAACTGGTGTAAGCCCAATTTCCGTAGACAGGTTGCGGGATCAGTGACCACTGGTGGCTACATTTGTTTCATTTAACATTTCGAAAGTTACAATTTAAGGTTACTTACTTGATTTTCCTCTAAAAATAAATAATTTCATATTAAAAACAAATAGTGATATAGGTAAGAAGAAGTAATAAATCAATATTATATTATAAGAATGTTATTTTACCACAATTAAAAATATTTATTTCTGTTTAATTTTAAATAAATACACGCAGAAGTAAAACTCATGGGTATAAACAAAAGAGTAATCTGAGGGGTCAGAGGATGAATATAATTCCACTATGAAAAACAAATTAATGAAACGTAAAAAGGAAAGAAGAATTATAGAGGTAGAATCTTCATCAGTTGAGGATATTGTTACTGATTGTGAGAATTTCAAAACACTGTTACACGAAGAGCATAAATAAATAATACCAATATCTTATGCTGACAATGAGTTTAAGAATTTATAAATATAATTAACGTTCAAAATAAAAAATACTATTTCTATTTTATTTCTTGTTATTATCTATAAACCAAATTGGATTAATATGAAATATATTTTAAGTGATATTTGAGTTTTCAAAATTGAAATTAAATGATTCTTACAATTGATTAATTATAAAAGTGGTGTAGTCCATTTGCAACCCGTAAATATACATTATTTTAGTTAAATTCGCCTAAAAGAAACTTGTATAGTCAAATTACATATTGATAAATTGATAGAAACATTATCAGCCCTCTTTGTATACAAATGGTCATAGTATAACAAAACTAATTGTAAGATTTTCCTTTTACCTCTATGCGTACTTTGCCTTAAGTAGAATGTGTATGTTCTACTGTGACTTAAGCGGAGTAAGCATTCCCTGTTGGAATAAGTATTAGGTCATTAAGTATGAAACGTCCGATTTGAAACTAAAAGTTTGGTTTATTATATCTCGGGCAAAAAGTAACATAATTCATCAAAATACATATATAATATTGTGGGAATGGTAATTCCAAACCTTGTTGCTAATTCCCGCGTTGTTTCAGATGGCTTCGCTTCCACTACAGCTTTCAGTTGATCGTCATCCACCTTACTTTCAGGCCGTCCGCGTGGTTCATTTTGAAGATCAAAATCTCCAGATCGGAATTTTTCAAACCATCGACGTACTGTACGTTCATTAGCCACATTCTTGCCAAATACTTCGTTAACATTTCGACTTGTCTGCGCTGCATTAGTACCACGACGGACCTCATACTCGAAAATAACGCGAATTTTTGTCCTATCCATGGCTTACAATATTTAACCTCCACACGACAATACGATAGATTGTTAAAAATAAAAGAGTGCGTCTGAAAGCCAGATGGCGTACCTTCTAAATGCAAAAATAACAAACGATGGATGATGTGAAATATCGGAGATATCCAGCATCAAACGTGATGCTTTAGGTAATCGGATATTTCATACTTAATGGCCTAATAGATATTTTAATCGAAAAAAATGTCCTGCATAATGAAAGAAAATTATTTATTCGGTATGAAGCTAAGTATTTTTATTTTTAACGATTTCTTAGTGTATAGATCCATAAAGGGAAAATGGAAGCTACGAAAATAATATTTAATTCCGTAAACATTTTCATTTAAGGATGATTTGTTGGTATATTAAAAGCGATAAGAATCCTATGAAAATATTATATATTATTCTTATGTTTTCTGAAACGCTTAAAAAAATTTGAAATTTTTTCACAAGCTCGTTCAAAAGTTATAACATTTTTTAATTATAACAAATTTACACGTACTTAAATGGAAAAGATGTTATCAGGACAAGTTAAAGTAAAAAAAATCATTGAAAATACGATTCGAAAAGTCCACAAAATTACTATCAAAAGTTTTTTATGATTGTGATAAATATAAAAAATTTCGTTGAAAAATTAATTAAAATCAAATGAACTTCCATTTTATTACAAATTTGATATTAAAAATAAGCTTGGGAATAAGACATTTTGTTACAATGTCATATTTTAAAAGATATTGAGAGATAATGGTTTCATCAAAATTTTACATACTCATGTCTCCGATTGTACCTACAAATCATCCTTAATTTTTATTTTGTTACACTTTTTGCTGTGCCAATTTCAAGGGTTGTTAATAATTATTCGTAATTATGGGATATACTTCTTAAGTTTTGTGGAGAATTTTGAGTAATCTATTATTCCATGTTATTCAATCATATTGTTGGAAACGAATCACATAGTCAATTGATAAATTACTGTTAAATTTTTGTAATGGCGGATTGAGGGATCCGCACTTAAGGTCCGCCAAATAAGAGAATTTATAAACTTTGGATTTTTGTGTATTAAAATAACTTGACTCGTTCAGACATCGTTCGGACAGCAATTTTGCGTATAACAGAGTTAGTGAAAAGAAATGTGTTATGGGCAGAGAATACGGGGTTTTTAAGGGACTTTTGGAGAAGGAGTGGGAGTAGTGATAATGATGGATGCAAGACGAAGGTCAAAGTAAGAAGTAGGATTTCGGACTTGGAACGGTGATTTCGGAGATGAGTAAGGAGCGGTGACGATGTTAGGGAGTTAAAAGGTCGGGATGGAAAACTAGGAGGTTTGGGTTTGAAGTGATGAATCAGAGGTGATGATGGAAGTTAGTCTAGCGGCGTCTAAAATATTTGCGCTTATAAAATATTCTTACAGTTATCTTATATACTAACTAAGCGGAGGGTCGGTAAATTACATTTTCGACAAACAATGAATATGGCTTTGCAGAAAATTCATTTACAATGAATACATAATAAATATATTATACAATCGTTAACAAAGTGCCGCACGTTAGACACCAGAAAAATCCTTTCGGCTTATTTTTTTATCCTAACACAGGCCATATAAGGAGTTTTCACGATCTGAAAGTCACATTAAACACGTCTAGCTTTTGAACGAGAACAAAGCGGAGACCTAGCTTATTTTACTTGTGTTCATTCGCTTGATGTTACGTGACGACAGAGCTTATGCGTACGGGGAATGGCAATTTTTCAGAACAGCTGATCTTTTTTCAGAAATTGGCTTCTCTGTTTCAAATTACTCTCTCAGTTCCTCTCGTCTCTTTCATTTACCCTGTGCCATGGCGAAAATCGAGCAGAAGCGGACGAGTATTTTCTTTAACGTGAGACTTAAAATAGAGAGTTCATGCCGTCGATTTCCACGCTACAGTGTTAATTTTTAACTTTTAAATTTTAACACTTTGACATTTCAAAAGAGCCTGGATTATGCTACAAAATACTTGGAAGGCGTATCTCAAATACAAGTTTTTATCACTCAACTGTCTATCGCTTATAAACAATTATTGCAGCAATTCCATTACAATGACAAGTAGTTCATAACTAGACTCCGGATGTTTATGCATTTATGACAAAATGAATACGGCTAAAATACACAAAACGAACATAATATAAAAATATATCCGAAATATCCAAAGTATGGTATTCGTTGTAACATTTATCGAGTGCAACAAATCCCTAAATAGGTTCTCTTGTCTTAACTGCATTTGTTGAATTTGAAATTTGCATAAACATCCGGAGTCTATTCATAACTATCTATAAAATAATATTTGTGAACGATTGAATGGAGTATTATGATTCTCTTTTCATTTTAAGTTTTGAAGGTAGTAATAAACTAAATACAACGTTCTTAATGAATTTCACCTTCCACTACTACCATATGTAGTTGTTAAAATATTACTTTAGCATATTTTGTTTGCATCTTCTTAAACTTTAATAATGTTTGTTCCGTTTTTGTACGAACAGTAAATTTGTTTTACAAAGAAGTTCTAATCTTATCGCAGCTCTTTACAATTTCGAGTTAACACTTAATCTCCCGAGTGCTTAAAAGTAGCAATTAAAAACAACGAAAATTCATTTGAAGCTTTTTTAAAGTCTACACGTATATCTGGAAAGATATTTCCTTTGCGTTGTATATAATCCTCCCCTACCAAGTGATAGGGGTATTAGCCATCCACTCTTATTTATTATCTTCTACTATTTGAAAATTTAATTAAGACAATTCTCACAGACAGAAAGATGGAGGTACCCTTATATATTAAATACGACCTCTGGCTTTCTCAGATGAGTTTCTGAGTAGGGCCAAAGTCAGTTTTAGAGCATTTTCCTCAGTGTCCTTGTTCTATATTTCGATTTTAATTACGGTCCTCATTTCGCTAAAGAATCATTATTTTAGAATATATAGAAATACATAGAAAATAGTTCTGAAACGTAATGGAAAAGCTTAAACCCACTGGACTTAGAAAGCCAAACATTCAATGTTCCACAGTCATTTGACGAGGTTTAAAATACTTGCAAAAGAAGTGAGATAAAAATATATAATATTTTTATTATAGATAACATTCTACGAAAGTAATTCGGACTACGAAATTATGAAGTAAATCTTGATACATTTAACGACAGTACCTTTCAACATTTATTATTAATGCTATCGTTAAAAAAATTAAATATCAAATAAAAGAGATCATTAATAAATCAAATGCAGGGAAATAACAAAATGCTCAAAATGAAACGAAATGCTACGCTGGGTAAGCAAGTAGAAGTTCAATTTCACAATTTTGTGGAGCTTAGTTCAAATTCTTTCCTTTACCTCTGGGAAAATCTTAATTTATTATTTAATCTATCATACTCTCAATGGTTCATAAACCAACTAAAACGCCAAAAACAGTATAAGTCAATCATCAAGTCCGACACGAAATGACCACGACAGTTAAAACCGATAAAGAAATTACCAAAAGATAAACATGAAATTGCAATAGAATGCTGCCAAATTAATTTTAACTGTATTGCCAATAAACTTAACGCTAGAACTACCGACTATTAATTCAGGATATTTAAAGATACTAAATAAATACTTCAGAAGAAAAAGAATGAAATGCGAAAGAAACTAAATCGATTGAATCTATTATGATTTACAAGGTAGATATAGAAAATTAAACATGATATAGCCCTCAAGATTTTAGTAATATCTTTAATAATTCAGTACAAGTCATTCTGACCCCCTTGGTAGATCTAGTGTTAAAAAGTATACTCTTACAAGTTGATATTTGATCGATACCCTAACAACCCCCTTAATGCGTTCTGTCTTCACGATGCACGTGATGTTCCAGTAGAAAGATCTTTGGGGCTGTCACGACACTATAGGAAACATCGAAATTACTAAACCGATGTCGCCAGGAGCTCAGTTGTTTTCGCAGCTGGAAAAGGAATTAGCATGGCGGGACAGGGGAGAAAATAACTCCGACTGTGTCGACGACGCTACGTCTTCCTAAAAGACGTCTATGCAAGTCGAGCTGAGTGAGATTCATTCAAAGGTGAAACTTGACAATTCTGTTATTTGAATTGCTAAAGTAAATTTGTGTTTTCAACGCGAAATATTACGTAATTGGCACAGATACTACCGATTTTGTTGCTCTTACAAATTTCGGAGAAATTCATCATCCTAAGGAACTTCAAGCAGAGACAAATTATCGCCGACTGTTAAATTCAATTAAATTCAACTTGGTACAAAGTCGAGAAATAACGTTTGAATTAATTATCAACGGTTATCGAGAAAATTTCCCAAGAGTTAGAAGACTTGCAAAATTAGAGTCACGGGCGGAACCGTGAACTTTTCATTTGAAAAAAATTATCGTGCAGTCAAGCCTAGTCAGTTTACTGTTTGATTACGATCTACACAACTTCCCCACCCGCGCATCCACACACATATCTTACCGGGCATATAAACGAGGAAAAGAGGGGAAAGTGAAGGCGAGTAGTGGGAATTGTCTTATAGCGGTCGTTTCCGGCACCGAGAACTTGATTATAGAGAGCTTTGACTGTAGCGCCAGCGCATTTTATGAGGGTAAGGCACCCTGTAGAGCAGATGGGGTCGGTCAGGATTGGGACCGTCGCCACTGCGTTTGGAGTTTGTCTCGATTTCGAGTGGTGTTCTTGGAGGGGGACGGGTGTTTGGCATATGTCTAGACACCCTGTCGCATTCCAAGAAACAGATTATGTATTTAGTAAAGTAGCCGATGACCCGACGTCATGGTGCTGCATAAATTTAAAAAGAGACAAACGTATTCTTAACACTTTGAACGCCACCGGTATTTCGCTAGATTCACCATTTCTACCGAAGTGGAACTTTTACTATTAAATTCGTATTTTTGCAAAGCAGAAACCTTAAAGATACAGATAGATAGATATTCGTTAGACCTTTATCTTTTTAATGTCGACATTTAAATATTTAATATATCCGAAAATTCGTAAATAGTACAATTTCAAAGTTACACGGACATTTAATGAATTCAATAGCGCCGGTCATCGGTGACCTCCATGGCAGTCAAAGTGTTAAGGGGTTAGGTATATACAGTTAGAATTTTCAAAAAAATCGATTTTTTTTATTTCATTTTTGTAATGTACCTATATTTAAGTACAGACCCAGAAATTTTCAAGTCAATTCGTCAATTGTTTTCGAAGATACACGCATATTTGTAATGATGTGGCACAGCGTTTGAAAGTAGGAGGCCGGAGTGGCAGCGCTAACTTAGAACGCTGGCCCTTTTATTTACCCGCCTATTGTAAATATTAACCCTTTAGCTACTACGGGTGACTATAGTCACCGGCCACAAGGTGCCTTCTATACCCGACGGGTGACTATAATCTCCCGCTCCAAAAATGGAACCAAAAGTTAAGACAAGTGCTATATAAAAATACTATATGTACTATATATAATGGTCCGCAGACAACACCAACTCGAGTTATTAGTAGCTGCCGAAGGGCGGAGGGTGTATTATATAGCCCTGGAATAGACGACTCGATGTAAGTTAAAAAAAAAATTTTTTTTACTCTATGTAAAGTGATTTGAAACTTTAAACGCGTTTTTCTCAAAACTGTGTTTTTAAAGTTGGTGACCAAGATTTCTCGGAAACGGCAGAACCGATTAGTCTCAAATTTTAACACAAGTTTCTTAAGTATATTTTTTAGAAATTGATCGTAGGTTACTCCTCGCCGATAAATATTTCTTTTTTTATAAACAATTGAAGGCCAAAATTTTGGTCAAAAATCGATTTTTTTTCTAGAAGCCGCCATTTTGTAAAAAAACTTTATTTTGCTTATTCCTTCGATTAATTACAAGATTACACATTACTTTAACGGAATCCGTTTGGTTTTTTCATTTTGGATGATCCAGTCCAGATATATCGTGGTCACCGCAAGGCGTCTTTTTTGAGAGGAGCTTCTGCAGATCAGCTATAGCAGCATTCAAAATTATTATTTTTACTAATAAAAAATGTTAAAATACAGTTGAAAGTTACCGTAATATGTTTACCAAATTTTTACATTAACAAATTTAAAAGTCTGCACAGGAAAATTTCTTGAAAAATCGCTTTTTTGGGCCTCTTGACTGTATATAACCCCTTAAAGGATCTGGCCACGGAGTGGGGAAGGTATTGCATCTTCTGGTAAGAGGACTGTGAGGAACAGCACGGCACTTACCCCAGAACTTTAAAAGAATATACATCGTTTCCTTTTACAACTTACAAAAATCTAACATATAATTATAAATTTTTATATTTTAGAACATAAAATGATATTACTACATATGATAAATTTCATTGTAAAATTTAGAGAACAAGAAACGACTTGTAATTACTTCGTAGCATTCCATACCTCACAATCAGTATCGACTAGTCAGTAATGGGCTTCGTTCACAGCAAATCATATTTTGTCACAAGCTCGCCGCAGCGAACACGTTAATGAATAACATGACATTTTTTTCACAGATTCTTTCCTCCTGAGTTAACCATATCCAACACCTTCTACGATAATGGCTACAAAATTAATTAAATGTGAATTGAATAGATATGTAAGTTTGAAATCTTCAACGTTACAATAATTTTTTTGAAGAAGATCGAAACAAAGTGTAAGTATCTATGCTACGGAAATTTAAATCAATCTTCACGTTCAATTATCGTGTATTGATTTAACGTATAAGATAATACGAGAAACCAGTGTAGCAATTTCTATATTTCCACGTCTTAATCGTCTGAAATTTTCCACATCTTTATTAGTTTTCCATAAGACTTTATTAAGTTCTTTATATAGATATCATTTGACAGTTCTCTCGAGGAACTTGCATGGCGACTTGTCGCATATTTTTTCATTACCACCTCCGCGAAATCTATTATCTATCCTCCTGACTGGAACGATTTAATACAGTTCTGCACGCCACAGTTGCAATCTCGTTTCCTCGCGATTCCTTTTGCTCATTCCTGCTGTCGTTTCTCTTTTTTATATCTTCCTTCCTTCCTTCCTTCCTTCCGACAGTGCGCAAGCTGCGGCTAACGACAAAGTGAAACACGCAACGCTTGAAACGTTTGTACTTATATTCGTAGCTAGCTATCTATTTTTCAAGCACGAATGAGAAACATAATAAGAGAATACGTTGAATATACTTTTGTTCCTTGCACTTTAAATTGTAATTTGTATTTTGTTTTTTGTTTTTTCATTTTTTCGGCTTTAAAACTAGATCTAGCGACAATTAATTCAATATATTAAAAATTATCAAATAAATATGTCCCAATGAAATAATTGAAGGGGGCAACAACTTTGATCGATTCAATCGCCTACACTCATAGACATAGAAAATTGAAAAAGAAACAGGTTCGGGAATTTCAGGGACATTTTCAAAAAATACAGAACAAGTCATTTTGACTACACCGGTAGTCCCAGTGTCAACGTCGTTTCGCTTAACACCTAATGTGAGTCCGAACTTTTACCTCGCTAATTCACCATAGCCTCCTGTCTCCTATGGCTATTTGACCGAAGGTCCACTGTTTTAGGTAGATTCGTAGATGTTGAGTCTTTGATAAATTAAATGATTAGAAAAATTTCCCAGAGGTGAAGGACATTCAAAACTGAAACAACTGATTGCGAGTATAAACCTTTATGTCACTATTTACCATAGTTTTCTATCTGCTATGGTTATTTCGCCTGGGAACCACTGTGTTAGGTAGATTCCTAACTACCGATTCTGTGATATAATAAATGATAATTGAGGAAAAGTTTCCCAGTGGTGAAGGGCATTCAAAACTGGAACCACTGATTGCGACTCCGAGCCTTTAAGTTGCTAGTCACCATAGCCTTTCATCTTCTATGACTATTTCACTTAGGTCCTACTATTTTAGGTAAATTCTTAACCATCGAGTCTATAATATATAATCTATAATATGATTAAATCGTTGTGAAGAGCTATAGGTGAACGTCGTGAGAAGAGATAGTTATGGAGGCATATAACTCGGAGCATAAAATATTTCTCTATTTTTAATTGAAAATTTAACTTTTATTGAATTTTTGAGTATGCTCTTTGCGAATACGTGGAGATATATTACATTTAGTATCAAATTACTCCACGAACGGGCCTACTTGAACTGGCGCATACTTGAAGTTAGGTAATTAATTGGAAGAGCAACGTTGTTGGTATATTAATAGAATTATAGTTTAATTAATAGAATTTTATAGTTTAAAAATAGAATTATAAAGTTTGTGTACTCTGACCCATCTATTTTACATTTACTACAGCTCGATGTACGAAAGTGATACAAATTTAAGAGTATGATTTTCGCGTTAATCTTATTCAAATATTGTAGCAATACCTCTTAAACAATGATGGAAAGTTTATTTATGTATTCTTACAGTTTAATCTAGGCTTACTAATGGAAAACAGGAAAAATGGGAAAAATAATTCGGACTAAGTACATAAAATGCTAAGTATTTTAGACTTCGTATTGTTGCTGCTTTTAAGGAGACACAAAGTATCAAAAATGTTTGATATATAGCTTTCATAAATGAAATATCAATAAAATTAAAGTAATATATTCAGAAATGTTATAGATGCTTTATTTTTGAGAAGTGGGCATTGAAAGTTAATAGATTTCTGGGCCATAACGTCCCAACGGTTATATCTGGTGAGAAATCGTGTCATTAAACTACGGTCGTATTTCGACTACCGTACTACGACTACCTTTTCACCCTTTCCTAGGAACAGAAGGACCATCCGCCGGACCGGCCGCAGCCGAGGCACCGAACTCAGCAGCCGGTGCCCTCTCAACTGGGTGTGGATGGGCCCAGTCAGGAACTGCGGCCGGCCCGAGCCACGACGGTCCCTTCAAATGCATGCATTTTGAATATTTTTATTTTAAATTTCTCATGATTGCATGAAAATTTGCTGTTCAAGTTAAACGAATACTATACTTCAATCGCTTGAAATATTTCTCCATATTTCAAGTACTTACTTACTTCGTACATTTTCCCAGTATTAAGTTTCCATGAAATTCATAGCGACCGACAGTCTATTTACAGTTTCCTTAAGACCGAGGCAATTCCGAATACTTAGATGAACTTATTGTTACAATGGAGAACTCGAAAATGGTAAAATGCTAATGGAATTAAGTAAATACGCAACGAATATTCAACGGAAAGTCTGCAACGGTTGAAGTGAGCCGCGAATTTAACGTTTCTAGTGAAGTACGAAGAACAACAATGGAGCTTACAAAAGGGGCATTTAAATTACCCGGAAAGATCGATGACACAAATTCGAGGCACGTCAATTCAATTTCACGTCGATGCAATTTATCGCAATTCAATCAATTTCGCCCGCCACTCGTTCCATCGACTTTACGTTCAGTTGTGAAAACAGCAGGGGTTTCGCATTTTAGCATCGATTTGCCAAAAACTCCAGGCCGAGCTGGCGAAACGAGATTGCTTTATCCAGTCATCTGCACTATGTATAACACGCCGGCACAGAAATTTTGGCGAAATATTCACCTATCTTCGTTGTATTTACGTGCGAAATCAGAACGAGCATTCTCCATTCTGCGTTTCTGACGTCTCTATGTGCCGGCAGTGTAACGCCAGAGATGAAATACACGCATGATATATATGAACTGGAGAAAAAGCTGAGAGTAGAGGGGAAAAAATATACAAAGAATAGAGAAAACAAAGAAATCGAGAATGCAGCAAAGAGAAGAATATAGAACAGTTATAGTTGTAAAACGGGTTAGATAAAATATTAGTATAGTTACGTGACGTACGAACAAAAAAAATAAAGTGAGAAACGAAGAGCAAGAAAGAATACAAGAAGGAAAATATAACCAACTGAAGGAATTTCGACAAAATAGAGTCAGAAGGAGAAAGAAGAAAAATAGGCAAAGGAAGAAATCAAAGGAAAAAAAGGATGACAGAAAAGAAGAATAGGATGTAGAAGAAAGAAAGTGATGGAAGAAACAACAGCAGAAAATGAAAGAAGCAACGAATATGGAAAAACTAGAAGGATCAATAGGACGAAAGAAGCAAGGGAGAAAAAAGAAAGAGAGAAAGAATTAGGTCAAAACGTTGTGTGGGCCTGACGCAGATAGAAGATATTGTTACGATGAAGCGAAGCTGTATTCGGTGATTCAATCGATTAGTGAATGTATTCTACGAGACACCGATCATCGAGAGTCGAACATCGTATCAGCGACAACACATTAAACAGGATAGTTGAACATTGAGAGTCTGATAATAACTGCGGCGCAGAGAAGAAGCTCGTATCCCTGAACTATTTGAATATTGTAGAATTTGAAACTTTTGCAAATAAATAATGTCATGTGGAGAAACACCCCGACACAAAATATATTAACCACGTATAAATGTTTCAAAGAAAACGTGAATGAATGAGTGAATAAAAGGGGGAAAGGACATTTAACACTGGAACTACCAAGTAAGTCAAAATGACTCGTTCTCAATTTTTTTTATGAGTTCTTCAAGTTTATAGGATACTCATAGAGTAGATATTCTACGTGAATCTAATAAAATACAGATTACCGAATCGATCATCATTTCCATCTCTTGATTTCTCTTTTTCCAAAGAACATATTTAATATATTGAAATATAGTAGATTTCATGGCGGTATTTCTAGTGTTAAAGAATATAAGTTAATCGGACATGGTGGGAGAGACAAACCGAAGGGAAATTGAAAAGGAAAATAGATATGTAAATGGGGAGTAACAAAAGAAGAAAATAAAGATAAAGCGAGAAATACTGGACGCGGGAAAAGGGTAATAAATAACAATAGAGCGATGAAAACGACAGGATGAGTTGAGACGCGGGGATAGAAGGGAGAAAAGTGAGAAAGAGCGATAACGGAACAAAGGGTAAAAGTCGCGAGTTGATATTTACATAGACAGTTTAGGTCCTACCAGTTCGATCACTCATCTTCGACACAGAAAGTGTATCAACTGGATGAGGATATCCACTTTCCAGGGATTTTCTCGATGCTCAATACACCATACATATATACAGTTTATTTTCCATCTGGGTCGTGCAATTTCAAAGATTTGCAACTAGGTTATAGATATTTTTCCAAAACGACTAACACATAAATATATATGTTTGAAAAACATTTAAAGCAAGAAGAAATAACACTATGAATGCTAATGCGGAAATGTCTTCATGAAAATACGACTTGAACGACGCAATCTTCTCCATAAGATACCCGAATCGTCTTTTGTAGACATTGCATTTGATTGATAAAGGAAACTTGCTTATCCTCAAATGGATTTAAAGAAAAAATACGTTAATACGGAAAATGTTTAAAATATCTATTAAACAATCTCGGACCTCTTTCGTCATATAATTTTACAGAGAAAGAAGTCAAATTTCTCGCCTATAGATTATTTAAGAGAGAAAAAAAGAATATATTTAAACTCTCATCATGCATCCTAAATTGCATATTTCCATGTTAAAAATTTCTAAACACGTTTTGAAGGAGATGAACGAATACTTCTTTGGAGCGAAATTTATCGCGCGTTGCAGGTTCCTTGAGTTTCGCGAGCGAGTAAATTAATTACATCCGAAAAGCGTAGGAGGAAATTGTGTTTACATGTTCCTCGTGACGCTTCGCAAATACACCATAATAAACAACGATATTTCCCACTTTCCAGCGATGCTGGAAGGAAAGTGGTCTTAAAAGCATCGTCGAGAAGCTCTACTCCTTGTAAACCATAGTTTTTCGCATCAGACACAAACACGCACAAGCGGATATCACGTGTAAACAGGTGCAATTTCTCTCACTCCTCCTTCCTTCAGCTTTTTATCGTTCGTTCATTCCACGACGGAAATTCTTGGAGCACAAGAAAATCAAAGAAGGAATCGTTCATCACGAGAGTTAATTATTATACTTTTCCAAATGTAACTTTGTCGCGATGTCTTCGTAGTTACAGGGCGCTTTATAGTAAAGGGATGAAAGATTACGATTATGATGAGCGAGAAGGTCGTCGTCAAACCCTGGAAATTGCGAGGCTGATTCGGTTCAAAGTGAAAAGTTCGTTGCGCGTTAAAACTTTACGATCGGTACACGAGGTTCGCAAGGAATCTTAATAAAAGTTGTACGATTTTCTTTATTTTTTAACGACCAACACTTGCAGAAGTCGGGGTAAATCTTTGAAAAAAAGGAGGAGGAGGAATCGTATGAAATTTACATCGTCGTTTTTCGCTGCCCTTTCGTTTCACTGACATGCAGACATTTATTTACTTTTGTAATACTAATTTTCACAATTGAATTCAGATCCTTATTAGTTTCTCATCTATTTTCGTGTGTGTTGTTGGCACCAATTAATTTCAATCGCTGTTTTCCGTAAACTTTTAATACATGTTTAAAAGATAATTTTTAAGTTACATTGTAAGTACCTTATTAGAGGCCGTCGACTTTCGTACGATTCGCAATTTGGCACAATTTTTAAAATTCTGTTTTTTAAAGGTTTTCTTTAATGTTGCAAAAAGTGTTCGTTGTTATGCACATTGTCTATTAAAGGTTTTCTAATACTGTAATATTGTCTCTAGTATTGCGTACTTAAAGTTACACAATTTCAAGTTTATAAACGAACCACATAAAAGAACTGAAACATTTCTCGTTATCTTAACCCCTTCGGACCCTGTGCACATTGTGATGTAGATCATACTTTTCGTGCTGCATTTTATTACGTATAGGTTCAAACGTAGTTTCAACACCTAATGAATTTTTTTCTTTTATACAGATATTTCTCAGGATATTCACATTTTAGACATTAAAAAACATCTTTCTCTATAACTATGAAGTAAAAAATTATGAAAAAATTCAATAACATTCCAACAGCATAAAATAATACATTGCTAATTTTTTATTAGAATCCATCGATTCGTTTTTCCATTAGAAAAATAAAAAAAGATTTTACGGACTCAACAAAAATTTTTTTCCATAAGGCTCATGTTAAATATGTTATTTTTAAACACGATTTATTTATAAACCGTGTGGACGAACTCGTTGAGATTCCGGTTATATTTATAAAATATCATGAAGAGTATATTTTCAAAATTTTAAGGAAATCTGTCGAAAAATGATAAGTGCCTAGAACTACCTTAATGCTACAAATTTTGCGTAAGGACCATACGTTCATTAAAATGTACATTTACAAATTTTAAATAAATAAATTAATATTTTTGTAAAAAGTATATTGTTGCTTTCATTCACATGAATTAAGTTAATTTTAGTATAAAAATAATTTTTTCTTATACGAAAAAAAATTCGGTTCTGGAGGGGTTAAGTAAGTTCGGGTGTAATTATACTGATGAATAAATACTTCAAAATACAATTGTTAATGTTTTTTTCTGCATCCCTCTACATTAGAACATCCAATATTCACATACACTTTCAGGGACCAATTATGTGCGAAAGTTGAGGGACGCCTATAGTTTTTAACTGTGTAAATTATTGTGTAATAAACGTAGCAAACATTTAACGATTTAAGAACATGAATGACATGAAAGTGTCCAGAATGGTAAACTTTTAAGTGTCATTTAATGAATTCCCGAATGAAATTTATCGCAATTTTCTTTAAGAGATCATAAACTTACAATTAGTACCACGCATTTGCAATGCAGTGAGATATCATATAAAAAAAGAATCGTCCCATGATTATATTTTTTTGTTATTGTTCCTTTGACATTTCTCTCCGTTTATAGATCATGGTTTCATTGCTCCCGTCGCTATTCAACGATTCGATGTAAACCTAATAGGGCTCCAAGTTTCTACGGGTTTAATTAAAGTGAAATTGGAATTTCCAAGTGCAAGATTTCCTTGGCCTTTTGCATGATTAATTTTCAGTCTTACTGTTAAAATATCTCGTTAATTGTACGTACATCTCCATTTTATTTGGAGTTCTTGCTTCTATGTAACCGGAAATATATAACGCTGAATATTTAAAATATTAATAGAATATACTTCAAACTGTACCCATCGTATTTAATTGTACTCATGAAAAGCATAAAAAATGTAAATATGTTGATTACCACATGAGCTATTCATAATTGATGGAATAGTTAATAGATATTGACATTTTAACAAATATGTCTGTACGTTAATTATTTCTACTAAATCTCAAAAAAGGAAACTTAAGGCAGTGTAATAATCTTAAAATGATCAGAGAATTAAGAACGTCTCATAATGAGATATCCTAACGTATTTCTTTTTGTATTCCTTTTCTACTTAAACTGTTATAGTTACTCTGGCTAGGACAGTGATGGTAAACCTGTTTTAGAAGTGGATGAAATTTTATTAATTATATTTTTTAGTACTAGCTTGTGGGTCACTAACAAGAAAGGTTTCCCAAGTGTTAATAACCGATTGTAACGAAAATTACTGGGCATGTACAATTAGATAAAATATTCGACACGTATTTTTTTTTATCGGCGATCGTTCATATCTACAGGGTGAAAACAGCCCCTAAAGTTTGGGATCAAAAAGTTATTTTTTTAAATATCTCGGAAACTATTTGATGTGGATGAACAATTAAAAATGCAAATTGTTCGTTTTCAAATAGCAGATTTAATGGAAAAAGTAAGATTGTTTCTGTAAGACACACCAACGATTTCTCTTTTTTTTATACATATAATATAATGATATATTATGGGCGTATATAAATACTCTTTGATAAATACAATATAATATATATATATAATTATTTAGTTTTGCGTCAATAATACAAGTATTAATAATGGCTCGTCGCGACGACACTCTTCTAAAAGTGTTCTCTCAACGAGTCCAAGACCTCGACTCCCTAACGACTATATATCGACTCTGTGTCGATTCTTTAACGACTCTATAACGACTGTCCATCGACTCTATGTGTCGAGTCTACAACAACTATCTATCGACTGCCTTGCTATTTCTCTTCTGCCAATGCTGGGTCCTTGAAGGACCTCCTTTTCCTCGACAAGGCCCCGTAGGGGTGAGAGTCGTCTTCCTCCCTCGCTGGAGGAATTGTCCCCTTGACGAAAGCCAGGCGTGAGAACGCCTAGCTCGGCGCCTTGCTGTCGTGGGGTCTTACACTTGAAATTTATTTATTTAAAAAATATATTAAAAGTTCATATACTTATTTTTGTATGTTTTTTTTAAATAAAACGTTGAGTTATTTTATATGCTATATTGCAAAAAAAGCTATAGACCAAGCCCAAGAATGCGGATAAATCAGAATTTGTAGTTTCATCGTCATAATGGATATTTTCGTTTCGTAAATTACATTGCCATTTCGCATTGAGAATTTCTCTTTTGACCACCGTGAATTTTTGCGAAATTTAATCCCTCGAACGATTATTTCCTGGTGGTTTAGCTCGATATGAATGGATTAGGTGAGGAGTTGTAAATTACTTTTTTTACTAAAACTGACTTGTATCTTATTCGAAATGTACACTATGTACAAGGTGTTATTTTGTATACAAAGTATTCTAGCTCGCGTATTAGAAATGCGACTTGTCGATTGACAATCGGGTTAGCGTCATCATTTGGAAGAAGGGGAGGGGGCACGATAGTTAAAAACTACTATTTTTTGGTTACAAGCTAGGTAATGTCCACTTGAAAATATTTTTTTGTATATTTGACAACATAAATATACACAGTGTCCCAGCCGATTTTGACATCTTGAATATTTCAGTATTGTGGTATGTAGCGAAAAATTTTGAACAGGAAACTTAAATGGTATCGAGTGGGGCATAATCTGGTGTCACTAATTTTTCCGTAGGTGGACGCGTCAAGGACATATGAAGGAGAACTTTGTTCATTTAAATTGAACGAGGTACTTTTTTATGCATCAAGCGATGCAGCTAGACATTCTTTATAAAAAAGTACTGACCTATGTATGTCGAAAAGCTAATAGTTTAGGAGATATTTGAATTTAACTAATTCTAAAATTTGAAATTACATTAGCGTTTATTTACAGGTATTGTTCAATATAACGACCATTTGCATCGCAGTATTTTTGAAGTCGATGGAGTAAGGACTGGCCTACGTTATTTAATGTATCGGCTGATATTTTGCCACATTCGTCGATAATGTGGTGCTTCATATCACTCACTTTAGTTGAACCTTTCACGTTTTATCCTTTAAGTAGCCCCATAAGAAAAAGTCGGGCAGCGTTAAATCAGGGGACAGACAGATAAACAGATAAACAGAGCTCACGTCCTAATGCGGCAGGAATGATGCCTTTGTATTTAGATTATTTATACTGAAATATCTCCTGAAATATTAGCTTTTCGAGATACATAGGTCAGTACTTTTTTATAAAGAATGTCTAGCTACATCGCTTGATGCATAAGAAAAGTACCTCATTCCATTTAAAAAAACAAAGTTGACCTTCATATGTCCTTGACGCGTCCACGTATGAAAAAACTGATGACACCAGATTATGCCCCACTCGATATCATTTAAGTTTCCTATGAAACATTTTTTTTCTATTTTTTTCCTATGAAAATCAACGCTTGGGTCATTTAAAAAGCCTGTGTGGGCCAGTGTCTGTCCAGCGAGTCATAGTTTCGTCATCACTGGTCTAGGACCTCCCGTTTTAAGGGGGTTTCGAGCTATTAAGGCCACAATATAGTAACTGGTATTTTAGGAACAATTTCTCAGAGGTAACCGAGGACAATGTAAATTTTGGGTCACTAGTTGCAAATTCGAATCTTTGTATCCTTATCCAATACAGACCCTCTAATGTGCTTATTCATCAGATAACTACGTTTGACGAACAAATTCTGTAGAACTGTCGTGACAATCAATGCATTAGTTATTTATAATCAATATGTTGTACATCACTGTTGGAATGTCAAAATCCAACAAAGGCATTGTTTTCAAAGA
Source organism: Cerceris rybyensis (assembly GCA_910591515.1). Taxonomy (NCBI): domain Eukaryota; kingdom Metazoa; phylum Arthropoda; class Insecta; order Hymenoptera; family Crabronidae; genus Cerceris; species Cerceris rybyensis. Next base: position 12,840,406 of record OU342789.1, on the reverse strand, counting down.
GATTTCATACTTAGGGGATAAAATGTTCATTCTTATTCTGCCTTTGCATTTCATGAGAGAACGTTAACATTATACTCGAGAAACGCGTAAAAAAGGGTATAAAACTAACAGCAACTGTAAACATGGATGCGTTGCAAAAATATAAAGGCTACACAATTTTTCAGACGTTACGGTGCATCGTACTCGCGGAAAGAAGGTCATAGTTCAATAAAATGTCTGTGACCTAAATAAAGATACCAGCTGAGGCAGTCTCTTTAGAGTTTCTTCTTGTATCCTTCTGTTCTACAATACATTATAAGGAAAAAAATATTTTTTGAATTATTCTAACAATAAGTAAGAGTAATTCTTTTTATTGTTAACGTGCTGCAGCATTAATTTCCGACTTGATGATGAGACAATTTCTTACAAGCGACTTTAATCACTTATTTCGTCTTAAATGAATTGCTTAGTGATATTTTACGTTTTGGAGGATGAGAAAATATTGTTCATTATTGACCACTGTCTCTCGGTGGAATTTTACAAAAACTTTTAATCAGAAAACTCAAAGTTTTGAGGAATCGACTAACACGGAATGGAAATTAAGAGAAGATTTGATTGAATTTAATTAAACTTCAAAAATTTTGTTTCATCTCCTTCTTCATCGTCTTGTACCAGTTATTTTGATTTATGCAACCTTTTTTTACTAATTTTTAATAATTCTACACGATACAAGACGAATATTGCAATTCTTGAAATATTTATTCTTTAATCCTGCAGCGATAAATTCTGTAGATAACAGTATATCGAAGAATATTAAATAATTTCCTAAAATTTAAATTATTCTGTAGATTATTTCGTAAGAAATATCTTGTACGCCTTTTGATGTTATTATTATCATAATTAACAAAAAAAACATGAAAGATTTTGCTCTTCAAAAAATAATGGCTACCTTAAATGAATGAATCACGAAACAATGCTCAAAACTCGCTAAAAGAACATAATTTCTGCGTTGAAAATTTATCCAAGAACATTCTCGAAAATCAAACGATTGTTACAGGAGCAAAGTGGCGGCAGCCCTTTTGAACAAACATCTGCAAATCAATGGCATTTCCGCGGGATTGACATCGCTGCCAACGGTGGACCAATCGTCGCAAAATGCACAGCCCGAAGAACCGCCGATTACAAGCAGCAGTAAAATGAAAAGGGAACGAAAAGCTGCCAGAACACTTGGGATTATTATGTCAGCATTCCTAGCTTGCTGGCTACCCTTCTTTCTCTGGTAATTTTGATATTATATATTATTTCCAAATAGTATAATGTAGGAATTTCTTATGTCAAATATGATGGTTGTACGATGATTATGCTTTACCAATCAACCGGACGGATAAATGAAATATATGTGTGCGTGCCAAATGACGAGAGGATCGACAGAATACGTGAAGTCTAAGCCATAACTGTAGTTATTTTTATTATAGTTTATGATGAGCAGGGTTTACCGCAGTGTAAAGAAACAGTAATTGACAACCACAACGTTCCACTTTATTACTTAATACAGTGGATATGTAATAGATATAAAAAACGTGTTACAATGGGTTATGTTCAGGCAAGACAATATGGATAATGGAAGTTCAGTCTTTTGTACGCGACCATTCGGTAAGGCGGTCGTCCACCGGTTACACCGGTCGTCCGTGTTCAGGCGCGAGTATTTGAATGCTCATCAGTTGGAACCTACTTTTACTTCTTGCTTTTATTAAATATAATTTAAAATCGGTGCTTTATTTTCATTTATTCCCTCCCACAATTGTGATCCAAAATCCTACAATAATCATTCATATTAAAGGTTAGAAGCCCCGATCTTTGTCCTTTAGCTCACAGTTGGATAATGCAACATTATTTTTTAATTTTATTAAGAGAGTTGTTTCAACCTTTGCAGTTCTATGTCGATCTATACTCGACATATCTTTTACCCTTGTATTTAGTTTTCCATTGAACGAATTTCGTATTTGGTTTATTTCCCAATAAATTTGTATTTTTGGTCCAATACTTTTCACTGCCTAGTTATCATGAGACGTAAAAAATAATCAGACACAGAATTTCGAAATTTTCCTTGGCTGAAGAAAATTTAGTAAGTTAATTCGAACTGCGAAGGATTAAAATGTGCCTTAAGATTAGGTTACTAATAAATAATAGTATGTTATTATTTTTTAAACTATGACTGCAGGATGCAACAAGGATATATAGCATTGTAAAAAAATCACGGTGCTACTTTACTAAATTATCAAGATATGTATGTAGAGCTTTATTTATTTAACGGTAACTATATAATCTTATGTGTTCGGTGCGATCGCAAAGCAGTAGTTCTCGTCGTAAATGGATCGGCACTACTTAAAAGAACATACAACTCTTATTTAGAGCTGGGGATTCACAACACATTCGTATTTATTAACCCATTTGCATCATAAGCGCATACATGCGCGCATTTTTTCAGATAAGATTATCAAAACGCATTTATCCATTCTCATTGTGAGTCAATAGCGGTATATGTTACGGACTCGGTTAACTTCTTAAAATTTGTCCCGTCTGAATTTTGCACGTACATATGTGCCTGTCTAGAGCTTTTCGAAGGACCACCCTGTTTATTATAAAAAATGGGGAAAAAATGAGTAAGTACTCCTGACTTGCTGTGTGTGGACTGTCTCTATTGAATGTTAAAATGATTCTCTGAAGGTTTCTGAATGATTTCTGTCTGTACAAATTGAAAAGTGTTCCGTGGTAAATTGTGATGCGCCCCTCTCTTGAAGTCGTGTATGTAATCTCTGACTTCGATGGGGGTGGAGTCTTTGAAAAATAAGTAACTATTGGTGGATAACTAATTTGCTCCACCCCCTCGAGGACTTCAAGAGAGGGAAGGTGACGACATACCCTCAACACCTGATGGAGGATTTCGAACCTACCAGCTGCCTCCGAGCAAGTCCAATGTCCCGTTAGGGTCATCGGCGGGTACGCACAAAAATTCCTTATACTAATTATTTACAAATGGTAAACAGATGTGCGCACCCTGACCGGGCCCCAATCGTCCCTATAGGTTTATTGCGGAAGACAGCTGTCGACAAAATGTTTGCCGCTCCACCAGGTCCTAAGGTTTATGACTCCTTAACAGTATATAAGAAGAGTCTAAATTATTTATACAACGTTCCGCGATTAAAGTGCAATATCACGTTTTGAAATACTGTTATACTTATTGTTAGACTTAACAAAAAGAAATTTTATGGTAAAAATATATTTTTCGTTTGGTCATATGATGCAAATGGGTTAAGACTCTACTTTTCTTGTTTTGGCGAGTAATACACACTTCTGAAGTTTGCCACCGGTTTAAATGATCATCCTGTATGTTAAGATGTAATACTTTCACAGTTTCCAACGCATCAATGGGTGTTTTAATACAACAGGATGGGAAATACATGCTATTGATTGTGTTCAATAGTAGAATAGTTTGACATAACCGTCAAACGATTGAAGCGAAAAATATTTGTTATTTTTAGTCATAAAAAAATTTCTGCTCCGATACATTACGCGAAAACAATGTTACAAAAAATTCATTTGACGCAATGTCGATTAATTTACCGTGTCGTTGTACAACTAGAAAATGGACGAGGGGAAATTTTCAGAAACATGATCGGCCTTATCCTTCTTCTGTAACTTACAAAAGTTCTTGGGTAATTGAGAAATATCTCATGAGAACATAAAAGTTTTTGGAATGCGGCTATAAATAAAAATTAATCAGATTAATGAAAGGAGCTTTAAATCTCTCACATGAAAGTTTCGAGCGTACGCGTACGGGGCGAAAAATTAAAAATGCGCATATGGAAGCGATGTATGTATGCATGGACATACTTTGTTCGTGAATTACGAACGTTGAGATTTTATTTCGAAGTCTCTGCACTACTTTTTGCATTCTGTAATTAAAATACTTTTGAAATAACATTAACCTTACAATTAGCAGGAATAATTAAAAATTATTGTTAAGACGTTTTCAAGAACGATAATTTACGGTAAAATAACAAATTATTCCGCAGTGAAGATATCTTTCAATTCCGTTTTTAAAAACTTATTGCCTAAAATATATCATCTGATTAAAAATATTTGTTCAAGTGAACGTTAGAGTGTATTATAAGAAAATTTATTTACACCTTCATTACTATCTCAAGAGATATTTGAATTTTTTTAAATACTAATTTTTCATCTAGCCTGCTGCGCAATTTTCATAATGCATTGAGTTCGCTACTCAGGCGAAGTGATGCTCTTGTCATTATTTTTTTGGAGCACAAACTTTGAATGAAAAATGTCCCGTTAGATCCTAAAATGTAACTATAATGAAATGTACATATATTTATAATATTAAAAGCACAGTACATTTTACGAGCTACTCTGTCTCAAAGAGTGAAAATATGAAATACCATAAAATAACTTATTTTATCACCAATTTGCATTTTCAATTCAATCAGAAAACGCTCGAGGAACGAATCATGAATTGTTATGCTTTTTCAATTCGTGGTATTTTCATTTGTTACACATTTACCCCGTAATTTTGATGGCCAGATGATCTTACATTTTGTCGTTCTGAATAAAGTAGATGCCATTTGAATATTGAAATTGCAGAAATGAGAACAACGGCAGTAAAAACACGTTGTTAGGATTATACAAAATGAAGCTTATCTATGCACTGATTTTTTAAAGACAACACAATGGGCTATTCAATTACAGTTAAGAAAGAATAAAAAAAAATGCTGCACATTATGTTATGCTTTTTTTTATATGTTCTATTTTACTCTACAACTTATCGTCCATCATGCATTTATTTCTTTTGGCATTGAAAAAAAATTGTTGTTTTTATTTTACTGTACACATTTATCGTACGAGTATATATTTTTGCAGTGAAAAATCTTCCACCGTCGCAAACATCATGGAATAAATAATTGCAATGCATGTATCAACATCGGGCTTGAATGAAAAATCGTTAGACAACAACAGGAAAGAGAACGTACTAATGAAATACATCGTAGTTTTCTGTTGTAAACAAAAATATACTTGATTCATAGTAAATTATACACTGTTTCATGGATAATTTTTAGACTACCACATAATTTCTACTGCTCTGTAATATTTTCCCTCTGAAATAACATGAATTCCTTTACTATACCGTACATAGTATGCTTTGTATATTCACTTTGTCAAAAAACAAAACGTTAAAAAAGTTTGCCAAAAAATTTTCCAAAAGTGTGTAAACTTTTTATTGAATATTTTTCATGGACAAATAGAGATAATATTCTATTCCATTATTTAATATTTAGGTTATTCTTCTACTGTAGGCTGTGCAATCAAATGTTGAATCAAAAGAAAAATACAAAGTTTGCAGAGCCCAAGAAAGTATCAGAAACATAGGAACACGATATAATTACACTTAAAGAAATCTGAAAATACGCTCGCTAGTCAACCTAACAAAAATATAAATAGCATCACACGAAGTCCTCCTTTGTATGTGTGAGGAGTTATTTTTACTAATGTAGTGACATTGGTACATGGAGAGAAAGAGTGAGAGATTTCCGGTTCTGAATGTAGAAGCATGTTTTCGAACAAGTTGGTTGTATCGGTATCTTGTGAAATAGGTTTATATATCTAATATTGTTTGCTTATTTTGTTAATGTGAAATAAATATTGTTAGTATAAAATACAGCGAATTAATAAGTTCATCCCACAGTATGAAATTTTGATTAATACATTTTTTCAATAATTTTAATCGATCGTGACATATCCGATCATTCTTAATTAAGCAAAACGTACTTTATAGGTCATACTTTTCACGTTCATCTTCTTTTCAATAAAACCTCACGATAAGAAGAAGTCACGTATTTAAATTTTCAATCACTTTTACGACTGCAACCCCTGAAACGTTTTAATTCCACGAGATACTTGCTCCTCTGCAGATCATCTCGAACAGAAATAGGTAGTTTTCATCAATCTATACTGTAACCCATATCGAAAATACGCCCTGAAAAATAGCTCTTCAAAGTAGCTAAACGGAGAACGTGCTAACGACCAAAAAGAAGAAAAAATGTACAAACTATCCACTTAACCACGTAGAGAAAAATATGTATCACTAAAGATATTATCAAGGACTTTCGCACTTTAACCCACTAAAAATTCACGACGCTAGCGTGTCCGATAAAACACATACATACATAGATCCCCGTTCCTCGCTAAAAGTTTCAATGGCCACCTTCGAGTGTTTGGAGGGTTGTGCAGCGACCGAGATTTTGTAGCGCATCCCTCTCGCTGCACCAAAATTCCTAAGGGTTCAGTAATGCGGTAAGGAGGTGAGAGTCGGGTAGTATATAGGAATCGATCGATAGTTTCTCGTGGAAAAAGTGCCCACGGTACTGTTGCAATCTCAAGTGCTTTGCAAAGGACTCGATACATCGACGTCTATATACATATATATTTGTGTATGTATCATATACGTATAGGTATTTGTCGCATTACCATTGCCCAAGTTTCTCTATTTATGTTCTTGGCGTGTCAAGAATCAACTTCGAGATATTACTTCGCTCCAATGGACTGTCAAATGGTCGTTTAGGCGGTACAGAGAAGCAATTAAACGTTGCAGATACACATATCATGACTCAAATCTGCTTTTGCTTTTAAGCCACGTTAACACCCTCTGTTTTTTTAACTTTTTGGCTTTGTATGTATAGTAACTTCGTCAAGGATGTATTACTTTAGGTAGGTTCTCGATCACCCAGGCTATGATACCTATTTTTCTATGTGATATACATCATATAAAAAAATTAGTCACAGACGACAGAAAATGTTAACTTATATCGGACCCACTGCTTTCTAGTCCAAAATTTTACGTCCTTACCCGTTCTTATAGCTCTTTGTGTCTTCTATAACAGATTTATCTAGGGTTTATTATTTTACGTGGGTTCCGAACCACCGAGACTACAATATTCATATAACCTTGGGACAAATGTCCAAGAATTAGCAATGAGTTTGAGCTCAAGCCCCCCGACAGCGGGTCCGAGCCTTTATATCTGTAAGAGCGCGAGCGCGTTGGTACATTTACGCCCTATTTTATGTAGAAATACGCGCGTCTGTGATCGTCTGCGCCCGATCGCCCTGACGACGACGATTGATTTTAAGAAATGAAGAAGTCAGTTCTCCGCCGATTGCCATGAGAAGAAGTGTCGATATTAAAGGTTCACGTTTTCTTTTATGAGTATTTATTAATCATTCCCCCCGTTCCCTACATATCTTTACCCATTACTGTTTTGGATCTACTGTTAAAGGTGGCTTTCGAACCACCGAGACTATAATATTCATATCACGTAGGACAAATGTCCCAGAAGTAGCAGCGAATTTTAGCTGAGGCCCACTTACAGCGGGTCCGAGCTTTCATATCTTTACCCATCATAGTCTTGAGCCTATTGTTTAAGGTGGACTTCGAACCACCAAAACTATAATATGAATATCAGGTATAAATATTTCCTAGAGTTGGAGGAAGATGATTTGAACGCCAAGGGAGCGTCCCAGGGTACCAGTTACTAATTTTGACGAAGCTCAAGTATGATGTAGTACTTATGAAAATATTAGATACATATTTTTTTAATTGACAGTCATCTACGTTACAGGGAAAAAACCGCAGCCAAAAAGTGATTTTCGGCAGTATCTCGAAAACTATGACAGATAGAGTAACTGTATAAATTGGCGGAATTGGTACTTTTTTATGATGAATTTAGAGGCATAAATTATTTTATTCAATCTGCACTTGTTTAATGATTGATCAACATAATGTCGTTAAATCTTCTCAGGTATTAAGTAGTTCATCAGAATGTATATCCATTACATTTTTATTTTCTTTTGATAATAGTAATGATTATATATAATCAAAATAGAACTTCTCGGAAAAAAATTACTAACTGCTTTAAGTAATCAAAAATTTGTTGAATTGTCGAATTCTTCGAATAGAGATTGCCGTATAGAAAAGGTTGAGAATAATTTTCCAAATTGAAATTAACTGCAAGTACGATTTCGTGCTTCCCTCGTTTCCCCATTTTTCTTTAATTGCACAACTTTAATTTATTTCTCACTACTGTTTCAATAACATAGTCCTAAATCCCCTGCCAAGAAAAACATCAGTCACAAAAATACCAAGTCATTCATGTTATTCTCCAACCCCTCCGTTCAATAAATTAAACGAGCTCTTTACAGTAACATAAACAAAAAGCAAACAGAAACGAATTGAATAAAGTTTCACCTATAACTTTTAGTTTATAATTTTTCCAGTTAACAATTCCTTTAACTCTCAGATTTACAATACTTCATACCAACGTACGAAATAAAAAAACAAACATTACAATTCTCACAAAAATTAAACTTTATTTTTGTTCCTCTCATTCTGCGCTTTTTTTTATTAAATTTTATTAAGCCGTAATGAACCCTTCCATTTTACTTCAAAACGTTCATTACGTTTTTTTTTTATATTCTTTTATATCGTACCGCGGACGAATAAACTTTGAAATTGTCACAAACACTCTAAATTTTAATAAACGATTCTATATTTGTCCTATATTCGTTCCGGCGCACTCAAATAATTGTATGTAAAAGTTTGACCCTCGTTCCGATAAATCTCATGAATTCCATCGTCCGAATCTCGTTTAATCGAGAAGCTTATATAAAAGAACCGAATAAATCGTCGACAGGAACAAGGAAGCAAACCGATCACGGTAACAAGAAACATTGATAGAATTAAAGAAAGTTCATTTAGTCAGGAGGGTTAAAAGGGATTAACGGAAGGCGCGAATTACATGTTACACTCGACGTTTCCCTTCTGCTACCTTCGACGCGAAAACGGTTATTCCCTGGGGTTGTGCCAGCGGGGACCTCGGAGGTCATTCCTTCTATCTGACCGCATTACATTACGCCTGTAGGTCGCCTGCACATATACCTATCTATCTATCTATGTGTATTTCTATCCTCTAATAGTGTCTCACTAACCGACTTATGTCTCTACGTCCATGTGCCCTATGGATCCGTAGATCCGAGAAATGCTCGTGTATTTAATATTCTCCAATTAGCTGGATAAATGCTGATATGAGAACGGCTTAAAGTCATATTGTCTGTTACTACAGACAATAGTAAAATTTTGAAATCTTCCAAAAACTATTAAATTGTAAACATCAGTCGGTCAGGAAACAATGAAATTATTTCTATACTATTAATATTGCGTTTAGCGATGCAAAATATCAAAAATCAGTGAAAACTTTTAATTTCAGGAATTAATTCTGAGCTATTGCATACGCAGGTACAAAAGAAATGGTAGGGCAAGGGGTTAATGGTTTTTTAATAAATGAGTATCTTGGAATGAGAGAGATGATATATTTTTGTAGAATTTTTCTTATTGTGCTTTGTTGTGGTGTAGTAAGGTAATAGTTGAGATGTTTTGGGTGTTGCTGTGGATGTTTTAGAGAATTTGTAGGTGTTAGTAGAAGTGGGTACAATTCGACAAGGTAGAAACGAGGAATTCAGGTTCTGGAAACGTGGAATAGAAGCTCGATGGAAGCTCCTTTATACGGTATCTATTATCCGCATATCTTGCTGTTTGAAGGCCGCAATACACGAACATTCCATTATTCGAAAGAACTAGTTCCTGGAATATAGTTTCTTAATTACGTATGTGTTTATTATATATACTTATTTCAAATAACGCTTGCTCCGTTTTCTGAACTGAATTAATTCTCAGCAAATTATTTAACCCCTTACGATTTTATTTTTAACTATAGTCAAATATCTTTCGAAGTATATAATTTTTTATTAAAGTAATTTTAACTCTGCCATTTATTAATTGTTTTCGACATTTCGCCGAGCAATATCTGCAATTATGATCATGATCCGAGAAAAATAAATATAATATTATTAAATTCATTTAAATTCTTTGAAAGCAAATTGTAAAATGTAGTTAAACCTTAAAGGGTTAATATAAAGGCAATATTGTACACATTTACAATCTGAAATAAAATATGCAATAAAACTTAAGACAAATTCAAATTTGTATTATACTATAAATATAAATTCGAATATATTGTATTAACGAAATTAGAGTAAGGGTTTCGGCTGTTTGAGTCGGAAGTAATTTAAGATATTAGGTTGGTAAGAAATTAATGTCGGTTTTCAAGCTTTATCTTTAAATAGGCAGGTTTCGATTGGGAATAAGTTTTTTTAATCAAAATAAGTGCCATTACAATCTACACATTTTTCCCAACGAGAGACAAGTTTTCGAATTCCAGCATTGTAAAATTCTGATGTTCTGGAATTGATCAATTCTTTGAGCGCTTTTTCTGCAGCCTCTTAGTTCTTGAAGATTTTCCACCGAAAATAGTGGTCCAGGTGCTTAAAAATATGGTAATCGGTTGGTGACAGGTCCAGTGAATATCCTAGATGAGACAAAGTTTCATAGCCCAATTTATTCTACTTTGGTAGCGTTGATCATGCAACGCGTCGCAACGTCTCGACTTGCGGGCGAGCATTATCATGGAGAAGATTTGGGCCCCGCCGATTGACCAATGCCGGATTTAATCGTTGCAATTTCTGGTGCAATTGATCAATTTCTTGTTAATACTTCTCTGCTGTGATAATTTCTCCCAGCTTTAAGAAATTATAATGTATAATTCCCACAACTGACAACCAAACCGCCACCATGATCTTTTGATGCAGTTTCGGCTTGGGAAAGTTTTTTTGGCCGTTCATTATGATCCAATCATTGGGCAGATCGCCGACAGTTATCGTATAGCATCCACTTCGCGTTGCATATAACGATACGATGCAGAAATGGTTCATTTTTATTGTTTGGAGGCAACGCAGAGCAAATTTCATAACGATGATTGGTTTGATCTTCCGTTAATTCGTGCGGCACCCATTTATCGAGTTTCTTCGACTTTCTCAACTGTTTTAGGTACTCAATAATAGTTACATGACTTACACCTACTTCCTGTGCAAGTTGTCGAACTGTCGTATGGGGATTAGCTTCGACCAAAGCCTTCAAGTGATCAAGTGAGTGTTGATATGGTTTGGGACCGAGCGATGTGCGTATGAGACAAAGAGTGTATGAAGTGTGACAGAGAGAGAGAGTGTTCAAGAGGGTTTTGGAAGAGTGGAGAGTCAGTCGGAAGATAGAGTCGGAAAGTAGAAGTCGAAAAAGAGAGTTGAGAAAGAGTGTGTGTTTCTGCGTAGTGTTATTTTTATATTGTATTTTAATCGTCCATTTTATTATTATAATTATATTTTTACGTAGAATAGGATAGGTGTAACGTTCATTTTATACCTCTGCACCACCCATTCCTACATACATACACTATCGGCCAAAAGTTTGGAATCATTACATAAATTTAGAGAAACAGGTCATTTAAAAGAAAGTTAATGACTTTAGAGTAACTAAGTACATTTTATTTATCGAAAAACTTATAAGTAGCATGTTTTACAGTTTGTATTATTTTTTTCTATCGAGGAATAAGTATATTTCTTCAAACTGCCTTTTCATCAAAAAAGCCACCATTACTTTTAATGACAGCCTGACATATTCTGGGCATCCGGGCAATTAGTTTTTCGAGAGTTTTTAATTTTATATCTTTCCATGCTTCTTGTAGAAGTTGCCATAGATGTCCGTGTGAAGTTGGACAGTGCAGCCGGATATTTCGATCGAGTTCTTCCCACAAAAACTCTATTGGGTTCAGGTCTGGAGATTGTGCTGGCCATGTCATATTTCTCAAGAAACCTTCCGTTTCTTTTTGCAATAGAAATCCGTTGCACAATTTAGAGGAGTGCTTAGGATCATTATCTTGCTGCATAATAAAATTTCTACCTATTAATCGGTGACCTGATGGTACGGCGTGCTGCTCAAATATCTGTTCATAGTGTTCTTTTTTCATTCTACCTTCTATTTTTATTAGATTTCCTACTCCAACGGCTGAGAAACATCCCCACACCATAACTGAACCGCCACCATGTTTGACAGTAGGTACATTACACTCTGGCAATATTTTTTCTTGTACAGATCGGCGGACAAATATCCTTCGGTGCGACCCAAATATTTGAAACTTTAATTCATCACTCCAGAGGACACTGCCCCAATCCGCAGGTGTCCAATTTTTGTAATTTCTTGCCCAATCTAACCGCATTTTACGACTTTTTGCGACAGCAATGGTTTCCTGATTGCCAGACGGCCGTTTAAACCTGCAGCTCTTAGTCGCCTTTTCACTGTTGTTAGAGATACTGGATTCGGTCTACTGTCATTCAATCTTGCATGAATTTCTAAGGCCGTTAGTCGTCTGTTCCGCTTGCAAATAATATTTATTCTCACATCTTCAGTCCTTGATGTAATTTCGGGTCTTCCTGATCGTGATTTGTCTTTCAAACTGACAGTATTCACGAAACGTTTTACTGTACACTGCACGCTCTTATATGACACTTTCAATTTCTTTACAATATTCCGCAAAGAATAACCTTCCTTTCTAAGTGTAACAATTGCACTTCGAGTTTCAATGCTAATTTCTTTTCTTCTTGCAATTTTAAAATACTAGAGTCAAATTATTACTGCTGATAACTCGTAATTTCCTTTGTTGATGAGAATGATGACAATGTATGACAAATGCTCTATTTATATATTTTTTCGGTCCCAAAGTCAGCCAATAGGAATCTACTATTGTAATACTTAACGCTTATTGGAGAACAAAAGAATCATGGGTTTCTATATAAGCCGACAACAGAACACCTTTCCCGATAGTATGAAAGTTCATTCCGTGCATTGTCTTAAACTGGGTGTATAACCTATACAAGAACATTATGGACATAAGAACATGCCGAAATCTCTAAAATCATAATGCAGTATGTTAATATCTGATATCAGCAAGTGATTCCAAACTTTTGGCCGGTAGTGTACATACATCACATCTCATCTGTTTCCGATCGATATCCTCGGAAGATCCAGGAGTCATCAAGCTTGCTTTTAACATTTGACAAGAGACATTACACATACATAACACGTTTCTTTACATATATTCCACACAATTACCCATGGAACATTCCAAACAGTTCGATACATACGCTAATTAAACAAACATTACACGCATTTTCATACCTTGTCATAGAAACTTCCAAATGCATACAGGTAATTCTGTACATCCACCTAGACAATTCTGATACTTACACACCACACACATCCCACAACGGAACAAATAAATACGGGTATCCGCTCCCCGCAATGGCACTTCTGGATTTTTACTCTTTGCATCGATACATCGCCAATTCATAATTCCTTATTTTTTCACCCTGTGTTATTTTAATTCGATAATTTTGCATTAAATAAATTGTTTCTCTTCATCCAAAAACTAGCCTCAGTGTATTAATTTCCACTGCGGCGAGATTGGCATCGGCACAAACCACATCCAAACAATATTAGTAAAAAAGAAGTAAAAAAGGTATTTCAAATATATTTGTTAATAATAAGGAAACAGTGAACAGAATAAATATTGATTTAACAGAATACATCAGAAGCAAGGCCAACTACAATTTTCAATATATTTTCAATGTCTTGCTTCTTTTATTGTTTCGCGCCAGATTAAACTCTTCAACAAAAGTTTACAAGTTATGTAAATTGTGCCGTACAAATATCACCAATTGTTTTGTACCATCTAATAAATATTTATGAAACTCTTGAATTTTAACTGTTACTTGTGTTGTTATAATTCAATTTAAAAATTTTTGAAGAATAACAAATTTTACGTTAAAAATTTTGCCCTGAATAGGTTCAAATATCGAAAGACTATAATATTGCGTTCTACGATAGCTTCAATATTGTCAATATCAATATCGATAAAACGGAAGAGTTTTACGGTAGATATTCAAAGATTCCATGTACACAGAAGAAAAAGTAATATTTATCAATTACACTGTTCAATAAATTTGAACTTTTTTTATTTTCTCCAACATCCAATGGGTGATCCTCGTAGAGTTGCTCACCTTAAACACGAAACCGTCGGCAGAATTGCTCCATCACCCTCAGTTTTTTAGTAAAATGAGTTTTTGTAAAAATACCAACATTTGGCAGAAAATTAGGTATTACGCGAAAAGTATAAACGCTACGAAGTTAAAATTGGCCTTAGAAGATAGAGAAAATCATGCAGAATATTTTAGTGTATCTACTTATTAAAATTGGTTGTTGTAAATAGTTATAAACGACCGACAAAGTTTAAAAAGGTGCGGATGTGCGAATTTGCTACATTATATTTTTACATTTTTATGAAAATTTATTTATCTAGCACGAATTTTCTATACTGGATCGCATTCCTTAGACATTTCTGACGAGAAAACTGCCCGCAAAAGGTTTGGGAACAGTTTTCAATCCCTACGGGTCGAAAAAATATCCGTTGAGAACATGTAATCGGCGTTTCGTCGCCATGCTGCCATTCCGGCGCGGTGTGACAGTGCCGTAACTACGGAATACACATTGGATATCCGAAAAAAATCGTGTTGAACAGTGTTGTTTGACCAAACATCTGTTACCACTTTTCAGTTGTATTAATTGCCCAAACTGCTAACTACCTAAATAATATCGTAAAAATAATTGCCTAATATAATATTGAAAAACTGAACAATAAAATTGTACCTTTACCTTAATATTTCTCAATACCCGCCCTTACTCTTATCAATGCATAAAAATAGGAAAATATCTTATTGTTAGAACAAAAATTTTTATGAAATAAATTTTACTTAATGCACTGAAAATTGGAAATGTCATTCAGTTCGAAAATGGTTGCATTCATTAAGTCAACAATTTCCCAAACAGGATCAGTCTTACCAATTCAATGTTCCACTTGCATAACAGTTCCGATCCTCATTTTTCCTTTGCTGCTTTCGAAATAGGGACGATCGTTTCCAATTTCAGTGTGACCGACTATCCACCTGGATTGGCTTCCTCTCGAACTTCCTTCGAGGCGGACATTGGCGGATTTGTAGCAGGCCATCTTAGAATCCAGAAGCTCACGAGTGCCGCTGGGTCAGGGGGTTAATCCTATCGATAACCGAGAACGAGCTAGTGGTTCGTGTAACTGCTACGAACTTTACCTTCGAAACATCATGCGGAGAAGTTGAACGATTTGATCGATACCTCCTTCCATCGTTGTGCAATAGAAATAAAATTGTTCAAAGAAAACTTTGTAATGAAAACAGGTTTTTTATGCAATTTAAGGGAAAGGTATATAGTTCTGTCTCTTGAGGAATAAGATGAAATGATATCAGTTAGACTCGTTAGAAATACATCCTAATATTGTGTAATAACAATGAAATATTTGGGATCAAATTTCTTACTGAAACTTGGATAAGTCATATATTATTTGGAATTTATCGTTTTATTTTTCAAGGAACATTTGAACTGTTTGGAAAGGTAGGTATATACTGCATTACAAAAATTCATTTTTGTGAGTAAAATTGTGTAAGAAAAGTAAAATGATTCTGTACTATTTAAAATAAAGATCTGCACTTCTTGTTCTTGGGAAACAATTCAATCGTTTAGAAATGCTACTTGACGTTGAGCAACATAAATGAATTTTTGCGATTAAATCTTGTAACAGAAGAACACTGAGTTTTGGATTATCAAAGACAAATATAACAGCTCTGATTGTTCAGGGATATTTAAAGTGGTTAGAACCAAACAAAATATTATCTTTTCATGAAACTTTGAAGTCAAATTGCAGTGATTTTCAAGCTAGTTATGAAGATTATATCTAGTTCTGTCTCTCAAGGGGCATCCGAGCTATTTAGAGATGCAATAAAATAATGCTACCATAACCATCAATTCTTCCGAATGTAATTTCGTTATAAAAATAGAACAATATTTGCGGTACTTACATAACAAGAAAATATATAACGCTGTCTCTTGAGATGCAATATAAATACTTAAAAATTGCAAGGAAATATGTAATAAAAATTAATTTTCTCAAATAACATTATGTAATGAAAACAGCAGCTCTTATATGTTTCTGGGGTAAAAACCGTACATAAACATTTCTCTCGGGAAACATTTCAATCGTTTACAATAAATGAAACGTCAATGATTCGATTACTGGAAACAAAATTAATGGAATATCAATTACATGGAAAGCTAGTTCCCCGAGAGAGAAACAATTTAAGTACAATTTTTTACAATACGTATACCAGAAGTATTACTTCAATTTTTTGATCGACAGGTGATTCAATTTTCTTTCGTAGTTGTTTATCATTTTCAAATTAGAAGAGTTCTCATTAAAGAAATATGCAATTCTTGTTCCACAAAGATGAATGCATAAAAGAATATAATAACGAATTCAGCAAATTATTGCAGTTGCCTATAGTACAATAATTTTAAGAAATCATATGGAAATTAACAGGGATTTACATTATGCCTGTATGACGTAACAAATGAACTGCGATTTCTTTTGAAGTTACGATAAATTTAAAAGTGCTGAAATACACACAGAGCATATAATTCATTATGATATTTAGCGAGTGAAACAAAGCACTGCTTTGATTCTCCTTTCTCAGTTACGTTTATCAAATTTGAAATTTACAGAAACAGCCACAGTCGAGTAATAAATATAATTCACAAAATACTGCAGTTTTACATTATCATGCAAAATATTCACACCATAGTTCGACAGTAATATAATTTGGATATGGTACAATTTAACTGTAGTCTGCAGTTTGTGAATATTATAGCTTCACCTACCAACGGTCGAAAGGCCAGAAATAATTAACGTTCCCTTCAACTCAGATAACCGACGATTTTCAGCAAATAATGTAGAAACTGTTAGCTGAGCTATTGAATTTTAAATCCTTGCCATCACGGAACGAAATTCCAATATTGATATAAACTATCCCTACAACGATCGGAACTTCAACAAAAGGTTTAGGCAAAATGTGGGCACTTCCGGGTCAGCCAACTCCCAAACTATACTGCAGGAATTAACGATTAGATTGATCGACGGGATCATAAATGCAAAGTCAAAAGTTCCCATGTACCTGAAGTCATAAAGCTAACATAAATTTAATTACTCTGCATTCACTACGTAACATTAACACTAGAACTACCAAGCAAATCAAAATGACTTCCCGAGTCGAAATATTGAACCTATTTTCATGGTATTTACTCCTATTTGAACCTAATATGATACTTTTCAATACTAAAACTCCTAATTTAAACCTGTAACTCCCTCGAGTCGAAATATTGAACCTATTTTCATGGCATTTACTCCTATTTGAACCTAATATGATACTTTTCAATGCTAAAACTTCTAATTTAAACCTGTAACTCCTTCTCAGTAAAATGATACTCCTATTTTTGTACTTTTAATTCCTAAATGTTGGGTAGTAAAAGGTTCAAATGAGGTTCAATATTTCGACTCGGGTTGTTTCCAATTTTTCCCAAAAGTTCTCCAAGTTTGTAGAACAGTCATAGTATAGAGATTATAGATTCATCTTAAAAAATATTGTATTACTTCTTCATTTCCCCTTTTCCAAAGTACATATCTGATATATTGAAACATAATAGATATAACGCCGGTAGTTCTAGTGTTAAAAATCTTAGGAAAGTTCTATTATTAGGGGTACTGAAAAGTAATCAAAATTGAAGAAGTGAAAACGTAATTGAAAACGTTTTTCAACAAAAAATCGAAGGACTTTTTTAAGGAAGGAATCAAATAACTACCTTTACGCTGGCAAAAAGTGTTAGAAAATGATGGAAATTATTTGGTTGATTAGTATTTAAGATTTCTTTAATAAATAAATGTTTTTCGTTAGCAAAAAAAATGTTTAATTACTTTTCGGTACCTCTAATAAATAGAAACGTCAAAGTTCCCGTAATGTTTATCGTGTAAATCGTGATTTAATAATTCATACATTTCGTAAATCATAAAAGAAGTTGACATTCATTCCACAAATGTAGGATTATCTATCAAGGACGATATTATGCCTGAAGAGAACTAGGATTCGAAACTTCACTTCGTGAGTAAACATTCATTTCCCCTGTGTTTCTAACCATCAGATCGAATCGATAGAGGTTACCCTGGTAGACTGTCGTTTACTTCTCTTCTTTCTTTTTGACTTTATCCTCCTTGATCCGTGTTCTTCGACATCCTTTGGGAATTTCTTGCCCGATACCGGACCGATTCAAGCTCACGAACACGTCCTCACGTTTATACAGACAATATTGCATACAGATAGAAAGCTATCATCCCAGACGCGACAATTTTTTTGGAACCCCCGAAATTTCATTGCTTTCAACGTTCTCCAGTGATATCGTCCTGCTTTCGACATTATTTAAACGAATACATTACTTCATATACCACGGTCACTGTTTTATTATATTTATGTACTTCAACACTAGATCTACCGATGATTAATTCAATATGTTTAAAAACGTCAGACAAATACGTTGGAAAAAAGAAAATTGACATTTATCATTTTCAATCCTATGTAATTCAGCATAATTTTCTATGGTATTAATTTCTCTACGTACGACATTCTATCGAATGAATTTTGTCTTTCGAATCTGCAAAGGAGTTTATATTTTTTTTCAAGTATATCTTACGAGCTATAGTTATCGGCACCACCTGATATCAGTTAATAATCTGCAATCAAGAATTTCACCAAATTAACGAAAAATTGGAAATATTACGTTAAAAGTGATTAATCCGGTGATTATGTATAATCACCACTAACAATAAGTTTGCTAAAGAAGTAAAATCTTTTAATTGTTCAGCTGCCCAATTAGAAACGATTGGACGGTGCAACGACCCGCATGACTGGGCATAGGTACAAGTTAGGGTCCCCCCTGATACTTTCTTCAGTATCAGAATTTTTCTTGAAGCCCTGATGAAGCTAGCTGCAATGCTGACTAAACGTCGGAGTAATCCAAATCTTGACCGCGGCTCCTACCCGGAAGCCAATTTTATTTCTAATCATTCTAGACTCGCGAAAACCTCAAGACAAGTTTGGTAATTTTTTTTAATGGTGAATGAAATAAAACATATAATTCCGATGCTCAGTCGGGCCTGTAAGAAGTAACTACGGTGGATCCTTTTTACATTTATTAACAATCGGACAGAACACGGACAGCGTAACGCCTTACAATATAGTTTCGGACAGAATGAGTCCTCTTGTAGGTGTTTCGGCGGTTTTTAAATGGTTGGTGCTCCTTTGTCTCGCTAGAGGAGTACGTGATTATCTAAGGGTCAAACGTCGTACCCTATTTCTAGGATGTATCGACGATTAATCGTAAAATAAGAGACCAAAGACTAAGGTTGCCTAGCGGTCAACGGTCAAAACCGAGGCTTATCTCACAGCCGCTTAACGACGGTCCTTATCTAAAAGTAATTCATCTTTTTGGTATAGAAACTTAACTTAAAATGTGGTGCCAGATCTGAAGAATATGGTGAGTGTGGTGGTGAATCCCATCCAAGCTGTAAAAGCTTTTGGAGAGTTACCAAACTTGTATTGGATCTTGCATTATCTTGGTGGAACACTACACCTTTCCTATTGATCAATTCTGGCCTTTTC
Source organism: Cerceris rybyensis (assembly GCA_910591515.1). Lineage (NCBI taxonomy): Eukaryota > Metazoa > Arthropoda > Insecta > Hymenoptera > Crabronidae > Cerceris > Cerceris rybyensis. The sequence continues at coordinate 12,820,786 of OU342789.1, read as the reverse complement.
TGTGTAAGTGAATCATTCAATTTGTCCAGTTTATGACACTACACTTCAGAATTCTTCATAACACGCGAAAGACTCTAAAGGCGAACATCTTTTGACCTGCAGGATGTAGAAGTATGCATATAAAGAAACAGAAAATCCCGCATTATCGCGGGGCCGGCGCTCAATGTGTTAAACCAGACTCTTCGGGGTCACGGAACCCAGGATGAATTGTGTATAACAGGATACATGCAAGAATGTGGTATAGTTTAGGTGCTTGTAATGAAAAAATAAATTAGTGTTGGTTCGGTATAGTTTTAAGACAGAGCCGTCGACAGACAGACTAACTAAACATTGGAATCATATTTTTTTATTATATTCGCCATTAGGAGATGGGAATTATATAAACTCGCCGGTTAATTTCATAAATATTCAAGAATTCATTACATTTGTCAAACTTAATGATGATTACATGTAATAACCGGCAATTATACATAATCACCAAATAAATCACATTTAGCCTAACAGAAACATAGACAATTCAGTTAGGTAAAGAGTTTAAGAATATACAGGGTGGTCCATGTAACTTGTGCATCTCGAATAACTTGTAAAGTATGCGTTGCATGAAAGAATGTTATATACAAAAGTGTAGGATAGTGAAAAAGAAACGAGAGGCGTGCGGCAACCCATCCAAGGCAGCAACTCGGCCAGAGTAGCTTAACGTCGACGATCGCCTGGGTCTGCGCAGAACCACTGCGCCAGCGACCTCTCCCTGCTGGCAATTCCTTTTCACGTCCATTTCTTCCTAAGTTCTTTTATAGGAGGGCTTTCCCGCCCCGATCCCACAAAAGTTACATGGTTTAATAGGGTACACTATGTAGTGTGTTAATTTTTTTAATAGGTGGAGGCGTTTCAGAGATTTGAAGGTCAACTTTGTTTTTTTTTTAAACGGAATAAGTACTATATTTTTTATTCCAAAATATGGTAGAGTATCGAATTGTAAGCAAAAAAGTATTGACCATTATTAGCCTTAAACCTAATAGGTTACGAGTAATTTCTCTTTATTACTTGACAATTTTCTTAGCATAATATCAAGTTGGATACAGAGTCCTGCGGAAATCTGTGATAAGGTTGAATCTCCAACTTGATATTACGTGACGAAATTGTCAAGTAATAAAGTGAAATTACTTACTCATAACCTATTCGGTTTAGGGCTAATAATGATCAATCCTTTTTTGCTTACAATTCGATACTCTATCATATTTTGGAATAAACAATATAGTATTCCGTTTAGAAAAACAAAGTTGACCTTCAAATCTCCGAAACGCCTCCAGCTATAAAAAAATTAACACACTACATAGTGTATCCTTTTAAACCATGTAACTTTTGTATATAACATTCTTTCGTGCAACGCATACTTTAAAAGTTATTCGAGGTGCACAAGTTACGTGGACCACCCTGTATTTATGCGCGAGGTAAACATCTCTAACAATATCTTTAATCCTTCATAACATGAAAAAACTAACAATGTCGCGGCGCAAATTCACCGCGAGTGTCTGCTCGCTCGCTGCCCAGGTACGGCCATAAACCGTGCCTCCTGCAAGCCGAGGTGCGGTTCCTGGAAGTCCAGGCAGCGTACACGCAGCACATATTTCGCAGTTTTCACAAAATTTGCCAACCCCTCTCCAAGGGCAAGGCAACCCCACCTTCCCAACTATTGGGAATAAAAAGGCCGAGTCCGAAGACTCGGCCTCGCTCTCGCACAATTTTCACTAACGACGACGTTACGCTGCCGGTTGATCCACAAGTATCACCGGCCATTTTCTACACAGTTTCGAATACCGTTTAAGTTGTAATTCCACGAGTCGCGCAAGTCTCGCTTGTATATTGTTGGTGTAAATAGATTTGATTTTCCCACAACTCCTCCAATTAACCATCTCGCCAATTCCTTTCGCGAGTGGTGTCGCCTGAACTTACAATTCAGAACCGCGCGACGCAACAAACAATAAGAGAAATAAAATATGCCACCACATGCCTTCTGTTCATAGTATCTGTCTATAGATTTATTCTCTGAAATATTGGCGCATATCGAAGAATCTTATTGTGCAGAAGAAGAAAAACAACACTTATTCGAAAATGTTTCAGTTGCAGTACATCTTGAATAATACAACCCCTTTAAAGAAACTCTCGGCGTAAAATACGTTGTATTTTCTCAACCGTCATCGAAGGCATTATCGTTAAAGCTGCACACACACGAACACACCGACGGTCACACAGATAAGCCACATGTCGTTAAAATCTACGGTAATATACGAAACAGAACTTTGTCTCATTGTTATATTCTTTCTTATGCTTTCTTTTACTGTGCAACTTACTCTTGGAGAATTCACAAGTTTTTCTTTTTCCTCCCCGTTTGAGTCCCTTTACAAAAGATTTATTCTCCCATCGCATCGGACCGGATGTGCAAGTAACAGTGGACAATTTAAGTCCTCGAGAAATCCCGCACACCTCGAGCATCTCGACGAAACAAAAGCACCGGACGAAATTATTTCCTCGACGGGAAACGGGAGGACGGATAGATAGAAGCCGGGAGAAACTGAATAGGGGTAAGAAAAGAAGCAAAGAGAGGCATGAAAATGTTCAAAGAAAGTTGCAGTAGTAGTGGTAGACGAGCGGAACGGGGTCGGCAGGAAAATAGTGCGATTCTACGCTCGCGTTCGCTTCGTTTGTATGTGTTTCACCTTATTAATTCCTCTTTCTCGAATTTTCCTCAGCTTTCCTTTTAGTTTCCCAAACTCTTCCGTTATATTTCGCTCCTTTTATTGTTTAAATTCTAGCGGTTGTGGTTAAATACATTTCATTGGATTTTGGGTAGGTATACGTTTCTTTAATTTTTAATTCTTAACCTGATTTCACGGACCAAAAGAGAATATTTTATTATCTTGCAAATTTCATAGTTGATAATCGCTGAAAAGAAAATTTTGCATTTTAATATTTTATATTTTGTGGCTGTTTAACGCTTGGGGGTACAATTACTCGATTTATCACTAGGACACTGTATTTGCTTTTATTGAGTTCTCTATATCCGTAGAATGGCCTAATTATTTAAAAAATCTCTGGTGCTTCATTCTGCCACATTTTTCTAACGATGTTTTCCGGAAGTAGCTCTTTACACTAGCAGATATATAAAAAAAACTGATGGACAAGTCTTTTTTATGATATTTTTACGTGTCACTAAATAGAAAAATAAAAATGTAGATTTCTTTCTTGCGGCAAAATAACTTCGCAACTGTGCGGCAAGCGTATTATATTCCACTCACAGCCAAAGTTGCTTCCAAGAGGAAAGCATGAAGTTCTACTTCTTGTTGTGAATTTCTTCTGCAATTTCTACCCTATGCGAGAATATTTTCTCTCTGGAAGTATTTTATTTTCCCAGAATTTGATTGCTACTCTGAAATAACGATGCGCACTCGATGTATTTTCGGCACGTAAGCATGCAATTTCTTCAAAGTGTTGGTGGTTCATTATCGCGAAACAGTAGATAGTCACACGATACAAAATACTTGGGTGGTAACAAGGAAACACGTGGGCAGAGATAGGCTCCCCTTTCGCGTTAGCCGACGATGAAATTCCATAATCTGCTCTTACGTGAAATGCGACCTTTCAATTTCCTCTGCAAATGATTTTCGTGAAACGCATTAGATTACATTCCACTCTATTACGTTACTCTAATAACGCCTATGGCGTACAACCGTATTATACGGATTTCGCGTTTCGAGTAAGAAGAGATTAAACTGATCAAAGAAACTATTATTTTTCATATTTCTATGGAATATTAATATTTTTGTCTAATATCTTAACGCTAGAACTACCGACAGTAAATTTATTATATTGTAACATGTTGAATACGTATTTTGAAAAAAGGGGAATCAAGAGGTAGAAAAATTGATCAATTCGGTAATCTGTGTTTTATAAGATGAATGTAGAATATGTCCTCTATGGCTGTCCCATAAAATTATAGAATTTTTGGAAAAAATTAGGCATCAGACTTTTTTATTTTTTTATTTTGACTTGCTTGGTAGTCCTAGTGTTCATATTCTGGTAATAAATAATTTTCCAATTAGGAAGGTAAACTGTGACTTGAATTTAAACAAAATTTGTAGGATATAATTCGATGCTTATGGTTTCATTTTAAAGTAGTTTTAACAACTATCTGTATGAAATAGGACACGGTTTAAATTACTACAATAATTATGTTTGGTTATTCAATGAAATAAACATCATTTTCGATGAACATGGCTCGTTAATGAAACACAAATGATGTTTGCTTTGTGACCGTCGATAGTTTGCACTTTGCTGCAACTAACGGGGGACATGAATTAGTAGACAAGGTCAAATGGCGTAAGGTCGTATGATCTTAGTGGACAGTTGATATTTTTCGAAATATAACGAACATGCGTGATTAGACTATGAAAAAAATTTCTCTACTATAACGTCATCCTTTTATTGACCTATGTTGACCTTTACACGGCATTTCGCTCTGGTTAACTCTCTGTTAGCATTATTGTAGGTTATGTATGTGGGAATGCATGTTTAGATGCTAAGAGAAAGAAAGAGAGAGATGGTTAAATGAATTGAGCGAGAGAGATGTTTGAACGCATGAGCGAGAGAGAGACGATTGATCGAAAGAGCGGGAGAGCCGATAGAAATAAAAGAGCGTTTGGGAGAGGTAGAAAAAATTGCGAAGTACGAGGGCGAGACAGTCGATAAGAAAACGTGGAAGTGAACGTGATGATATGTATTAATTGCTTTTTTATTCTTGTAAATATATGTATTATTTTTAAGTAAAATCTCTCTGCTTCATCCTGAAATTCCTACATGTATTACAAATGCACATTGGTTAAAACACACTCTCTAAGGCACACTCTTACTATTCTAAAGTATATATTATATGTAGGTAGGTATGTATATTATTACGGAGCACCCAGATGAATTAATGTTACTGGGTAACAAGCTATGGCAATTTTTTGTTATTAAAGAAATGAAGATTCAACGGTCGATGGTCCCGGTTGACGAACGTGTTCTCTGAATAAAACGTTCTTAGCTTTTCTATAAAAACGTGTATTGTTTAATTATGTCCAGAAGGATTATACGTGCGCGGTCGACTCGTAACAATATATATTCTATCCTCTATTTGTCAGTTCGTTTACTCGTCTATTCTTCTAATCGTGTATACATCTATAACTTAATTCGTCTAATCACCCAATCATCTACTGGTTCATTCGTCTATTCGTCTAATCGTCTATATTTCTATACATCTACTTGTTTGTAGGTCTTTCTTCTTTCTGCACATCCGTCTGCTGTGGCGTTCGCCAACTCTCTGTCTGACAATGAATCTTCTAGTCCGCGTGCAGTCTACGTCCGCCTTTCGTCTGTCATTTGTTTTACTCTGAATCTTTCTAGAAGAATCTATTGGGTTGTTCGGAAAGTAATTTCGTTTTTATCGGTGAAAATGAAAGACGATTTTCTTGTAGTGCATAAATATTTTATTGAATTATATATTCTCCATTTTGTTCCAATACCTTTTGTCATCTTTCTGGCAGTAGCATGATTCCATGCTCATAAAAGTTGTAATCTTTGCTGGCAAAAAACTGATCTAAGCCATTTTCGACGTCGTCATTCAAAATAAAGGTTTTGCCGTTTAAAAAACTTTGTAGTGACCGAAACAAGTAGTGATCCGAAGGTGCCAGATCCGAAGAATATGGTGAGTGTGGTGGTGAATCCCATCCAAGCTGTAAAAGCTTTTGGAGAGTTACCAAACTTGTATGGGATCTTGCATTTTCTTGGTGGAACACTACACCCTTCCTATTGATCAATTCTGGCCTTTTCTGTGTAAGTGAATCATTCAATTTGTCCAGTTTATGACACTACACTTCAGAATTGATAGTGATATTGTTCGGTAGAATCTCAAAAAAAAACGATTCCTTTAAAATCCTACCAAACATACAGCATTACCTTTTTTGATGCATTTCAGCTTTTGAAGAACGCTGAGCTGGTTCATATTTTTTACTCCATGATTTTTTGCGTCTAATATTATTGTAAACAATCCATTTCTAGTCCCCAGTCATGATTCGCTTCAAACATGGATCATTTTCTTGACGTTTGAGAAGCAAGTCACAGATGTCTATGCAACGGAGCAAAATTGTTTCGCTAAGAATATGGGGAATCCACATGTCCCGTTTTGAAACTAATCCAAGGCGTTTGATGTAATCATGAATGGTCGAATTCAATAAATTTAATCTTTCAGCGATCTCACGAGTTGTTACTTGGCGGTTTGTATCAATCAATGCCTTTATTTTATCTTCAACTGCTTCAACTAGCCTTCCAGACTGTGGTGCATCTTCAGTATCAAAATTGCCAGAACAAAATTTTACAAACCAGTTTTGGCACTGGCGTTCTATTAATGCGTCTTCTCCATACACATCGAATAATTTTTTTCTTGCTTGAACAGCATTTTTACCTTTTCGATAGTAAAAAGTAAAATATGCTGAAAATGCTGCTTTCGACTTTTCATCTTTAATAAGGCATCAAACAAAAACTATTGTATAGAATCAAACAAATTTTTTCACAAACAAGCGTTGCTCTATCAACTGTCGAAATATAGAATGGCAATGCGCATTAAGTGTGAAGCTGGATGTGAAAAAATATAATTATGTCTACCGTTGGGAAAAAACGAAATTAGTTTCCGAACAACCTAATAGAAGGATCTAGAAAGATCCGCACAAGATTTTCTATAATTCTAAAATCTTTGATCCATCTCCCCTTTTGTCTACAAAGATGGTTCTTTTCGATTCGATTTGGGTCGTTGTCTTGATAAAACTGAAACGTATTCAAAACGCCCATTTTTTCAGCATTCTCTTTTTAATTACTTTTTAAGATATTTAAATATATCATCTTGCTCATTGTTTCAGTAACAATTCCTACTTTCCTGTACCATGATAACTAATACAACTCCACAACATAACATTACCGCCACTGTGCTTAATCATTGAACGAAGATTCTTAGGATGCATCTCTTCGTTTGGTTTTCTCCACACTTTTTGGTAACTATCTAATCCCCAAATATTGAATTTACTTTCGTCACAAAATATTACGTTTCTTCAATATTCAGTAGGCTCAGAAATATACTTTTTGGCGAATTCTAGACGTTTTCTTCGGTTTATGGCATTCACATACGGTTTCTTTCTGGCTACGCGATCATTATACGAATTTTTTCGTAGGACTCTTCGCACTATTTCATTCGAAACAGCTTTATCAGAAAAATTTTGAAGAAGAGCATTAATTTTCGGTGCACTTATTTTTGGATCCTCTCTGGTTCTTCGAACAACGAAACGTTCTTCACGTGCATTTAACAACTTCTTCCTTCCTCGACCAGTCTTATTCGCTATTCTGCCTTCGTTTACAAATCTCTTAATAATATTTCTTACAGTTGTACAGCTTTTATTTACGACATTCCCAATCACTCTATATGATTTTCCATTTTTCCAACGAAGAATGACTATATTTCTTATCTCTAAAGTAGTTTCTTGTTGTTTTCCAACCATAGTAACACTGTGTTATGTATATTGTTTTGTTACATTGTATAAATTGTTTATTCCGATGTGATTCAAACGTTATAATGTCTTATATTGAATCTCTGGCTAGTAAAGAAAAATATAAGATGATCGGAACTGGGTAGTTCAATAGTTTTTGAAAGAATACATTACGTGTGCCAATAATTTTGTGACCTAGTTGCAAGCACGAAATTGTTATATTTCGTTTTTTCATAACTATAAATGATACTATTGTTATTTTCTTAAGTAGTTTTATTAGTTCAAAGTCTAAATTTTATGTTTTTTTAATAAAAAATATTTAAAGTTCTCTTGTTGTCTTTTTGTTTTCCATGTTTCCGTTAACTCCCTGCATGTGCCAATAATTTTGTGACTCACTGTACTTCGTGTATACTTCAGCGGTCGATATACACGATTTGAGTTTCTGCAAAGTAGAAAGCCTTCACATATTTTACGACCGCATTCGGTCACGTTCATTTACGATCATCATTTCTTTCGTTATTGCGAGTCGTATAGATATGTCAGATGCAGATAAAATGTGGATAACCGAGTTATTTTCCAGTTTTTTTAATTAATGACAGTAATAACACTTTGGTTTCTCTATTCGACTTTTCCTCAAGGAGTATTGAGATAAAATTGTAGAAAATATATGATTATTTGGACGGCGGATGTTACTCAAAGATGAAAATAAAGGTGCCGTTAAATGTGAAGTCTTTCAAATAATTTCCAAAAACGTATTTTCCAAATTACGAATATTTAAAATTACTGATTTCTCATATAAAACTAGATTTACGGCCGCTGAATCTGGTATATTTAAATATTCGAATATATTAAAGATATACTTTGAAAAAATATGCATCACACGACAAAAAATACGATCAATTAAGTAATTAGTGTATTATGAGATACGCGTGAAATATTTACTGTACTCCTTCTCTACAAATAAGAGAAATATTGTTAAAAAAGTAGGAACTTGCCAATTTGACGGCCGCCGTAGATCTAGTGTTAATAGCCATGTTCTCAGCCACAAAGGGAGATGGATTTTTTCATATTTTTGTTACAACCGGCCCTGAGAATTTTTAAAGAATTCTTCATTCCATGTCAGTCAGCCGCTCTCGAAAAATGAAAGACTTAAAAGCAAGTGTTCTTGGTTTTACGGGGTTACTTTCCACTTATCTAGACTTAAACAAACCATGACACTTTACATTTTGGCCAAATGTCTCCCATACCTCCTTGGTACCCTTATCTCATAGTCAGAATCCTAACACCTCCACTCACTTTTCCCAACCCTTTCCGAAATAGAGCCTCATATAACCGAGACACTTTTCTGCCTCTTAGAGTCGTTTCTTCCGTAGAACTTTACGCTGTCAGTCGGACAGGCGAATTTTCGAAGTCTATGAGACTTGCAAACCCCCGCGAGCCGACGCGGAATATTCGGTTAACACATTAACTTTAATAGATAATTTAAGAATCACTTCTTGTAGTTGTATCTTGAACGCAATTCATTCTTAATAACTTAATATACGTGGTTTCAAAGTTCTAGCTATTTTCAATTTACTTCCTTCATCTTCCTGTAACTGAGCAACGATCTCCCTTATTTACTCAAGCCGTTCGGAGCGAATAAGATTATTTAGAGTTACGGGTAACGTTAAAATCTAGAGTTCACAAAGTGCAACACAAAATCCATTTCCTTACACCAGCTAGTGGCGGTACGCCTGTATTTTCTGGTGCAGCCCTCTCCGCTATACTAGCGCGAATTACCAAAAGGTATATTCATTATTAACGGGCAAACAGTGAATCTATAGTACTACTATAGGTTAGTCGGGTCCCTGGAGTTTCCTTATACCAGCTAGTGGCGGTACCCGTGTATTTTCTGATACAGGACTATCCGCTGTGCTAGCGCGAAAGTACCGCTAAGTGTCTGTTGGATTTATATTAACAATATAGTATTATACAGGATCCGTCAGCAAAATCCGGACAAAATTCTATTTTAATTTCCCGCTACATGTAATGTCAGCAGTAAATGTTCCTTTCTTTTCAAGCAAGGCATATGTACGTACAATACGTATGTAACATCTAAATGGCAGATTTGATTAGATAGTGTTCGGAATATATTCACAAAGCAGCAATAACTGAAGCGCTTCGCGCGGAGCGTTCAGCTATTGAAATTATTCGATTTCTTAGATATCCGAATTCTACTGTTTATGATATTGTACGAAGGTATGCGGCTGTAGAGAAGTACGTGGACGGCTCCGCTAATCGGTTAAGGCGAATTTATTCCACAGAAAAGTCTGTAAGCATAGCGGCTACCGACGAAAGAGCTCAGTAACCCGCCACTCTTCTTTAAGAAGGGTGAAACCATTAACAATAAACTGTACCTCCGGATCATAGTTTCGGTAGTGAAGCCAAAGATGGAAAGTGTAGCATCCGGGAGATCCCACATTTTACAACAGGTTGATGCACAAGCTCATACGAGTCATTTAACCCCTTGCACTATCGGTAAACTCGCAAGAATCCATGCCTAAACCGAACGCCCGATATACAATATGTACATATCTTGCGACTGACAAAGATTACCGCGCTAATATTTACTTCACGCAATGGAACTTCTGTGAAACTCAAATGAATTTGAATCACAGTCTAAATTTAATAATCCTCCACGGGGACATACGATCTTATTTGAGATATGAATACTTTGACCGAGATTAATACCACGAATCAGACTCGTGATATTCAAGTTTGGCCTAAAATTTTCATCACGAGTCAGACTCGTGGAAATAGTGCAAGGGGTTAATGCAAAACTGGTTTTCCAATAACGTCGAAATATTTCGGTCCAAAGACTTCTGTCCTCCCAATCGACCAGACTTGAAGCTTCTAAGTTATTACGTTTGGAGCGTTATTGAAAGGGTGTCTAATAAATCCAGGCACCCCATCGTGGCATCTCTTCACGTCGCTATAGAGGCAGCATTCGCGAATCTGGACAAGGATCAGGTGAAAAGAGCAGTTCACGCTTCAGATCAAGAATCCAAGAAGTGATCGCAGCGAAAGGAGGCTATAATGAATGATAAAACTTAATAAGGATCCCCTAATTAATTTACACATTTTTTTTCATAAATGCAAGTAATTTCTAACTAAACAAGTGTTTGAATGAACTCTTAATTTTGTCCGGATTTTGCTGACGGACCCTGTTTATATTGAATAACTACAAAAACGACTCTCCGTTCTAGGAATTTATAGACTAAACAGAAGACTCTCTGCAGTGCAGGGGTGAGCCACACAAACAATTTATGTTACTAACAATAAGTGGCCTCGAGCTCTACTTTTTGATCGTGCCCAGTCAGTCGGTTCTAGACCCGAAACGTATAAACACACATTTTATCTTGCCTTCTACTAAAGTAATTTTTAATTCAGAAGTATACGGATTTATTTTAATCCCCATATCCAATAGTGCCTTTCGTTATTAAGGGGCAAACGGCAACCCTATAGTTAGGCTATAGGTTAATCCGGTCCAAAATTATTCCCCCTAAATCGTTGCAATTTTTAGACTCTCGCAAGTAAAATTGCGATGATGCATTTCGATCGCGATCTGTCACTTGCCCGGCTCGTAACATTTAAAAAAAAATAAACTGTATTATTAAATTAAAGATTTCATGAACGTAATGCCATTTTTTGGTGAGATGACTTGAATAAATAATGAAATTATATTAACGCATAATTTTCAACGTCTTTATTCAAAATGTTAGAAACTGGGAACAATATATGGTGCATCTCTCCCGAAATGACTTTATTTTTCAGTTATAAAATTTACTTATTGTTAGTATCTTATAATAGATGATAAACAAACAGCGGTTGCGTTAACCTAGATGTTACACCTGATATTTTAAAGAGAACTCTAATAATTATGCTGCAATGTAAAGGTGTACTACAATATAATATCTTTTTAAAGGACAACTTCTGGTTCACAAGTGAAAAATTAAAGCTTTCCAATTGAGTTTTTTTTTACTAATATTTCACTAAAAAGCATAGAATTTTCTGATAAACTAGAAAAGATTCAGTAACTTCTGAGTTAAAAGAGAATAGATCCCGTACTTCTGTGGTAGATAATCTTAAGCGGATTACCGTCATTAAGGTATTCAACTCATCAAAATACATTTGCAAAAAGCGTTTTGTAAGCCATCAGAGGCGAAATTAGTCGTTAATAACAAGATATAGTTTTTGACCATTCTAATAATATGCAGTAGAGCGAAATTCAGGAAGATTCTAGGTTCCTTAGCATTATCTTTCCTTTCGTTATTTCCGGTTTCGTGCGGCATGTCCGATTATAAAGAGTATCAATAAGAAGAGAACAAATACTCGTCGATAGAAATGGAAAGATTTCGAAAATAATTTCACAGAGATCGTCATTAAGTGTCGCTGGCAAAAAATGCTTAATGAGCAAAGCTTTTCTTCGTGAATTACAATAAGTTCAAACCAGAAAGCATTCGATAAAGGGAACATGCGACGTATTGAATTCATAACAATCGCACTTCGAAATCAAATAGCGAACGATATCTATTCACCAGTGAGAATTACTGACCCAGATATTCACTTTTTATTTTACATATTTTCTTTTACATAAACTTTTACATATTTTCAAAACGAGAATAGATGTTGAGATGAAATAAATCACGCAAAAAATTGATTTCCACTTTTCTCATTGATTTCTCACACGTATAATAACGATTAATAAATTATTAATAATTAATTATTTATTAGTAATCACTTATAAATATTTTATCATTGCTATATTGGGACATATATAGTAAGATCTGAGAGTTAAATAGGATTTTCATTAGTGGTTACCGATTTAACGTTTTCCTAGGAACCTATCGATGTTGAAGTTTTTTAATTGTCTTCAGAATCAATATGATTATACATTGCAATTGTTTTTTATGCTGAAAAACGTGACTTAAGATTGTAAAAGAATGAATCAGAAGACGCCTTTGATTCTACTTTCCATCTTTGCTAATTATTAATTATTCTCACAATTACTATTATTTATTCCTTTATCGTTGTTACTTTTCCTATAATCAGTTGATCGAATACGAAAATTGTATAAGTATATTGTTGCTTAAAAAGAAATACTGAAATTTTGTTTAATTTCATTTTTACCTGCATTTTAAGAGTTGATCGATATTAAGACATTTTCAGTCTACTCGCAGAATACAAATAATGCTCGAAAAGGGAAAACCTGGATTATTTTGCTAGTTTCCTTCTTCAGAAAGTTTAATCGAACACGGTGAGACTTTTTTTCATTTTTGTGAAGAAAACTCGATGTACTGGAAAACTAACATGTCACGTTTCTAAGAATTGTTAGCGTATTTAATCCAAAAACGAATTCGATCTCTCCGTCAATTAAAATAATTCTTTTTCGTTTTCAAACAATGAGACTTCATCTACTAAACGTGCAAAGTAGGAAATTGAAAGTATTTCTATAACAGAGGAAAGCCGCGAACAAAAATAAAGTTTAAGAATGGTAGTCGACTTATGTTAGTAGTCAAAGTACTGGAGTCCTGGATACTCAAAAAATACATTCCGTTAGCTAAGTACTACGGAAAGTCATTAGACTTACAAAGTCATTAGGAGAAAGCTTGTACATACATTCTAAATTGGGTCAGCTACGTCGGCATATATAAAAAAAATTCCCGTTGAAACTTAAAAGCCACTTTCGCGACAAATACGCGTAGTAGAAAGAAGCCCTTTGCATCTTATACTTTACTGTAGAAAGAAAATACCATAAGAATCATTTAATTTCAGTAATACGGAAAAAGAAACATACCGTTTTGTAATATCTATAATCAGCTCAATGTTTTCACTTCATCAGCTTTTATGTGTACACGTGTAAAAACTTGAGGAAAGTTGAGCTTCTACCATCTTTGGTCATCGAATTAGGATCACGTACAAAAATGTCACTTTTATGGTTATAATGTTATATCATATATGGATAATATTTGACTCCTTCTGTTTTACACGTCTTTACGATCACGAAGATTCCAATATAAATACATGCATGCATGATGGAGCACCATGTCACAGAACCAAATCCGTCACAGTGTTACGTTCTTTGAAAACATCCCTGTACTCCCATGGCCAGGCAATTCTACCGACTTGAATGCCATAGAAAATATCTGGAGACTACTCAAGAGACTTGTTTACAACTCTCCAAGAACCATATTATCTGAGTTGAAAACAAAAAATATAGATATTTGGGAAAATAACGAGCATATAAAGCTAAAGAAGATAGAAAGGATACAGGCTGTCGTCAAGGCAAAGGGTGGAAATACGAGATATTAACATGCGTTCATAGTGTTATGTACAGTAGTAGTGTATTATTGTATTAGTTAATAAACTATATCAATACCATTTGAACAGGCCTTTCAATTTTAGGGAAAACATAAAAAACGCTGAAAATTTGGAGTGGTCCTAATTCGATTACCAGGGACTGTAGTTACGAACATTGCGAGGTATATTAATATTTCAGATATTATTTCTCTACATTTATAATTGTTTAAATAATTTTACCATCGACTTACAAAAGTATTTTGCCAGTATTCTTCATTTGACACCAGAAGCTTAAGTACCTTAAGAAACATTAAAATGATAAGAAAAAAAATACCGTAACAAAAGTTATTTGGTAAGAAAAAGGATACCATATGTTGCGAGTAGTATTTTTTAAGTCAAAGGAGGAGCAGATTTTAAAATCAACTGATTTGTGCATACAATAGTAATTAAATTAAATTAGTAAGTAAATTAAATTACTACAAAATAGGAATTTGCAATAAAACTTGTAAAATACAATGTCACCCTTAATATCTGTTGGCAGGTAATACGCAGGGAGGGAGTTCGGGGAACTTGAACAATACGTGCATCTATTGAATATACTTTAATTATAATATAGCGTGTTACACATTAACGAATCTTGCACTATCTCGTGAACAACTGCGCCGTGGCGCGTTCCGCAGACCAGTGGTGGCGCGTTCCGCAGACCAGTGGTGGCGCGTTCCGCAGGCCAGTGGTGGCACGTAATGCAACGGCAAGCTATACTAGAGAGGGCCTAGTGTCGCCGTAGTTTGAAATACACCCTATTCTTACAATATCAAATAAATATGGCAAAACAATTTTATTGGTAATCATCGACTTTGAATGCTATCGTCAACTTGACGAATCACGAAGTAATCGCTTCTCACCGGATTACGTCAAAATTAAAGGTCTGATATCACGGAAAATAACGAAATTAATCATACAGACTCCCATAACTTTTATGGCGATATATGTAAATCGATACGCACACTACAAGTTTATGCTGCATATTAAATTCCACGACGTTCAAAAAGAGCTTTCTGGAACAGGAATATTTTTATATTCTTCATTGTTTTTAGATTGATCGATATCAGTTGCCGACAGTGTCACATGTATATCACGAAACGACCTTACACATAGTTTGTGCCAAAATTAGATTGGAAAGACGTAAGGTCAACCCTCTTTTAAAGCAGGTTGCTTACAATTTTCTCGAAACGTGCAGAATATCCAAATAGGCAGCGCTCATTGACCGTTAACGTTCTAATGGTCTGGAAAGTTTCCTTCTCCTTGTTCTTCTGCTTTGTGCTTCGGCATTATTAAACATCTTTCGTCCTCATTCGATCAGTAAACTTTTTAACACATTGGGCCTTTGGAACAGCAACGTGCACAACCAAATACAGCAAATTGGTATCATATTTATTCAAAGTGTAGTATATTTATGTGGGATTTGATTGTATAAGATGGAAGATACAAGTAAAAATATGAATATTTATTAAAAACTATGCACTAAGTGATAACAAAATGAAAATATGAACAGTTCAGTTTCGTTGCTCGGAAAGAACTGTACTCGCATTCATGTCGTCTAAGCA
The DNA here is from genome assembly GCA_910591515.1 of Cerceris rybyensis. NCBI lineage: Eukaryota > Metazoa > Arthropoda > Insecta > Hymenoptera > Crabronidae > Cerceris > Cerceris rybyensis. Next base: position 12,805,272 of record OU342789.1, on the reverse strand, counting down.
TTCATTCGTACTCAAACATTCATACACTCGTTCACACATACACACATGCATTCCTTAAAACTAAACAAGGATCGTAGGGCCACCGCAACACGCATCTTCTAAACCAGGGTGTTGAATTAGTTACACGCCGCGAGCCTTTTCTGAGTCGCTCCGCCTGCTTCTCCCTCCCAACTATTTTACCCAACCAGGAATGACTTGCCAGGCTCGGCGTATTGCACGACTATAGTGGCGCTTTAGGGCGCCATTCGCCTCTGATCGCTCGCGCTGGAAAGACGCCGCGCACGCCGATTACGGGAAAAAAAATCGATGCGCGTGTCTCGTCGACTGACGTTATCTGTCAACGAACAGTAAAAATGTATGCTCAGATATGTCTTGAATTAAATGCGATTAACAGATTGTTAGCAGAAAAACATTGAAATTTTACTTTGTTGCATTCCTCGATACAAAACGAAAGAAGCGCGTTTTCGCTGCTTGACACTCAAACGGTTAAAATCTATTGCTAAGTTGACCGTGGCGGCAACAAAGTATTCTTTGACGCAAGAGCTAACGTTTTGCTGTCGCCGAATTTTTAAATTATTTGCGTTGGAAATTAATTTATACGTGCGCGTGCTAGATCGTAACACAACTGTTTCTTTAGTATACATATGAATTAAAGAAACAAGAGGTAAAAAATTAAAGATTACTGGATATAATTTTAATAAACTGTCGTTATGATTGTTGTTTATATGGTTGTGTGTATAAATGTATGCACAGTAGAACCATTTATTTTAGAAGAAAATGTTATATGTATATATAAAAGTTTCATAATATTGTGGAGATAATATCGATGCAATACTAATTTTTTTATTTATTTATTTCTTCAACTTTACTTGAAGAAAAACTTCATTGTTTGTACAGAAATATATATCTACATTGAATGTAGACATATATTCACAAATAGAAATATATGTTTACATTGTTTAAATTAGATACCCTCAATGTTTCCATTGGTATTTTGAGATACAATATAAGTTTTTCAATGTTATTCCTATCACCATTCTCAGCCGAATTCGCCAAAACCACCGCCGGAAGTTCAAAAACATTAAAATCTGTTAATCGCATTTAATTCAAGACATATCTGAGTATACTTTTTTACTAGTAATACTTTTGTTTTAACCTATACGCGATGTGACGCGATCTGAAACTGTTCGTTGACAGATAACGTCAGTCGGCGGGACAGGCGCATCAATTTTTTTCCCGTAATCGGCGTGCGCGGCGTCTTTCCAGCGCGAGCGATCAGAAGCGAATGGCGCCCTAAAGCGCCACCATTCCTGGTTGGGTAAAACAGTTGGTAGGGAGAAGCCATACTCGATTTCCGATACCACATTTATTAAAAATCGAAAAAGTTTTCTCAAAGAAGGACACAACTATTTTTTAATGTAAATATTCATCAAATATGCAATAAAATAAGCGAAAAAGGAAATCGATGTTTTTGAACCAATTTCAACTGTCCCTTTTCTCCATTCTTAGGTTTCAATTCTGCAAACACTTCTTATAACAATAAGAAGCAATTATATAATATAGCATAATATAATACGACTCAAGAGGAACAGCAATTATTCTTCACTAATGGAGTTACATGAACAAATAAGATCGTTGCAACTTAAACTTAACCATTTAATTCAAGAATCATATTTTTTTTTTTATTTTCTTAATTTGTAACATCTATCACATTCGCATCATAGAAAGTGAAAAGAACTTGCCAATTGAAAAATTATCAAACTAATGAATTCATGTACTTGAATTGTACTTTGAATTGTCTTTATTTCAGAATATCGAAGATAGTAGAAACTAATTTCTAAATTTCTACTTCGCCAATTTAATGTTCCATTATGTTACACGTAGGATTGAAAAAATCGCGGGGCAGGGAGTTAAATATTTTATTGCGTTCCGAAATGTTCTAAAAATGGATTCGAAATGCAAAACAATCAAAACTGATCATCATGACGGTGACAAACGATAACGATAAAAATGAAGAAGGAGCATCAAAAACATACAAAAAGCCTTGACCTTACGAAAATATTCGGAAAAAACGACTGGCGATTAAAATGAGCTTAACAAACGGAAGGAAGATTTTTTAATGGAAATCGATGAATTCCTATCAAAATGATCCGTCATCGAAATCACGGCCATAAGGTAAACGTAAGAAAACGAGAGTAAAAGAGGCCGAATCTTACTCCGGATATCGAGAAAGCATTGAAGGATGTAGAATCTCGATCATATCATCAGGGTGAACTATCGTGGAAATACGCGGTGAGATCGAGGGAAAGGGAAACTCGAGGCTCTATCGACATTCGCACGAAGAAACCCAATAAGACTATTTTCCCTCCGACAATGGTAACAATTTTGAAGCCATGTCTCTTTTTCTCTTACTTCTTTTTCTCGCAATGTGGGTCATCGTGATTGAGACATTTCCATCGTTCTGCTTTAAATTCGACCGTAATGAACTATCACATGAATGGAGATTAATAGTATAACTAGCATGATAATCTCGATTGATTTCGGATATGTCGTCTGACAATGAGATAGAGAAAGAGGAGGATGGATGTAGATGAAAATTAGTGGTAAGATTATTGTATGTCGATGATAACTTGTAGGTATACCTTTGTACTATGCTCTCAATAATCGTAATTGGTTTCAAATCGCCCTGAATTTCACTTACAATTAGAATTTCGAATTTCAACTCAGTTTATTGTAGTGGTTCGGATTAGGATTAAACGTTAGTTTTGAACGTATTAACGCTAGAAGTAGCAACAATTGATATTGCATATTTATACTGTCATTCTTATTTTTATATAAAAAAAAAAAATGAATTACAACCAACTTTGAAGCAAATGTGATCATTTAATTTCATCAAATTTTGCAAGGTAAAAGTAGAAATTGATAGTAATAGCGTTATATATTCATGCAGTTTAAAATATAGGAGCAACTCACTTTGGGCGCCTTGGTAAATCTAATATTAATCCAGCTTCCAAGGTACCCTAATTAAACGATTAATTATAACCTATGCCAGACCCTTGCGGTTCATTTATACCTTGGCGAACGATCGATGAGAGTTCCGGCAAAAATCGTTGTCAGCCAGTATATTCTGTACTCCGAGTTCTCTCTTTCGGAGCACCTGTAGGTGTTTAACACATTCACGCCGGCGCGTACCACCGGTGGCCCGCGCTTGGGTGTCCCATCGGGCGGCGCGTACCACCGACACTTCAGTGTCGTTCAGATCGTCTTAACCCTCTATGGCTCCTTGTAACTTTGAATTCTTTACAATCCAACGTTTCGAAATCAAGTAAAAGTTATTATTTATAATAGTCCTTTTATTATTTTCTAATGTACTATCGTGCAACTAATCTTCAGATGTCACAGAAAATTCGGCCCATAGAGGGTTAAAATAGCCGCCCGTAGGAGAAAAACGCAAATTGCAACGCCAGCGTGAACGTGTTAAAGATCAGAAAAACCAATCAAAGCTAATACTCAACCTTGAAATCAGAACGTGTAATTTTCAAAAAGGGGAACTAGAAAGACGAAATCCATTGGGAGGAATTGAAGATATACTGACTTGGTTTGAGATTCTAAATGTATAACAGAGAGACAACATATTGGCACCCTACCTATGAATTGAAGCGATACAAGAAAGCAAATTGTCTACTTTCTCCATCTCCTTTTAAGTTCTTTGTTATATACGTAATAACGACGGATACATGACCGACTCAATAATGACAAACGTGTCAATTAATGAAGCTTTGAGTAAATAAGAGTGTCACTATTCCGTTGGCCAGCTAATCCAATTGTATGGCGCGCCGTACTGTTTCAACTTGTTAGCCTCTACCAATATCTGATATCCTAACAATACCACCTACATTTTCTAATTCCTAGAAATAGAACACCTCGTTTTTCAGAAAGCGTTGATGCTATTCATAATCTTAACAGTGTTTCATAATCGTTTAAAAAGATATTAAATAGGATAATTCATTTAATTGTATCATTCAGCTGTAAATCATGTTACACGGCGTTTTAAATATAAACACCCTTGCAAACCTCAACACTAAAATAAAATTTATTACAGATTAAATGTTAAACAATATTTTCTACAACAAATCATTCTCTCGTTACTGGTATTCTATATCTCAAATATAATTAACTTTTTAAATTTCTCCTCGTGTCAATAATTTACAAAGAATCGCGAACCACCAACTTTTCATCACTTAAAGGTACTTACAATTTTATTATTGATTTGTGTAGAAAAAAAAACACATTTTTTTATTCCATATAAATTGGAATTTATGTTTATCTTAACTTACTTGCGATAAATAAAGTCCTTTCAGTTTTCTGAAAATTTTAACCGATTCGTTACAATTCAATTCCGGAAACAACGCTGCCAGTGTATGACACGGAATTAGGCATTAAGGGGTTAATATTGTAATGGCGGATTGAAGGATCCGTACTTAAGGTCCGCCAAATAAGAGAACTTATAACTTTTAGATTTTTTTATTAAAATATCTGGGCTCGTTCGGACACCGTTCGTGCAGCGATTCGGCGTATATCAGAGTTAGCGAAAAATAATGTTGTATGGGCAGAGAATACGGGGTTTTTAAGGGACTTTTGGAGAAGGAGTGGGAGTAGTGATAATGATGGATGCAAGGCGAAGGTCAAAGTAAGAAGTCGGATTTCGGACTTGGAGCGGTGATTTTGGAGATGAGTAAGGAGCGGTGACGATGCTAGGGAGTTGAAAGGTCGGGATGGAAAACTAGGAAGTCTGAATTTGAAGTAGTGAGTCAGAGGTGATGACGGAAGTTAGTTTAGCTGCGTATAAAATATTTGCGCTTATAAAATATTCTTATAGTTATCTTATATACTAACTAAGCGGAGGGTTGGTACATTACAATATGTTAACACGTTGTCTGCTCTGGGGATCACCGGTGACCGGCGCTACTGAATTCATTTAAATTTCACTTGACGTCTGAATTATAATATTTACGAATTTTCCAACACATTCAGTGTTTAAATACTGATGTTCAAAAGATAAAATCCTGCTGAATATACATATTTATGTCTTTAGAGTTTCTGCTTTACAAAGATAGGATTTTCATAGAAGAAGTATCACTTCCATGAAAAAAAAAAGGATAAAACGAGCGAAATATCAGTGGCGTTCAACGTGTCAATTAATAACTTAGAAAGAATCTCCCACAGGCAATAAGAATTTGTCCTCGTTCCGCTATGCTAAAAATGTTAACTTTTAACTTCATATAAACCGTATTATCTCAAGCCAGTTAATTTACTTGATCGTCTAATCTCTGTCCAACAGGTACATCATCACATCCTTGTGCGATACCTGCGAAAGTAGCGACATGGTAGTTGCCGTGGTCTTCTGGGTTGGGTATTTCAACAGCGCTCTCAATCCACTGATCTACGCTTATTTCAATCGTGAATTTCGTGGCGCCTTCAGGAAAACCTTGGAGAGCTGTTGCGTGGCGCTCGGACCTGTTCGTGATCTACGACGAGTTCACAGGAAACAAGATCTGGTGCACAGTAATGCGTCCTCAGAACTGCATGTCAACAATCAACTTAGAGCCAGTGAAATGACTAACGTGCATATCGAAGCTTGCATTTGAACCGGGACAGTTCAACCGGGATTTTCAATTTATCGAAATGTTAGGGACGCTGATAACGTTTTTGATCCTTGTTGTTAAAAAAAAATCATTGGAAATTAAATATATTATTTCAGCAATTATGTCCCACCGATTTTACGTTCGTTAAGTTTAATGTGTTGTAGAAATTTTTTATCAGAGAATTATCGGGATGTAATTGTTCTTTTTCAGAGAATATCAAATGATGATCTCATAGTATCAGAGCGATTTATATTTGATACTATTTTGATGATCGATCCTGTGAAATACTCATGGTTGAGTTTCAAGGAATGAAAAATTCATCTTTGACAGATATTTCAGAATTTTCTTCGAATATCGATAGAGATTAAATATTTATTTTAATGTTAAAATTAGAAACATAGACGATTGGGTTGATGCATCTAACAATAAGCGCAAATAATTACCGTTGAAGAGGAAGCACGAAAAGGGAAGCGCAACTTGTTCAGTAATCCTTAGCCGACTGCAAATCTTTATGTAACTTGAAATTTTTATAAACATATTTAAGCAAATAGAATTTAATCAATGATTTATTTCATTTCCAAACTATTCAGAGTTCTGAATTTTTATATTTGACATGGTTCTTCTTAAGCTTCATGCAATCCATTCATTCTCACAGTTTAAAATTTCCCGAAATCCACTGTCTCGTTGTTACAATCCAACGTAACCGTGAAAGATCTCGGAAAATATCTCATTAAAATTTCATAGAATTTTTATAATGTGCAACGTGCCCAGCATTTCATCTATCATTTCAAATTCAAAAGAGATAGTAATAAAAATAATTTTACATTCCTTTCTCGGATAATTTCGAATTCTTTTTAATTCCTCGAACTGACCGACAATAATTACGAATAAAAGGAAAATTATGGAAAAAAACGCTATAATATAGAGGTGGATCAAGTAATACTGCTTAAATCCTGTATGATTTATCACTAGAACTACCAAGCAAGTAAAAATGACTCAATTCCAATTTTATTAAAAACGTTTCCAAAATAGGACACTCATAGAACAGACATTCTACATTGATCTTATTAAATACAGGTTACTGAATCGCTTTTTTCCACGTCATGTTTTCTCTTTTCCCAAAGTACTTATTTAATATATTGAAATATAATAGATTTAACGCCTGTAGTTCTAGTGTTAAGGACATCAATATTATGAGAAAGGTGCTCCTCGGGCGTTCCAAGAAAGTTTTGTGCTTAACGATTTACCGGCGTTACATCTCTAACATTTCACTATATTAACACTTTGGCGGCTGCACGTCTCATCAAAATTTGTTTGCTTGGCGCCGGTAGAACTGTTTCAGATCATTCCTCTTGTCCTAAATCGTCAAGTTTTACTAATCTCATCGTCAAGTCTCTTGAGTGTTTAATCTTGTCCCTCTATTTTCATGAAATTTCGAGGATATAGTCGCCGGCCGTCAGGCAATACTTTGCGAAGGTCACCACTGCGGTGTCGCCGGACGGCATAGATTTTAATACATACTTTAGAAAAAGAAATATGAAGAGATAGAAAAGATGATCGATTCGCTAACCTGTATTTTATAAGATCAACGTAGAATATTTGCTCTATGACTCTTCTATAAACTTGGAGAACTTTTGGAAAAAATTGAGAACTAGTCATTTTGACTTGCTTGGTAGTCCTAGTGTTAACACTAGGTTTACGGAAGGCGTCAAATCGACGGATCCCTACCTTTTTTAAAACGATTTCCAAACATATAGAGACATGGTACAGTAGATATTTCACATGTATCTATTTTATAACATGCAAATTACTTAACTTATCATCTTCTTTGCCACTTGATCCTGGTATTTCCAAAGTCTTTATTTAATATGTTACCATGTAACAGACTTCACGTTCGTAAATCTAATGTTAAAAAACATACAATATTGCAGAACATTCATTTGACGGTTGATGGCCGAATTTCGTATTATTAAGAGACGGGTTGAATGCACGTAGGGATGTCCTCGGAGGAGATTTTCTTCGTACGTTTACAGGTCGAGCAACCTATTTTAAGGATCAAACCTCGCAACCTGCCAACTCGATGTCTATTTTTGCCGTAGCGTTTTATCAAGTCCGTAAATAAGGTTCCCGCCTACAGCAGATTGATGATCCGATTCAAGTAATACTTCAGGACTGGCCTGATAACGTCTACTCCTATCAAGTCATGCTGACATTTCTGTAAGCCGTGCAATTCACTATATTTTTTCAAGTTCATTAAATATATGCAGAATACTTATTTCTCTATACATTTACTTCGAGAGTCCAATGAGTTGTGAATTTTGCATTCCCCTATTTTTCTTAAAATTAGAGAAAGTATTGCAAAGAGATAGTACTGAATATAATGGCCGTATTGTACGTTGTATAAGACTACAGATTTGTGACAGTTTAACCCCTTGCCGTACTATAACGAATGATACTCGTGATGCTATAAATTGGAAAGGAAATTTTCAAGTTTTACAAAACCTATTAAATTGAAAATATCAGTGAGATGCGACACGATAAAATTATTCCTATATTATTAATATCACGTTAAATTATACTATATGTCAAGAATCACTGATCAATGTTTATTTTACTAATTTAATTCTGAATTATTGTGGAGGCAGTCACAAAGTAAATGGTACGGCAAGGGGTTAATGGTTAATTTAGATGGTACTACGTTCTTCGGATTTATACTCTTCGTCGCTCTGAAAAACTCTTTCCCGTTTTGCATTTAAATCTTTGCGACATACACATCGAAAGTTTTGTAGTGCATAGTATGTATCCATGGTTCTCCTTTTTAAAAGTCTTTTTTCGTCTTTATTCTCCGTGAAGGTTTCCGTCAGTCGAGGGACAAGCATACTCACCCTCATGAACGACGGTTGCTTTCTCGCAAAACGTCTGTTTCTCGTTTGTCTGTTCTATCCTCATAAATTCCTCAGTGGTTTGGTTTTAAATTTCTACGACCTACAACTAGTTTAATATTCTAACTTGCAAGAGAAGGCTGTCATAACTCTTGATACTATAGTGCACACATAGCCAGTTGCCGAGGCCTTAGAAGCTAAACAACATAGGGGAAAGGAGACTAGTTATCCATTTTGCATTTTTCGGATTCAACTGATAAAGATATTTCGTCTAGAACTCATTATATTTGATAGATTCCGTACCATTGACACTACAATTAAAATATCACACGTGAAAAATTTTCCAAAAATGCCGGGAAAGGATTTGAAATCCGGCCTATTGATCGTGAATGCAAACCTTTACCACCTTACCCACTGTAGCACCAATGCAAACGAGTAATATTTGTATTGCGCGGAGTATACGTAAAAATTTAGTGCAAATTAATTTTATAGGCGTACATCAATTGTCGTCAATTTAATGCTGTTAAAATAACAAATTTTAATTTAAACTAGCAATACCTAGTTATTATCCTAATACTACGTCCACATATATGCATTTTAACAGTTTCTTTCTATTTTGCCTCCTTTTATTCTATTCCATCCTTTTCATTTCGTTATTCTCTCTTATTCTATCCTTTTATTCTTTTCTATTTTGTTGGCGACTATGTCACAAAATGATACGTGATTTATCAGCTAATAACGATGGGTACCAATTAATATTTCTGACTGTGCCGTGGTAGTTTGTTTAATTGGTTGATATCATACGCTCTCTGCACTATAAAGTACTGACTGTTAATTGGATACTGATATTAACACATCTTGCACGGGAAACGACTAAAGACGTTTTGTATGCATCGGTAGTCGAGCGCGGAGAACGACAAAAGTCGTTTTCTATGAATTATTGATGGATTATTGTTAATAATGGGCTTGTGTAATGTTTTTACAATAAGACCGGGTACATATGAGTACTAGGTCGACGTCCGTACACTTCAACTTAAAACGTGCGTTGCAAAAATACATTCCTATAATTGCGCTTTGCCGGTGCTGCAATGCTACGATAAGCGTATTCGACAGCTTATCGTAGCTTCCAGCTACGCATTGACATAAATGATACATTTACGTATAAATTTTGCTATGTACACTTGCGCAAAGTAAAGTGCTTTGAAAGATATCACTAGTTAAAGTATTTTTAAATTCTTGATTTTCTTAGTTTTTGATTTCTGGGGAAGTATTTTTTTTTTAAAGTTAATAGAGAAATTGATTTTTCAAGGGAAACTAAAAGTTTTGTTAAAAAGAAACATAAAATTCAAAGACTACAGATATTTTGTGCAGAAGTAATTTAGCGTACGAATTGCAAAAAATCGCCCGCTACTCCATGAAAGTTTGGCGGGAAATCACCCGCGCAAAATGTGTTAATGATGAGTGTGGTCCTGAGATAATTGTCTTTATCGTGGCTATGAATTTAGTACTATGAGTTATGCAATTTTCTCACTCATTGTGAATGAGATATTCGAAGAAAACATTAAAACTTCAATTTTTCTCATATTTCGTTTCTACTTTCTTTTATAAAATTGTATGAAAGGAAAAAGAGACAATTTCACGGGAGTATATGGGACTTTCTTAGGAATTGCTCAGTGAAATTTGCTTAAGACAAAAAAGGGTGGCTATTCACTTTGCTGGCACGTATCCTAGAACAAATAAAAGAGTTTTATCCCAGGGTGTGCACATTACATTAAAAGCTCCTGGGGTGAAGAAATAAGCACAGCAGACGAAGGACAGGCGAGAAATGTCGGGATTCTTTGCGGATCCACGCGCAAAATTGAGAAAAAGTCGAGTAGAAAATTAGGGCAAGTACATGAAAATCATCTCAAGTGTAAAAGCGGCTCAGTCTGTCGAGTTCGACCTTCGATGCTGGTGTTGTTGACACGAGGTGTTAAAGGATAAACACAGCAAGGAAAGAATTTTGTCGCTTTGAGAGAACACGTTTAGCTCAATAATGTGTTACATCTCAATTTGTCATACAAAATAAACGACAACTTACACTCTTGGGCTTTGCCAAACAATAGATAGGAGGTATTTAAATGCATATACACAGAATATTCTTATGTACGTGGTTCAACTATTTAAAGTGATTTTCTATACAGAAATAAATTAGAGAAGAAGAAGATTTTTACACACAGAAACTATCAAGGGAGTCATTCTGACTATTTCCTAATTTCTTCTAAAAATTCCTCATGTTTACTACATTCGTCTTTTACAACACAAGTTACTTTTATGATTTTTTCCACCTTCTTATTTTCTTCCTCTAAATTGGTTGTTGAATATATTTAACTGTAATAGACTTAACGCCGATAGTTCTAGTATTAGTACGCACATGCGATTTATAGAAAGTAAAGGTAAAAGTATCCCCAAAGGTAATTAACCTTGAGGCATACCATTCGATAGGGCTCTTTGGAAAAATCCTTCCTGCAAAGTATGAGCCCGCTACTCCTACCGTAGGGGTAGTTACGGGGTGAAACGTACTATACGGTTTTTGCTCGATTTCTCCCGTTTGGCTTTATAGAAAATTCTGAAAAAAATCACAGATATTATACCCAATGGTGTGCATACTTTGAAATTTTTTCAGATTTTTTGGTGCGCAAATCAATTTTAAAAAAATTAAAGAAGTTTATAAACATTAATTTTTTATTGAAAATATGAAATGATCACTTTTATATTTGTACATTACTTGCATAGTACCTCAATTATTAATTTGTATTTTTTTCAGATTTTTAAGAGTAGTGAACGGCAGTTAAACAAATTAAAAACCAACAATTGCTTATATTTTTAGATAATTTATTGATGTGACCACGTTTATATTTTCAGTCTCTCAAGTTTGCTATGAATAATTATCTGTAATTTATTCAGATTTTTTGCAACAGTGTATCCTACCAAAAAAAATAAAAAACCGATGTTTTTTGGAATGCGTATTTTATGTTAGTTTGTTTATAATTATCAGTTATTAGTTGGGTTCAGGTTTATCTGAATAACATTTACGCACTGGATTTTTGCACACTAAACTCTATATATTTAATACTAGACGATAAAGACGTACAATGAATGACTTCGAACTTATGCGAGCGTGAGGAGTTTCGTAACGACCAGCGCAGCGTGAAGAAAAGATATCGCTGGTGTAGCTTAGGAGCCGATATCGATATATTCTAACAATAATAATCCGCTGCTATAGAAATTCCTAATTATTAGAACTTATTGGGGGATCTGGAAGTTGTCTTACATCTAAATACAATTGTAATTGACGTTTCGTAAACTTTAGGGGGAACTTTTACCATCGTTATCCGGCCAAACCCTTTAAAAAACCTCAAATTTGAGGCCATACAAGTTAAATGTGGAATAAAGAAAATTAATAGGAATAATTCAAACCAATATCACGGAAATAATATGACAGCGATACCAGAAAGGAGATTGTGACATATAGGAAGTAATATAAATATATTCTGATAGGAGTTATTTGGCTGCATGTGTGCACTATAGTTTTTCTTGATAAACTTATGAATTAATAGTTGTATGAAGGTTCAGCCATGCTCTACGATGTTGAGGAGCAATGCAATTAGTTAATTAAAAGATTACACACAAACTTGAGGAAAATCCCACACTTTATTACCAGAAAGTACAACACACGATGAATACTTCATTAATACTTGCACAAAGATATAAGATATGCATTTCCTATGACGTTAATAGAGCTAATGATGACGCATCGTTGATAAAGTTACAATGAATCAAGGTGCGATCTGCGGAAGAACTTATTTTGGGAATCTCTCTGAGAAGGATTTAGAATATATTATAAATAAAAATTGATATCCTTTTTATGGACTACACATGACGGTGCAGAATAAAAGTAAATGAAGTGTATGACGTCTATTTAATTCGTGTACTTAAGCAAAATGTTACAAAGGACCCTCGATGAGTCCTTATTATATAACACCCGGATCTACCAGCACTGTATAAATTGATGAACGTTAATTTCTTTATACAGATTACTGAAATTTATAACGTGGTTGGTCAACAGGTTTTTCACATCTACCTTGAAAAATTTTGACAATTAAAATGATTCATTTTCATTTTGCTTTATTCTTTTCGTTGAATTTTGTTTGTATATATATGTACCCTAAACATAAAAGGTCGTTTAATTGTAAGTGTGCAATACAGATCGTCGATGTTTCTAATATGAACACAATCATTGATTCATTATACAGAGTGAGTCACACAATATGATAATTCTAAATAATTTCTGAAATACGTACTGTTCGAATTAATATTTTGAATATAATTTTCACGGTTACGAAGAGAGTTCAATACTTTTATTACTTTATCGATATATGCAAGTTATTTTTTAAATGGAAAGCCTATATTTCCCTTCAAATTCTGATAAAGCATTGAATTATGCATAGAAAATAATTATACTATGTAGGACCCAACGTGATTAATTAGTGACATACTTACGGAATGATTATCCTGATAGATAATATTGTTAAGCATCATCTTAAGCATTAAACATTGTCAATATGAAATATCAGGGAAGATTAATAACGGTAAATTAATCGTACAGTACACATTGTATGAGTTATTTAGAATCATCCCGTTGCGTGAGACACCCACTGCATCCCCTTGCTCCAATGACTTAATATCAGCGTCATACAACGATTCTAAGACGAAGAAATACCAATTCTTCCGATATTAGTATAAAAAACTGGATTCTGAACTTATCGAACAATCAGAGAATATTAACACGTTTACTGCCACGTGAATTGTATGAAATCTTGTCATAGAAAATATCTAATGGAGAGTTCAAGAAATTATATTATACAAAATTAGCACTTCTGGGTAGTTTTAATCATTGTCTACATTCCCTTTATCAAAAGCCTAAGATGATATTACTATGTAGAGCTCGATGACTGAAAGATGGCCAGGGAACAGTAGAGTCTTTCGTTTTCAGTCTCCTATTCTCGCTATTACGTTTTCGGAATTCTCAAACTCAGAATCCTATACCTATGTAGTAAACGACAATGTGGGCAATATAATTTAGAAGACCGGGTTTGAGAATTTCAAAAGCGAAATGACGGGAATAGGCGTTTGAAAACGAGAGAGACTGCGCCCCCTCTTTGCCATCTTTCAGTTATCGGACGCTAGAAGTTTCGGATTAATTACAATTTTATTCAAAATGCACAAATAAGAGGTAATAGACAATGACCAATGTGACAGTCAATGTGTTAATTCAAATACTCTCAATTAAATCTAATACTTCAGATTTTTAAAACAAAGATTAAGAGCTACAAAAGCGCGCTGAAAATCCTGTGCTGAAGGAAAAGAAACGAATTAGATCCCGATAGCTGCGTTAAATAGCAATCATTATATGTACATAAGAGTATTATCATCCGCGATGAACAGAAAAGGAAGTTCTACGATGTATGAGGCGATGTACGAATATATCACTGTAAATACAAAATTCACAAAACGTTAGTTGGTTATCATAGTTTACATTGTAATCTCGTGTGAAACATTTATCAATCATTTCGTGCTTCCATTTACGTCCTCGATGCAATTCATTCGACTCAATGCGGATAAGTCAGCCCGACGAAAGGAAAAAAAGTATGCATCAATGACGAAACAATGGATTTTTACGTATAGGACGAAATAATGAATATTATCGTTTCGTTTCACCGAATGCAGAGAGATTTAGATTATTTTTCGAATGATGGAATAGAAGGATTAAGTGTGCGAGTGTACCTGGAGAGAATTTTCAAAGAAGAATTCAAAATTTTATTATAACCTGAAATGCGAAACGTGGACACGAAAGATTTTCTTGGAAGTGCAGATTAAGCTTAACATACTGTTAACCGCTCACGAGTTAACTGATATTTGCACTTGCATTAGCTACTTCAATTTCACCACACCAAAAAAATTACTAAACTGTATATTATGTGTAAACTATAATATATGAAGTTTTAGATATCTTTACGTTTACAGACATGTACAAAGTTTCATTTAAATGCATTATGTATAAATTCAGTACACTGAAGTTTATTTAGATTCATTCAATTTCAAACTTAATTAGGGAAAAAATAGCTAGTGACATGAATTAATTTCTACTTAAAACTGCCGGTCAACAAAATTGTTCTGAGTATTTTTATAAGTATTTATGTATTATATATAGCAGTGATTTTATTTAATTGATCGCCGCGTGCCTTTTTCGAGTCACTCCGCCTGATTCTCCCAACCATCTGTATTACCCAACCAGGATTGATTTGCCAGGTTCGGGCCTATCGGCACGAGCATGGTGGCGCAATGGGTTGGCATTCATATCTGATCGCTCGCGCTGGAAAGACTGCTACTATACGCACGCCGGCCACGGAAAACAAAACGATGCGCGTGTTCCGTCGATTGTCTTTTACATGGTTTCAACTAAATACTCCTAAAGTTTCCATGGGTATTTTAGTGTACAATATAAGTTTTTCAATGTAGCCCTATCACTGTTTTCACCCGAATTCTTCAAGACTATCGCCGAAAGTCCAAAAACATTAAAATCTGTTAATCGCATTTGATTTAACACTTTTGTTTTACCCTACACGTGACGTGATGCGATCTGAAACGGTTCGTTGACAAATCACGTCAGTCGACAGGACTCGCGCATCGTTTTCTTTTCCGTAGTCGACGTGTATGCCACGTCCTTCCAGCGCGAACGGTCAAATACGAATGGCGCCCCAATGCGACACCATGCTTGTGCCGATAGACTCGAGCCTGGCAGGTGATAGGAAAGAGAATCTTGATTCGGTAAAACAGATGGTTGGGAGCAGCAGGCGGGGTGACTCGAAAAAGGCACGTGGTGGTCAACTAAATAAAATCACTGGTATATAGTATAAGTATTATTCTATATAGTACTATTTTAATTTCTTTTTTTATATAGTATAAGTATATTTTATAAATTTTTCTGAAATTTCTAATGCTGTTCCTTCTTCAATTTTCGACAACTGTCCAGTAGACTGCAAGCAACTAATTGGCTTATTTCTTTGTTTCTAACGTATTTATTTAAAACTTTCAAATATATTGGGCAAATCAGTAGCAATACAGCATTAATATTTAAAGTTACATTAACATTCAATTATTTCTGTATACGTCGTTTTATATAGAGAACGATTTAAATATCATATTTATTTCGAAACATGAGTAACTGTGCTTCGAAAGATTAATCGTCTATTACCTCAATAAATATCCCGTTTACTTGGTGGTTTTCCACACGAAAAAAAATATAGTGAAGCAATTTTACGAATTCCTTCTTCCTCGAAGGTTATATGGAGGTCATCACAATTCCTTTTACGTCTTGCTATACCACCGCAGCGTCACGGGCATTTTTCATTTTTGAGAGAGCTATTATCCTTTTTAAGAAACTTTTACAAAGTATTATGTAGCTACTTATAATTCATAAAACGGGAAGTTCCATAATGTAGGAAAATAGGCAGAAATTGCAGCCACAAATTCATTCTGAAGAAAAGTTCGCCCTGTCACGCAATGCCTGTGAAATATGGGCGATAAGTAATGATGTCTAGAATTTAAGAGGATTATTAAAGTTCCAACCTAAACACAATAGTGAGGCATTCAGTTCCATTGCACTTTGTAACTGATATATTACAACTAAACAGCAATATAATCTGACTGTATAAGTACAAACATTAATTTCCTACAGAAAATTATTCATTAGAGAAAATCTTTTGTGCCCATTAAAGAAATGTAACGTATAGTTCATTCGCACTTAGCATTCCTGATGATTGCAATTTAACACGTTCACTGCGATGCTGCACATATAGTCATTCTGACGTATTTTCTTTCCTTTTCATTAAATATTAGTCATATACAAAACTGATACTTTTACTTATAATATACTGCTGTAAACACTAATCGAGACTCTGCAACTTAAAGACTGAAACCATCAAATAAAATGTTTTGGTAATGAGTTTATTTGTAGCAACAATTGAGGCAATAATTAAACCAAAGAAGTTGATGTTGTTACTTATGTTGCATTGCACCAATCTACGCTACAACATGGTAGCATTACTTTATAGAAGTGACAAAAAATTGCATCGTTTAACGAATTTTATAGTTGTCACATTATACAGAACTCAATTATTGCGGCAAAAGAAAAGTTTAAATATCTCGAGCCAAAAAGTAAAGAACTTCATCCATTGTTCTAATTATCGACAGATTTATTCTGCCACATAGAAAGGTTCTTTAAAAAATGCAATTGCAGTGACCGTATTAAATTTTAAAATTTTGGAAAACCACGCTACTCTGACCAATTACGAGGACATATATCAAAGTCATAGGCAAACATCAAAACTATATTTCTCCACAGTGATTTTCACTTCGCGATATCTAATTTTTATTTCATAATAACACTTTGAATAGCGAGAGGGGAATGATGTCACGCATGCTTGCGATCGTAAAAAAAAAATCAAGAAAATTGATGCAGAAGGTGATCTACTCGAAACGCAGAACAATCATTAATTTTAAGGCCGACGCAGTGTGTAGTTTCGCCGTTCTAACCAAAATTATTTTTCAAAAGAAATTATGGTTTTCGTTACTTCTACTGACTTTTCTACTAGTAAACAAAATAATGTTGTACTTAGGATTAATGTTAATGTATAATTCAATAGTTATTTAATATTTATACGTAAAATAAGAAAATTCCAACTTTAAAAATCTGTTGTAATTTAATCGCAAGACTTATTTTAATTTTTTGTGTGTAAAATGACTCTGTAAACTCCATCAATTGCAACAATGCATATCGTTTTAATGTTGTAAAGATTTAAATATGTTTAAACAATGCTCAAAGCGGAGCAACGTCCAAAATGCCGCAATTTTTATGAATAATTTCCGATTTGCTCTAAAAATTAAATGTCCAGGAAAAAATCTAATAGCAGGAGACGATAGGGCAGACATTTTTCTTGCGGAAAGCAAAAAAAATTGCTATATCAATTCTATTTTCGGCTGAAAAATTTAAAAACTTCTGCGAGGCACTTACAATTAGTTTCGTTCGCTCACAAGACTCAAGAAAAATGCCTCACAGAAGTTTTTAAATTTTTCAGCCGAAAATAAAATTTGTATTGCAATTTTTTGTATAATTCTTCCCTTTTGTATGTCACATGCTCACTTCACTTTATAGCACCACTTTTCGGTGACCTGCATACTTGTATTAAGAGAATCCTCTTTCCCAGTAGCTAGAAGACGTCGCACCCGTCCGTTAGGGACGTAAGAAAACAAAAAAAAGATTACAGATGTCAACGTCTTTCTCCAATAACCCTTCGCATTTTCAATTGTTTATACCTTTAGCTTTGAACACACAAAATCGCAAAAGTGTAATAAATAGTAATGTATGTTAAAAGTCTACATTAATTTCAAAACTGAACTTAAATGACATGTTAATTGTTAAAGCGGATTAAAATGGTAATAAAAGATCGTTTAGAAAAATAAAAAATTGTAAACATATCCCAAATAAGTGGAGATAACAATACATATACACAAATTCCATTCTCACCTTCCGTTCCGAAATAGTTGTGGAAAATGTCTAGGGCGTAATACGAGCGTGTAACAGCAAGCTATGGAAAGTACAACATTGAGGCCTGTTAATTAACTACTACAGAGTATTTTTTCTGTTTTGAGATTACATTTTCTGTTTCTATGGACATTTTACTATCGATTTACAATAAAAGTTTATACATCTGGACCATTACGAAAATTGACTTTTGTCCAGTTAGAACGGCGAAATTACACACAGTGTGACGTAGTAACTATCGTTGTCGCGCGAATTTCACCATTTCCTACAACAATGTTAGTTATTCGTCTATACAAGACATTTCAGAGAATCTCAAATCTAATGGATGATATGACATCCGGCCGAGAGACTCAAAAAAAAAGAAACACGGAAATTCATTCGACTGTATAACGTTCTCTGTTAGAAAAATAAGCGACTAGTGACTTAATGTTATATATCGTATAATTCAAACTCGTCTAAGTCTGTGTCTTCAATAAATACCGATGTTGAGAAAAATTCCTACAGCGGATTGATCTCTAATTAAACAATAAAGAGGATCGACGAGTCGTAAAACTCGATTTCGTTATTATTATCATCGTTACTGTCACGAACAAAAAAAAAGAACCACTTCGAGCGTCGAAGTGCAGTTTTTAATTGACAATAGCGCAAAGGTAATGAATTTTATTCGAGCAGTTTTCGTGGCATCAAAGTGACATCGCGGTAAAATGAGAATTGTACTAATTAGAGCACGATTGTATCATCGTTCATCGTGAAAATTCTCGAAGACTCTCATTACATTATTGCTTAGCGTATGCGAAGATGAAAGTAAGCCTGTGAAATCCAATGGTGTTTCCCTTAGTGGCAGAGTGTGTTATATATACAAACAAACAAACAAAAAAGTATGTATACATATATAAATATATCAATTGGTTGTTTGAACGTATGTCCGTCTACGCGTGTAGGGCATTAATAATAAACTTTTAAAGAAATCATGCGATATTTATTTCCCGTATCCTTATTGTTCGTTTTATTTTTATTTTCATGCTGTTACGCACAAATACCAAAAAGTGTACGTCTTACCGTAAGAATAAGAGAAAAGTGTATAGAGAGACATTTTTCTTTCTTTTCAAATTTGATATACAGAATGGGGTATGGGAGAAGGAGGTCAATCGAACCAATGGGCTTAGAAAATCGAAAAAATAGAAAAAAGTAGTCGTCCTCGCAAAATTGGGTTCTAATATGGGATAGCTCGGTTTGCACATAATTTTGAATCATTATAATAATTTAATTTTTAAATATTGGATTTTCGTGTTTTTAGGTATGTACAAATTTTTTTATAATATTGTAATTTCTATGTTTAATCACAAAATTTTAGTTGTTATGTCTTTATACATGTATATTATTAAATTTCTTAATCAATTTTTTGCGAAATAGTTCTTTAATAATTTATTTTACACTAATTACTACAATATAATCATATGTGGTCAATTAAATTAAACCATCAATGTTGGGGATGATTGAACCACTGTGAGCATCAGACTTGCACGCGCATCTCGACTTATAAGTAACAATATTTGCAGGAATAAAAATGTAGCGTTTGTTGTTGTAATGTAACAAAGTAATTTATTTACTTATCCAAGGCTCTTAAAATTATTTATTAATTGTGGTAAAAAGAAACAAAAAATTTTAATTTAAATTTAGCGTCCATCCAAAATAACAATCTTCAGCTGCAAGTATTATCTCCAAATGATAACAACAATGGTATTCTACACGATAAAAATAATCAAATACAAGAACCTGTTATCCGCACTCCCTCACAAATACGTCCTTTACCCAAAGCTACACCTAGTCAAAATACTAGAAAGGGTCGTGTACGAGGCAGAACTGCAATTTACACTGATACTCCTGAAAAATTGGAAATTGAACAAAAAATCAGTGATATTAAAAGACCAAAAAAATGGATTTAACTGAAAAGCCAAAGAAAGTTAGAACAACTAAAAAAAAATAATTTTATCGATAAAAGTTTAAGAAAGTACTGATTATCATAATATATAATATTATAAGTTTCATAAAAAATGTGCAATATGAGGTTAAAGATTTAATAAATAATAAAATGTTTATTGAAAATATTTGTTTTTATGTCAGGCACTGTTGGTTCAATTGACCCCGACTAATGGTTCAATTGCCCCCGCATGGGTGACGGTTGAACCATTTGACGCCGTTGTACAATTGAATATTTATTGAAAATATTTATTATTCATGGACTAATTCACATGTCGGAAATGATAATGTATGAAATAAACTATTGTTTTTTGAAAAAAAAATTATTATTTTGTTTTTATTCAACGAAAAAAAAATTATTGAACTTTTTTTGGTTCAACTGACCCTCTTCCCCCCTACCGAAAAAGGTAGCATGTACTAGCCACGAGTATTAAAGTAATTTTAATTTTGAAACCCGCTGAGTATATTAAACATTGAACCGTTTTCCACTACAGAGCGGAATATTTCATTAAAAATGTATACTGTATGCCAGGGGTGGCCTAACAACTTTTGTATATGTATGTATATGATTGATATTTTTTTGTTAAAAATGTGACGACATTTACTAAAGTCTTGATATTTAACATATTCAAACTTGCATTTTGAAAAGAGAAGAAAAAAAGACATGAAGAGGTGAAAAAGATGATTAATTAATTAATTTAGGTTTTATAAGATAAAAGTGGAATACATATTAACTTCACGACTGCCCTATCGATTTAAATAATTTTTAGAAAAATTTGGGGCGGGTTTTTTGACTGGCTTGGTTTACAATTAGTATTAATAAGTAACGTATATATATTATGACATTTACACGTGGTGCCTTTTTTTAATACTTTATTGCCTGAGTTATTAATGTACCTCACCCATCGAGGTTCTGTAAGTCCTATAGTTCGCGATTTAAGCTATACTATTTTCCCCATACGGCCAATTCAATCAGTTGGAACAGAACTGAAGGTCCTGGAGCTAATCTCAATCGCGATGGTACTAAATTAATCCTTGATACGGATATAACATTACTAGTACCAACGGCATTGGTCGACATGTGGGCTCAGGTACCCTGGGATTGCAAAACCCGTACCTGGTAAGTTCCCAGGTCCCTGGGGAGACTAACAATTGATAATGGTAGAGAGAGAAATCTCCTGTCGACTGTAATCGACAAAAAATCGCTATGAAATCAACTTGTTAGTAATTTCTGCTGTACATATCACCAAACACAGAATAGTCTACGCATTTTAAAGATTCTTCTACCAACAATGTTATGCTTGTTAACATATATTATACTTTACTATTTTGTAATAAGTAGTCAGTATAAATGAAAAATCGTAAGTATTTAAATCAAATTGCTCATTGCTCATGCAAACTTTTAATTGCTCGACACAATCATGAAAATTACCGCTTTGGTTGTAAGGGTCAGGTAATATGATTTAAGCTATGATTTAAACAAATAGCCAAAATACCTTGTAATATAGTTAATTATTGTCGTAATCAAAGAAATAGTAATATCTGACGTAGTTAAATATCATTAACTCTTTATGAGCCTCTGTGCCTTTGAGGTAACGCAAGACACATCCAAGCTTATATTCTTCAAAGTCAAATTTGAGGCTTTGCTTAATATCATAATTTAGCTCATGAAAATCACGAAATTCTTTACAATTCAATGTTTATAAATCAGGTTTAATACATCATTCAGAATTGCATTTTTTATTTTCTAATTTTGTTATCGTGGAACTGATCTTTAGAAGCCACGAACAACTTCAAACGATAGAGGGTTAAATGACAAAAAGCCCTTAAAAATTTAGTAAAAACTTAACGACGTCCGTCCATATACTATTATACATCAGCCGCCGAGGCCCAATAATCAAGATATTAAACTAAATATTTCATTATAATCCAGCGGCATTTAAATCCACTACCGTAGAAATGCTACTCTTTTCCCATTATATTGTTTTCCTCCTGTTTCACATCTACTATATGTCACACTATCACAATAGACGTTAGAAGTTTCTCCGGAAATTAAAGAAAAAACAATATCGTGTCTTGTTTTTCTCGCAATTTTCACAGTCGCACTATCTAATTTTCAGTTCCGAGCTGCGACGGAAGTGCATCAGCTTGCTGTGCAGTTCCGCCAGGTAATTTATATTCACGGGCACATGCTAATTGCAATTAAGTGCACATTCTCTGTCGCGTGCAGACTCGCACACGCGAAACTTCTACGACTAGCGTTCGTCAAATTGCGAGCACGTCACAATTCTACGTAGGTAGGTATATTCTTGCGCTTTATTTCACTACACGTGACATATTGCTCGAGAAAGGAGGTACAATTTCACGTCTAGTAAGCCTCCGAGTCTCCTTTTGCATGGAAACAATAGATTGCTCTTACACCAGTCAACCCAGCGTTGTTACACGACATACAGCGGGTGTGCTGAATATTATACTGTCTGGAAGACTTTTCTCTTGCGAGTTCAAGGATAGGGGGTACCAATTTTTTTTATTTTATTTTTATTTTATTAACAATGTACAACAACTTACAAAATTTCTTTTTACATTATGGCACAATAACTGGGTTCCAAGATACACTTTCATCACCAGTCTTATTGTTAGACTATATGTATGTACAAGGTACATACAGAGTACTGACAAGGGAACATCCCGACGTGTAAATCATCGATTTTGATGAAAGTTTAGTATGATATAGATCTCGTTAAAATATTTGATACGTATTTTTTTTATCGGCAATCGTCCACGTTGAAGGGGTAAAAACCGCCCCCAAAGTTGGGGTAAAGAAAACTATTTTATTGAATATCTCCGAAACTATTAGAGATATGAAAATTTTGTACAGAGTGAAAATTAACGCATTTCGACCAAGAATGCAATGATATAAACATTTTTTTTAAAAACCCATTTGTTTAAACAATATGATAAAAAATACTTTTTTTCAACTTTGAGGGTGGTTTTTAACCCGTTAACGTGGACGGTTGCCAACAACAAAAAATACGTGTCAAATATTTTGACGAGATCTATATCCTATTAAAATTTCATAAAAATCGGTGATTTACACCTCGGAATGTTCCCTTGTGAGTAGAGGATGTTGGAGCAAGACATTTGTTATACAACAGGAAAATTTCTGTGTTATAATAAAAAAACCTGACTCATGTACCAATTTTATAGACTTATGATAGAGATACAGATAGAATGTTTCAATTAATAGGGAATGAATTATACTATCAGTAATGTAAACTTGTCTGACCAGGTACGTTACTGTTACGATTTGTTCACTGGCATCCGGAAAATTCACTGCACGCAATTCATCGCCATTGATTTACTTCCGTGTCAATTTAGCGCATAAACGTTTATAGTTTACTAATTACGGCTACCGCCATATATTTATTAGTTATTTAGGGTGACTAAATAATGAAATTGAAAAGAAATCAAAAATTAATTTATTCTACGACAATTATAATTCAATATTATTAATAAATCGCTGAGACAAATGAGTAATTTACTAATACACGATAGTTTTTGGTAATTACACAGAAAAAGTCACACTGCATCGATTTCAATGATTTTTGGATATGTTGTCAGGTTTATGATTTCCATATGTTATATGATAAAAAAGTAAATTAGTGTTGGTTCGGCATAGTTTTAATTAAGGGCCACTGAGAGGCGGCCCGATTAACAATAAACAAACAGTAAACTGCTGGCAATGAATTACTGCCGGTGAATTGTAGGCTGTGAATTTTCCTAAACCCTTACTCTCTCATTGGACATTGAAAGTTGTACATTGGGATCATCATAAGGTAATGGTACACCTTTGAATTATTGGTGATTAGTCGAAGAAAACTGTTAAAAAACTGAGTCTTAATTTGAAATATATAAAATCAATTCTTTTTAACTTTTTGAGCTATAACATCTATGGCCATTTCACATAAGACCCACAGATTTGTATGGTTTGAGAGCAACCGAGGCCATGATAGATTAAATAACGTTCTGGGAAAAAGATCCCAAAGATGACAAGGATTTGACCGTACCTCTGTAACCACCACAAATACCAGATGATAAAAGTGATGCAACGTAATCATTCGAAGTGATTTCGACGTACAAGTTCACTGTTCACTCGTACGCCTAGCCTGACGCACAGTGGTTCATTTGGCCGAAAACCTGGCCAAAAAGCCAACAATTTTTTTCGCGATTTTCAAAATTTAGCAATTGCGTTTGATTTGTAACATATCAGAGCATCGATTTCCATTAATAAAAGTTTTTATTGAACAACGCTCTTAGAGATATGCAATGTCAAAGTTGGCACTTGAATAATGTAACGTATTCACATCGAAATACAGAATACGTTTTCAATGTGAAAAAATAGTACAATCAACTTTGTAAGTATTTGTAGCTATTCGTCATACTTTTAAATTATAAGTACCTTGGTTTCATTTTTTTATTTAATATTTTACAACTACGATGGCACAGATTGCAAAACCCATACATTTTTTCCCTTTTGCAGAGGAAATAATTGTGAAGTACGCAAAAGTACAACGCGACTTTTTTTTTAAATTAAACTTTGAAGCTTCCCGAAGAAGTCCCCGTTGTAAAATTTTGCGACTTTTTGCAATTGTACGCGATATTCTTATTTGTTTGTCGCATGCGCCATGCTCGAGGAAGTGCATTTATGACATAGAGCCGGGCTATCGTGCTTTACCTAATGAATACTGCTAATCCTTCTCTAAGATCAACCTGGCAATTAACGAAATAATATGTTTATTTCATGGGGTTAAAAATCGGAATGAGTTTAAACAAGCTGGTGGCCTATTGTTTCGAGGCAACTATAGATAGCCGCGGCTACCTCGACCGCTTACCGTCATAAATCGAAAGATCTTTGACGATTCTAATGAAAATCTGACTAGTTGCAGGTATGAGGGAAATATTTGTTCCTTACAATGTTTCATCTTTCTCCTTCGACCGAAATTTTTATTAAACAAAGGGAAATTCGGAGATGGAACAGCAATGACATGTTTGTATTAAGATACAGCGGCTGCTGCAGTAAATATCATTAAAACTGCAGAAGTCCGTGGAATAACATAATATATTTTTTTTAAATTAAACTTTGAAGCTACCCGAAGAAGACCTCGTTGAGTTTCCTTGCGACTTTTTGCGATTCTTCGAGTTATTGGTATTTGTTTGTCGCGTGCGCCATGCTTCGGGAAGTGCATTTATGACATAGGGCCGGGCTATCATAAGACTACTGATTTTCGTGCGGATCCGACAATTTTTCGATACTCGCACCTGCCATATTAGAGCCGCCATTTTGTTTTTGGAAATTCTGAGTTCGGATTCTTAATCAGCGACCGGAAAATCATAAGACTACTGATTTTCATGCCGATCCGACAATTTTTCGATACTCGCACCCGCCATTTTGTTTTTGGAAATTCTGAGTTCGGATTCTTAATCAGCGACCGGAAAAACATAAGACTACTGATTTTTATGCCGATCCGACAATTTTTCAATACTCGCATCCGCCATATTGAAGCCGCCATTTTGTTTTTCGAAATTTTGAGTTCAGATTCTTAATCAGCGACCCAAATAATACTAATACACCAATTTTTAGCTAAATTGAAAACCTCTTTGGGGTTTTGGCCAGGTTTTCGGCCAAATGAACCACTGTGTGACGGACGTGTTTAACAACAAGCTCTCTCGCTCGCCTTTTCACCTAACGTACTCTTCGTCGCTTAGTGAAAGTGATTTAAATTATCTCTTATTATTTCTCCTGATATCATCGTATTAACCACACCATGGATATTGCATTGTGCAAAGGATGCGGTTCGCGTGTCGTCAAACCTATTAAGTGCATTTCTTGTGGGCTCACTTCGCATCCAGGGTGTGTTTTTCGTACTGGACATCTCACTAGTAATGGTCATCTGATTGACTGTTCAACTAGAAAGGCCTCACTTGGGTCTGTACTCAACGAGGAATCTCTTTTATCCAAACTCAGTGAGATGTTTCAACAACAATTCGATTCCTTTAGAAATGAGATTTTGGATACTATCAAATCTGAAATTAAATCGGAAATCGAGAAACTTACGTCGGCTTATTCCACTCTTGCCACAAGAGTGGCAAATATCGAAGAAAAAATTTCCTCCTCTCTTGCCTGTGATACTATCCATGAGGACATCATTCAGGAACTGACTGACAGGGAAAATCGCTTCACCAATATAATAATTGGCAACCTTGAAGAAAATGAATTGTCCCATTCGAACGGCTCTTCGCTCAGCGCATCTCTCTCTGATACCGAGCTAGTCAAGGACATTTTCAAAACCATTCATACTCATGATTATAGTGACCTGAAGATAGTCAGAATTGGAAAAAAATCAAATCATCGCCCACGTCTCGTTCGAGTCACCCTTAGATCTAAAGAGGATATTCTTTGCATTTTGCGGAACAAACATAATTACAATGAACCGGCCAAACTGTCACACGACTCTACTCCCAGACAGCGTCAGCATCTTCTGAACCTCAGGAAACAACTCCAATCACTTATTGAGTCAGGAATCACTGATAAAACCATTAGATATGTAAAAGGCTCTCCACAGATAGTTAATATTCTTCCTGGATCTAAGCCAAAAAACTAGATCATAATCTTTTATTCTATTATCAAAATGTACGCGGTCTTCGTGGTAAGCTTAATGATTTACGCTGTTCTTTTATGTCTTATTTACCTAAAATGGATGTAATAGTTTTTACTGAAACTTGGTTACACAACGGTATTTCCAATTCCGAATTAGGATTACATAATATGTATATCTATCGTTATGATAGAAACACTGGAACCAGAAATTTTCTTAGAGGAGGTGGAGTTCTCATTGCTATTGACAAATCTCTTATTATTCGCCCAATCACATTAACGGTTAACACGGTTGAGCAACTGTTTGTGGAAGTTCGTTTTGGTTTTCAAACTATCATTATAGGAGCTGTTTATATTCCTCCTAACTCGCAACATACAACCTATTCCGTTTACTGCCAAACAATAGATGACCTTCGTTTAAGATTCCCTCATGCCGATTTCGTAATTGCCGGTGATTTTTATATTCCTCATGTAAATTGGGCTTCCCTTCCTCCTTCTAATAATTATCATTCCTCCAATCCTACTCCTACCTCCTGCTTATCTCCCTACTCACTGATTCAAGATCATATTCATTTTCATAACTTTGATCAACATAACACTATTCATAATCCCAACGGATCGCTCCTCGACCTTATTTTATCATGTATCAAAAATATTTTCACCTTTCCAGCTACCGAAAAATTACTACCTGAAGACTCTCACCATCCTGCAATCCTATTCTCACTTCCATATCCAGTCCAAACTCTCACACAATCTGTACCAATAGTTAAAAAACATTTCAGATCTGCCGATTATCTTAGCATTAATAATTATTTGGGTCAAATCGAGTGGGATCAACTCTTGTCTTCCTTACCTCTTAATGATGCAATTGATGTTTTATACTATCACCTAAATTTTTCCATCGAAACCTATGTTCCGTATTCGTCGCATCGACCCTCATCACACCCACCCTGGTTTTCCCGCAAACTTATATCGTTAATCAAGCGTAAGAAGATCGTTCACAAACGCTATAAAGAAAATAACTCATACTCCGACTACTTTTCCTTTTCTAATCTAAGATCCAGATGCAAATTATTGTGCAAACAATGCTGGCACAATTACATTATACGCTCTGAACATACACTCATTAACAATCCTAAATTCTTCTGGAACTTTATTCGTCACATAAAAAATAATAGTGCCTCGCCTTCACTCGTTTCGCACAATAATAACATAGCCGTAACCAGCCTTGATATAGCTAATAATTTCGCTGACTACTTTAAATCAACTTATTCCTCTGACTCTACGAACTCCACATGCACATTTAATTATTCTAGCACTGTCAATATATCCAATTTCGATATTAGCATTAGTGAAGTTTTTAATGCCATCAATTCGCCCAGTATACACAAAGGAGCAGGTTTTGATGGTATTCCCCCTATTTTTTTCAAATCCAGCATATTCATTCTGTCACGCATAGTTTGGATCCTGTTCAATAAATCTTTAAGATCCGGTGATTTTCCAGCCTCATGGAAAACATCCCTTGTCTCTCCCATTTTTAAAAAAGGTGACAGTACTATAGCATCTTCCTATCGTCCTATTAGTATACAAAGTGTTATGCCCAAAATATTTGAAACCATTGTCACGCAGAAACTCACCTTTTTATGTAAAAACCTCATAATCGATGAACAACATGGTTTCGTTCAAGGTCGATCCACAATTACTAACCTTCTTACCTACCAACATTTTATCTCTAATTGTATAGAAAATGGCCAACAAGTCGATGCTATTTATACTGACCTAAGCAAAGCTTTTGATTCAGTTAATCACACTATTCTCCTATCTAAACTTAACGCTTATGGCAGTGAGTCTAGGTACTTGATCATTTCTAGGTCCTTCGAGCAACTCCGCCTGCTTCTCCCAACCGTTCCGTTTCGCCCAACCAAGCTTGCCTTGCCTTTCACCTCGCAGGTTCGGATCTATTGGCACGAGCGTGGTAGCATACTGGGGCGACATTCGCAACTAACCGCTCGCGCTGGAAAGACGTGCCGCGCTCGCCGACGACAGTAAACAAATCGATGCGCGTGACGCATCGATTGAGATTATACGTCGAGAAACAGTTTCAGATTGCACTACAATATTAATATAACTAAGTGTCACGCTATTCGCTTTAATCGCAGATCTACTACTATAGAGTATCCATATTCCATAAACTCTTCCATTTTATCGATAGTAGACAACATACGTGATCTAGGAATATTATTTTCCAGCAACTTATCTTTTCAGAATCATATTAACTCAGTTGTCAACAATTCAATAAAAACTCTTGGTTTGATCTATCGCACCTCCAAACACCTGTCTAACATCTTTACACTTCGCACACTTTATATTTCTTTGGTTCGTCCGCATCTTGAATATGGATCGGTTATCTGGTCACCGTATAGCCAAACACAAAAAAATCTAATTGAGAGAGTACAACATAAATTTCTCAGATTTGCCTCATACTTCTCAAATTCACCCCTCTCGCACGATTGTCACAACTATGATAACATATTATCTCTACTCAATCTAGCAACTCTTGATCAACGTCGTATGATAGCCGATACTGCATTTGTATATAAGATTTTCAATAACTTGATTAACTCTCCTGCTATCTTGAAGGAATTTGACCTCTTTGTTCCTACCCTCCGATATAGGAAAAATTCACTTTTTGCAATGACATACCATCATACTTTATACGGATCAAACAACTGTATTAACCGTCTACGCCGTAACTCACATCGTTTTTGCGATTCTATAAACTTCTTCAATGTATCACTTTCAAATTTTAATCGATCTTTGTTTAATGTCGCTCTAAATTCGTAAACATTTACTCTGTGTACATTTATTGTAATTAAAGGGTTTTTCTCCCGTTCGATTCAATAAAATAAAATAAAAAAAAATAAATAAAAAGTGAGTTACTGTTTCTAGACGAAATTGCCAGAGTTTACTGTTGCACGTTGAAACTGTATGGTTGATGGAACATCAAATAAGATCAAGTATCGAACGAATGTGCCACTCTTTGGTAGAGGATATAAAATAATTTAATTTCTTTCTACATTCCGCGAAACGTAGTTCAATGACAATTTCCAGATTACTTTCATTTGCGTTTATGGCTAATATCATAAAGGTGGAAAAGAGGCTGTGGAGGTAAAGGAGATAAAATTCGAAGTTCCATTTTATGGGTTTGAAAGGATTAGAGATGGGTTTTGAATACTACATTACCTCTAATTGTAAGAAATTCCTCCTCAGACAAGTGTAGATATATCATTGTAATTATATGTAAAGTTTATGAATAAATCTGTTCAACTTTGTTATTAATTTGTTATGGTAACGGTAGCTTATATTTTACATCAACAGCGAAAGCAACGAAGTTTTTTCTTACTTGTACTGACTTGAATATCAGTTGTTTCTCCGGATGCTCATTTTTTTTTTTACTTTGTATCGATAAAAGAAAGAAATATGGAAGATGACCTACATATGTATTGTACATATATGTATTGTACATGTATGCATCTGTATATTGCCACTTTCGGACGTTATAACACTTTCGTTTATTACAGTATCGCAGCTTGTCGAAGCAAAGTGCCTGATTTATAGCAGACACAGTTTGTCCGCGCAAAATAATAACGGATCGAATCCAGGGAAAGGGGTAAATAACTTAAGTGACCCTTCCAAAAATACTGGCCGGAGACTGAGGACGATAGAAGATACACAAGGAAAGTTTACTGAAAATGAAACATTTTTTAAAGACAAACTTTAAATTGAAAATATAAAATACTCGAATTCTAGTAACGACTCCGATCTAATAAAAGCTGCCATAATACAGCGGTCGCCAAACTTTTTGACCTCACGGAACAAGTAAATTCATAATTTAAATGCCTCGGTATAAGATTTTTAAGTGTTAAATATATTTATAAAAAACATTGTGATCTAAGAACACATAAAATGTATTGTTGTGAATTGAATTATGTTGCAATGCATCTTAAAACATAACTTAACGTGATGAATAAGTATATTCCGCATTTTTCTGGGAACTAGCGAAATTTTCTCGCGGACCATCACTTTGGCGACCACTGTCATAATAAGTAATGTAACAAAGAAGTCGAGGATCTTTCCGGAAAATATTCTAACATGTTAAAAAAAAATATCTTCAACGTACCAAGTAGAAAATCATTCGCCTGAAAACAACGCTATTTTCCCGTCTCCGAGTTTTATCTAATTCAGAAAACAAAATTAAAATGTTGTACCGTGAACTCTACACTTCCAACTAGGAGCGCGGGAAGAAAGAACACTCCGAAACGGACGTCAGTTACGGAAATTCAATTAACAATGAAAGGAAAACACAGAAAGGATATTCTATTTTCCTTTCGCTTTAACGCAATTACTTCATCGGAAGCGATGCATTTAATATACTTATTAAATTTCAGCCGGCCGTTACCGGTGAAGTAAAAAATCAGTAACATTTTTCAAGCTTCCTCTTTCGCAAACAAGAAAGGAACGTTTCATAGTTCGTCGAAGCAGCAGGCCGAAAGAAAATTCCATCGCTTCATACATAGCCCTTTACAAAGAGCAAACTAGCCGGAAAATTCCGCTCGATCTCGGCACTCGATGTAACGCGATGAAAGCGCATCCCACTGCTCTGCTCCAGCGATGCTACATTAACCCAGTTTCATTTTCGTAAATTAATACCGCGACCCGATATTAAAGGCCGGCCTCGCCGTATTCGCGAGCCGCGCTGAAAGTTCCTTTCGTAAGATTGCAATAACAATTCCAACGGACTTGCGGTGAATTATTTTGAACAACGCAGACGACGCCAGCGTAGCTCGAAAGTCATTCGACGGAGATGGAGCATCTTCGGTGCATCGTTCGTTCCGAGTTGCAATCTCTTTTCCATTTAGTTTCGCGCTGTTCCTTCTTTGCATACGGGTGCACGTTTCACGAATCTGGGACACGCAGCTGCTACCATTTTATCTGGTTGGACAGCTTTTTCCGTGCTCTTCGTGCACTATTCTCGTAATTATTAAGTTTTCTCTTAATTCCCATTAGTTTTCCAATCATTCAAATGTAGAGATTCGTTTGAACTTTTTTTATGTATGCTAAGGGTGGTTGAACGGGGTGCGTGTAATTTTTGTATTTGGAATTATGTTAAAAATTGGATCCAATAGATAATTAGTTCTTGTTTTGACAAATAAATTGTAATTCTAGTTTCTGATAAAGGAATATTTGGAGAAAAAAATCTTTTTTTATAAACTGTGTTTCAGGTGTATTTCATCTTACAGGTGTGTTTTTTAATTTATTGTATCAACTTTGTAAACCTATTTTATAAAATTGTCGTAAGAGCAACGAGGCAATATGTTTTGCGTCGCCAATGTCATTGATTTCAACTGTACCAATTTTTCATCTCAACTAATATATTCACTATTATAGTCACAATTTCAAATAAATTAAAAATCTGATATTTGTGTTCCAAAAAAAAATTATTGTATTTTCAAAGCAGTAACTTTTTTTCGTAAGGTAAAAGTCAAATTTCTAATTTATCCGTATCTTGTGATTGGCTATAAATTTTTTACATACAAATATTCAAAAAAATGGAAAAAAATATAATAAATATATATTTATAAGAAAAAAATATTTGTAATTAATACATTGTGTACTTTGCATAAAAGTATTTTTCGATATAATAATTGCACGAAATTATATGATCTTAAAATATTTCTAGATTGAGAAGTACCTACAGAGGAATGCGTGCATGGGATAAAACTTAGTTATTAAATTTTTCCCTATTCCCGGCCGAATTTTTGCCCGTATTCGTAAATCATTCTTGCAGAATATTTCATAGCCTTTGAGATTTAGGTACATCGTCTCTTCGGTACTCAAAATTTGATGAGAAACTTTCTACTTCACTCCGCTGGCGAAACTTCAAGAAAAATGAGCCCATGGAAAGTTCAGCGGATTCATATAAAATCCACATCAACATAAACAGAAAGAGATAGATCGATGCTTCGCCAGAGATGGATTTCTGGATTAAAATACGAAAGGAACAACGACTATTACTACTTACCAAGATGTGAAGAGAATTTTTGTGCTACGTCAAATTTTCTTGAAAAAAAATGAGGGAACTATGGCGTTTGGAGGTATTGGCCGTAGCTGAAATATTTTATATTTCATGTAACATTGATAAAACTGTAACGAACTTAATGGAGATATGAAGCCCTGAGAAACTACCGTAAAATCGGAAATTGCTCGAGTAAATTACAAACCGACGAGGCCATCGAACAGTCTTCCTAATTGATTTCACCCACTTACTACTAAACTATAACTACAGTTCATTGAAAACGCACATTTCCCGCCATGTGTGTTATAATTAGTATAAAATTGTAGGAAAAATTTTATTTTCGGCTTTGCAAATTACTTTGATTATATCGATATTTTTATTATATGATAATACATGTTTTTTTCTCGACTAATTCCAACATATTAGTGCCATCGTTTCTAAATTTTACGCTCACTTTAATATAACTTTCTATTAAGTTAAGCACGACATACTTTTCCATTACGGTCATTTTCCCTCAATATAATACCAGCTTCAAAATTTCATAATGACTTTATATCTTCATCTAATTGTAAATATTTCCCAATCGATACACTTACAGTTAAGGTAAAAGTACCAGTAGTTGACCATTTTTTAGAAAACATAAAAAAATAAGGTTTCCATAAGTTGTGCACGTTCGACGAAAGTGAATTTCATCTGTCGATTATATAATATTTTGAAACAGTTACATGTAAAGTGAAGTATACCTATTAACAGCAAACGTCTGAATTCAATAAGGTAAGTATTAGGTATAAGGGAAAGCTCTGTCGTTTTTGAACACGTGCACTTTTATGCGTTGTCGATCCTTAGCAAGAATTCTGATCCGACTAAAGCCAGTTGAAAAACTTAGATTAGTATATGATTTATGATTTATACACATTTTTCGTATTTTAGTCAGTTTTTTTAATCTTGTAAAACTCTTACCATGAGTGAAGAAAAAGTGCACTCAAGACATTGCATGTTGTATGAGTTCCATAAAGGGAATAACGCGATGGATGCAAAGAAAAGCTTGTGTGATGTGTTTGGAGATGATGCAGTAACAGTTCGAAAATGTCAAAGATGGTGTTTCGAAATTTCGTTCGGGTGATTTTTCTTTGAAAGATGAACCCAGATCAGGAACGCCATCGCAATATGATGAGGACACATCCCACGTTAACTTCCACAGAAATGGGCTTCAAGTTTGGAATTCATCAGACTACTGCTTTGGATCACGGCTTCCTGTCCAAACTCTCTGTTTGGATTCCACACAAATTAAAAACGACGGAACTTTCCCTTATACCTAATATAATATTAGGGCGGCCTGATCATACTGCGACGGCTTTCCTGATCTGGGTTCATCTTTCAAAGAAAAATCGTCCGAACGAAATTTCGCAAACCATCTTTGACATTTTCGAACTGTTACTGCATCCTCTCCAAACACGTCACACAAGTTTTTTTTTGCCTCCATCGCGTTATTCCCTTTTTGCTACTCATACAACATGCAATGTCCTAACTGCACTTTTTCTTTACTCATGTTAAGAGTGTTACAAGTTTAAAAAAACCGACTAAAATACAAAAAAATGTGTATAAATTATCAATCATATACTAATCTAACAAGGAAACATCCCGAGGTGTAAATCACCGATTTTTATGAAATTTTAGTATGATACAGTCCTTGCGAAAATATTTGATCCGTATTTTTTTTTTATCGGCAACTGTCCACGTTAAAGGGGTGAAAACCACCCTAAAAGTTGGGGTCTTGAAACTTCTTTATCTTATTTGTTCTTATTTGTTTAAATAACATGCTAAAAAATACCACTTTTTAAATCATTTTGTCACTTAAATATCAATCAAATTTTTTGAATATTTGTTTGTGAATACTATATATCGAAACACAAAATACGGATAAATTTAAAATTTTATATTTGTATTACGAAAAAAGTTATTGCATTTTCAATTTTTACGCTTGCGTACTTGTCTAGTTATTCTTTCGTACCTATATACATGTATGACTGCTCTGAAAGGTCAGATTTTATTGTCAGTCACCCATATTGCTTTTATATTGTAACCGATAGACATCATATTGTCTATATGTGCTGTTTACCACGAAGATGCGACGCATGACTACGCATCACCTACAAATCGAAGACGCATCGAATACGCATCACGCCAATATAAAAGCGCGAACAACGACGAAGAGCATTCATTACCAATCCTCATCAGTACCAGTTAACGTCGATCTACGTATTAGCTTGTAAGCCTTTCTGTATTCTTTGAGTATTCTAGTAGTGTAGTAAGATTTGTAGTTTGTTAAAAGTAGAGTTTAAGAGGACGAATAAATTCCCTTTTTAAAAACTCGAATCTCTGGACCTCGCCGGTAACAATATAAATTTAAAAAATGTGATTGATTAATAAATAATTTTTAATAATTATTGCAACAGTGGTATTCATTGTTATTGGCATAACAAATATTTTCTACCACTACGAGCATTTTAAAGCAGCTATATATCAGTTAAAGCAGTTTATGTTTGAAAATTGTAAATATATAAAGCACAGCTCCCCAGAACTGTTCAATTTTTCAGGTCTGTCGGCTGTAGAGTCACATCAATACCACGTATGACTATCCCCAACTCTAAATCACCAATTCTTATGAAACTATAGTGAAAGGTGGATTTTGTGTAAATATTTGACACCTAATTTGTTTTATCGGCAACCGTCCACGTTAAAGGAGTGAAAACCGCCCCCAAAGTTGGGGTAATGAAAACTATTTTATCGAATATCTCCGAAACTATTAGAGATTCGAAAATTTCATACGGACTGAAAATTATCGTATTTCGACCACGAATCCAATGGTATAAACATTTTTTTAAAAAACCCATTTGTTTAAACAATATGATAAAAAATAATGTTTTTCAACTTTGAGGGTGGTTTTCATCCCTTTAACGTGGACGGTTGCCGATAAAAAAATACGGGTCAAATATTATCGCGAGGGCTATATCATACTAAAATTTCATAAAAATCGGTGATTTACACCTCGGGATGTTCCCTTGTAAGAGTTTAAACTAGTTTCAGTCGGATCAGAATTCTTGCTAAGGATTGACAACGCATAAAAGTGTACGTCTTCATAAACAACAGAACTTTCCCTTACACCTAATAATACTGGCCAACAAATTTGAAGGTGTTTCCTGTTTTCTTATAGCCACTATATAATTCATATAGAGATCGTCGTCCTGAACACGAATCCGGCAACCAAATTTCTGGATCACCCTCTGTTTTCGAAAATAATCGGCATTTCTAATAACGGTCGTTTTCGGTAAAGAAACTGGTTTTACGTGAAAATTAAGAAACGTAGATTGTTGTTCTTGGTCTCAAAAAATAGAGGAGTGTTTCCCGAGTATTGTATGTATAAGCAGTTATAATATTCAGTATTGGTTAATAGCAGTAAATCACTGTGAAAGTTCAAAAACCAGCGGATTCGCGAATTTTTTACGCATTCACTTTGCATTTTCACGTAGAGGACTGTTGCTAGCACAAATTTACTGTACACCATTGGATTCTACGTACATTTCTGAATAAAAAACTATCAGCGAAAAATGATATAACTGTTTTCGTTTCGGCTCAATTTAAGAAAATATTCATCGAGAACGTGTTCCGACCATTTTGCCGCTACGACGCCATCGCTCCCTGTGAGCGCCGTAGCTACGCGTAGGTAATACATTCACCAGCCCCGCGCATCGATACAGTCCGTTCAGGTAGAATTCTCTACCCCTTTACTAAAGTGTAAGGCAATACTTATTTATATTTTTTTTTTATAGAGGGGAAATGCTTTACGCGCACCCGCAAATGACTTAGTTTGCGGATAGTGTGGGACTCCGTAGGCATATTGTTTTTGTATACCCTCTAAAACCCCTCTCTGCTTCACCCTGCTTTGCTCTTTAATTTAATTAGTCAAGCAATACTCGCTTCAAACAATGAATAAGAATTATTTTATACGGGCTATTATTCAATGAATAAGAATTATTTTATATGTGCGCAATAAATCTTATCATCGTTATTTTCATAAATATTAAACAAAAGAAAAAAATCAAAGAGGAGAATGTTGTAGTATATTTGGTAGGAATACGATAGCGAAATTTTCTTTATTTAGAAGATTTGAAATGAAAGAAATATGTGGAACTTGTTATAATATAGTATTTACGAGTATTTTATAGTCATAAGATTACATATTGTTATGAATAAAGAAAAAATTGTTAAATTTTGTTCGATTTTCACCCCTTTGGTTTCTATGTAATACTTGCCATTTACGAGAAAAACGATGGTAAAATGTGTCACTAACAGCCTGAATAAAGAACAAAGCAGAGTAACAATACTGAAAAAGCAACTAATTTCGCCGATATGCTAACAGCCGAAAATCTCTTATTTTATATTCTTATACAAATCCATTTTCTTCACCTATCGTCTGTAGTTCATATTCCAGTGCAGTTAAATACATCTTTCTTAGCCTATATTGCGAAATATTACATTTATCACTTTTATTTATGAATATAGAAATCCATAAAATTTTCGCTGTTAACTTAAAATAAACAACAAATTTCGTTATCATCTTTTGCTAGCAAAGTATACTCCAACTTTTTCGCCTTCGATTTTTTCCTGGTGTTTAACATTTATGAGAATAACGATTTATTGCCGTTATCCCATATAAAATGATTCTCGTTCATTTTTTAAGGCGAGTATTGTTTCATTAGTTAAATTAAAGAGAAAATCAGAATGAAGCAGAGAGGATTTCAAAGCGTATACGAAAGCAATAAGCCTACGGAGTTCTACACTATCCGCAAACTGAGACATTTGCGAGTGTGCGTAAAGCATTTCTCCTCTATAAAAGAAAAAATAAATAAATAAGTATTACCTTACACTTTAGTAAAGGGGTAGAGAATTCTACCTCAACGGAATGTATCGATGCGTGGGGCCCGTGAAAGTATTACGCGTAGCTACGGCGCTCACAGAGAGCGATGGCGTCGTAGTGACAAGACGTTCGGGATGGATAGTTTCTTAAATTGTGCCGAAACGATAACAGTTATGACATTTTTTGCGGGTAGTTTTTTATTCAGAAATGTACGTAGAATCAAATGATGTACAGAAAATTTGTGCTAGCAACAGCCCTCTACGTGAAAAAGCAAAGTGAATGCGTAAAAAGTTCGCGAAGCCGCTCGTTTTTAAACATTGACAGTCATTTACTGCTATTAACCAATACGGAATATTAAAATATGCTTATATATACATACTCAGGAAACACTCCTCTATTTTTTGAGACCAACAACAACAACCTACGTTTCTTAATTTTAACGTAAAACCAGCTTCTTTACCGAAAACGACCGTTTTTAGAAATGCTGATTTTTTTCGAAAACCCAGAAATTTGGTTGCCGGATTCGTGTTCAGGACGACGAACTCTATAAGAATTATATAGTGGCTATAGGAAAACAGAAAACAGCTTCAAATTTGTTGGACAGTGTAATATGCCGTTATATCTCTATTTCCTTAACGTTTCTGTTAAGAATGGCTGTACGATTCAGGTAAAAAATTCATAGATCATGAAGATTTCGCAAATGAATTATTTACTGTTTAAGACTTCACAACGTTTTATAAGTAATATATACATCGTTTTTATTATTTTAACCTCAAGAAGCAATAATTTTTTAATGGTCAACTTCTGGATATTGGTATTCTACAATTTTCAGAAGTTGACAGGCATGGTTAATTACTGACATTACTCATTTAAATTTGTTTACGATTTATAATATATCCGTTTTACATCTCACTTTCTTAAAAATACAAAATGTAAATCGATAAATTGTAGTTTACTGACGATGAGTTTTAGTCGATGCCATGGTCAACTATTAACTTTATTCGACGTTAATTGCATTGTTCAACAAATTTGAACTTTTTTTATTTTCTCAAATATCCAATGGGTGATTCTCGTAGAATTACTCATCCTAAACACGAATCCGTCGGCAGAATTGCTCCATCACCCTCAGTTTTTTTAGCTAAATGAGTTTTTGTTAAAACACCAAATTTTGGCAGAAAATGAGGTATTACGCGAAAAGTATGAACGCTACGAAGTTGAAATTGGTCTCAAAAGATAGAGGAAAACATGTGGAATATTTTAGTGTATATAGTTATTAAAATTAGTTACTGTGAATAGTAACAAATGACCGTCAAAGTTTAAAAAAGAGCGGATGCGCGAACTTGCTATGCTATACTTTTACATTTTTATGAGAATTTATTTATCTAGCACGAATTTTCTATACTGAATTGTATTCCTTAGACATTTCTGAAGCGAAAACTGCCCCTAAAAGTTTTGGCAACAGTTTTCAATCCCGACGGATCGAAAAAATATCCGTCGCGAACGTGTAATCGGCGTTTCGTCGCCATGCTGCTATTCTACGAGGGCCTGCAAATTTTTGTTTAAAAATATTATTTATAATTTGGTCACCAAATTATAAAAAACGTTTTAATTAATTTTAATTCATCTACAAGTGCTGCCTGCTGAAATGAAATGCTGCATTTTGGCATTTCGTTACAAGAAAATATTATTGGAACTATAATATTCTTGTTCTATTTTAAAAAACATCGTTGTTTATAACAATAATACAATACGATCTTCCGACAAGCGGATAATACAGTATAATGGGCATTTGTCGGGATGTTAACAGAAATGTTCTTTGGAATTTTCATAATAATAATTCATAGAAAAAATGCCCGAGAAGGAAATGTGTGACCCGGCGTGCCCTAGAAATCGAATTGATCATATTGTATTTTTGTTATAAACAACAAAAATAAATGACATTAATTAGACTTAACTGACAAAAAATTGGAAAATAATCTAGTTGGCAAAAGATTAACAGTATTTTAGATTGTCCCGTAAGTAATGCGATTTACTTGATTATGTTAGGTACATAAGAACGCTTTTGATTCCCAGCTTCAGAATGTCAGGTATTAAAATGGTAACATATTTGAAAAATTGAACTTACCAGCTATTTTAATACGATATGGTATTTTGTAGAAATGGTACTAAAATTGTACCTTTCATCTTACAATGAAAAATGGGATTCAATTACATAGGACTCAATCAGCAACCTGATATTTACCAAAGCCGAAATATCTCGAAACAGCGATTTACAATTAGATCACTGGTATAATTACCAGCACATACCAGTCACCATTTGAGTAATTTTCTTTTCAGCGACATAACCCATCCCCTGTCAAATTTTTCATGGCTCATTTGTTCTTGGAAGAAGTATTGTTACAGTGTAAAAATGAAAATAATTCATGAAAATTACTGTATTAAAATACAGCTAAAACAAACTGTTTTAAACACATTCAATCCCAAAAGCACGTAAAATATCTAACAATAAGTTGTATGCTAAAAGACTTAGAAAACGAATGAATTCCCAAATAAGGATCATGGAAGGTAATAGGTTAATACATAATTGTATTATTTACACAGTCATGGAAGAAGAGACTAGGAGTTAGTAATATACATACATATGTAGGATCGGGATATTCGCAGCTAGCCGTAGCAAACAATGCCGTTGCGTTGCATGGCGATTTAACCAAACGATGGTGACTTTTGTAAATAAGTAGTCGTGATTGTACGGTGGTGTGACGAAGCCCACTTTTGTCCGAGTTGATCTAATTTGCATTGCATTTATTGTTCTAATCGTTTAAGGATGATTTGTAGGTACAATCGGAGACATGAGTATGTGAAATTTTAATTAAACCAATATCTCTCAATATCTTTTAAAGTATGGCATTTTAACAAAATGTCTTTTGTTCCCAAGCTTATTTTTAATATCAAATTTGTAATAAAATGGAAATTCATTTGATTTTAATTAATTTTTCAATGAAATTTTTAATATTTGTCACAATCATAAAAAATCTTTTGATAATGGCTATACCCTGAATTTATCTATTAAAAAAAAAATACGTAAATTTTTAGCATCAAAAAACACTAATACAAATTTTCTCAATGTATTTAAATAAAAATTAGAAGACAGATATATACCACAGAAAATCATAAATTTTATTTTATTTAAGTAAATTAAATAAAATAAGTTAAATTTTTATCTGATGAAACGTGACAACATTGCAACATTTCGATAGTTGGTAGTCGTGAATGATTCGATTTTGATCGCTCCAGCTTTGCGACGCATTTTAGTAACATTTAAATTCACGCTGTAACATAGCCTATAGCATATTTTTAATTTGCTATAGTCGAGTTTAATTTTATTTCCCGTAGCTGTTTGCGAGGTTGCCATGTTTTCATTGTGAATTACGCTTTGCATTCAATTATACCATAAATATCATTCATTTTTATTATTTTTCT
Organism: Cerceris rybyensis; assembly: GCA_910591515.1. Taxonomy (NCBI): domain Eukaryota; kingdom Metazoa; phylum Arthropoda; class Insecta; order Hymenoptera; family Crabronidae; genus Cerceris; species Cerceris rybyensis. Next base: position 12,763,990 of record OU342789.1, on the reverse strand, counting down.
CTATAAATAATGTTGAAACCACTAAATGTTAATTGCTTATGTGCTTCGTAGGTATTTAATCTACTAGTTTACAATTTTGTGGATTTTTCCAATCGTATTTTCAATGATTTTTTTTACTTTAACTTGTCCTGATAACATGTTTTCCATTTAAGTACGTGTAAATTTGTTGTAATTAAAAAATGTTATAACTTTTGAACGGGCTTGTGAAAACATTTCTAATTTTTTGTGGCGTTTCAGAAGACTTATAAGAATAATATATAATTTTTTCAAAGGATTCTCATCGCTCTTAATATACCAACAAATCATCCTTAATCTTTATGTTCTAATAAAATATTCCGTCTTACATATATGCAACAGAATTGCTAACACTTCTGCGTCGCTATGCCGAATTTTGGCTATTATACAAGGTGTCTTAGCCGATTTTGACATCTTGACAACTTCGGTATTGTAGTATTTTTATAAAGAACTAAAATATAATTATTACATAGTTACTAATATAGTTATATTAGTATTATATTACTAATTATACTACTATTGTACTACTATATTATAGTATATATTATATTACTATTATATTAGTATAGTATAGTTATAGAAAATATAGTTACTAAAATATATAAAAAATATAGTTTTTTATAAAGAACGTCTAGCTGCATCGCTTGATGCATAAAAAAGTACCTCATTCCATTTAAGAAAACAAAGTTGACCTTTATATTTCCTTGACGCGTCCACCTACGGAAAAACTAATGACACCAGATATTGCCCCACTCGATACCATTTAAGTTTCCTGTGAAACATTTTTCGCTACATGCCACAATACCGAAGTTATCAAGATGTCAAAATCGGCTGGGACACCCTGTATAACAAACATTATTTTCTTGACTTAATTATTAAACCTTCGACATTTGCATGTATTTGAGAAAGTATTACATTTTAATCTAACTTCCATAAAGATATTTTCATATGGCGGACATAAAAAAATAATCTGCATTTATCATGTACTGTAAAAAAATGGTATATAAGAGTAGAATTACCCTGACTTTCTTCTCTTGTCTCGACGCAATTCTCAGAGGGTTTTGAACCAAAAAGAGACGCTTCATTTCTCCCGATAGTACCGTACCCAATGTAAATTTGAATTTACATGAGGGGCTCTTGGTTATTGCTACGATTCACATTGAGCATAAACATTCATGGTATCATTCCAATTGTTCTTAACATCAATTGCTTTATACGTATTAGATGAAAAAAAAAATTCATGCATATTGTACCGCAGAATTCATCGACAAAAGCAATTCCTCTGTGCCGTTCGAAGTAGGCATAATTTATCTAACAAGGGAACATACCGAAGTGCCCGGCGCCGATTTTGATGAAATTTGTTAAGCACGTGGAAATAATTGATACGTGTTTTTTATATCTGCTAAGTCGCACGTTTAGGGGGTGAAACCACCCTTCAAAGTTTCGGCATTTTTTCTTCTTTCGCTTATAACTACAAAACGGTTAATGATAGAGATTTTTTATAGATGTATGAAATATTTATTTTTCTTTCTACTAAACGCCTATGGAATTTAAAATTTTATTTAACGATTTTTTGTTAACGTTTTATTAAAAAATGACATGTTTTTCGTTATAAATTTTAAAGGTTCGCAAGTTCGTTTAAAGAATCGCAAAGTTTAAAGATATAACGAAAAACATGTCATTATTTAATAAAAAATTAACAAAAAATCGTTAAATAAAATTTTTAATTCCATAGGCGTTTAGTAGACAAAAAAGAACAAATATGTCGTACATTTATCAAAAATCTCTGTCATTAACCGTTTGAAGTTATAAGCGAAAGAAGAAAAAATGTCGAAACTTTGAAGGGTGGTTTCACCCCCTAAACTTAGCAGGTATAAAAAAACACGTATCGATTATTTCCACGTACTCAACAAATGTACCAAATTTCATAAAAATCGACTTCGGACACTTCGGTATGTTCCCTTGTAATGTTGCATGACTTACATAAAGAGCACCATCTCATTGAGACTTGCTGATGTAAAATTACTTATTCCATTGAATACTTTTTTACCAATTTCAACTCAATTTACAATGCAATTTGGAGAAACGTGGATGTACAACAACTTCAGTATACGATGAACCGTGAAATGTTACCACAAAAAATATATTTATTATTTCATAGACAATGTTCTTTATTGACATGATGCAAAGAGGTCAATTAGATGAAGTCTAAATTGTGTACAGTTTTTATAATCAACTGTACTTTTATAACGCTAAAGTGGACGCTATTTTTTTTATTGATATTCATACAAATTCAGAAAGTAGCATCATATACATTAGAGACGATAAAACATACTATATGATAGAATTTACTCTTGATATAATGTAAAACAACTTTATATTTTATAGTAAAAAGTATTCTTTCAGTATTGTTATGGCAGCAAAACATAAAATTGTTCAGTCCATGTAAAATTTTATATTCTCTGGTACTTAAACTAAAGAAAGACAATATTTTCTTAAGAGGTACAGTAAATCCTGGATAAATGCACTGAATTCGGGACCGAAACAGTGCAGTTACGAAGTGGTGGTTTCTATTCTGTGTTTACGTTCGGGCTCCAGCCGAGCGTGAACTTAGAAAAGAACAGACAGTAGAAGAGACAGTGAGGTCCAAGCTACAGGGGGACCGGCCCGAACGTGTCGGTGTCGCAATACTAATCGGAGGATGGAATTTTTCCATTTTTGATTTTTTTGTTTTGAAAACTTCGCTAACGTATTCGTGACAATTTTGTGATTAAAATGATACCAAACACGATATGTTTGAGTTATCAAAATAGCAAGTAAACGAATTAAATATTAAGTAAATATTACCCAAACTATGTCGTGTTTGGTATCATTTTAATCACAAAATTATCACGAATACGTTAGCGAAGTTTTCAAAACAAAAAAATCAAAAATGGAAAAATTCCATCCTCCGATTAGTATTGCGACACCGACACGTTCCGATGATATCATATTACACTGCCTCGTCGCCGAACGTCGAGGTTCGACCGAGGGGGATCCCCCTATGTGGAGGGGATGGCCGCGATGCATTTATCCAGGGAAATTTCTTGTGCATTTATCCAGGGATTACTGTATTTGTATTTTATTTACCAACTACTCCACAGAACCCGCAGTTTCATCTTAATTTAAACATGATTAAATCAATATATGCACATAGGATTTACAAACAATATAAAAAGTCAGTTGCAACGTAAATCACTTGCAGTTTAAACTACAATTGCAATCGTAGATAGCTTTTATACCACGTTTCTAAAAAATTGTCAAGTTTTTAAATATATTTTCTCTTTTAACCCGACGAGAGTGTGGCAGGGTATGTCATACCCACCATGTTTCTTATTTGCGTGTATTTCTTGTTTGTGGCCTTGAAAACTGTTGTTGCTTTGAGTAGCTGGAGTAAAGGGGCTTTACAGCCGTTACTTCACAAAGTTTTACAGCCAATTTTGTAAACGGGTATGTCATACCCTGCCACATACACCTTGTTACATTTTTTCACCACACTCTCGCCGGGTTAATCTGTTAACTGCGTTCGATGTGTATACACGTCAATTCAAAATTGCATTGCGGTAGCCTTTTAACACTAAATTGGCAATTCCTTATCGAATAAAAATGTAAAAATTCCGCGTTTCGCTTTCCTCTTTTCGTAAATTTTCTAAGTGAAGCATTTGCTTTGCCTTTAGCGTATATATAGGTCATTGCTCCACTTTTATTCCGCAGCCTGCGAGAGATTCTCAAATTTAAATTCCGCATTTAACTGGTTAATATTGAGATTTAAAAAATTCCCAGCAAGTATATTGCAAATATTTAAAATTCAATCTACGGTACATTTATTATTTCTAAATTCAATCATATCTTTATACTTAATATCCTCCAACTGAAATTCCAAAGTAAAACTGATACTTCATAAAACATTACCGCTTAATATCAACTGGTCCCCAAATTAATACCAAAATTACTACAAAAAGCTCGAAAGTCACATCCCGCCAAGTAAGCACATGTTTGAAAAACGGAACATCCTGAATAAGCCTAGCAAAAACATCCAAAAAAAAGAATAGAATAAAATTCATCAAATCGAATAAAAATACCGCAAGAATTTCAATGACTTGTTTTGCAACGACAAATGTCAATTAAGGACACAGTTCAAACCGAAACAGTGACTTTTAGCGAGAGAAAACTTTTTATTTCGTTCGTATCGGTCAGCAAAGTGGAACATCCGGCGACATTGTCGCCGCGGCAAATGTTAATACGTTTTAATCCGAGTAGCGTTTAACCCGTGCAAGCGTAGGGAGCCGCCTCGTGTTGACTCCATTCGCGAAAACCGAGGCGGTTCTCGCATAAATCGAGTTAAGCAAGTTCATACAGGCTGATCCCGTTGTTTGTTACCTGATTAAGCGGCCCTCGGTCATCCGTTCATTTCGGACTGCTGCGCCATTTCGAGCCTCTCCCTATGCTCTGAATTTCAAACGATCGTCCTTTCAGGATTTTCGCAAACGAATTCGTCGAGCGACGGATAAGAGCAAATGAAATGGAGGAAAGTGAGAGAACGGATGAAAGAGAAGGATGAGACATGGATGTAAATTGGAATAATATCGTTAGAATGCATACTTTCTATTTGAATGTAAGCATACATGAGAAGTGATATGGTTTTTTGGATAATTAATGAAAATTTAGTGAGAGGCATAGGGTGTAATATAGAAAAGCCTGCATTAACCCCTTAGCTTATAGTAACTTGCGACATACGTCACATAATAAATGAAATACGAAATATTGAAGTTTTCCAATATCAATTAAATTGAAAATTTCAGTCGGTCAGAGATAATCAAATTATTTATCTAATATTAACACTAGAACTACCGGCCTCAAATCTAACATATTTTCATAAATTAAATAAGTACAGTGCGACCTGGGAATAAGAACGCTGAGAATAAGAACACTTCCCCAGTCTGGTGTTCGCTCACGGTCCCCCACTCCGACTTAACTTCCGAGCGCGCTATACATAAAAACGCATAATTACATGAAAACATACAACGCTTTTATTTATTGGGTGAGGATGGCAACACTCATTTGAATGGCCGCACGCATGGTGGGCACTCGGCTTCCGAGAAAAACACTTCCCCGCGGCGCACAGTGGTTCATTTGGCCGAAAACCTGGCCAAAAAGCCAACAATTTTTTTCGCGATTTTCAAAATTTAGCAATTGCGTTCGATTTGTAACATATCAGAGCATAGGTTTCCATTAATAAAAGTTTTTATTGAACAACGCTCTTAGAGATATGCAATGTCAAAGTTGGCACTTGAATAATGTAACGTATTCACATCGAAATTCAGAATACGTTTTCAATGTGAAATAATAGTACAATCAACTTTGTAAGTATGTGTAGCTATTCGTCATACTTTTAAATTATAAGTACCTTGGTTTCATTTTTTTATTTAATATTTTATAACTGCGATGGCACAGATTGCAAAACCCATACATTTTTTTCCTTTTGCAGAGGAAATAGTTGTGAAGTACGCAAAAGTACAACGCGACTTTTGTTTAAATTAAACTTTGAAGCTTCCCGAAGAAGTCCCCGTTGTAAAATTTTGCGACATTTTGCGATTCTACGAGGTATTCTTATTTGTTTGTCGCGCGCGCCATGCTTCGGGAAGTGCATTTATGACATAGAGCCGGGCTATCATAAGACTACTGATTTTCGTGCCGATCCGACAATTTTTCAATACTCGCATCCGCTATATTGAAGCCGCCTTTTTGTTTTTCGAAATTTTAAGTTCAGATTCTTAATCAGCGACCCGAATAATACTAATACACCAATTTTCAGCTAAATTGAAAAACTCCTTGGGGTTTTGGCCAGGTTTTCGGCCAAATGAATCACTGTACGGCGGCTTTTCCGTTCTTATTCACAGGTCGCACTGTACATACATACTTTGAAAAAGGAGGAATCAAGCGGCGGAAAATTTGATCGATTCGGTGATTTATGTTTATTGATATAGACGTAGAATATTTATCCTATGACTCTTATGTAAACTTGGAGAATTTTTTGAAAACATTGTCTACCAGTCATTTTGACTGGTCTGGTAGTTCTAGTGTTAATACTAGATTTATAGAAGTCTCTAAATCGATAATGTTGGGTTTAATGATTCGAATGCATCGTGATAAACTAATTACACGCTCTTTATTAGTACTCGGCAAAAACACGCCCGCTCCATCACACATGCTTTAAAAGAAAAAGGGAAGAACGGAACGATCTTCATCTTTTTCATATTTTTCATGACGACCGCGGGGTCAAACGATTTCACGTGATTCATTCCGAGATGCAGTCACACTCATACAATCATACACTTCGCCGAATATATGGCATATTCTAACAGATGATTTACAGAGAAGCTTTACAGTATATATTTTATGTATGTTTTATAATACAATAAGTACTTAATGCATTATTATCTTTGCCGCATGATTCTCTCTTTTTCCAAAGACCTTATTTAATATGCAATAGCAGTATAACAAATTTCGCGCCCGTAAAACTAGTGTCAAAATTGCAGTTGATTACACCAAATATTAAAAATCAGAGAGGAATTTTTATCCCAGCAAGTTAATTTGGACTCATTAGGTATGATATCAAAATACAAATCGTAAGGCTAGGGGTTAAAATAAAAACTTAATTTACATTTTTTTTCTTTTTAGTATGGAGAAATCTGTGAAAATTAGTGTTTTCTATGCAATAAACGCTTACAGATTCCTATACAGTTAGAAATTATAGATTTCCTATACAGTTAGAAAATAAATTATAATGATAATTCAAATAAGAACACGGTTTCCTAATTTTCCTGTTCTTTCTTCCCTTACGTTAACAGTGTAACGGCGAATATGGTTATTCGCGCTTCCAGAATCCGCCAAGAAAGAGAACTTGTACTTTCAAGACTTTTGTATTAACACTAGATTTACGTAGCCAATTTGGCTCTGTTAGAATATGCCATATGTTCGGCGAAGTGTGTGCTGGTATGAGTGTGGATTTCGGAATGAATCGGGCGAAATCGGTTGACCCCGCGAAAAGATGAAGATCGCTCGATCTTTCCTTCTTCCTGTAAAAGCATGAGTGATAGAGCGGACGTGGTTTTTGCTAGTGTTAATAAAAATGTGTTTAATTAGTTTTATAATGCATCCAATTCATTAAAAACCCAACAGGTTATGGGCCCAGTTACGTTAAAACTGCGCGAGTTAAAGTGAATGTGCCGTGAATCGCGAATTTAACTAATTGTAAGATTTGAAAATGTGCTCTCCAAAAAAATGGCGACGATGTCTTCGATTCATCATATTGAAAAATTAAACGACAAAAATTATGAGTCCTGGAAATTACAAATGAAGAGTATTTTAATTTGTAATGAGGTGTGGTGCTACGTAAATGAAACATTGAAAATGACTGGACAGAATAGGGAAGCATGGCTATCGAAAGACGAAAAGGCGCTAGCGCTAATCACGCTCAGCGTATCTACAAATCAATTAGTGCACGTTAAGGACGTTCCCAAAAAAAAAATTTTCTTACGATCATCTTTAAAATTTATTTCTAAATTCTTGACAGTATTCTGAACGCATACGAAAAATGTCCACCCATTTTGCGGTACTAAAATTGAAAATATTAGCATTTTTAATTTCTATTTGAACGTATGTTAATTTATACATTTCATACTAATTCATGTAGGTTTTAGTGTCTAACAATTTTAATTTTCTTACAATTTTTTTAAATTTCGAGAATTGGCAGATAATATTCACATAAATAATTTCCATACAAAATCGGTACAAGAAGCGGCATTTATTTTGTTGTAAAAAATGTTTAAAGTAAATCATAGGCTTAAAAATATAATAAATAATAAAATACACGTTTTATATTGGTAATGAATTAAATATTTATTGACTGATAATAATAAAAATGAACAAACAATTATATAAAATGATAAAAAATGTATAACTTTCGTAATGTTATCTTACCTCTCTATAACAATATTAACTAACTTATATAAATTTTCAAAGTTAAACATATTTTTTGGGAGGCAGGACAAAAGAGCGTACTGCTGGTCAACTAATTCTTACAGTACAAATGGGTATCTTATATAGGGAAAATGTATTCGTAGGTTGAGAACGACTGGTTTTTCGGAACGTCCTTAAAAAGGCAGAAACGTCGACTGAGGTATGGAAGAGCTTGCAGCAAGCCCATGAACCAAAAGGGCCAATAAGGAAAGCGGCATTATACAAGAAGCTGTATTGGATGAAAAAGGACAGCAAGCAGAGCATGTCGCAGTATATCAATTGTTTTCTCTCAACAGCAGAACAGCTCGAAAAAGCCGGTATAAAAATTCCAGATGAGCTACTGTCGATAATGTTGCTCAATTCATTACCATCTGAATACGACAGTTTCTGTATCGCAATCGAATCACGTGACGACGTACCAAGCGTAGACATTTTGAAATTAACCCTTTCGGCCCGAGCGGTGACTATAGTCACCCAACGCCTGACGCTCGCTCTGTACGAGCGGTGACTATAGTCACCCGTCGGCTCGCTCAGACGTTCGGAATATTTTCATGGTATGTGGTTTAATATTATATTTTCTAATTGCATTATGTGATAATTTTTTTAACATTTTTTTTCTACGAGCGACTGCACTCGCTCTACGTAAGATACCGCGGTATTGTGCATCTAACGGGCGCTTGTAGTTATTCCGCAAGTACGGACATTTGACGCGGCTGCTCGGTCAGCGGGAGCAGCGCGACGCAGAATGCGTCCGTACCGAAAGGGTTAAAGATATTAGAGCAGGAAGCGCGGCACGAAGAAGAAACATTTAAAGAATCTGCACGTGAAGAGGATGCATTGGCAGTGAAAGGCAAAAAACATTTACCTAAATTAAATAACGGGATTGGTCGAGGATTCAATCCGAAGTTCCGATCAACAAAATTCAACGGAAAGTGCTTCAAATGTGGTCGAATTGGACATCGTTCAAGCGAGTGCAGGACGAGGAGTGAAAATTTCGCCGCAAATGTTGCGGATGACGCGATGCCCGCGGTTGTTCTCGACGTTGAACCCGAAAAGAACACTAACTGGTGCTTAGATAGCGGCGCGACGATGCACATGTGCAACGATAGAAATAAGTTTTCAGATGTTGACGGAGAAAAGCGCGCGAAGATTTATATGGCGGCAGAACAAGCAGTTACATCCGAAGGTGCAGGCAAAGTGAAAATTGAAGTAAATACGTTCGGTGGACGGACAAATGCAGTGTCACTCGAAGATACTATGTTAGTGCCCAAATTCAGGAACAATTTGTTGTCTGTTTCGCGAATGACTAATAAAAACTATACAGTAGTATTTAAGAAGCATTTAGCAACGGTGAAGCGTCCAAACGGATCGGTGGCAATGACAGCAAAGCGACAAGGAAACTTGTATATAGTTAATGAAAAAGGATCGGAGCGCGCACAAGCTGTACAGGACGAAAATCAAGGCAATCTAAGGCGATGGCACTACAGGTACGGACTGTTACATCCGGCCCTGGAATTTTTCGAATTCCAGTTCAGGCGCCAGCCAGGCGCTTGGTAAAAAAGCCTAGGAAGCGAGAAAAGCCCAGCTGTATAGGGTTACTTCCAATCCGCAAACAGCCAAATTCCATTAAGGCCCAATTTACGACTTCCGTTAACCTCGGCGAGAATTTTCACTCGCATCCTTGATGCCCTTCGCTCCCACCAGACCACTTCCACCTCCACTCAGTTTTCCACATTTTCCAGGACCCCACTCCCAAAAACGCCCTATATAAGCTGGCTAGTTTTTGCTTCAGCGGGTTTTTTTCTTAAACGTAATCGTGGACGTAACGTTCGTCCTGCGAGATACGACAGTTCCCCCGCGAACCGACGCGTTATAGTAATTTCGGCCATTTAATTGAAAGCTATTTCAATAGTTAAAGGTAACCACCGAATGGACTTAGTGTTCATTGTTAACCATTTTGTACAGATAGTATTTAACTTATTTAGAAAATATACCTTTATATTCTTACAACGGAATATTTAGAGTCTCTTATTATTTACCTGCACCTTCGAGTAACCGAGCAACGATCCCTTCTTATTCACTCAAGCCGCTCGGGGTGAATAAGATTATTTGTTTAAAGTTACGGGTCAAGTTTCCGATTTAAGAGTTCACCGTTTGCAACTAAATACCAACTCCCTTACCAGCTATTGGCGGTAGTTCCTGCAATTGGTGCAGGACCGTATCCGTTATACTAGCGCGAAAGCATCGCAAGGTGTCTTTCGTTATTAACGGGCAAACGACGCTCCTATAGAAAGCTATAGGCTAGTTCGGTCCCCGGATTCATACCAGCTATTGGCGGTAGTTCCTGCAATTGGTGCAGGACCGTATCCGTTATACTAGCGCGAATTACCGAAAGGTACATTCGTTATTAACGGGCAAACGACGCTCCTATAGAAAGCTATAGGCTAGTTCGGTCCCCGGATTACTTCCCAAAACCAGTTGCAATTGGTGGCTCCGCAAACCTAGCAAAGAATACCGGTCGCGTTCTGCCAACCGCCCGGCTCGTAACAAACTGGTGACAGCGGTGGGATAGCTCTCAGTTACATATCGAAGGCAGGAATCAAATTCTAAATAAGTTGCTCTGTACAATATGGCAAAATCAGATTCAAACGGATCTACGTCAAGATTGGGCATGGATGATCTATCTGCATCCATAGCTCTCTTGACAAGACAAAATTGCGTTCAAAATGTAACGTCTCATATACCAGTTTTCGATGGAGAACATCCATCATTAACTAATTTTGCGCAGGCAGTTCAAAATGGACTTGCTTTGATCCCTAGCGGTTCTGAAAATCAGTTTTTAGCTATAATCTTAACAAAACTTACTGGACCGGCTAGGCGAAGTGTTTTAGACAAAAAATTCGAGTCAGTCGAGGAGCTACTTAAGTATTTAAAGAAACGTTACGCTCCCGGCAAAGATTTGTTTTATTTCTTAACCACTGTTGCTAAATTAAGAATTAGAGACAGTGAAAGTTTGGCGGATTATATGGATCGAACGACACAATTGTGGCAATCGGCTCGAACCGCCGCAAAGGATCGTTACCCTTCGCAGAACGAAGAACTTCTTCGACAAATCAACGAGGAAGTCTTGGAAAATTTTGTGGAAGGACTACCGGAGAGAATAGCATGGAGAGTGAGATCGAGTAATAGCAACCTCAAAACCTTGGAAGAGGCCTTCGATGCTGTAATGTCCGTTCAAAAACGTATCGGAAGCCGAAGAAGCAGAGACGACGAGGAATCGCTCGACAGGTATTCCCGGGATAATAGCCGTGAGAGTTACAGATCGAGACGTCGGCGAAGAGACAGGTATGTTTCCTACCCTTCGTCGCCTAGCCCGGTTAATTATCACCGATACCGAGATCGGCGCCCATCGGAGTCTTCCGACGAAGAATGGGACAGAAGGCCAAGGAGGGATGCTTTTACCCTTCGACGGAGGAATGCGTCGAAGACACCTTCTCCTTCTAGATATTCTTCCGAAAACGAAGAAAATTACGGAAAAATAAGGATGAAGCCTAAAGATTCGAGGCAGTTGTTTTGCTGGAATTGCGGAGAAAAAGGTCACGATGGAAAATTCTGCAAGAAGGATTCGGACTCATCTCGCGCTATTTCACCCAAATCTGCCGATCATTTAAACTTCAATCGCGTTCATCGCTCCGACGAGGCGATGAACGAACGAAGCCAAGCTCGTCGCAAATCTGTTCGATTCCAGGATCGGAACACGAACGATTTCTCATCAAGGAGGTCGCCAGCCCGCGAATCAGAATCAAGGTTCCGGAATTGGAAGAAGGAATAGGTGAGTTTATAATTGACGGAGGAGCTTCGGTCAATTTAGTTCTGAAAAGAGTACTGGGCGAAAAGGCTCTCGTAACCTCTAGGGAAGAGATCGAGATAACCGGCCTTAACGCTACACCGACCGTCACTCTAGGAACGACCACCTTACAACTTAACGGCGTACCGGCAATGTTTTACGTTGTCGAAAAACTGCCTATTTCTGCGGAAGGTCTCATAGGGAGCCCCTTTCTTTTACAAGAGGACGCAGAAATTTCATACTTTCACAGGACGTTAGTGCTGCGAGACAGACCGACAAAGCCCTGGAAATTTTCGAATTTTATGGACTACGACCGCATTCAACCAACAACTTCGAAAACAAAGCATACCATCCCGGCTCGCACCATTCAACAAATAGAGGTACCAATAGCGAATTCTAAGGTAAAGGAAGGATATTTGCCACGCCTTAGAACGCCCAAAAATCTCTATATTGGAGAAGCTGCAGTGACGAACCGAGGAGGGAAATGCCAAGTGTTTGCGTGCAACACTGATGCAGAAGATATGGAAATCGAATTAGGTCCACAAGAAATTTTTCCCTACGCACAAACTAGCTCATCCGAAGAGGAATACTACCTTTCCACTGTACAACCAGTCAGAGGAAATCAAGACAGAATCTCAAGAATCAAGAGTTCTCTACAATTAAAACACCTCAATTATGAAGAACGACAACACGTTTTAAAACTAGTAGAAGAGTTTCCGGATAGATTTTTCTTACCAGGAGATAAATTAGGAAAAGTTCCAAATTTTCAACACTCCATACACACCACTGACGATATTCCGATTAATACTCGACAGTACAGGTATCCGGTCGTGCATCAGGAAGAAATCCAACGACAGGTAAACGCCATGCTGTCAGAAGGTATAATAAAGAAATCTATTTCACCATATAACTCCCCGTTGTGGATCGTACCGAAGAAACCCGGCGCGGACGGTGTCAAGCGATGGCGCATGGTCATTGACTTTAGGGCACTAAACAACAAGACCGTAGGGGACAGGTATCCGCTTCCACAAATTACCGAGATTTTAGATCGCTTAGGCGGAGCTAAGTATTTTTCAGTTTTCGACCTCGCTAATGGATTTCATCAGATTGAAATGAATCCCAAAGATCAACAGAAAACAGCTTTCACTACCCCGCATGGACACTATGAATTCGCTAGGATGCCATTCGGATTAAAAAACGCACCACCAACATTTCAAAGACTCATGGATCAAGTTTTGTCTGGTCTTCAAGGAACAGAACTATTTGTATACATGGACGACATCGTAATTTACTCCTCATCACTACAGGAACACAATATCAAAGTTAGGAAATTATTAAGCCGATTAAGAGAACATGGACTCAGTTTGCAAACCAACAAATGTCAGTTTCTGCGCAAAGAGGTAGCATACCTGGGCCATATAATTTCAGCAAATGGAGTTAAACCCGACCCTAAGAAATTAGAAGCAGTAAAAAATTTTCCGGTTCCGAAAACACAGAAAAATATCCAACAATTCTTAGGACTGGCAGGATATTACCGAAGATTCATCAAGGATTTCTCAAAGAAAGCTAAACCATTGGCAAATTTGCTCGGAAAAGGAGTTCGATTCGTATGGACTCAAGAACAGCAGAGTAGCTTCGAACAATTGCGCGACGAACTCTGCAAACGTCCAATTTTGCAATATCCCGATTTTAATAAACCATTTATAGTGACTACAGACGCATCCGAATTTGCAATAGGAGCAGTTCTCAGCCAAGGAGAAATTGGCAAGGACTTACCGGTTGCATATACCTCCCGAGTACTGAATGGAGCAGAAAAGAATTATTCCGCCACCGAGAAGGAATGCCTAGCTATGGTTTATGCAGTTCAACACTTCAGGCCTTACATTTATGGCAAACAATTTACTCTGATAACCGATCACCGACCTCTAGTCTGGTTGCACTCCGTAAAGGATCCAACATCCAGATTAGTCAAATGGAAACTAAAATTAATGGAATACGAGTACGAAGTAGTTCACAAAGCAGGAAAAACTAATAAAAATGCAGACGCACTATCGAGGAATCCAACAGTTTGTTTACCTATCATCCCTAAGGATGACGATCCAACGTATAAAAGATACTCTTACAGTAAAAAACAGGATGGAAGCACCGTGGGAAAACGAGTACACGAAACAAGAAGGAAATCCAGACATCAGCCGTTCTACAAAGAGTGGGAATCCAGTTCTTCAGATGAATCAAGCAATCCGAAAAACAAATCCACACCGAAAGGTGGTCAATCCACTTTAATTTCAGGATCAGAAAAACGACTTTTACCGAGCTTAGAATTAGAAAAAACATTAGAAGATGAATTGAACAGCGAAATCATGCCGCAACCCAAAGGATTCTCAACAGAAATAGATCCCGCTCCAGAACTCGTAGGCCGCACAAATGACATAAGCTTAATAGATTTTTCAGAAATTGCACCAGCAGATATAACAGTAAGAAGAAATATTCCTGAAATTTTCACATCATCACCTTCACCTATTACTGCCTCATGCTTACAACCGACGACGATAAAAGGTAAAGAGCCACCAGCTAACATACCGCAGGTAGCGGAGCGCGCCTCAGGTACACGGCCGGCGGTACTTAGCGACATACTACCTGACCTGTCGTACCTCTACCACCAGTCAACAGAAAGTTCAACCAGCTCAGAAGATGACCGACCTGATACCCGCTACAAGTCAGCACCACAGCCAACAATTATCACCGAAACCACGAACACAATAACCTCTGAAAAGGGACACATCGTACACTTTTTACCTGCCGATTGTAGCACTCACAATCCCACTAGCAAATTATTATTGGACACCGGTATAATCACAAAGGAACATTTACTGAAAGAAAAACCAACAAAGGGAAAAATTTTAATCACTAACAAGGGACACTATAAAATATTTAGCATTATCTTAACGAATCACCATCGTGAAAAGGCAACAGAAAAAGACTTAATAAACGGATTAAGATCATTAAAAACTGCTTTAGCTCAAACTGGTGTATCAGCATTCAGAATATCTATCTCAGGAGATGGACATGACAACATACCATCTTTTCAATTTTATAATATTTTGCAAGAAGTTTTTCACAGATCAGGAATGTACATAACACTTTGCAATTCAACCATCAAAAATCCACCCGAAGCAGACCGTCTGGAATTAATTAATGAAGCTCACAATAGTTTAATAGGAGGGCACAAAGGAATAACAAAAACTTACAACCGGTTACGAGCTCGATACCATTGGCCTGGCATGAGAGAGCAAGTTCAAGAGCACATAAAGAAATGTACCAGCTGTCAAAAACAGAAATTACTGCGCGCCAAAACACGCCAACCAATGATAATAACTGATACCCCAGCAGAACCTTTTGACAAAGTAGCATTGGATACAGTGGGTCCTCTACCCGAAACACCAAGTGGAAATAGATATATTTTAACAATGCAGGATAACTTAACTAAATATTGCATCGCAGTAGCAATCCCTAACATTCGAGCGACAACAATAGCAGACGCGTTCGCTCGACACTTCATATCCATCTACGGAACTCCACGAGCAATACTCACAGACCGAGGAACCAGCTTCATAGGAAAACTAATGACACAGCTTTCGGACATATTTAAAATCAAACAAATCACCACATCAGGATACCGACCCCAAACAAATGGATCCTTAGAAAGAAGCCACATTGTACTCACCGAATATTTGAAACATTACATGGATAAATACGAAGACTGGGACCTACTCATACCGTTCGCTATGTTTTCTTACAACACCTCAGTACACGAAGCAACAAATTTCACGCCGTACGAATTAATATTTGGAAAACTAGCTAGAACTCCAAGCTCATTCCCCGACGAAAAAACACTTGCAACGTATGGATCATACCTAGAAGAACTCATAACCAGGATCAACGAGATACAAACCATAGCCAGAGATAACTTAAAATCTGCCAAACTTCGCTCAAAACGCTACTATGACCGAAAATCACGTCCAGTAAGTTTTCAGGTAGGAGACATGGTTTATGTTCAGGTAGAACCTCGAGTAAGTAAATTTAACCCGCATTATGTAGGACCATATAAAATAATAGACGTAACAGATTTAAATAATGTAGTTTTAACGACACATGATAACAAAACACTAACAAAACACCAGGACAAACTAAAACTTGCGTATAAACCCGACTACCCAGTTAAAATTACAGCCAACAACAATGGACAGATTTACAATACCGATTTTAATTCTGACGCACCTAGTGAATTTGACTCTGACGATTAATGGGCACTCACTAAGGAAAACTACGAAATCGGGCCGATCAAATCCAACCTGCGCTCTATTAGAAAAACTGGAACCGCTAGGAATATTTCATACACAATGGAAACCATGTAGCTAAAGTAGCCGTAAGATCGACTCTGCAAACCAGATTCCTTTACTCTTTTTTCCGTCTCCTTTTCCCAACTCATTAGAAAGATATCCCTCGACATATTTATCCCATAGATTAGAGATTCTGCTCGAAGGTCGTAACAATGCTTATGCATTCTGAGAATTCTCCTTAGTTACGTACTGAGAGTAGATTCCCAATTCAATTCCTCCTACTA
Organism: Cerceris rybyensis; assembly: GCA_910591515.1. NCBI lineage: Eukaryota > Metazoa > Arthropoda > Insecta > Hymenoptera > Crabronidae > Cerceris > Cerceris rybyensis. The sequence goes on along the minus strand of OU342789.1, from coordinate 12,747,443 downwards.
ATCCAAACAATCCAGTTTGCAGTTGTCAGCGTCCAATCATAATAATCATAATAATAGTAAATAAACATAAGTAACTACATCAGCGATTATCGGAAAGGATTCAAAAATTAGCTAACATAATATTTAATCAGTTTAGGATATCTCACTTATCATACACATCTAGCAAATAATTAAACAATCTATATTTTATTACTTTATATTTATACTCTACACTTATATTTTAATTCTATGTATATTAGGCTAAGTCCCGTAGACCTCTTCTTTTGTATTGTTAATCAACATCAAAAGCTTTTGTAATCAGCATTTGTACATTCCGATAGTGTTTAAGCAAACCAAGCGACTGATTGGCACCAGAAGGCGAAAGCGTGACACAATGTGCCACGTTTCATCTCAAGGGGGGAGATGTTACATCCGGCCCTGGAATTTTTCGAATTCCAGTTCAGGCGCCAGCCAGGCGCTTGGTAAAAAAGCCTAGGAAGCGAGAAAAGCCCAGCTGTATAGGGTTACTTCCAATCCGCAAACAGCCAAATTCCATTAAGGCCCAATTTACGACTTCCGTTAACCTCGGCGAGAATTTTCACTCGCATCCTTGATGCCCTTCGCTCCCACCAGACCACTTCCACCTCCACTCAGTTTTCCACATTTTCCAGGACCCCACTCCCAAAAACGCCCTATATAAGCTGGCTAGTTTTTGCTTCAGCGGGTTTTTTTCTTAAACGTAATCGTGGACGTAACGTTCGTCCTGCGAGATACGACAGTTCCCCCGCGAACCGACGCGTTATAGTAATTTCGGCCATTTAATTGAAAGCTATTTCAATAGTTAAAGGTAACCACCGAATGGACTTAGTGTTCATTGTTAACCATTTTGTACAGATAGTATTTAACTTATTTAGAAAATATACCTTTATATTCTTACAACGGAATATTTAGAGTCTCTTATTATTTACCTGCACCTTCGAGTAACCGAGCAACGATCCCTTCTTATTCACTCAAGCCGCTCGGGGTGAATAAGATTATTTGTTTAAAGTTACGGGTCAAGTTTCCGATTTAAGAGTTCACCGTTTGCAACTAAATACCAACTCCCTTACCAGCTATTGGCGGTAGTTCCTGCAATTGGTGCAGGACCGTATCCGTTATACTAGCGCGAAAGCATCGCAAGGTGTCTTTCGTTATTAACGGGCAAACGACGCTCCTATAGAAAGCTATAGGCTAGTTCGGTCCCCGGATTCATACCAGCTATTGGCGGTAGTTCCTGCAATTGGTGCAGGACCGTATCCGTTATACTAGCGCGAATTACCGAAAGGTACATTCGTTATTAACGGGCAAACGACGCTCCTATAGAAAGCTATAGGCTAGTTCGGTCCCCGGATTACTTCCCAAAACCAGTTGCAATTGGTGGCTCCGCAAACCTAGCAAAGAATACCGGTCGCGTTCTGCCAACCGCCCGGCTCGTAACAACATTTAAATTTGCGGGATTTGAAGAATTTAAAAAGATACAATATCGTCGACGGCATCAAAGTAGATGTAAATGACGCGAATTTTAACTGCGAGATATGTGATAAATCAAAAATCCATCAGCTACCGTATAAACAATCAGACACAAAAACAAGGGATATATTGGGTCTAGTGCATTCCGATATTTGCGGTGCGATGAGCACTCCATCGCTGGGAGGTGCGAATTATTTTGCGACTTTCATAGACGATAAAACGAGATACGCAGAAGTAGTTATGTTGAAGAAACGCAGCGAAATCTTTGAAGCTTTCAAAAATTACAAAGCACGCGTCGAGAAAGAAACCGGGCATGCGATAAAAATTATTAGCACAGATAATGCGAAAGAATATGTTTCAAACGAGTTCACAGGATTTTTGGAAAAAGAAGGAATCAGAAGACAATTAACAGTGGAATATACACCTCAACAAAATGGTGTAGCGGAAAGGGCGAACAGAACACTCGTCGAGATGGCAAGATGCATGGCAGAGGCGATAAATTCTGCAAACTACATAAGGAACCGGTGTCACACAAGAGCATTAGATAACAAAACACCTTTTGAAATGTGGAGCGGCATAAAACCCTACGTAGGATATATGCGAATCTTTGGAAGTGAGGTAATTGCACTCGATAAAAGACACGAAAGGTGCAAGTTTGAAGCAAAAGGTAAGCCTTATGTTTTAGTTGGCTACTCCTCTGAGTCGATGGCATACTGATTGTGGCTGCCTGGCACAAAGCTACAGTGCGACCGGTGAATAAGAACGGAAAAGCCGCCGCGGGGAAGTGTTTTTCTCGGAAGCCGAGTACCCCACCATGCGTGCGCTTATCTGCTCTTTGTCTCTCTCTGTTTACAGCGCGTGCCTGAAAATAAGAACATCGCGGCTAACGGCCATTCAAATGAATGTTGTCATTCTCACCGATGTAAATAAAAGTGTTGTATGTTTCCATGTACCGTGCGGCTCGTCAGGCTTGTCACCTGGGCGGCGGAGCTTCTCGTTTTCAACCGCCTATTCGTACCATTTTATTTCTTGGAGTCCACTCGCTCAGCCTCTTAAAGGAAGCACCCGACAAAGTCGTAGCATTCAAATATTCTTATTAGTTTGTCTGGAGGAGCGAGACATTGTATTACATTGTTGTCTCGTCGCGCGCTTCGTTTCATCAAGGAGAATCTCCCCATGTGGTGGGGGTAATTCTGCCGGAGTTTATTCTGTTTTCACTTTAGAGATGTTAGAAATCTGGTGCCTACGCCGATGTCCTCACTGTCGCCAGCAAAATCGCGTTGTCTTCCTTGCTTCGATCTGCAGCGTTCTCTCTCTTCGTCTTTTAGTTCGATTTGTATGTGTAGCTCTTTTAACGAATCGCGTGGTAGAATGTCAAGTACCTTCGTGCACGTGTGACAAGAGGCATGACGCCTGACGCCTGGCGAATCAGACTCTGCCGAAACAGGCTTACCTCCTAGGTGACAGGTCTGACGAGCCGCACGGTAGTTATGCGTTTTTATGTAAGGCGCGCTCGGAAGTTAAGTCGGAGTGGGGGACCGTGAGCGAACACCAGACTGGGGAAGTGTTCTTATTCTCAGCGTTCTTATTCCCAGGTCGCACTGTAGTTATTAAAAGCAGTGATGTACGCTTTTACGAAAAATTATTTAATAACTGTACAAATTTATCAGAGAATCCTACAGTAACGCCCGTAAACGAAGAAGAAACAGAGGAAGAAGATCTCGTGCAATTTCTATTGAACTACGCACCGAAAAACAACGTGACAACCAAAGAGGAAGAATTACATGAAGATCCTCAAGAAGAAGATGTATTGGAGAAAACAGGAAGGGCAGGTAGGCCTCGTAAATTATTTCAGGAAGCAAATATAACAGAGATCTCTGAACCCGAGATATTAAACGAAATATTGGAGAGGCACGACAAGAAGCAATGACTAGCGGCCATGGAAAAGGAAATGTCCGCACTGCGAGAAAACGGCACGTGGATTTTGGTAGACAGACCTATAGGAAAGAAGGTATTGACCAATAAATGGGTATTCAAAATTAAAAGAAATGAATCAGGTTCAATTGAGAGTTATAAGGCTAGGCTCGTAGCTAGAGGTCATGAGCAAAGATATGGTCTGGACTACGACGAGGTATTTGCACTTGTGGCGAGGTACGAAGTGATTCGTACACTGTTTGCACTAGCGGTGGAGAATGAAATGTATCTTCATCAAATGGACGTTATAACCGCATATATTCAAGGTAACTTGGAAGAAGAAGTGTATATGGAGCTGCCACAAAAGTGTGAAGTGCAACAAAATAAAAACAAAGTGTGTAAGCTTAAAAGACCACTTTATGGTTTAAAACAATCAGGGAGAGCCTGGTATAAAAGGCTAAGTGAGTTTTTATTATCAATAGGATTCAAAAATAGTGAAATAAATCCTTGTGTTTACGTACATAGAAATAGGGATATAGTGACCATTATAGTTATATATGTAGATGATCTTTTGATAGCGTGTAGTTGTATTGACAAATTAATGGATGTGAAGAGACAATTATCTAGAGAGTTTAAAATGAAAGACTTAGGTTCCGTTAAACAGATTTTAGGTATCTCTGTAGACCGAGAAGGTAGCACGGGAAAAATAAGCTTGTCACAAAAACGTTATATTATCAATGTTTTAGATAAGTATGGGATGAAGGACGCAAGTCCCATAAGTACGCCCCTGGAATTAAACGTAAAAATAACTAAAGATATGGAACCCAAATCAGATAGGGAACGGCAGGAAATGGAAAATAAACCATAGAGGGAGCTAATTGGTAGTTTAATTTACCTAGCTAATAGTACAAGACCTGACATAGCGTTCGCAAGTGGTGTATTGAGCAGGTATTGTGCGAATCTTGGAGTGCAGCACTGGAAGATAGCAAAAAGGGTACTTAGATATTTGAAAGGTACGCGTGAGTATAAAATAACGTATGAACAATCAGGGTTAAATGTACAAGCATATGTGGATTCAGATTGGGCCGGTGACTTAGATGACCGAAAATCTTGCTCCGGAAATGTAGTATTATTGGTAAACGGTCCCATTAGTTGGAAATCTATAAAACAGAAATCGGTTGCTTTATCAACAATGGAGGCTGAATATATGGCCTTATCTGAAGTCACTAAGGAATTACTGTATTTAACCCTTTGACTGCTATAGGCGCATATATGCGTTCTGCGAAAGCCATCGATGGAGACTATGGACGCAAATATGCGCATTTAATTCAAGACATATCTGAGCATACTTTTTTACTAGCAATACTTTTGTTTTAACCTAAACGCCATGTGACGCGATCTGAAACTGTTCGTTGACAGATAACGTCAGTCGACGGGATACGCGCATCGATTTTTTTTCCCGTAATCGGTGTGCGCGGCGTCTTTCCAGCGCGAGCGAACAGAGGCGAATGGCGCCCTAAAGCGCCACTATACTCGTGTAATACGCCGAGTCTGGCAAGTCATTCCTGGTTGGATAAAATAGTTAGGAGGGAGAAGCAGGCGGAGCGACTCAGAAAAGGCTCGCAGCGTGTAACTAATTCAACAGCCTGATATAAGGTATCATTTTACTAGAGAGGTCTACAAAAACGGCGAAATAGCTATTGAATACGTACAAACAAGCCACATGGCAGCGGACATATTAACGAAGGCTCTCAGTAAAGTGAAGCATGACAATTGCGTAATATTAATGAATATAACATGAGTAACGTATATTAATATTGTTAAGGCACTGCGTCGAAAGGGAGAGTGTTAGAATATGCCATATGTTCGGCGAAGTGTATGCTGGATGAGTGTGGATTTCGGAATGAATCGGGCGAAATCGGTTGATCCCGCGAAAAGACGAAGATCGCTCGATCTTTCCTTCTTCCTGTAAAAGCATGAGTGATAGAGCGGACGTGGTTTTTGCTAGTGTTAATAAACATGTGTTTAATTAGTTTTATAATGCATCCAATTCATTAAAAACCCAACAGGCTTATTCAAAATTTGAATACTATATACATACAGGGTGTCCCAGCTAATTTTGACATCGTGAATATTTCGGTATTGTGGTATGTAGCAAAAAATGTTTCACAGGAAACTTAAATGGTATCGTGTGGGGCATAATCTGGTGTCATTAGTTTTTCCGTAGGTGGACGCGCCAAGGACATATGAAGGTCAACTTTGTTTTTTTAAATGGAATGAGGTATTTTTTATGCATCAAGCGATGCAGCTAGACGTTCTTTATAAAAAAGTACTGGCCTATGTATCTCGAAAAACTAATAGTTAAGGAGATATTTCAGTATAAATAATCTAAATACAAAGGCATCATTCCTGCCGCATTAGGACGTGAGCTCTGTTTATCTGTTTATCTGTCTGTCACCTGATTTAACGCCGCCCGACTTTTTCTTATGGGGCTATTTAAAGGATAAAACACGAAAGTTTCAACTAAAATGAGCCATATGAAGCAGCACATTGTCGATGAATGTGGCAAAATATCAGCCAATACATTAAGTAACGTAGGCTAGTCCTTACTTCATCTATTTCAAACATGCTGCGATGCAAATGGTCGTTATATTGCACCTTACCTGTAAATAAACGCTAATGTAATTACGAATTTTAGAATTAGTTAAATTGAAATATCTCGTAAACTAAGTATTAGCTTTTCGACATACATAGGTCAGTACTTTTTTATAAAGAATGTCTAGCTACATCGCTTGATGCATCAAAAAGTCCCTCATTCCATTTAAAAAAACAAAGTTGACCTTCATATGTTCTTGACGCGTCCACCTACGGAAAAACTAATGACACCAGATTATGCCCCACTCGATACCATTTAAGTTTCCTGTGAAACATTTTTTGCTACATACCACAATACCGAAATATTCAAGATGTCAAAATTAACTGGGACTCCCTGTATATATATTGGTTGATTAATTTTTTAATAATAAATCTTTCATTTAAATTGATTTGAAACTATTTTCTTTGCAAAAAACTTCAGTTTTCTTGTATAAGTCAAATTGACACACTTTAGAAAAATAGGTGTATGAACATCCGTAAATCTAGTGTTAAATACTTCGGCTCGTTCCAAAATTTGTGAGAGTTTTGAATCAGAATTCGAATTAATCTTATATACTAATTGATCCGAGGATCGGTACATTACAACAGTAGGCATGTCTATGAACTATTGACAAATTATTTATTGATTACTGAAATATTAATGGTAACAATAGAAGAAAAGTTGAAGAAATCTACTAATCAGCTGATGTAACATTGAACGAAGGTATCACTGAAGCAGTTAATTTCCGTCTTAACAAATATGATCGTCATAATTGCATATAATAGCAGGCAACAACAGTGATTAACGAAGTAAAATATTGTCATCCGCGATTGATTTGCCAACGAACGTAAATTTCAGCTGATGCATCCACAGATCGTGGATTCCAATGTTCATTGCTTCTCGAAAATACATTGTAACACAGTCACGTAAATAGAACGTTGCAGACGCTCGACTTAACCGGAACACGGTGTTAAGAAATTTAAATAGTTCCAATTTCGCCTTTGCTTCAAGCTTATGACAACTGAAACGAGTTACGAAGAAAACGCAACATTGTAGATGTAGGCTCGATTAAAGCAGATATCGTTGAATTTTTTTCTCACAATTATGAGAGACCTTGGGAAATCGATTTTAAAAGATTTCTCGTTGCTCACTCAACGGGTTAACTGAATCTGTATCTTAGCGGGTAAGTTAATGAGGTCGCAACCCAGATTCCGCATCTGATGCTCCACTAAATTAAAGCAATTATTGTTGTATCATATTGAACTACATTCTATACAAGGCCTCGACACTACTATAGCTATGTAAACTAAAAATTCTGGAAATTCGCTGAATTCGTGGAGTATTAACACCGGTTTGCCGGAGCGAATCAATTTAATTTATTAACGATTTCATTACTATATATTTGGAATAATCAAATTTTTTTTTTAAAAACATGTACTTATTACTTTTTAATAAAATTAGGAAATGTATACTCTTTTAGATCGAACCAGTGGAATTTCACTGGTTCGCCAGTGAAAACTCACTGGTTCCGCCAATGATCTCGGTGGCCATTAAAGTTCACTGGTTTCCCAGTGAGATTCAGTGAATTTTAATGGCGGCTGAACGTCACTGATTCCACAGTGAACTTTTCACTGATTCACCAGTGAACTTCGCTGGTTAATCAGTGAATTGCAATCTTTATCATCGCATAAACAAATAGGTTAAGAATAGTACATAAAAACTATTTAGGTTAAAAAAATAAACAAACAAATAAAAATAATAATTATTTTATTTGTTATTTTTATGAAAATTAAACCATTTCCATAACGTTACCTTTAAAATTTGAAATAATAACATGTAAAAAAGAAACAATACTTCTTACAGAAGTTGAAAGTTTATAAATATAATTATCAATGAAGTTATAAAAATGTTCACGGTTAGAAGGATAGCTTAAATTCAAAACGTAATAAAATTTATGCATAATAGTTAAAGCAACGATCGGATACGTGTCCATGTCGATAAGGGTTATGTTTGCTGTAAATAATAATATAATAATAATCAATGTTCATTACTAAAAACTAATTATATAGTTTTTATTTTTTATAGTTAAAATAATTACTTTTTTTATCACTTACTTTTACTCAAATCAAAATGATTATAATTGACGTTACATATCAAATGGGTTTACACTCGTCAGCATATGCAAAAATAGAACATGGCGCATGGCACTGCGGCAACGGACACCTGAGGGACCTGTCGCGTCGTAGCCGCAGTCTCTTTCGGGTCACGGGACCAACGGGGTCCTACCCTGGGATCCGCCCAAAATTAACCCCAAAAATGAAAGATATTAGAGAGAATAGTGTGGGGTTTACTGTGATAAAAATAATATATTAAAATTAAAAATACAAAAGAAAAAAAAAACAATTCAATATGCTAAGATACAATGGGGTTGCAATCAATTCAATTTGATTCTGGCAGCTCCTTACTAAAGGAAAGCTGCAATACGACTGTCTCTCGCTACGACGTCGTTCTTAAGAGGCCCACCCTGCGTTATTTACGTTGAAACGACGCGACTCAGGGCCCCGATGACAGAGAAAGAACAGATGTCGCATCGCTTTTCTACCTACAATAGGAAGGATAGAAAGGAATGGGTTAAACGCCCTATGGCGAGAGCGCAAGCTTGGGGGAGAAAAGGTAAGAACTCGGGACAAGGTTTAAACTGAAAAAATGGAGTATATTCCGATACTTTGTCACTACAAATACGTCAGGAATTAGAAGTACAAACGTGAACGAAAAACGATACTGCGTGAAAACGAGACTGAACACAAAAACGGACTGAGCTAAAACAGAATGAGCGTAAAACAGAAATTGCTCCATCACCTTCAGTTTTTTAGTGAAATAAGTTTTTGTAAAAACACCAAATTTTGGCAGAAAATGAGGTATTACGCGAAAAGTATAAACGCTACGAATTTGAAATTGGTCTCAAAAGATAGAGAAAAACGTGCCGAATGTTTTAGTGTATATATTTATTAAAATTGGTTATTGTGAACAGTAACAAATGATCGTCAAAGTTTAAAAAAGAGCGGATAAACGCCAATAATATATCATTATATTATTATATAAAAAAAAGAGAAATCGTTGTTGTGTCTTACACTTCAATTTTGTGTTTGAGTCAAATTGACTCATTTCAGGCAAAATTCAGCAACGCAGCAGATCGAAGCAAGGGAGATAACGCGATTTGGGTGGCGACAGTGAGGAAATCGGCGTAGACACCAGATTTCTAACATCTCTATAGTAAAAACAGAATAAACTCCGGCAGAATGACCCCCACCACATGGGGAGATTCTCCTTGATGAAACGGAGCGCGCGACGGACAACAATGTAATACAATGTCTCGCTCCTCCAGACAAACTACAGTAATCCCTGGATAAATGCACAAGAAATTTCCCTGGATAAATGCATCGCGGCCATCCCCTCCACATAGGGGGATCCCCCTCGGTCAAACCTCGACGTTCGGCGACGAGGCAGTGTAATATGATATCATCGGAACGTGTCTGTGACGCAATACTAATTGGAGACTTGAACTTTTCCATTTTTGATTTTTTTGTTTTGAAAACTTCGCTAACGTATTTGTGACAATTTTCTGATTAAAATGATACCAAACACGACATAGTTTGGGCAATATTTACTTAATATTTAATTAATTTACTTGCTATTTAGATAACTCAAACATATCGTGTTTGGTATCATTTTAATCAGAAAATTGTCACAAATACGTTAGCGAAGGTTTCAAAACAAAAAAATCAAAAATGGAAAAATTCCATCCTCCGATTAGTATTGCGTCACCGACACGTTCGGACCGGTCCCCCTGTAGTTTGGACCTCTCTGTCTCTTCTACTGTCTGTTCTTTTCTAAGTTCACGCTCGGCTGGAGCCCGAACGTAAACACAAAATAGAAACCACCACTTCGTAACTGCACTGTTTCGGTCCCGAATTCAGTGCATTTATCCAGGATTTACTGTAATAAGAATATTTGAATGCTACGACTTTGTCGGGTGCTTCCTTTAAGAGGCTGAGCGAGTGGCGTCCAAGAAACAAAATGGTACGAATAGGCGGTTGAAAACGAGAAGCTCCGCCGCCGAGGTGCCAGGTCTGGCGAGCCGCACTGTATATACCCATCATCCGGCAGTCTAGTGTTAACATTAGATCTACCGACGATTAATTCAATATATTTAAAATCATGAAGTAAATATGTGCCAATAAAATAAATAGGGGGGTAAAAAACCTGATCGATTCAATCGCCTACAGTCTTTAAGATAGACGTAGAAGATTCAAAAGAAAACAGCGTTAGGAATTTCAGGAATATTTACAAAACAATTCAGAGCAAGTCATTTTGACCACCTTAGAAGACCTAGTGTTAAGTATTCAATCAGCCAACGGCTACATTGCATTGTGAATACATTTATGTTCAACCAGTCTGAACTTCAGCGATAAATGTAATTTACTGAAAGGCAACCATTCGACCTTTCTGGCCACCAACCTATTGGACACCTCAGACCACACCTAAAGATTAAAAATAATGTTCCTTACTATCTTTTAATCGTCTTTGAATAACAGTCCCGTTACTTTTTGTTGTACAGACTGGTAAATAACTCAACATTGTTTTCATTTTAATATATGTATAATGCAATCTAGTATGTATTCCTACAATAACGCTCATTTCCAAAGTGTAAAATGTTTTTAATCTACAGATATGGTCTGAGGTGTCCAATAGACGTGTGGCCGGAAAGTTCGAATAGATTCCTTTTTTTTTTACTTTGAATGATTTTACATTACAAATGGTTAGCAAGATCAGATTAAAAGTGTATTTCATTGAAATAAAATTACGAATATTAAAAGTTGCGACAAATATAGCCTTCAGGATGTGAATAATAGGGAGAAAAATAATTGTGACAGTTAAGAGATGGAAAGAAAATGAAGCTCATCCTTTGAACCAGGGTGTTTAGCTACTTGATCATTTTTGCGTCCTTCGAGCAACTCCGCCTGGCTTTTCCCAACTATCTGTTTCAGCCAACCAAGCCTGCCTTGCCGTTCACCTCGCAGGTTCGGACCTATTGGCACGAGCATGGTAGCGCATTGGGACGACATTCGTAGTTAATCACTTGCGCTGGAAATACGTGCCTCTCGCGTCAGTCGCGGAAATCAGAATGACGTTCGTGGCACGTCGACTCGGAACATTTGTTGAAGAACAGTTTCAGATCGCACTACGTCGCATGTAGGATAAAACAAAAGTATTGTCAGTGAAAAAGTATCCTCAGATATGTTTTAACCCTTTCGCACCGGACGGGACATGTGCTGTCCCAGTCTGGAAAATTTTTGATATTACGACTGGGACAACATATGTCCCAGTTACTGCAAAACATCTAGGACGGAAAATAACGCCAAGTTGGGCCTCCAAACTGATTCTAATCATTCTGTGTCCATAAATTTCTCATCTCGATCATCCCCGACCTAATCAAGCAAGCGACAACTGTTAAAGTTGCTCAGTTTTAGGCATACAAGTTATTTTATCTAATAATCGCTTAGAGGAGAAAGAACTGATCCCGGCAATGGGGCGCACTCGGACTCGATTTTTCGCCGTATTGAAAGGGTTAAATCAAATACAATTAATATATTTTAATGTTTTTGAACTTCTGGCGATGGTTTTGCCAAAATCGACCACTTCGTTACGTCTTACGGCTAAATATAATATTGCGTTCTAGTATTTACATTTGTAAATTAATGACTAGCGAAAATTGTTAAAAATAAGTATACGATACTATTATAGAACGCCAGGCTTCCTCGCGTTAAAGAATACCTTGTTGCCGCCCCGGCCGTCTTGGCGATATACAGGGTGGTCCACACAACGTGTGCACTGTTAAAAACTACCAAAATATGCGTTGCACAAAAAAGTTTTTATATAGAAGTTGCATGGTCTGAAGGGGCACATTATATAGTGTAGTTATTTTTTTTATAGGTCGAGGCGTTTCGGAGATTTGAAGGTCAACTTTGTTTTTTTAAATGGAATGCTATATTTTTTATATCAAAATATGGAAGAATGTCGAATTCTGAGTAAAAAAGTATTGACATTTATTTGCCCTAAACCTAATAACTAACGAGTAATTTCACTTTATTTCCTGAAAATTTTCTTCGCGTAATATCAAGTTAGAAATTCGACCTTATCACAGATTTCCGCAGGACAGCGATGTTTACGTGACAGTGTTTACTAATATGAGTGACCTAGTGGCTTAACGCAACTAATGTAAATGTTCAAAGTGATATCCATTGGCATTAATACAGTGATGCAATCTATTAACTAATGAAGAAACTGCATTCTGAATCATATCCGCACTGAGTGTAATGCATGCTTCACGAATACGATGTTTCATATTCTCAGATGTTGTTGGTGGTTCACGATACACTGTGTCTTTTAATGTGCCCCACAGAAAATAGTCTAAAGGAGTAAGGTCCGGTGAGCGTGGAGGCCACATAAATCGTCCGCCACGACCAATCCATCGATTAGGAAATTTTCTATCCAGTACTTGCCTTACATTACGCGCGTAATGTGCAGGACAACCATCATGTTGATACCAGATTTGTGTAAGGATATTTAAAGGTACATTTTCCAATAAAGATGGTAAAGTGTCATTCAAAAAGTTAGCATATTTTTGTCCTGTTAGTCGATCATTAATAAAATATGGCCCAATCAATTGGTTGCCCAGTATTCCACACCACACATTAACGCTCCATTGACGTTGGTGGTCGACTTCTCTCATCCAGTGAGGATTTTCTGGTGCCCAATAATGCATATTTTTCAAATTAATCTGCCTGCGATTAGTAAACGTTGCTTAATCAGTGAACAAAACTTTTTATAAAAAATAATTATCACTGTTCATTTGATGCAGGAACCACTGGCAGAACCGAACGCGGTTTTCATAATCCGTTCCATGGAGCTCCTGATGAAGTGCTAGGTGATAGGGACGATGTTTTTCATTATGAAGAATGCGTAGTACACTTGTTTTGCTAATTCCAGATCCTCGTGAAATCTGTCGTGTACTAATATGGGGGTTTTCTGTTACCGCTGCTAGGACCGACATAGCATTTGCATCAGAAGTAGCAGTTTTCGTTAAGTTACGTTTAGTAACATTAAGACTTCCGGTTCGTCGAAGCGATTGACACATTCTCTCAAATATGGCTCGAGATGGCTGATTTCGTTCAGGATACCTTTCGGCATAGATGGCTTTGGCTCTTATTGCATTTTTATGGCACTCACCATAAACTAAAAGCATATCAACTTTTTCGCTATTACAAAATTTCATTTTTACTTTTATCTGTCTGGTAAATACACACAACACCGAAGGTAACTTCAATACTGGATTACGAATATGAAGACGATTGCGAATCATGATAGATGTTGTGTTGATAAACACTGTCACGTAAACATCGCTGTCCTGCGGAAATCTGTGATAAGGTCGAATTTCTAACTTGATATTACGCGAAGAAAATTTTCAGGAAATAAAGTGAAATTACTCGTTAGTTATTAGGTTTAGGGCAAATAAATGTCAATACTGTTTTACTCAGAATTCGACATTCTTCCATATTTTGATATAAAAAATATAGCATTCCATTTAAAAAAACAAAGTTGACCTTCAAATCTCCGAAACGCCTCCACCTATAAAAAAAATAACTACACTACATAATGTGCCCCTTCAGACCATGCAACTTCTATATAAAAACTTTTTTGTGCAACGCATATTTTGGTAGTTTTTAACGGTGCACACGTTGTGTGGACCACCCTGTATGTATATATGTATGTACATACAGGATGTAAAAACATTAATGGTAATGGCTTTAAGGGGTTGTTCTACACCTCTGGATCGATGGAGATTTGCGAAAAAAACCTGCCGCAAAATTCGGGAAAGGGTACCAATTTTTTTTAAGTGGCTTATCGTATTCGTCTTGTTACGTAGGCAAAATGTCTGAGAAGAACCATGGGTCAGAAACGAACCGTTCTCTCACAAATTAACTTTTAATTCGGTCTTCCGATTAAAAGTTCGCCCATACGGCAGCCTTAGAGTCACCGACCTTTCGAAAGGAAACACATGAAATTCCCTTGCTAGCTCCAATAGTTGAAGCAGAGGCAACATAAACGAAGATAGAAAATGACTAGAAAAATGTCATTGACATAATTTGAGGGCTAATATCACCCTTTCAATGTGGACGACAACAGATATAAAAAAACACGTGTCAAATATTTTTTCGAGATCTATCTACCACATAATTTTCATCAAAATCGGCGTGTACGGGTTCGGTATGTTCCCTTGTTAGAACTGACTTGGAATGACTATTGCGGAGGATCGAAAAAAGGACTTGTTTAATGTGAGAATGTTGCGGACTCCTCCAAAAATTGGAAGAGTCCTCCTGGAGCGAATGTCTCCCTCCACCGCCCGGACACGCCCCCAAGAATAAGGCTCGCACGCCAACGGAAACAGTGGTGTGTGTCAACACCTGAGATGGTTTCTCACTATTTCCGGAGGGTACGAATTCCCTAGCAAAATGTCCTTGGACATCCCTTGGACGGTTGGAGGGGACAGCGGTGGAGTCCGCGCGGAGTGCGGCTTGTGCGTCGCCACCTCGGCTAGGGACCGAGGGTGGTCGACGAGGGTGGTGAGGCCGGAGACTCGCCGGCGCAGGCGAAGCTTTATGGTGCGGCTATTATCTATTGAGGCGCGAAGGGGTGAGCCAAGGTAGTGAACGTTTGGTGCGCACGTGGGCACCAGGATGGTATAGGTAGCCCTAAAAAATAACCTTGCAGCTCGCACCATAAGCCCATTGTCTCTACGAAAAGACATCTGCATGCCAGGAAAACACTTGGATGTACAGAAAGCGCCCTGAGGCCCCTTTTCTTAGCGAAAAGATGATGAATTACGGTTGACGGGCTTTTTTTTGTTACATGGGGAAATCTTCAAAAAGACACCCGCCACCTAAGAGGGCGACGGGTAGTGTGGGATTCTTCCCCTCTAAAACCCCATGGCAACCTTGCAGAGTATTTGCAGGCGGGCCCCGTGCACCGGCTCGCAACTCTTCCACAGCCCGCCAAACTCTGATCCCGGTGGAGATGGCTGCTGCCATCCGCGCCGGGTCCTCCCGAACGGTTGACGGGCCTCCCGTCGACCTGAGATGCTACGGTTTCCCGGACATGCAGTGTCGACTTTTAAACATAAAAATCCGCGAGACAATGAACCGCCTGCTCTCGACTATCGAAACCGTTACTACCCGCTTAACCCTTTGCGGTCCGATGTCGAGTGTGACTCGACATCGCCTTTCGTTTCAGCACGTCCGATGTCGAGCGTGACTCGGTATCGCTTTGTTTTATTTCGCGTCCTGTATCAAATTTCATCGGTATTTAAGTTTCACTATATGTTAATTGTAGACTAGATACGATAAGATAAGAGCTACGGGAAAGAAAATCTAAAATAAGCCATGCATCTTGAACTTCACGTCTTGGTTTTAGTCTTTCCAAACAGCCCGTGGTGTACAGCTCGAAGTCGTAGCACACCAAGAAAGCATTTTCAAATCCTATATTTTTACAAAATAACTTTTTTTGTAAAGAATATGGCTAAACAACAGGGTCGGCAACGTACAACAGTGCGTAATACTGTATTTAAAAGTGATGTTGGACAATGCTTCAAACGGTACCATACAATTGTTAATTATAAGCTGTAAACAATAAAAAAATGTTTAAAAATTTAATAATTTTATTTTATACATGCACTAATTCATAAGTCCGTTACGTCAGTAAGATCATGCATACTTTCCACAATAAACGCTACCAAGCGGACAAGCGACTGCTGAAATCTGCGCGGACCTGCTGAAACGAAACGGTGAAAAGCGTTCGGACCGCAAAGGGTTAAGGATAGTAACACATACTTTTTGCTTTGTCGAATTTTTCTAGTCATACTCTGTTCTGCGATTACGGGTATTATCAACACTGAACATTGAATAGACATCAGTTGTTTTACAGTATATTAAGGTATATGTTAATCAGTAAAGGATGTAGGAAAAGTTATTGTCTTCGGAAAGAAAGACACTCTGCATTCCTTAAGACAATCATCGTTACAAGTGAACAAGATATTATAACAATATTATGACCTTTCAGTAAGCAACATATGTCTTCAAATATCGTAGTAAATCCAGTGTTACAGTATTTGATAATATTCATAATCGCAGAACATGATATGACTAGAAAAATTCGATAAAAAATTTATATTTTTCTGGATCTTAAAGATACGTTTAAATGTTTGAAAATAGCAACTAATTATTGTTATGTAATTGACAATTTTTAAAAATAACAGAAAAAATCTTAAGTCCCCTATGGGGATTCGAACCTGCGACAGAAAAGCGTCCAGCGGTTCTGCAGACAAACGCTTTTTGTTTAAAAGTAATAACGATGTATGTACATCTATACATTTTTTTGCAAATATATAAAGGCACTTAACGATATATATACTCGTATATTGTAGCACCTACTCTAATCTAAGAGTTTAATCTACAGTTCTGATAAATATTATAAAGCTAAATCTTTGGTTAGTTAAAGTTATCGGTTGGGGTAAGTAAATTGCTAATTGCTAGTGCCTGTAGGAAAATAATGTAAAAAAAAACCTATTTGCGAAAATGAACCGGTTTTATGTGTAATTAATCTATGAAGGTGTTAAAGATATGTAACTTATCATAAGGTAATTTGAGTTTACATACAAGGGGCATGTTGTAGCTTCTCAAGTTAGTGATTCCTTGCAGTAGTTTATTGCACGTTAATTGATTTTCGTAAAATCTTTCTCCTAGTTGTTTTATGTAATCATCAACATATTCTATGTTGGCTTCTTCATGTAGATGTATAATTGAAGTATATCTGTTTGCAGAAAGTATCATTCTGCGACATCTATTTTGTAAAATTTTTAATTTCTTTATTTGTGCTTTAGCTGTACTGCACCAGACAGGTGCAGCATATGTAATTATAGGCCTTAACACGGTTTTGTATATGAGTTTCTTGTTTAAGGACGATAATCGTGAGTTTCTTAGTAGAGGATATATTTTTTTAATTACCGCATATGTTTTCGTTGTGATGTGTTTCATGTGCATATTATATGTCAATTAACTATTGAGGCCGACTCCTAAATATTTCACTGAGTGTACGGGTACTATGGGGTGGCCATATACAGTGATTGGTTGGAAGATTTTTGTTTCATTCCGTTTTTTACTAAACACAATTACTTCTGTTTTGGTTAGATTTACTTTTATTTCCCAGGTGCTGTATGTAATATTTTTCTAATGTGGAGATATGTATTTGCAATTTTTTCGCTGCTACTATTGCTGAGAATGAATGTGCGTATATGGCTAAATCGTCGGCGAATAAAGCAGTGTTAGTTTTTTCAAATTTAGGTATGTCATTTATGTGGATGGTGAATAACTTCAGTCCAAGAACTGATCCTTGTGGCACTCCTGTACTGTACTCCTGTCTTTACGTTTGACAGATTTTGTACCATCCACTGTTACTATTAAATGTCTATCTTTGAGGTAGGAGTGTATCAATTTAATGAGGACGTCTCGATACTTCTATTTAATCATTTTATACATTATAGCACATTGCCATACTTTATCGAAAGCCTTTTCTAAGTCAATTGATGCCATTACGGTTACCTTATTTTTGGTAAAGTTAATACTGATGTCGGTTACTATTCTCGTAACTTGTTGCACCATGTTGTGCTTCTGTTTGAATCCAAACTGCTCATCTATTAGAATTTCAAGTTCGCTTTCGTGATTGTGGAGTCGTGTTAAAATTATTTTTTCTGTTAGTTTGTTTAGTGCACTTAGTAAGCTGATCGGTCTGTAGCTGCTTGGGTCGTTGCTTTTCTTACCAGGTTGGAGTATAGGAGTTACGAGTTCTGTTTTTCCGTGAGATGTGAAGTGAGCGTACTTTATTGAAGCGTTTCTTATATACATTATTTGTACTGTTATTTTCCTGGACAGATTTTTGAGAATTATGTTTTGTATACTGTCTAAACCAGGCCCTTTTTTGGAAGGTAGTTTATTTATTTCTTGTGTGATTTCCTTAGGGTTGGTGTAGTATTTATGAGCTTCTGTAATTACTGTAGATTTCAAGTAGTCCTTTACTGTTTCTATAACATTTTCCTGTGCTGCTGTATTATTTGTGAGATTAATATTGTGCACATCTTCGAATTGTGTAGCTAGTAGATTAGCTTTTGCTTCTGTTGTTACAGCCTCGATAATGTTTTTCTCTAGCGTAGGTAGTGTATTGTATTCTGTCTTAAGGATTTTTGTCCTTCTCCAAAGTGAGTTATCCTTGGGATTGAGTTTTTGAAGTTGTTTCTTCCATTTTTCATTTCTATATTCTCTTATATTTTTCTTAACACGTTAAGCGCCACACCGGTCCGTACGGACCGGTCATTGATTTTTCGTTCATGTTGACGCTGATCAATGAAAAACAACGATTAGTTTTTTTTCTTAAGCTACGTTGTCGCACTTGACCTATCCATATATGTGTGGTTTTAAGTAAGAAATGAAGCATTATATCAGAAATTAATGTAGTTTATTAAAACAAATAGAAAGATATCTTTCCAAATGAAGGGCCAAAACGGAAAGTGTAGTACTAGTCTCTAGGAACGAGTGTGGCGCTTAACGTGTTAATAGTCCTATTTGCTTCATAAAACTCCATTTTTACTTGTGGCATTCGAGTTCGTTGCCACCTTTTCCTTATCTTGTTTCTACGCTTAATTAAATGTAGTATCACATGCGGCAGTCTATTGTTAGTATTACTTACTTGTCTAATAGGAATAGTTTGTTGAACACGATAGTTAATATTATTTGTAAGTTTTTGTACTGCCACGTCTATTTCTTGTGAGAATGAAATTTCTTATGTAATTTGTACTCTTTTATTTAATAGTTTACGAAATTTCACCCAGTCTGCTTCTTCGTAGATGAAGCATTTTTGGCTTCTATATTTTTTGTGCTGATCTCCAAGGTGGAATATTATTGGGTTATGGTCTGAGCTAAGCTCATGTTGTACTTCAACATCTGAGATGTTCCTTACATTTTTATTAAATACTATGTCTATAGTCGATGGCGTTGTATTATTGGTTGGGTAGTTGGTTGGTTCAATTGGGAACATTATTGCACAGTTATTATTTTGTGTATAGTCATATACGATTTTTCCACTCTTGTTAATTCTATTGCAATTCCAGGTTAGATGTGTTGCATTCAGATCACCTGCGACTAGTATTTAATTTATCTCCAATGTTCATTAAGATATTAATATCCTGCTTATAAAGTATCACGCTAGGCCTTCTGTAGATTGATACTATATTGATACCACTTAACAATTTTATTCCAACTGCTTCTAATGATAAGTTAGTATTAATACTAAGTAATTTATGTGGAATAGTAGCTTTAACTAATATAGCTACCCCTCCTGCAGAGTTATCACATTCCTTTCTGTAATAGATATAGCTTTTAATTTTTAATTTATCCTTATTAGTAAATTTAGTTTCATTAAGTAATAATATATCTATTTTATTTCTATCTAAATATTCTATTAATTCACCCATTGTTCCTCTTAATCCATTTGCATTCCAACTACAGATTTTCAGTCTGTCCATTGTTTCTCCAATAGCTCAGTGAAGTTAAAAAAATACTTCAAATTTTTCCATTAAAACTATGACATTGTTCTAATCTTATCCTTAATTCTTTTACTAACTTAAGCATTAATTTAATATTGCAAACCTCTTTATTTTGTTAATTTCTGGTGATAGTTCTGCAATTTTAGAGTTTTTGTTAGTAATAGTGTTTGTAACTGTGTTTTCTTGATTAATACTCTGTGTATCTTTTCCTGTTTTATTTTTATTTTGAAATAGAATGTTCCTGGCGTTCCATGGATTTGTAACAGGTACTTTTGTTTAAATAATGGGGAATTCCTTGTCATCATTTAGTTGGAGTGTTTGCTTGGGCACTTTAGCTTTTTGAAATTTCTTGTTTTCAGTAGTATTGTTTTTATTTGTAAGCAGATTGAATCTACTTTGATATATTTTACAAATTGTTGCATTTGCTGGATGGCTGTCACCACAATTGGCGCAAATAGCAGGTACGTCTTTAGGTTTACTACAATCTTTAGTAAGATTGAAGTCATTAATTTCACATACTTCACTCTCTGGTATGCCAGAGGCGACTCTTTCATTTTGTAGGTTAGGATCCGTAAAATTTAACTTTCTTCACCTTAGTTTATATATTGTACTGTTTTTAATACTAAATTTTAGTGTTTCAGATCTGTATCTATCACTTACGTGATTTCAGTCTTTTATTATTCTTTATTTTATTGAAGATGATCGTTAAATTACTTTAGGCGGATATGATAATCACTACACCACGCCACGAAAGGGGCAGACCAGGGCAGACAGGCGCAGCCGCAGACAGACGCCTACCAATTGCGCCAAATCGCTCACTTGAAAAAACTTTAAAAATTTTTGCAGATGAGGAACCATCAAAGTTCACAATTGATTTAATTAATTCGATTCTCTATATTAACATGTAATTGCTTCGTGGCAGAAATACTGAAAGTTACAAAATGAACGTACTGTAATCGAGGAATGCGAAAATAATAACTGGATCATGGCATTTCACATCGAAATGCGTCGCGCAAATTGGTTTTTGATTTTTTTTCACAATGACGCAGGCGGTTTAAAAATCTGAAAAAAATTGAAGTGAAATCATGAGTGTGGGATTGTTACTACAAACATGCAAAAAATTGTCACTCGAAGATCTCGGTACGAAATCTACTTTTTTCCGTTTGTTTTTTTGCGTTTTCTCATTTGTTACACTTAGGTTTTTCAATGGAAAAATCTGAAAAAAATCTCAAACATGTAGGGTACCGTGTAGACTCTATCTCATACCGAGTGACTTCTTTCTATATCCTCAGAGAACCAAAGATGTGCAATCGGAGGACGTGGGTGACGCTCCTCTAAACACGTCTCTGGCGTGCAAATCCCGTCCATCCCTGTGTAAGATATGAAATTTTAAGAGAGAGAAGCGGATAAAAATTACTTAATTCTTTGATTTATCTTTATTCAAATAATTTGAAACAGATGTAAAAGATACATATATCATATTATACAGTAGTTCGAAATAAACCGACAAAATATAAACGATAATAGCGCAAGTACGAACAAGACGTAAATTTGAAAAGTATCGTGATGTTCAAATCATGGATGTTAAAGTTTAAATATTATGGTGAAGTATTATTTATATAAAGTACGATCAAATTGCCTATAGTAGTATTTCGAAGTATAACATTTGTTCTTTATGGTGCAATCTTAATAGTGATACATAATATCTATATTTTTTAATGTGTATATGAATATAATAAATAGATTCTATATAAGTTTAGTATTTTATATATGAAGTGTGAATAACAATAAACATAGACACAATTTAACGTAGTTTAAATCTTCAGACAATTTCAACTTAGATAACACCGGAATAAATGTCACAATATAGATTTCTTATTGATACATATATTAGACGTAATAGATCTTTTTCAAGATTGCCATATATTCCTTAACTTTTATGTATTATTCTGGCTAACTGTTTTATATTCTTTATTGAGTATAACAGCATCAAAATAATCTACAATCATATGTGTAATATTTAATGAAATACAATTGACACAAGTTCCATTTTGATTTGTGATTAAGTTGTTTCAAGTACATAGTTAGTCCATGATCGCAGTACAAGTATCTATAATAGGATTTGGAATTAAGTGCTCGTAATACATATCCTAGTGCTCGACACCGATTGTCGCAAACCTATGGAAACGGTCGTAATGGAGCATTACAGCAAGATTTGTATTAATATTAGGTCGAGTCATAAGTAACTTCCGTTTTTTATGGAACATTTATTTTGCTCTCGTTAAATAACAAAATTATATTAATTTATTATGTATTCTCCGTTATTACGTATAACCTTCTCTCATCTTCCTGGCATTTTATTAATCCCTTCTTTGTAAAAAGTGGTTTGTTTAGAGTGGAGAAACTTACAAAACACGACAATGCGCGACCACATACAACAAGGGTGACTCAAGAAAAAATTCTTTAACTTGGATGGTCTGTTTTACCACACCCACCTTACTCCCCGGACCTTGCCCCAATAGATTATCACGTTTTCTGATCGTTGCAAAACTTTTTGAATGGAAAAACATTCAATTCCGAAGGACAAATCAGACAGGCCGTCGAAAACTTTTTCCAGTCCAAACCAACCACATTTTACATGGAAGAGATTAATAAACTGCCAGGAAGATGGGAGAAGGTTATACGTAATAACAGAGAATACATAATAAATTAGTATAATTTTGGTATTTAATGAGAGCAAAATAAACGTCTCATAAAAAAACGGAAGTTACTTATGACTCGACCTAATAGATTTTCATATTACTCATAGAGTATTATTACCGATGCTTTTTTCTAGTGGTATCCCCAGTAGCTCTATTTCATTGTATCGATGATCTTTTTCTGCCAGTCACTAAGTTTTACCAAAGGGTGTAGCAACATAAATCAAAATAATAATGTCATAAGTGCTCTTAAAACGATTTCAATGGGTGAAGTGTTATCGATAGGTGACAATAAAAAAACATTTTATACCACTTTTTAATCTGATGCTTTGTCCGGAATGGTAGTTATGGGATAAATTCAAAACTATCAACGTTCAACCATCAAACCATCAAATATCAACTAGTTATATATAGTTTTGTTTATCGTGAAGTGTCAGCAGCGTTTTTACGCCGAGGAATACATTGTTGACGCCGTGGCTATTGTTACGTTGCGAATGGGCGCATTTTTTTACATTTATTTTCTTTTTTTTCTCATATGCTGACGAGCTCTTCAGGAGATGAGACACTGAAGGTAATTTATTGCCATGTTCCTACGGGCTAGCCGGTACTCGGTCACCGAGGTTTGCTCCGAATCGGTTAGCCGGGTCCCCCATCTCCTGAAGCTGCTCCCTTTACTTGCCACTTCCTTCGACTGCCAGGCCAATGGCCTCAACACTCGCCTACCCCTCATGCTTGAGGGGACCAGGTTTGGAGGCTTTGGCAGAAGAACATAGAACACCAGAAGACCTGCTCGACTGCGCCACGACTAGCAATTAAGTAGACTAAGTCATTAAAGTGTGCACATTTAATCCATCCACCAACGCCTTAGTTTTTTATCACTTCTCTCCCACTCCACTGAGCAACCATCGAGTCGAAGAAAGGGCATTTCGGAGTCAAGGTGGCAGCGATAGAGCCATCTTATGTACATTTTTTATCCTCCATCAAAACAGAGAAGTATTTTGATAAGTGGTTTGCTCTGATTCACCCGACAGATAGACATATCCCTCGTTCTGATGTCATTTTCGATTCTAACGCGTGACTGGCCGAAAAAGCACTAAACGACGAATTAATTGTTTCGTTTGCAGTTATCATTTGCTCTATCTCAGGTTTCAAAGGCCGATATGGTGGGAATAGACAGTGCGAAAACAATCTCCCTTATCCCATATTTCAAGCCAAGTAACTCTTTTGTTTTGGCCGACAATAACAATAGTTCTATTTCGTCTCCCTAATGCGCCACTACGAAAGTTTGAAAAGCATTTCAGCGGAAGAAGTAAGCGGTGCTTCTTCCATGACGCGTGTTACGAGCACTTAATTCTCAAACCTGATCTTAAATATTTCAATGACTAAAAAAAAAATATCTAGACAGGTGTATATTCATAATATACAGAATACACCTTTCATTATTTATACTGTGACATTGAATAGTACTATTTTTGTAAACATAGAAAAACGTATTAATTCTTGAATTGGAAATCAAAATAATTGTTGCTAGACAAAAACTGTGGAATTTATCATTCAAATAAATATTTGAATAATTACTTTTCTCTTTCTTGATCTCGCATACTTAGAAAATATATACATATCTTTGTCTAGGAACTTAGATCACATTATTTTTATAACAGCAAATCGAACAATATGCACCACATATATATTTGTGTATGATATAATCTATTATACCGGTTACAAAAGATCTAATGACATCAGTGCGGCAAGTGGGGCTTATTGTTTACACATTCTATTTCCGCCACATCATTCTTGGAAATCTAAAGCTCGACCAATAAAAATCGACCAATCAGACCAATAACAATCAAAAACAAAACATTTCTGTCGTTGTTCGCATAACGACATAACGAATATGCGGATTTAACAGATAGACCCAAACACTTGCCACGCGCGATTTGATTTTTTCCGGCCGGTAGCTAATCCATTTACATGTGTATTTAAAAATATCTTGATCTATTGATGTTCACAAATTCTTATATATATTAATTCTGGAATGTCCACTGCACGTGAATTCAATGGTTTCATGTTCAGTATTAATATTAGATTTAGATAAATATCTTAAATTCCGAAAACGGTACATTTTCAAAATAAAGTTGTCATTCATTGTATATTTGTACGTACGTTAAGGTTCTTAAGCATAATTTAACTATTGGAATCAATTCTGAGCTGCATGAACAAAAATAAAATACACAGAGTAATAAAAAAAACGGCTCGTGAGTTCTAAGATAGACAATATTCACCAAGAAAAGCAGCAAGTCTTAATAAACATTAATCGAAAAATTCAATCTTACTCACTTTATATATAAATCAGAATAGGATGATATTATTTTAAGATGTTATGATACCAAAAAAACGTTAGGTACACCCCATACAGACTGTTGGTGGGTAGTTAGTGAATAGTTCATAAATTGCACTTCCGGGAGATGTGAAACTGATCAAGAAACAATGGACAATGTTCATCGGATGGGTTTTTACGTCAAAGGATCATCCTGTGAGTGTAAAGATTATTTGCGTTGTCTTATCACGTTGTATGGGATAAGCCAATATGTAATCTTTTTGTAGCTTTTTGTGGTATAAACAAAATACTGTCACTTCAAGGGTAGTATTCTAACAATAAGTAGCTACTGTCAGCTACACATTTTTGTGCAGATTTACACATCTTTATAGTAAGTGAATAAACTTTCCGACTATGTTTAGTAAGACTTTTTTCATTTGGCAAATATTGTCTACCTTTAAAGTTACAAGTCGTTTATTTTATCACCCTGCATATTTTTGATAATTATACAGAAAAGGTAATATCTCATTGATGTCAATAATTTTCGGATGTGTTGTCAGGATTATAATTCTGGGTAATTTTCTTTTATACATATAACTCACTCCCAGCATTAATTTTCAAGATATTGTCGAAAAACTTTTCCTACTACTTTACTGAATGTTGCTTATATGTGCACGTCGGTGGCAATGCATACATTAGCGTAATGCAATTGTTTATTTACTGTTTCTGTAGTGGTTGGTTGAATTTTTGTAACGGATGGGTACGTCGAAAATATATCTCACGAGGATGGAGTAGAAACATAATTCCAACGTTTATTTAACGTTTGTTAGTCGGTGTACATGACAGGAGTCCTCACTGAAAACTATGCCTAACCAATAATAATTTATCTTCTTGTTGCTAACACCTAACTGAATCCAAACCGTTCCGGGACTCGAGATAAAGTGTTTGTAGCGGAACGATCTTGTACACCGTAACCGACCTACTAGTGGCTATTACTCGCTTGCACTGATTTAACCCCTTCCCTTAAGATTTAAGTTCCGATGGATTGTGCCCTAATAACAGCAATATGGGTCACACAGCAAGCAATGCACAAGTACGAATAATTCATCAGTGAATAAGAAAGATGTATTATCTTAAATGAATTATAAGTGCCATCCAAAGAATAAGGTGTCCCGATAGATGCACGACCCAGGTGAAACGTGTTACTCACGTTTTGCCTGAACGACGTGTAACGTGTCTGATACGTGGTGTTCACGTTGGATCCAAGCGAGACGCACGTCTCTCAGACGATATTGTAAGCGAAAGGATTAAAGGTCACCCGCCATAACTAGTGTCCTTTGAGAGATCGCTGTCGCGTTTTTTTCACCGACGCCCTGTTTTTATCTACATATAATGCCGATCACAATACGTTATCTCAACAGGGGAACAGCGTCTAGAGCAGGGCCTGTTCGGTCAACCCTTCTTAACAAGAAGAAGAAAATAGAACTCATTTCGTCGTTAAATGCTTTTTCGATTAGTCACGCATTAGAATCGAAAATACATGAAGTCGGGGGACGTTTTGTCCGTCATTTTATCCGTCAGGACAATCGGAGCAAACCACTTATGAAAGTAACTTCTTTCTCTGGGCCAATGATGTCTACCCTCGAAGAGTTTGGTTTAGTTTAGATATAATAGAGTAGATAAGATAAATAGTACTTTTGGTTGTTGGACACATTTTTAAGAGAAGGCTGCTATTGGACGACCTGGATAAGGATTGTAATTATGCTTGTCGCATGCCTTTACGAGGAACCGTTTTAACCATATCACTCATTATTTGTATTTTCTCCTTGTGTCGCAGAAACAGTAGATAAGTAGATGCATTGTACTGATGCACGTGTTGCCACACGTATAAGCGAAATTTAATGTACTGGTGGGAAAAGTTTTGTTGCTATATCTTAAAAACTAATGCTAGATGGGAGTTATACGTGTGGGAAAAAATTGTTCTGGGCATGATGCTGACAACATAATAAAAAATCATTGAAATAAATGATGTGAGACCTTTTCTGTATAATTACAATATTTTTCATTATTGAACTTCCTTTATTAGTTTTGCTGCTTCAAATGAATGAGTAATAAGTTCAGTATATAGAGAATTTCTAAGACTTGCTTATTGGAATGTTAATAAAGAGCTGTGAAAGAAAAAAGTACATTATTATAAACTAACCATTCAAAAAACTGAAATTATAACAAAAGTTAGCACTTAGTAGTAGATGTCTAGGTGGTTCATGAAATATATTTCTCACAAGAGATGAACTTTCTCACTTTCTCAAGTAATATGAAGTACACATTGAAAAGCATTATATAATTTTTAAATTCAAGACAAAAAAGAGTTAGTATGGAGGATTTTATGTATTGTGTAACAACATCTAATAGCTCTTTTAGGTAAGATTTTTACTATCAATCGAATAAGTTGTTCTTAGCTATTCACTACGTAAATTCTGTCTCCCCAAAAAGCTGGATATTGTATTCAGCAGAGATCGTTATGTCCTTTTATGTATTACATGTTCAGCTAGTACATTCTTTCCAACACTTTTAAAAAAATGTTCTGTTTTCTGTACCATAGTGTAATATAACTATTAGTAGCTACTGTTAATAATCTAAACACCGATGTGACTATTCAACAATGTAGTTAAATATCGTGTCCAAAATAAAGTATACTTGTACTTATATATTTAAAAAATTTAACTTTTAATGTACTGGTAAAAGGATATAATTAAAAATATAACTTTCTTATTATCATTCTTCATAGTATTAAATTGTATTGACAGTAAATATGTAAGTAATATTAAATCATAAAGATATGTAGATTGACGAAAGTATACAATAATTTAGGTGCTGAGGGTCTGCCAAAATTCTTTGTCTGCCTTTCGTATTTCAGAGTAAAATGCTACGATTGCTATGATGTAAAACTGTATGTTAAACAAATATATATCAAAGGTTTGCTCAGCATCAATTTTAAGTTCTTAAAAATGTTATCGATCAGCACTGCGGAAGCTTTATAGATTTATAGAAGACTTATAGAGAATTGCAAAGTATGATATTTAGAATTTGATAGAATGAAATGTGCGTGTAACTTGTGACTGTAAATTAAAAATTGTAAACAAAGGAAAATAATTTCGATAAAATAGTATTGTCTTTTGTGTGGAACTGATATAAATTGCACTTTACTATTTCGAAAAACTCTGAACACAATGGTGAAATATCACATGCAAAAGAACATTAATTATTAATTGAAGAATTGCATCTATCAATCATATGTATGATACTGTATAATGAAAATATTAATGACTTATAATTTTATTATAATTAAATATTCTTTTTGTTTCTCTATGTGAAACAGACCTCGTCTTTTCCTTTCTATGTAACATATCGATTTGATACGTGTAATAAAAACAAAATCTTTTTATATCATATACAAAATCGTTTATATTTTACTTTGGTCAAGTAAAATATTATTGACTTGTTATATACCTGTATTATAGAAATACTATATGTTTTTCTTAATTTAGAGTTTGTGAAGCTAATCACTGTGTTTTAGTTTCGTAAATATGAGTTTTATATTTTAATCTGATGATATATATTATTTAAATTATCTATTGACTTTTATGAATTTCTTAATACTGCCGATGTTTTAATAATTTGCATTAGAAATGAAACAATAATTCGTTCTTTCACGGCTTTCAATATATTAGGTTTTTTTCTCTCTTGCTAATGTTCGTCTAATTCCATATTATTATAAATCGACATTTATATTGGTATGTTCATACAGTTCATATTATTATAAACTGAACAGAGCTCTCTATATGTACATATGTTGTAAAAGACGAGCACTGTCAACATATTCATTTCTTTTCTTAACACTAGATCTTCCAACGTATTCGAAATGACTTGCAACGAATATTTTCAAAATGTTCCTGAAACTTCTAATGCTTTTTTTTTTCAATTTTCTACATCTATCTTGAAGACCATAAGCGATTGAAGCGATCCAGTTTTCTGACTTTATTTACTTAATTTAGGCAGATATATTTAACAATTTTAGATATATTGAATTAATCGTCGGTAGATCTAGGGTTAAAGTGCATAAGATCTGTTTTGTAAAACTTTAATTATTGGATAACATAAACAATATATGATTTACTGATTTGGAAATTAAAATTTCTTATACGGTAAACTTAATAACTAATTAATTACCCATGTATTATTTAGTTTTGTCTCTATAATAAAATGAAAATATTTTCTATAGATTTCTTCTTTCTTTTTGTTGCTAATTTGTCTTTTCGTAATTTTCATTTGGCTTGTAATGAAAAATTCTAAATATAAATTTGTAACGAAGTAAGTTTCTGACAATCATTAAGTGACGTCAACAATATTAAACTGTACGAGATTCATTTTTGTAACATTCAAGAAATAACATACTATCTTAAAAACTCCACAAATTAATCCCTTCAATTAATTCTAATAGGATAAAAATATTTTTAAAAAACAATCTAATAATAGATAGCAGTTTGGTAGACAATTCGTGGAACACTGAGGAACCTATTACTGGAAGATGGTAGTTCGGTATTTGTACTTTAGTTACAGTTAAGAAAAATAATTAAATTTTGTGGCTGTTAATGCAAAATGTTTTTCTTCTTCAAGATATTTTTCAACTAAATTGTGCAGTTTTTCATTCCTTTAGTGACTAAATTGAGAGTGTTTCATAACAGAGATTTTCTTAAAAACAATGCACTTTCTTCTGTTACTGATACTGCTGACACTGTTGCAAATGTTTCCAATTTTAAGCAACTTGTTCATACTTAGCCTTGTTAATATTGCTAGCTAAACAGCACGCCAGGAAAACGCCTACAAGTGGGAAAAAGGCAACGCCAATCGCTGTTCCAGCAACTAAGCCGATGTTGCTGTTTATGAAATTCAGCACACGGGTATAGCAACCCTGAAAATATAAGATTCAATAATATACATATATAATGTAGCTTACGATTAGTTTAACATAAGCCACAAGTAATATCACATACATAGTAAATTTTTTGGCAAATAAATAGAGGATGTTGCAAACTGCACTAGCGCCAAAGTTTTTATATTTATTTGTATAAATGTTTTCGTCTACGACAATACACTTTACTTTCTACGTAATAATAATAACAGTAGAATACAGTACAGTAAAGAAAACAGCCTGATTGTTTTGGACTGGTTGATGTGGTATTCGAGCCAGTATATGTATATGTATAATTTATGTGTTTGTTTCGTATGGATGGGAAACCTAAAAGCCTGACATACCGACATAATGACAATGAGCGAAAATTCAATCACGCGAGTCATCGAGTATCACAATTAATGTTAATTTGTAGGAAAAGCGTTCCTTTTCCGAATTTCGCGGCTCGGTTCTTTTACAAATGACCATCCATTAGATGATGTAGCACAACGTCTGTTAGATCAGGAGACATAATTTTGAAATCTATTATATAAAGCTCAAATACCACTGACTGACTGACTGACTGACTGACTCATTCATCCACTCATCACGAAATCTCAAAAACCACAGAACGGATTACAATGAAATTTGGAACATACTCTTGCCTTGGGTCGTAGGTGCTCACTAAGAAAGGGTTTTGAAAAATTCGAAATTTTAGGGGTGGTTTTGGGGGGTTAAAGTATAGGACAAACTCATCAACGCAGAACCGAAACTATTTGACCTGGAAACTTGAAATTTTGCATGAGCATTCCTTTTAGGGTATAAGCACCCACTAAGAAAGGATTTTTCAAAATTCTAAATTTTAAGGTTTTTTTTTGTTGTTTTTTTGCATGAGCGTTCTTTCTAGGGTATCAACGTTAAACTTAACTTTTATTAATTTAAGTAGTACTTAATCCTAATGATATTAAACCGTAGCGAAGCACGGGTACTTCAGCTAGTATCCTATACAATATATCTGGCTTAAGTCTGTACATGTGATTATTTCTGTAACGATGAAAAATTTTAAAAAAAGTCGAATTACATCAGAAGTTTTTTGCCAATATCTTGAAAAGTAAAATCAAGAGGGAGTCATATATACAGGGTGGAAGTTATAAAGCGTTACGGATTTAATATCTTCTAAAATATTCATTATACGCAAGAAGGTTTCAGTTGAAAGTTGTTGAATGCCGAGGGCGATACCATGCGGCGGATTTCTTATTTTTCACAATGGACACTCCAAACTGAGGTGAAGGTTAACTTTTTTTTGGAATGGAATGACATGTTTTTTTATCCACCGTGAAGCAATGCGTTTTAACACGAGTTTGGAGTTGTGGGAAATTTTCTATACAATTACTATATTTTCTTTATTATTATGTTATAATTATCACTTTTCTACCTTACCTCAATGTAAATCTGATCTGTATCCGTGGTGTCGCACGTATCTTTCGGTACTTTGCAGCAGGAAAGTGGAATTTCTTTTGGTGGATACATATTCAACCAATCTGTGTATCCTTTGATGCCGCAACATTGTAACTGTAATTTATAAATTGTTTAAATAGTACGAGAATTTTTAAAGCTAAAAACTTGTTTAACGAAAGTGAAATAAAAACAACAAAACAGAACAATATTGTTAGAATACTGAATGCAGATGTATTTTCGCATTTAAATAACTATTGATGAATTGCTGTAAAAATATGCATTATGATTACGTTCGTAATCTGAATAAATATTAGTTTTTTAATTTTAATTAATTTGTATATACACTTACACGGAACTGCATAATATCAACATTCTCAGTTTTAGATTCGTCCTGTCCATATGCAGCAAGACTTTCATTGAGACCCTGATCGAATCCTTCATTTAAGTTAGTACGATAAGCATAAATTGATGCGCCAGCTCCGAGTTCCAGCAATGCAACGACAGCTAAGAATGCACCATACTGAAGAATAACAGATTATTTAGTGTTTTCTCATTTTTATGAAATATGTATTTTTAAGAAATTTTGTAGTAGCAATAAAGGTAAGAATTAACCCCAATAATTCGGAATATGACATAGCAGTGCCTTTTCGCATTTACATTTAATTCCGTCATTGTAATGTCACAGACGGGAACACGTTTGATAGCGTGTGGTAAATCTCTGCAGCAAGAGTGGCTTCTCGTCCGCACCTTCTATTTCTGCCATATCGTTTCTGCAAAGCTCAAGCTCGGCCATAATGTACAAAAACAAAACACTTCTTTCATCGTTTACATAACGTTCTTTCACTTGCTTTGGTGCAAATCATTTATTCTCTTCGACATGCATTCTGATTTGAATGAATGACTCCTTTGGCCAATAGCGTGTTAGAATCGAAAATACGGGTGATCGAGGGATGTCTCTATTCGTCTGATGAATCATACCCGGCTATTATTAGCCCATCAAAAGAAATCACTTGATAATTTTACTCCGTTTCTCCCGACGAATAGAGAGGTCCCTCGTCCTCGCGTATTATGGACATATGATACAACATATGACTGGTCAAAAAAAGCACTAAACGACGAAATAGGTGTTCAGTTTTCGGTTGTCATTTGCCGAGCTCTCGTTTTAAGGGCTGATGAGTTGGAAATAGGGGGTGCGAGGACAGTTTCTCCTTACCGCGTACCTCAAGCCAAGAGAGTTCATTGCATTGGCAACTTATACTTGCTGTGCGCTATCAAACTTGGAGTTTGCACGGAACATATTCCGTAAAAATCTACGTTGTAATAATGCTTTATCAATCGTGAACATCAGAATAGTTATCCTCGTCTTTCTCCGTAAGACTACTCTGTAGAGAGCTTCGTCTGTTCTAGTCTTTTGTTATTGTCTCCGTCAATTTAGGAAAAGTAATGTTTCTATCACGTATGTACACTGGAAATTTAGGAATAAGCCGCTTGATAAGTGATTTGCTTTCATTCGCCTGATAAGTAAGAGATGTCCCTTGTCTCCACGCACTTTCGATTCTAATGCGTGAATGGCCGAAAAAGCACTTATTGTTAATGCTTTATTCTCTAGAAACAAGAATTTAACTTTCTTTTGTCATTCGCTGAACTGAGGTTTCAAAGGTCGATACGATGGGAATAAGGCGATGCAAGGACAGTCTCTTCTTACCCCGCACCGAGTGACTTCTTTGTATATCCTCACAATAAATACGAATTGTAAATACGAATGTCGGCCCAATCACGTTCGTGCTAATAGGTCCGCAACTGACAAATGAAAGGCTAGGCAATCAGGGAGCTCAGGGAGCTCTCGAATGCACGGGAAGGAGTAGCAAACGGATTTCTTCCAAGGACGGCTTTGGCGTGCAAAATTTCTGCACCTATGCTTTAAAAAATGTCTGTATCTCTAATAGTTTCCGAGATATTCGATTAATAGGTTTCTGAACCCCAAGATTAAGGGAGGTATTCACTCTTTTATAGTGGACCATTGTCGATAAAAAAATAATACGTGTCAAATATTTTCACGAAGACTATATCATAAAAAAATTGCTTAAAAATTGGCGATTTACACTTTGGTTCGTTCCCTGGTCCAGTTTAAATAGTCGTTCAGTCTGAATTTTGTCAAAATCAACCATCGTAATAAATTATCAATCGTCAAATCTCATTATACTCAATCTCAACAATATTACTTATACAGTGTCTTGCTATTCAACGTCTTTACGTAAAAATAAACCATTTCTTAAAAACAATGTTCTTGCCTTTACTGACTCCGCGAATCTTCGTATTTTGCATTACAGTATTTTATGACACGCATCTCACAGACTTTAAAAGTACAATTAAAGGCTGTAGGAGGATAAGTATGATCCAGCGGCCTTAGCTCCGATCATGCTCGCTTTTTTTTGTTAAAAAGGTTCCTATGTGAGTACTTATCACAGCAATTTTCAACCCTTAAAAATTCATCCCCAGGGAGTAATTGTTAAATAAACAAATTTTTTCAAAAATTCATAACTTGAGAACAACTATTTTGATTTTATTGAAAGGACCCCGCACAAATCTTATGGATTTTGGATCCCGGTGAAATTGTTTAAAAATTTAATATGTTGTTCTCCTTACTGCCCTGTATAAATGTCTCAATGGGCACAAAGTTCGAAAATGCTTAGGGACCGAGTTATGGAGCGCCAAAGAATGAAGATACATCTAATTTGCTCGATGATTACCGGTAAAATTATAATGCCTTCACATATGTGTGTGAGACCAGGAATCGGTCTAGTTGACGAAGGCGAGTCGAAGGTGGTCTGACTGGTTAAGGGCAAGATTAATTTCCCTAGGTTATGTTAGATTTTCCTATCCTAGGCCAAGATGAAAGTTGTCTTTTCATGTTTCCACACATACTCTACTGGTCAAATGTAATGGAATTATCTTAAATTCACTTGCTGAGGTCTGTTTCTGGCATCCTTGATAGTTTCGATCAATCTACTTGAAGGAAAGTGAACACTTGCTTGATATCGTGCGTAGCCTAGGAACCATAGAACGCTTGTAACATGTGCACACGTACCAAGGGTCCGAGCACCAGATCTGCATGTACAATAGTAACCTTGTATGAGAGGATCATCTTCTATTCTGTCATCTACTTCTATTCCATCATTCTCTTCTAACTGGTTATTCATTTCATTATTACTTATAGGTTTATATGAGATCCACAACTGATGTTTTGTTACATTGCGGAACCTCGAAAACACTCTCACTCTCATCAATCCTGGTTCCGGCAATCGGTTTTGATTTCGCAACATTTCTATTTGGAATTCTTCTAACTGATCTCTTTGTAATTTATCTTGTATGTATGACGGTGATAATTCCAATTGATAAATGCCAAAAATTAGGTCTTTCAAGAATTCCAAAGTAAGCACTGGAAAGTCAAATAATTGATCAGCACTCAATCGAACCCATCTCTGAGCATTTCTTGTATGGAGATTATTCACTTCTACTAGCGCCTGTACAACGTTCGGTTCCTTAGCCTTTTCCAGTAATCGTTGAGCTAGTGCGGCATTTCCTTCATTCATGTGA
This sequence comes from Cerceris rybyensis, assembly GCA_910591515.1. Lineage (NCBI taxonomy): Eukaryota > Metazoa > Arthropoda > Insecta > Hymenoptera > Crabronidae > Cerceris > Cerceris rybyensis. Next base: position 12,712,673 of record OU342789.1, on the reverse strand, counting down.
ATGACACTATGATATTTATTAATGATAGCTCCAGCTATTTGGTAGAAATCTCCCAGATTTGGAAGATGCTGGATTTGCATTACTTGTACCAGGAATTTGAAAATGGATTTCAGGTGTCCATTTCTAGCCTCTACTACCCATCTGTTTTTCGTCACCAATCGAGATTCATTACCATCCTCCGTAGAGAGTTGATGCTCACCAGCTTTAAGAAATGCAGGCATTTTACATATAATACCTAACCGTGCCAATAAGTCCTTAATATCCCGATAGCCTCTATCAACGATAATGATGTCATTTTCTCTAAACCATGCATTCATTCTAGCTGCATCATTATCAAATTCATTTTGCAACATAGCTGCATCATTATTGGATGCATCAGAAAAGTAAGGCCCTTGGATTTCCAGTATATAGCCATCAGGAGCGACGATTAGAGCAGGTTTGAGTAGATGTCTTCCCTTATGAAGGCTATAGGATTGGCGAAGAGCTCGAAAATTGCTACTCTTATGTATATAAGTATAAGTATCATCTATTATAGCAATCACTCGCGGAATGTGTGGCTGTGGATTATACAGATGGTTGGCAAACTCTGTAACATGTCTTTCTACATAATTATCTCTAGTAATGGCATCAAATCCAATATTATTGGGTACAAAACGTAACATTAAAGATTGTCTAACGGTAGCGACTGCAATACTAATAGCTTGTCTGCTTGAATACTGAAATATGACCTTAAGAAATTCATCTGATAATCCTTGGCGTAACTTGCACAGAAACACAAGTAAATCTTTCTTAGAGACATATCTGTAACCATTTTCATGAGGCACTCTATCACAGTAAGTGAAAAGATCCTGAAACTGTTCTTTTGTAACTGGAGAAAAACATCCGAAATCTTCATTAGACATACTATCTTCATCAACAATCCTCGATTGATTTTGTGCAACAACGCGAAGTCCTTGCAGAAATAAATGGAGCTGCGGCCCTTTGATAACATAAGGTCGTTTAACAGAACGCAAGCCCAATAATAGAGGTTGTAACAAATAGCCTCTATTATTTAAATGACGTTTGCATGATTTAACATTATCGGGAATATAAATGTTTCGTAGAACAAAAACATTCGCTCTACATTCATCTGATAACCTAGTCAAATTAATATCAGCATTACAAATCAGGCAAGTACTATTTCGACTCTGTGTCAGAACTTCAAGCCGTATGCATGAAGGGTCCTGCTCGATTAAAGCTATTTCATTCAATATAGATTGATTGCAGTTCAAACATACTCTGGTTTGATCAGTTACATTAAGAGGGAGTCTAAGAAACTCCTCTCGACGTCGGATGGCTATCTCACGTTTGTCAGCATTTTCTTCTCTGTCTATTCGAGACATTCTTTGCAGCATGAACCGTTTATCGCAAACGTAACACCGTGAATAGATTCTTTGAGCCATGTTTTCTACTGAGCTGATATACCATAAGAACAGATTTTTGAAAAACAGCTATTGAAATACGTAACAATACAAATAGTTTTGATAAATGATAACTTTTGGAAAAGAGGAGGACCAAAAAAGATAGTTCCGTGAAGAAACAATTGAGAAAGAATTCTGACAGGACTTACGTATTATATTTCAGAAGAGAAAGGGAATTTTAGAACAAATTGATTAGCAGAAAGTAGCCCTGAAAAGGACTTATTGTATAATAAGCAATAATCCTAATTGTAAGCAAAAGAAGGTAGCAAACGTCTTAGGATGATCTGATTTGTGTCGAGCAAATAGACCAGGCCTGGGCAACTGCTGCTCTCGTGTATCGGGACATTCGATATCCTTACGAATACTCGGGCAGAAACACTTGCGAAGCGATACACAAAAGACGGCGCGTTAGCAACCAGTGTGTTTTTTAGTGGAGGGGCGGGGGGGGGGGGGGGGGGGGGCGTGTACGGAAGCGTCGGACGACGGACGTCCCGATAGGTGGATGGAAGGGGACATTTCTCCTAAATTCGGCGGTGGCCAGCGGTGGCCTTCAAGAGCACGAGAGCAGCAGTTGCACAGGCTTGAAAGAGATAGATCTTCATTCTTTAGCTATCCATAACTCGGTCCCTAAGCATTTTTGAACTTTATGTCCATTGAGACATTTGTTCAGGACAGTAAGGAGAACAACATACTAAATTTTTAAACAATTTCACCGGGATCCAAAATCCATAAGGTTTGTGCGGGGTCCTTTATTCAGGACGTACATATAACTAAGGTCTCTGATTTAAAAAAATTCCAGACTTGATGAATTGACATAACCTTAAAAAAAAAATTAAAACATTTTTCAATGACTACTATTGGTAGGTTATGTTTAAGGCACAACTACCAAACTTTTTTTATAGCTTTCTAACACCATTTTGCACCATATATAATTTTGGTATAATTTATTTCTTGGTGCGTCATATCCAAAAAAAAATAAAAAGTCTAATTTTAATCATATTTAATTTTTTTTAAATATGTTATAATTGTGGCACACCCATCCTAATTTTTTTCTAGTTTTCTAACGTCATTTTGCACCATATATAATTTTGGTATACTTTATTTCTTGGTGCGTCATATGCAAAAAAAATAAAAAGTATAATTTTAATCATTTTCAATTTTTTTCATTATGTTATCATTATAGCACAATCATCTTAATTTTTTTTTAACTTCCTAACATTATTTTGCACCATGTATAATTTCGGTAGAATTTATTTTTCGGTGCGTTATATGCAAAATAAATGAAAAGTCTAATTTGAATCATCCTCAATTTTTTCCAATATGTTACCGTTATAGCACAATCATGTTATTTTTTTTTGGTTTTCTAACATCGTTTTACTCTATCTATAATAATTTCTGAATTCATAATTCATAATAATAACAACAACAACAACAACAACAGAAACAGTGATTATAATAGTTATAAAAATAATAAAGACAATGGCAAGATTAGCTCCATACGTCTGTAGCTCTTACCCGCTCATGCGGGCCCGCAGGAACGACAGACTTGATACCTAACTCATTATACCCACCACTAAAACGCATATCCCCGCTACATCTATCCACAACAGCACTAGCAACGGACGAAAATTGCATTAGAACGTTAGGTCGATCTGCCGAATCAAAATATAATATTCGCTATCATCGTCATTGTAGTAAATGGACTTTTTGTTGTTTTTTTTTGGAAGTTGCCGAAATATAGAAAAACTGTATACTTTTATTGATTCCAATGTAACACGCTGAGAATTATGAATTCAGAAATTATTATAGATAGAGTAAAACGATGTTAGAAAACCAAAAAAAATAACATGATTGTGCTATACATATTGGAAAAAATTGAGGATGATTCAAATTAGACTTTTCATTTATTTTGCATATGACGCACCGAAAAATAAATTCTACCGAAATTATACATAGTGCAAAATAATGTTAGGAAGCTAAAAAAAAATTAAGATGATTGTGCTATAATGATAACATAATGAAAAAAATTGAAAATGATTAAAATTATACTTTTTATTTTTTTTGCATATGACGCACCAAGAAATAAATTATACCAAAATTATATATGGTGCAAAATGACGTTAGAAAACTAGAAAAAAATTAGGATGGGTGTGCCATAATTATAACATATTTAAAAAAAATTAAATATGATTAAAATTAGACTTTTTATTTTTTTTGGATATGACGCACCAAGAAATAAATTATACCAAAATTATATATGGTGCAAAATGGTGTTAGAAAGCTATAAAAAAAGTTTGGTAGTTGTGCCTTAAACATAACCTACCAATAGTAGTCATTGAAAAATGTTTTAATTTTTTTTTTAAGGTTATGTCAATTCATCAAGTCTGGAATTTTTTTAAATCAGAGACCTTAGTTATATGTACGTCCTGAATAAATTTCAATAAAATCAAAATAGTTGTTCTCAAGTTATGAATTTTTGAAAAAATTTGTTTATTTAACAATTACTCCCTGGGGATGAATTTTTAAGGGTTGAAAATTGCTGTGATAAGTACTCACATAGGAACCTTTTTAACAAAAAAAAGCGAGCATGATCGGAGCTAAGGCCGCTGGATCATACTTATCCTCCTACAGCCTTTTTCCATGCACATGATACGTTAGCAATTAAGACAGCACAAGATATAATTAACAACGAATCTCTGATTAAAAACGTAATGTAAATCAAAATTCATTTTTGAACTTTCCTGGGCAATATAAAGTAAGTGGAGTCAACTGAAGTGTCTTTAACTGATTGTAACTAAATGTAAATAGTAATTGAAATAGATAAAAATTTTAATAGCTCTGTAGGTTCTTACGGATTTGAAATTAGATGAAAGAAAGATGAAGTTTTAGTAAAAAATCTTGGATTTAAAACAATTTAAAAAGTTAGAGAAGTTCTGCAATGACACACTGTTGAATAATTGAATGAGCATGAAGTAGGCTACTGGAGAAACTATAAAATAATACTATTAGGTCTGTTGACGTCGTATGGTCATTTTTGACATATAAGTTAACAGAAACATTAAGTGATAATTCATTAATTTCCTCCAATAACTAGGTATTTCATGAAATACCTAACTGACCTTAGCTACCCAGTTATTTTGTGATATAACGTATGTAGTATGTGAAGAATGAGTATGGGTGTGGGTGTGATGTGTGTGAGCGTGCGAGGATGTATGAGTGAGATAAGACTGTTGAATGATACGATGAAAGAATGACGATGGGTGACGGTAGAGATGCGGATGGCAACGGAAAAGTCAGTTTCCGATCTGCTACGAAGAAGCTAAGAATAAGAAGTACCTACATACGACGCGCATTGAGTTTTTAAGATTTATTGTTTTATTTTTTTTCTTTAGTTTGATATCTAATTCTTATTTTATGATTCTATTTCCTTATTCTTATTATAATAAATTACATATATTATTCTAACTATAATAAAATCCTACACGTATTCCACACTTTAACGGCAACACATGCACCGATATTATAAATCGACAATAATCAATTACTTCTCTGCAATCAACTATTTTTCATTAATATATATGTTCCCACTACAGTTGCTATCTTGTATGTCGTAAACGTTGCGTTTTGATTATCAGTTTAGTACTCATTAATAAAAATTCCATATTGTCAAGCAATGCTTTTACTGAATATTTTAAAGTCCAATGACAACAACATGTTACTTAAAACATCTTTTCGAAGTCAACATGTCGAGAGTCCCTTTTGAAATTGAAAGAAATGTTAAGCAATTTTAATATAAACTTTTTAATTATTTGTCTTGAAAGTGGTAACTTTTAATGCATCAGGAAAAAAGTGTGCTTAAAATAGACGTAAGTACATATACGGAGTTCAGAGACAGTTTACTAAAAAAAAGTGGCTATGGAAAAGTGACTACATGTAGGAACAACTTGTCTACTTCATGAGGGTTGTAGCAAGTTGTGACACATACACTCATATTCTCAAATTTTTTTTTTTTTTAATAATTACTTTTTCATCGAATAGTTTTGTTTTATAATTGAATCTTTCAAGTCTTCAGTCCAGTTGTTTGGAATAACAATGCATGAATCTTGGCATGAAGTTTTTGATTGAAAATAACCTTGTCTATAACTTTCTTCCGTTTGAACCGTACGTCTGCAATCGTCTTATATATAGTGTTACGCAACACCCAGTAGAATAAATGTTACTAGATATCAAGCCATGTCAATTGTTTATAAGTAAATAAATGAGGATTGTACGGTCGATAGTCCTGGTTGACGGACGTGTGTTTTAAGTAAAACATTTTTATTTTTTCTATAAAAGTGTACTCTTTATTTAACACTTTAGCGACTCGTAGCCTATTAATAATAGCCTAGTAACGAGAATTTATAATTTTCGTAGAGATATCGGTATCCGAAAAGTGTCGGTGACAAAGTGACTGGTCAGAAGTTGGCAGAATGTTAAAAAATACCGGTCGGCAAAGTGTTAATATGCTCAGAAGGATTTTCCATACGCGGTCGACTCGAACCAATATATATATATATGATTATTAGAGTTATCATATTCTCTCAGCTACCCAAAAATTGGCACGGCATAAGTAATTAGCATGAAAACGGAGAGAGCAATAGGTAATTGTAATTGGTAATGTTAAATGTATGAAATTTGTTCATAAATTTTTAATATTATTTCGAAAGTTATAACTAGCTGTACTTACAAGGTATAGGAGAGCGGGGTGGCCCTGGGCTGTGCAACAACAAGCAAGCGTAGCAGCAAGGGTTAAAATTGCCCCTAGACTTGCTAATGCTAACAAAGCTGCTCCACTACCTTGCACGCTCATGTCGATGTAGTCTCGTAATTGAATCCGCATCCAAATACCGATGCATAGCATTAACATTCCAGATGCCTGAAGAATAAATTGTTAATATTGCAATAATAATTGAATTTATTATTTAGATTAAAATTTTTATTTATTTTTGTTGTCCTTTTTTAACGTTATTGCTGCATCGACTATTAACAATTAGAATTTAAATGCTTAAAGCATGCGGTTTTCTTTGCATTTCGAATTGATGTAGGTACCTGTAGTACATATTATCTATATATATATATCACATGAAAAGAATTTCATACAAATAAGAATGGACAGATTTTCATCACTGTTCAAAAATTGATTGCTGTATTTTCAACGATATCATAATTTTATTATTTTTTTCATTCACATAAGAATGTAATTTGCGCGTGTCTAAACTAGCAGTGTCTGCTATCTTTAAAGATTACTATTGTTGATGTATAAATGGTTGAATGTTCATTGAATGGAATTAAAACACACGAGTATGCAAACGTTAATCGCTTAAACAATAGGTACGTATTTTATTGTTTTCGTTGTTCTTTGATATATTTACGAATTATTTTGCATAACTTAATCACATATAAAACGTCTGCGGTCTGTAGAACGGTTGGTTCATAGATAACGTGTTCTATCTGCTTTTTCATACTATCACAATACTCGGACATTTCCGTGAAAAAACGTGCACTTGTGAGTTAACGTCCTCAATTGTGCAAAACAGTGCACTTATTAAAATCCGAATGAGTAAAATCTCATTGTTGTCTTTCGGCACTGAAACAATTCACTCCTAATAATATAAGAATTTTTTAATTACTATGACTGTTTAGAGTTCAATATGTTGAAGTTTAAATCAGCATAATCTTCAATATAGAAACATATGTATATCCAATTAACAAAGAATCTGAATTTATCAGAGCACATTAATCGAGTATGTATACCACTAGTGTTAGAAAAGAGATCAAATTCTTTTTTTCAAAACGTCAAGCTCTTAGTAAAGGTAGTTCTGCACGTTTCAATCCAAAGACAATTAACTCACCAAATATCCTATTTTTTGCCATTTAAAATACAATTGAATTATTCTTATATCAACATATGCTTAGAATGGTTAAACTAGAATTGATTTAACTAGAATTATATGTAATTAAATAGTCACATAAATTATTAATGCAAGTCGAACATTGATATATACGAATCATTCACTGCCACTAACTGTTGACGGACTTTAATAATAATATTGACACCACGATGAGGATACAATAGCCCAAAGGAAACTTGGGAATGTAAGATATCTAGAATGTACGAATTAGCAGCTATCTGTACCTGTCTAACTATAATGACGTTTTTTAACTCACCCAAAAAACGAAATTGAACAGCATAAGCAGTGTCTTCATGCAGGCCATCGTAGCCACTGTTTCGAGACGCTTACTCATTTTTGGCGTTGTATTTTATTTCTGATGGTTAAATAGCCAATTTCAAATATTTCAAGTCAGAAATGTTACGCACTACTCTCGCGTAACGAATGAGACGAGACGATCGATCTGCAACGAGCTTGCACAAGCTTACGTGTTCCGTGCGTAGCTGACTCTACCGAGGCGCATGTGCATTAAAGACTTCAGTGTCCTAAGGAAAGAGATATTCGTTAATAGAACTACGATGACATATGAAAGTATTCTCAGAAACATTATACCTGAAGAATAACATTGTGTGTCAATATTCTTTTAATTTAATTCGGTGTACAATTTCCTTCATAAAAATCTTTTTCCATCAGAGTCAAAAAGATTATACTTGCTCTCATCTGAGAAAATAACCGTCTTCCAAAATTCTATTGTCTTATCTATATATATATTTGCAGTCCCGAGCCGTATTCTTTTCATTAATGAACGGTTTTTTTCTCGCTACTCTACCATAAATTTCCGTAGAATGTAAAACATTTTGGACTGTTTGGACCCTCACTTCTTTTCTCGAATATGTTGCCACGTCAACAGGTAAACTTTTGTGACTTACAGAAGGACTTTTTATTTCTTATTTGACGATATTTCTTCGTTCCATAGTTGTAAGTACTTTCAGATGACCTAACTTTAAGTTTAATGAATCATTCCATCACTTATGTGTAATGAAATAATTTCATTTTGCACGCGCACTGATAACTCGTTCTTCTTCAAAGTCATAATTCTTGTTCAAAGTGTAAGCACATACTGATTGTGTTAATTGAGATAAGAGATTTATAACAACAAATTTTGTTTATGTTTATGTTCCTAAAACAGAATTTGTCCCGTACGAAAGGGAGGAACACTTGTCCTTAGAGCAAAACCGTTATGTGCCAATACTTTTTTGTCTATGGATTTTTCGTTTTCTTTACTTAATTTTCTTAGGACAAATAACTGAGAACTCTCAGAAAACATACTATTTATGTGTGTCAAAAGACGCTAAGAAGCACATTTAATATTAATAGATTATTTTATAATTTAAACATATTCAAAGAAAACTGGGTGTGCCAATACTTTTTTGACCTACTGTACATAAAGATTCTGAAACATATTGATTCATATCGTCATAATCGTTGTAATGAATTTTAAGTTTTAAGTTACGTTAACTCTTGTTACGTCTGACACGAATTTAAGACCAAAGACGACAAAACGGCAAAGATACCGTGGAGAATTGTGGTCAGTGATTTAAATTAATTTACGCACAATTCCGCTTTTGATCAGAGAAACGAATCTCTTTATATGGGATCGGACACCAAAATGCGAGGTTGCACAAAGGTTCAAGCTTCAAGGAGAATGAAGGTTAAAGGCAGGAAAGGTTGATAGCTGAAGCGGAAAATACAGAGAAACTTACGTTTATTTTAGAGGAGTTGATGCCAATGCACGAAGATACAATTAGTGGTTTAGTCACAATAAACTGCACCCTTCCTGATTTGAACTTTCACGATGATTTACGGACACTTTTAATAATCCTTTAGTAATTATTCTCGAGTAATTAACAATGGTTGCGGAATAGTTCTGAACGCAGAAAACTCGATGGCAATTATTTTGATGTTAGTATATGTCTCTGATTATAAGTAAATCTGTCGCTCCCGGCCTTCCAAAGGTCTTAGATTCCTTTCGCATTCCTACTCTATGTCTTAAAAACTACTATGGGCTATTACGATTGGGTTATGACTCGAAAGAGGGGATTCTAAATCATCTTACAGCGTTGGAATTTTGTGGCAGGGACAATCAGCACCTCTGGTTTTGTTCTCAAAATATAGTCTCATCGAGGGGATGAGTGAATTGACCGTGAAATTTTGTATTTTGCCGAGAAATTAAAATTTACACAAGATATATACTGTTTATAAGTATCAGCGCAGACGCTACAAAATTCGGAAAAATTTATGTCTACAGAACGAAACAACAGCAAAAAGGGATGGTAGTTGCCATTATTTGTCTCCAATGACTTTCCAAATTTTCATTCGTTTAGTTAATGTTTACCTATATTACAAAAAGTATTATATATAACTATTGAAATAAATTACTCAATGTGGAAGTTTAATTACAATCTTTAATAAATTCAACAAAATCTCTTCAATCTGTAAATTAATTCTTCTTCTAAATTGGTTTCTAAATCGCGAGTTTTTATATTATAATAATTTATTTGGAATGTCACAACAACTGTTAATTATTACGTCTCAATGGCTTCGAAATTTAGAGATCACACATCTTTCCAGTTAACTTCCGAATATCTTGTACTTGCTCAATTAGCTGTCACTTTGTATCTTGAATTCTAACTGTGTTTCTAAACAGAAGTCTGCTAATGTTGATAATAATGATGTGGAGAAGTAGCAGGGTAAATGTTACTTGGGTAATCCAATGGCGTGCTATATCATATTGTTGTTGCCGACAATGACAGGTTGCTTAACGATCCACGATGATCTCTGTCCTCTTCGAAAACTAAGGAATCTCTTGATACCATCCTGACTTTTCACCTCTTCTTTATCCTCTGTATCCGAAGAAATTAGTTCCTCTTGATTATCCACCATTTTCTCCAATTGCTTCTCTTGTTCGTTACTGTATTTTGTCTCTTCCTCTTCCCACCCTATGTTATTTTTATTAGTGTCTTCCGTGGCAGCCACCTCAGTGGTTCCTACATTCAAGTTCAACTTATTGAGATCGATTGTAGTCCAATTCTCTACATTCGAATTAGAATTATCAGATTCCCAATTTTCTGCAATACAGTTACCATTGTCGGAAGAAATATTTTTTTCATTCTCGTTTTCTTCCAGATATTGGTTAGCAATAAATTCAGAAACAAATTCGACGTTCCATTCGACTAATTCTTCACTGCTAATGGAGATTCTTTCCTCCATATCGTTTTCTTCATTCTTGTCTTTTTTGCTATTTTTGATGTCACCAATAGTTTTGAAATAAATACTATGATCGTACCTGTACGTTTCCAAACAGCTGCTGTCTAGTTTGCTGTTCGCCTGGTAACTGAAACTACCGCAGCAATTAATTCGCGTTCTTTCCTCGGGTCTAGATTTTCGTCTGGATTTTTTCAAATTGTGAAATCGTGGGCTCCAAGAGAAGTCATCGATGACAAGCTTATTTGAGGAGATGCTCCAGCGTGGCTCCGGCTCTTCCTGCATTGTCATTCGGCCTCTGGAGAGCCTCTGTGACCTTAAACGATTGTAGCCTCTGGCGAATGCCGCCCATCGCTCAATTCTTTGGAAAACATACTCCGTTTCTTCACTCCACCATTCAGATAGGCCCTTCTGAAGCGTCATTCCTGTTTCTTCGGCCATTGTCATTGTCGTAATCAGGATTGTCTTGAATCATTGAAAATGATCTGAGGTAGTTTTATGGAAACTACATTTGGACGATTGATAAAGTTAAATGCTCGCGTTGGAAGGAACGAAAACTAGTCGAAACATGGGAGAAAATGAAATTGGGCTCTGAGTGAATGTCGGGTCTGATTTATAAGGTTTACCGGAAGCACTGCAAAGCAGCGAAGCCATTCATGTGTTCGTCTAATCCCTGACCGTGACCTCGCAATGATGTACATATATTAGCAGACATTTTTTAGGTTTACTACTTTGATGTCTCCTGTAAGAATGATTGATACTGTAACACTGTTACGTTTGCACTTTCCTTCAATCGATGAATTGTATTCAGAGCTGGTTTCATAAACATTTATAAATACCTGTAAATTATTTTATATTGTAACACTGTAAAAAAGAACAAACACATTGATCAATAAAAACGGTAAATACTCTATCTCGCACCCTCACAAATTCTGTAACTCTCTTCTCGAGATTATACTCTTCACTGTTCTCAATTTTGTCTATGGCTCAACTGACTGTACCAAAAATTCACTGTCGCATCAACCCTCGGTAGTCTTTCTCAAACTATGCTGTCTTCATCTTTCTCACAGCATGCATTGTCTATTACACTTACTCATTTTCTTCTTATCCACAGATTAAATATTCACGCTAGATTGGCATTTATCGCTTTCCAAATCACGTATTCTAAATATCCATTCTCGCTTTTACAAAATCCATCTACACTCACTATTTATTAACAACTCGCTGGCTCGAAAAAATCCGATACTAAAACTATAACTCATTATTATCTTATTCGCCAAATTCACTATCATTACATATCATATCACAGTTCGAGGTGTTATTTAACACGTTGAACGCCACCGATATTTCGCTAGTTTCGTCATTTCTACTGAATTGAAACTTTTTCTATTCAAATTACATTTTTATGAAGCAAAAACTTTAAAGGTGCTGATCGATAAATATTTAGCAGATCTTTATCTTTCTAAAGCCAATATTTAAATAATTAATATATTAGAAAATTCATAAATATTTCAATTTAAACGTTACATAAAATTTCATTGAATTCAATAGCGCCGGTCAACGTGTTAAATATAACACACTTCAAGTAAAAGTTCTATTGTTTGGGTGAATCCATTATGTTCACCATTGCAATAGTATTACAGACTTTCCTTTGGGCGTTTAATATTGACATTGAAATTCTGGTATCTTTACAAGAATGATGCCAATTATTTTTTTTATGTTCAATTATGGAAAAGTCATAGACACCAACTTAACACGTTGACTGTTATGGGGGTCACCGGTGACCGGCGCTATTGAATTCAATGAAATTTCAAGTAACTTTTAATTTGCGATAATTATGAATTTCCGGACACACTGAACATTTAAATATTGTCGTTAAAAAGATAAAGGTTTGCCGAATATTTATCTACCTATATTTTTAATGTTTCCGCTTTATAAAGATGTGAATTTAATAGAAAAAGTTTCGCTTCAGTAGAAATGATGAGACTAGCGCAATAACGGTGGCGTTTAACGTGTTAATATTGTTAAATGGAAGATATTCCCCTTGTTATGGTAGAGAGGGACGAGGATGACTGGAATAGGGAAGGGGATTAAACAAGTTATTTGGTTAAAACAAAAAATGTGTTTGCAATGTAAAATATATTTTGTCTAAAGTTCGAACGAATAGGAACGTGTACAGCAAAAGTGAACTAGCACTTTACAATCGTACCGACAATGTACCGAACTGTATTAACTACATTATTCATGATTCCTGCCGAATCGCATATGTCCATAATCATCAAATTGTTCCCGTTTCCCAAATCTCATGTGTCCGTAGTCATCGAATTGCTGCCTCTTACTCAATTCAAGATTGTCGTTATCTTCGCCAACAAAGTCTTCTATGGCATAACTGAAAAACAGATAGTCGATTTCAATTTATGTGACATAGTAAAATTTTTGGAGAACTTCTGGAATAAAATTTTTATTGTATAATTCTTGCTTAGAATCGTTAGAAAGCGGCAGCTCTCAAGATTTATGAAAATTACACGATTCTACATAATCATGGAAAGCATTATGTTTTCTCATTTCAGTAGTTTCAGTAAGACAGATTGGCCAATACGTTTCCCCTTGCCAATAAATATTGTTTTGATATGCTAATGACACCCCCCAAATATTTTATAATTATACTGTGACACCCTGTAGATGGATACTTATTCAGCAGATGAAATATACCATTACTTTAATTAACACATATAATAAACACTTCAAGTTTATTACTAACACACCTTGCGTGGGTCCTTTCCCGCCAAACTTTCATGGATTAACGGGCGATTTGCTGCAATTCGTGCGCTAAATTACTTCTGTACAAAATAACTGTAGTCTTTGAACTTTATGATTTCCTTTAATAAAACTTTTAGTTTCTCTTTAAAAATCTATTTCTCTATTCACTTAAAAAAAATAAAAATACTTTCTCAGAAATCGAAAATTAAGAAAATCAAGAATTTAAAAATGCTTTAACTAGTGATATCTTTCAAAGCTCTTTCCTTTGTGCAAGTGTACATAGCAAAATTTATACGTATACGTATAATTTATGTCAATGCAGAGCTGAAAGCTCCGGTGTCGAATACGCTTATCGTAGCGTAACAGCACCAGTAAAGCGCAATTATAGGAATTCATTTTTGCAACGCACGTTTTAAGTTGAAGTGTACAGACGTCAACCTAGTACTCATGTGTACCCGATCTTATTGTAAACACATTACACAAGCCAACTAGTAACAATAATCCACCAATAATTCATAAAAAACAACTTTTGTCGTTACCCGCGCTCGACTACCAATGCGTACAAAACGATTTTAGTCGCTTCCCGCGCAAGATGTGTTAATATAATAAACACTTCAATTCTAATAATTTGACAATATGAAATGTACTAAATGTAGTTTTGATTGCACCTCTATTTTTAGCGGTATACTGATCAGTTTGGGCTGTAAGGAATCTTACAATTAGCTCAGGAGAAAAATATCTATATCTTGAAACACGGAAAAGTTATTCAGATGTCCCTTTTACTTCTTTATTCACATTTAACACTACAACTACCAAGGCAGTCAAAATGACTGGTCCCTCATTTTTTATAAATACTCTGTAAGTTCATAGAAGATCCATAGAATAAACATTTTCGTGCATCTTATAAAATAGAAATTACTGAATTAATTATCTCCGCCATCTTTTGATTCTTAATTTTCTATAGTACTTATTTAATACTTTTAAATATCATATATTTATTATCAGTAGTTTTAGTGTTAAGAAATTCCATCAGCTGTTCGTCTGTTCTAAAGTATTTTTTTATATAAATTGTATATGTGTGCAGTCAGCTGGTGAAATATTCGGAAGATTGTTAGAACTATAGAACAGCGTTTTTCAACGTTCTTACTCTTATAGAACCCGAGGCACACCCCATCACCCCCATATTTTCATAATATTTCTATTAATGATCATTAAGCGAAACAAAAATGCAAAATAAAATATAAATTACAAATCTTAATACACATACTGTTACTGTAATAGTTTTACCTTCAGTACTGACTATACCCAACTAACCATCGAATTATCGATGCGTACTAGGCATTATACGTCTAGGCAGATTCGATAATATCCAAACCTCTACCTTATATTTGACAAAGAAGCTGTTTGTGTCATTTCCTTATTTCTTGTGGAACCATTAATAATGTTTTGCAGAACCTCAGGGTTGCCGAAAACCCTTATTGAAGAACGCTGCTATAGAATATTCACGAAATGCTTGTAAGCGTTGAAGCCAAAAACTATTAAATGTGGCTTTTGAGTGAAATTCATAATTTGTGAGAACGTTATCAAAAGATATAGCGAGAATTCTATAACTAAGATCATTTTGAACCATCAATAAGAATTATTTTGATAATACCAACATGAAAGTGTGACTGTTAAAAAAAGTAGTAGAAAATAGATAATTAGGTAAGTCAGAGAGCAAAGAACAGATTCGAACAAAAATTCAGAACTATCTATATGGATTTTCGGTAAATATCGTGCAGATAACATTTATTTCAAACGGTACCAAACTGCATGTACATATATAATAAAATACTCTAGTTAACTGCACAAAATAATTACCTTCGTAAGATTGGACGACTGCGAAACCTCCGATGAACGTTGCTAACTAGCTCGGGGGCTGTTTCACATTTACCGCAAAGCCACCACATGACCGCCATCATGCAGGATAGAGCAAAAATTAAATTCATATCTAAAAAATAAAAATTGTTTTATAACTCTACAATTATAATACAATGTACATAACAGTAATTATAATAACACTATTTTATTACTATATATATTTTATTTTAGTCCAATATTTCGTTAATTTTGTGTTTTATCTTGTCGCCAGTACTGACAAGAAGATATTGTGACCTCGAATCGGTAGTACTGGAGTCTTTTATCGTACCTATTGCATCTTTTATTTGTGTATTTTACATTTTATATAAGTTTTATTGTTTGCTTTTATGATTTTTTATATTTATATTAATTTTATTAATTCCTCGGGCGTCTAATTGCGACCGCTAAACTACCTCATTTATTTACCTATTTATTCGTTATCCGATTTATTTTATTATATTTGTGTGCTTTAAATCATGCTTGTAACGGATATATAATTATGCCTCTGTTACCGTGATATAAACATATATAATGTGCTGTGGTCACCCTGGGCAATCACCCAGGTAATGAAAATATTTAAAAGTTAACACGGTTTGAATACACTGAGAACTGTAATGTATCACTCCCAGGGAGGTTTGTCTCCTGAGAGAATATTAGTTGAAGTAAAGAGTAGTTTGTTTGAATTATTAAATGCCACATTTGTTGTCAGAATATTTAAAATTATATTATTATTCTGTAAAAATTTGTGCGTTTCAAAATTCCACTACGAATTACGGATTACTTCGTATAACGAAAAGTATTAATAAAAAGGGCAGCGAAGACATTTTGTAATAAATATCTCAACCAGAAATACATAGAAGCTATATATCTTTTGTAAGTGCTCTTTCGTCGGTGTAAGAGTACTCACCTGAATGCTAGACGATCGGTAATCAACGGAAGACTGCACGATTCGCTGGCTCCACATGGCTTTTTATAAGCGAACCCGGTGATCCCCGAGTATCCCTGGGGAAACGTCAAGCTCTTTGAATCTTAATTCACGTACCTTTTGCATGATAAACAATTTTCTCGCCTCCGTCTGTTGACTATTCAATATTCTACGGTGCTGTTCCATAATTGTCAGCTAAGGAGTAACCGCATTACTGTCATTCCTGTCGATTTTCTTCTTCGATTCTTAAAAGCTGAACTTCGTGAAAAAAAACGGATTAGGGATCTGCGTACTCGAGGTACGCTTACCGTAGATTGCTTTCCCCTCGTTTATGGGAGTTTCCGCTATACAATTTTCTATCAAAGAAATGTTAAATGAAATAAAAATGGATTCCTTTGAAAGAAGTAAAAATGAATTATAATAAGGTAAGGGTAGAAATAAGTTGATGTAAAGGCAAAGGTCAAAGAATGCTTTAACTCTTCAATATTGATTATCAATTTTACTCTATGGCAGTAAGAAATATGTTTTTGTAATTATAGTAACAATTATAAAGCAATTTTTTACTCGATACAGTTACTACAAAAATCTGTCTTCCTTTGGTAATTGAAATTAGTAACAGTGCTTTTTAACCATTGTTTTTTGTGCCAATACCTTCTACAACAGTATTTTAAAGATAACTTTAATTACCACGAATCACATACTTGTGTTTCCACGAATGTCGTCAAACATTTGGCAAAACATTCAAAAGATGTATTCAGCTATTAGAACTCTGTGCATGGTCAACATTTCCAAAATTTAACACCATACCACTTTTCTGATATCTTTTTGCTTTTTCGCTTTTATTTTGGCTTCAAAAAATTCACTTCACAGTTTTGTCGTTACAATCCCTTTACTGTTCGTAAGAAGGCATTTACAGAAATTTCATACAAGTTATAATATCTGTTTTATATTAATATTAACCACTTGCGTTGGAAAGACGTGCCACGCACGTCGTAATGTTTTTCTCGCAGAATCGCCAACGACGTGGTATGCACGTCGTTATGCGATTGTCAGAGAAACAAAAACGACATGTATTGCACGTCGGGTGGGATTGTTTGCCAGAGCATTATTATTGATAAACAAATTTAAACGTTTGCGTACCACGAGCCACTTTCGCGCTCTTCAGTTTTTGTGTCGAAAAACCCCAGGACATTTTTTCAATGTTGACAATTGTAGGAAGACTTTGCTAAGATATTTTGTTAATAATGCATCAGGTTTGTCTTTTATAATATAAAGTAATTCCAAATTAGGATACAAACACGAGAGGATTGTTCTTGTTGTGCACTACATAAAATAAAACACCAACTTTAGCTTATTTTGAAATACAATCTCAAGAGCGCGAAAGTGGCTTTTGACTTTTCTCGAAGTAATTTTTTAAAACCCTCCCGGTATTCAAACGGTTAATGTTTATATTTGTGTAATTTTATTATCAATTGATGCTCTATATTTCCTTCAAAAAAACTATTAAAAGTCCTAGGTCGAAAACTGCGAACACTGCATGACTCTTCCCATCAGGTTACACTGGACGATTCTGGTACACGCGTCGGTGAATTTTTTGCCAGCGCAAGTGGTTAATATGCTATTCCAATGAAATAAAAAAGAGGGGTCCGTTTTACTTCACATGCAGCGATTTTTCAAAAATCTTTAATTTCATAAGACGATCTTTATTATACATTGAAATTGACGCGTAACATCCGCGGAACAATAAATTGTTTCAATTGTTTTAGTCTTTCTCCTTGTTTTTTATTCTTGCTTCCAAATTGTGCTCTACCCTCGATTTTGGATCGTACTGTAGGATTCGGAGCGAGATGCTGTATTAACAGTCCTTTGTTTTCCGGCAAATTGTAAGCGGAACGTCGTTGCTTGACGACGCTAGGCAGTTCTTCACCGGCGGTCGTACAGGAATGTGCTCGTTATACTTTTTTTTCAATAAAACCTTTCTTTTTCTATAAAACGCCTAATTCGATCATCCAGAGAATCCCACATTTTTGGGGGCTCAGTCCGGGATTGGATTAATCGCGAAATACGTGGTGAACGTGTTAAGTGTATTCGGATTGTGATTGTTTATTGCACAGAAGAAGATATGGCGACGAATAGTGCATCAGGTAATGGCCCATCTTCGAGTATCGCCGCAAACGCTGCATCAGGTAATGACGCAGTTGCGAGCACAGCTACGGTGAAGGAGCTCAAGGATCAGTTGCGAAAGTTAAAGTGGAATATTAGTGGAAAAAAGCCGAGCTTGTTGACCGCCTACGAGCGGCCCGATCAAACAGCGATAATAGGAGAAACAGTAGAAGAAGTAAAGAGAAAACGGATGAAGGTGACACGTGTGACGAAATGAACGAAACGATAGTGCTGAGGTTTACCGACGAAGAGGAAGAAAGCGCAGACGGCGAATGCAGCGAAAGCAGCGACAGCAGTGAAAGCAGTGAGGAAGAAAGGGTTTCGAGAAGGAGACGGCGACGGGGCAACAAATCCTTGTTAACTTTTAATGATGTTAACGAGTCGATGAGAACCTTCAGTGGCGACGACAGAGTGAGCGTCACGAAATGGTTGAAAGAGTTTGAAGAAATTTCTGATTTGTGTGAGTGGTCAGAAATTCAGAAAATTGTGTACGCAAAGCAGCAGCTATGTGGATCTGCGCGAATTTTTGTGGACTACGCAAATTGCTCAAAGTCGTGGAAACGCCTCAAGAAAGCGTTCAGTAAAGAATCTTCGCCGAAGATCAACGCGAGACAGATCCATCGGGAATTAGCACGAAGAAAGAAAGCCGTGAACGAGTCATATCAGGAGTATGTGTACAAAATGATTGAAATTGCCTCGCAGATTGATATGGATAAACAGTCCGTTATTAAATACATCATTCAAGGAATACCGGACGATGCAACGAACAAGGCGATTTTGTTTCGTGCCAAAAGCATTGGAGATCTAAGGGATAGGCTAATAGCGTACGAAGAAATGAAGGCGAATAGCAGAACAAAACCCAGGATCGAGGTAGGAAATAGAAGAGCAGAAGCAACGCGGCCGACGCACAGTGGAACGAATCGACCAACTAGGTGAAAAAAAATAATAACTCGAAAACCGTTCATTTTAGAGAAAAATGTTTTATACAAAAATTTTATAATATCGTGAAAAGAATTTCGGTGTAATACGAATTCTTTATTTTTGATATTTCTTCAATGTTATTTAAAAGTCAACTTAATTTTTTAGACAAAAATCGGTAGATTTGTTTATAGACGTACATTGTACAGGAAAAATAAAGAAACTTTTGTATCAGACATTTTCTTGTTGGACTTTATATTAAAATGATATTTAATGAAAAAGATCCTACTAAAGCCTTTTTCGATAGGCGGACTGCCCAACAAACATTCAGCAACTATAACAAAGAATTGCACAGATATGCGCAAAAAATCTATGCGTTAATTACTTCTATATAGTCTGAGGACTATATATGTAAAGTTTCAGCCCGGTACTTTTTTGTTATTCGATTTTTAAGTGTACTGCGTGCCCCGTTGAGAATCAACAGCCGAACTACCTCGCTAACTTTCAGCACGTATAACAAAGAAGAGTATAGGTTTGCGCACGATATTTTTGCGTTAATTACTTCTACATAGTCTAAGGAATATATTTACGAAGTTTCAACCACGTACTTTTCGGGACTTTTTAGTTATACAATGTTTAAGGTAGTTCTATGCAAATATTTTTTTCGACCAATTTTTTTTTAATTTTGGGTATCCATGCAGTATTATATTCCAAAACAATTTGCGAAAGATCAATAAAATTAACCACATAGTTTATGAGAAAATTATTTTCAAAATAAATTATTTTTACACGAATCTTACAGGGACAGCCATTTTTACATGCCTTGGAACGCAGGTTTTTATTTTTTTTTACCGGAACGAGTCGACAAAAATCTTTATAAAAATAGTAGTGGCCTAATCAATTCATTTAGAACCCGATGTAATTTTTCTATCATTATTTACCACGTATTTATAAAGAAAACTTCTATTAAAAGTTGAAAAAAATCTATGAAACGCATGCCTTCACACAAACCATACTTCATGCTACTTGCGATTACTTTTGGATGTTCGGCTTCTCCACTAGAATGAGTTAAATTTCTGATTTGTGGTTTTAGTTTCCCTTTATTGAGAATCTCCACTGCTTTCAAATTTCTTTCGAGAGTTTTTTTTTCATAAATTTGTAATTTGTCGTTTTCAAAAAAACGTCTCAACTCTGATAACTGTCAAATTCTCATTTGTATTTATAGGTTACAGTAGGTTGAATGATGTGATGATGCCACGATGTATTTGTCATAGTGTACGTCAAAAAATTCTCTCTATGTACACACCTTTTTATGTGTAGTGGGTACCGTATCGACAAAAGTTTGATTTAAAATACATAAATTAGAATTATTTCGCATATTTAAACAATTATTTTTCTCTTTATAAACATTTACTATGATGATTATAATAGAATAGTAGAAGTATTTTTACCAATTTTTGTGAAAAAATGATATAAAAAGAATTAAAATCTGAAAACATAAAAATAAATTTTTTGTTCTGAATATGCATAGAACTACCTTAAGTGGACCGTGTACCGCGATTTTCACCATAATTACGTAGCTTGTTAGTCTCCAACGGCAAACTAACAATAAGAGCAATTAAGTAATAAAAGTGATATATCAGAAATCTCCATTCTTATTAATGCCAATGAGATGTTATAATTGCTGAACGATATTTACGTCGCAGACACTGGGCATTTTGTGATCGCATGCTCCACGGGAACTCACCACCCGTGCTGTGTCACATAAACTTTAGAAAGCCATAACAACAAAAGGCGCAGGTAGGCGCAGCCGATCTTTGCAGGAGCTGTTTCTACAAGGTTCAAATTAAATACCCTCAAAATTTCGAAGCGGTACTTTGATGTACAATATAAGTTTTTGTCTGCAAAAGTTTGCAAATTCCGCCGTAAAACATGTGTCTAAAAAAACTTACATAACTTTTTTAAAAACTAATTTTTCGAAAAATCGATTATGTGTACTTCAAGGTTAACTAACGATGATAAACTGTGCAAAAAATAAAAAGTCTCGCAAAATGCTTAATGCCTCTAACAGTATCTTAATTTCAGAGAAGTATTTGTACGTTCTCGTGCTGTTGAAATTTGTTGTTTTTAAGCGCCGATTTTTGCATTTAGATGATTGTAAAATCAATTATTATTGCTATCATTGGTCTCAGCAATCATTTTAGATTAAGATAAGGTTATTGAAATTCAAATCCCAGCCTTGCTTTTTTCCACCTAGATTACCCATTTCGTTCCACTGTGCGACGGAGCGCAAACATTGCGTGAACTGTAGCAGTGGTTTACATCCTAGTCTTGAGTGTCCGGATCGAAATAAGGGAAGAAAGTGTTTTAATTGTGGAGAATTCGGGCACATCGCAACATTATGTTCGAAGAAGGAACCGCAGAAGAGAAACTGTTATGCGATGCGTTCAGAAGTTAAAAATTGCACGAAAGACATTTACTTAGGGGACAATAAGAGTTTATTGCGCTTATAGATACTGGCAGCGACATGAGCATGATACGCAAAGGAGAGTATGTGAGTATAGGTGCGCCTGAATTACAAAAAATAGAATTACAATTTCGAGCTATGGGTAATTGCGTCTATTCCACTCTCGGACAGATGACCGCGAAAATAACTATAGACAATAATACGTTTAATATTACTTTGCATGTAGTACCAGACGATGTGATGCAGCATGGTTTGTTGATCGGAAACGATTTTTTGCGGGGGTTAGATGATACGTATAAAAGAGGTAATGTACAGATTGTAAAGCCTAATGACGTACCAGAAGTATATAACATTGAAGTTTTCGATGAACGTGACGATATTAACGAACTATACGCGAAAGATTCAAATATTGCTTTAGAATTAAGAGAAATGATAGCAAACTACAAGCCGAACAAAACGCGCCAAATTGGCATAAAAATGCGAATTATAATGAAAGACGAGATTCCGATAAATCAAAGAGCGCGAAGGCTATCAACGAGCGAGAAAAAAGAAGTAGATTCGCAAATTCAGGAATGGTTGAATGAGGGTTAGGGTGGTCCTTAGCTATAGGGGGTAAAAGAATTTTTCTCAGTTTTGTTTTTTCTTACCTTCTCAAATTTTGACTTGTGATAAGAAAACTATGTTCCTAAAATTTCAGCGCGATCGGATATCAGGAACACGTGCCGCATTAAAGGAGAAGTTTTACAATTTTTATTATTTACACCGATTTCAATATAAATGGCATTTATAGTTTTAAATAGTCCTTAAAATATTCAAAGAAAATAATTTGTATATCTACATCGTATTACACAGGTCCACAAAAAAAAAAGTGGTCTGTGCTGGGTGTTGGACAAAGATTTTCCGACGTATTTTTTACCGCTGAACACGAATCTGAAGTCGAAATTGGGGGTCAAACTCTAAAAAACGGAGAAAAATAAAAAAAACGATAAAATCCACGATCTAATAGTATTTTCAGTATCTTATTATCCATTTGCAGTTTCTGCTTGTTTCTCTCTGTAGTATTCAGTCTTTGATAGAAAATAAAACGTCAGGACATTGAATCGGTACATTTACCGGCAAAAACCTGCTACCACGGAGTGTTTGGACTACGATGATAACTGCCCTTTAACGGGATGTGTAGAATGATTCGGACGTTATTCAAAGATGAAGCATTTGTTTCAGTTATGAATGACCAAGAAAAGGCATCATGGCTAAGTTTCAAGGAAGTATGTACCAAATTTTTAGGTAACACCAAGGATGCTGATTACGAAAATATCGTGGCCAATATGATCGCAAACTTTCAGCGTTCAGGTTGCCTAATGAATTTGAAACTTCACTTCCTTGATTCGCATCTCAACCACTTTCCGGAGAACAACGGAGACTTTAGTGAAGAGCAAGGAGAGAGATTTCATCAAGATCTCAAAGAATTTGAACGGCGATTTCAGGGACAGTGGGGAGTTAATATGTTTGCAGATTACTGCTGGATGCTACAAAGAGAAACTCGACAGAGAGGGAAAAAGCGTAGCAGAAATCCGTTGCACAGGTCATTTGAGGAGAAAAGGGCCAGGAAACAACAAAAATTATGAGATTGTTATTATCATGTGTAACAATCAAATTTCGCGCGGTGAAATAAGATTCGCGTACAGCGCCTAGCGGTAGGACCCATTAGGTGCGGAGAGTCGCGAGCGAGCAACCGAACTGTACGCACGTACTATACCCTGCTTATATTACCTTTATACACCATTATATATATATAATAAATCTGTAATATCTTTACATTATAAATCGCCCTGGAGTAAATACTATACTTTTTCTTTTCTTTCAACACATGCAGAAAGAATTATTAGATCGTGGATTTTATAGTTTTTTTTTTATTTTTCTCCGTTATTTTGGAGTTTGACCCCCAATTTTGATTTCAGATTCGTGTTCAGCGGTAACAAATACGTCGGAAAATCTTTGTCCAACACCCAGCACAGACCACTTTTTTTTTATGGACCTGTGTTATTTAAGCTAAACCAATAACTATTTAATGTAAAAGTTATAAATTAATGGATACAAGTCAATAGATGTACAACAACGATAATCTTCTACTACTTGAAAAATTAATTATTTATCACTAGACTGCGGATGTTTATGCAAATTTCGAGTTTCAAAAATGCAGGTGAGACAGGAAAACCTGTCTAGGGATTTATTGCACTTAATAAATATTACAACAAATACCATACTTTGGATATTTTAGATATATTTTTATATTATGTTCTTTTTGTATATTTTAGCCGTGTTTAATTTGTCATAAATGCATAAAAATCCGCAGTCTATTTATCACTTTCATTTTTCGTAAGCAAGCTATTGTAATCGGTAATCAGCTTCACTCCACGTTCCGCAGTGTCATTCACAACTTATAATTCATTATTATTTGTAACACATCTTTATAAGTTTCATCACTGTCCCCAACTGAAGGGACTTTTTATAAAATAATCTGTACAAATAGTAAATATAGAAAAAAAATTGTGGCTTTTGTGTTGAAATAAAATTTTTTATGTCAATATTAATATAGTCTTTTACATCTTTTAAATTAATCCTTTTATAAGGAGTTCCAGTTTTATTCGATTTCAAATTCTGCAGCATACGCTTCTTTATGTCATATGATAATTATGTACTAAATAAGGCCAGAATTGCAAATTCTGGAATGTGCACCATGTCGTTTCTTCCGTGACTCTTCTTTTTCTGTTCTAATTGCTCTCTGGAGCTCCCTTTTCATTAAACTCATATCCGTTCCTATCATTGAGCCTTCTCTACCCTTTTTCCTTTGATTTAAAAGGAAAAGTCTGTCTTCTTCAATATTGATACTATTTAATGCATCTTCATGAGCGATGTCAAAAAGATCGTCCATTCAAGAAATTCTTGTTCTCTCTTTTTTTGCAACTCACTTCGACGTTTGTTAGAGCGTCGTGAGTTTTAGTTTTTTAATACTATTGTATATTTGTCTTTGTGGAATACGTGTCTTATCCCAAAAGACTTCCATCTCCTTTATTACAATCGCGGCACTCGTTCGAAGGTCTAAGTTTACATAACATAAGTTGTAAAAGAGCACACGCAAAGCTTAACCATTACTAGCAAGCTCCGTTCCAATAATTCGATTCTCGCTATGGCCTAATAGATATATTTCATCAGCACTTCTAGTTTCCATATTCTTACTATTTCAATTGATGCTGCTCTTCGAAACACAAACTATCAGCTCTCAGTAAGACCTAAAGGAGAACCACTAGTGTTTGTTGTCTCGTGTGCTTCAAGGTAACAATGAAGATTTAACAAAAGTAAGAAGTAAAAAGATATAACGAGCGCGAACTATGTAGTGAATGATATTAAAAAATGTAATGCTCCTTCGGTCTGGTCTCTCCGCTCCCTTTATCAGTTTTTTCAAAAACCCCTTCCTCCGTCGACATACCCTGGGAGGAGGACTTATTGTTAGTAACATGCTATGAGGAAAGAAGTTGGGCCGCGATTAAATGTTATTGATTCTGCTTGGATTTCGTGGGTGGTAATAAAAATATGCAAGGTTTGCATTGGTACTTGCCAAAATACGTCGAAGGACTAGGCAGAGGGTGAGGGTCTTAAACTACAAGATTGACGTGGATTTAGGTAACGCTAAATTTATGACATATGTCTGGATTAAGTCATATGTTATAAATTTACCTTGCAAGAACATACCGTGCAAATTTGGTGGCTACGTGCAACCCTGCTGTTATCAACGTATTTTTGCCAAATAGGCCTGCTCTGCATGGCTGCGAAAATAGATAAAAATTATGACACGCTTTGACTCCTGTAATATCACCCAGGTTATAAATTCTATTTAAACAACAACTTTCTTTCCAAACAGCCTGGAACCTACGTGTTCCGCCGTTGGCGATTTTGAGATAAAAGCATTTAATTACGACGTGCGCTGCACATATTTCACGCGCAAGCGGTTAAATGTTGAAACTTTGTCACAGATGCGGCACGGGTTTCCGTTATCCGCTTTCGCTGAAATTTGGCACATATTATTTTTTCATTAGGCGTTATAATTTGAAAGGGTAAGATCAGAAAAAATCAGAAGTTGAAAAATAAGGACCACCCTAATGAGGGTATAATCAGGGAGTCAAATTCGGAGTACGCCAGTCCAATTGTTTTAGTCAAAAAAAGGGACGGACGCACTAGGCTCTTCGTTGATTACAGAAAAGTTAACGAGAAAATGATTAAGGATGGGTACCCGTTACCATTAATCGAAGATAATTTAGATCAGTTACAACAGGTAAAAGTTTACAGTACGTTGGATCTTAAAAATGTTTTTTTTCACACGCCCATAGAGTCTGATAGCATTAAATATACTGCTTTTATTGTGCTAAACGGGCATTACGAATTTTTAAAAGTACCTTTCGGTCTTTGTAACGAACCAGCAGCTTTTCAAAAATTTATCAAAGCGGTTTTTAACGAATTAATAGCCGAAAATATAATACAAGTTTATATAGACGATCTCATAATACCCGCATTCAATATCGAGGAAGGAATACAAATGTTAAGGGATGTGCTGCAAATAGCAAGCGAGTATGGACTCATCATAAACTGGAATAAATGGAAATTTTTAAGAAATAGCGTGGAATATTTAGGACATATAGTAGAAGACGGTCACATTATGCCATCAGATCATTAGACAATGGCAGTACAGAAATTTCCGAAGCCAACTTGTTTAAAAGCGGTACAAAGTTTTCTAGGGCTTGCCGGTTATTTTCGAAAATTTATAAATCACTACTCCAAAATTGCCCGACCATTGACCAATTTATTAAAGGCGAATGTAAAGTTTCAATTTGAAAAGGAAGAAGAAGAGGCGTTTGATAAACTAAAAGTTGAACTAGCGCGTAAACCAGTATTGCGATTGTACAGTGCCACAGCGGAAACGGAATTATATACTGACGCTTCAATTCAAGGATACGGCGCGGTGTTGCTGCAAAGAGACAGCCAGGAGCGTGCGTTCCACCCGGTATATTACGCCAGCGGAACACCCAGTCCAGCACAAGCAAAATATTCCAGTTCTGAGCTGGAAGTACTAGTTATCGTTAAAGCACTTAAGAAATTTGGAGCTTATTTATTAGGGATAAGATTTAAGATAATAACTGATTGTCGCGCTTTCGAATGTACAATGGAAAAGAGAGATTTGAGTGTTAGAGTGGCCGGATGGGCATTAATGTTGCAAGAATATAATTATGCAATAGAACATCGTCCAGGAAAGCAAATGAGTCACGTGGATGCACTGAGCAGGTATCCGTTACCGGCAACAATGTTAGTTGAAGAGGAGCGTATTAGTGTTGTGACAAGGCTTCAATCGGCGCAAGCGAAAGACGACCGAATTCAAAAACTGATAGGTGAAGTGAACAATAAGACTATTGCGGGATACGCGGTGCGAAATAATATTTTGTATAAGGAAGTGGATGATGATTTGTTACTTGTGGTGCCTAGTGAGATGGAAGAAACTATTGCGAGGAAAGCTCACGAGCGTGGATATTTTTCGAGCGGAAAAACGGAAAAGTTAGTACGTAAGGAATTTTGGTTTCCGAAGATGAGAGAAAAGATTTCTAAAATAGTTCGGAACTGCACACAATGTATTTTAGTAGAAAGGAAACAGGGTAAGCAAGAAGGTTTTTTACATTCAATTCCTAAGGGCGACGTACCATTAGACGATTATCATATTGACCATTTAGGTCCTCTACCGTCAACAAAAAAAAGTTACCGGCATATATTTGTTGTGGTCGACGCTTTTAGTAAATTCGCATGGTTATATTCGGTTAAATCGACTACGACAGAAGAAGTATTGCGGCGCACAGTGGTCGATTTCGCCGAAATCCTGGCCAAAACCCCAAAATTTTTTTTTAGAATTTTCAAAATTTAGCAATTGCGTTTGATTTGTAACACATCAGAGCATTGTTTTCCATTAATAAAAATTTTTCTTGAACAATACTCTTAGAGATATGCAATGTCAAAGTTGGCACTTAAATAATGTAACGTTTTCACGTCGAAATTGAGAATACGTTTTCAATATGAAATTAAAGTTTGATCCACTTTTTCAGTATTGGTAGCTATTTATCATACTCTTAATTTATAAATATCTTGGTTTCATTTTTTTATTTAATATTTTACAACTCAGTTGGTACTGAACGTAAAACCTAAACATTTTTTTCCTTTTGCTAATGAAATAGTTGTGAATGCTGCAAATTGCTGCCGTGATTTTTTTTTAAATTAAACTTTGAAGCTTCCCGAAGAAGACCTCGTTGAGTTTTCTTGCGACTTTTTGCGATTCTTCGAGTAATTGTTATTTGTTTGTCGCGCGCGCCATGCTCGGGGAAGTGCATTTATGACATAGAGCCGGGCTATCGTGCTTTACCTAATGAATACTGCTAATCCTTCTCTAAGATCAACCTGGCAATTAACGAAATAATATGTTTATTTCATGGGGTTAAAAATCGGAATGAGTTTAAACAAGCTGATGGCCTATTGTTCCGAGGCAACAATAGATAGCCGCGACTACCTCGACCGCTTGCCGTCATAAACCGAAAGATCTTTGACGATTCTAATGAAAATCTGGCTAGTTGCAGGTATGAGGGAAATATTTGTTCCTTACAATGTTTCATCTTTCTCCTTCGACCGAAATTTTTATTAAGCAAAGGGAAATTCTGAGATGGAACAGCAATGACATGCTTGTATTAGGATACAGGGACTGCTGCAATAAATATCATTAAAACTGCAGAAGTCCGTGGAATAACATAATATATTTTTTTTTAATTTAAACTTTGAAGCCTCTTGAAGGAGACCTCGTTGAGTTTTCTTGCGACTTTTTGCGATTCTTCGAGTTATTGTTATTTGTTTGTCGCGTGCGCCATGCTTGGGGAAGAGCATTTATGACATAGGGCCGGGCTATCATAAGACTACTGATTTTCGAGCCGATCCGACAATTTTTCGATACTCGCACCCGCCATATTAGAGCCGCCATTTTGTTCTTGGAAATTCTGACTTCGGATTCTTAATCAGCGACCAGAAAAACATAAGACTACTGATTTTCGTGCCGATCCGACAATTTTTCGATACTCGCACCCACCATATTAAAGCCGCCATTTTGTTTTTGGAAATTCTGAGTTTGGATTCTTAATCAGCGACCGGAAAAACATAAGACTACTGATTTTCGTGCCAATCCGACAATTTTTCGATACTGGCACCCGCCATATTGGAGCCGCCATTTTGTTTTTGGAAATTCTGAGTTCGGATTCTTAATCAGCGACCAAAATAATACTAATATACCAATTTTCAGCTAAATTGAAAAACTCCTTATCGTTTTGGCCAGGATTTCGGCGAAATCGACCACTGTGCGGCGGTTAGAACAGCAGGCGACTGTTTTTGGAAACCCGAGGAGAATTGTATCCGACAGAGTTACCGCATTTACCTCGCATTTGTTTACAGATTATTGTAATAGGGAAAAGATCGAGCATATATTGATTACTACAGGCGTCCCAAGAGCAAACGGTCAGGTTGAAAGACTGAATAGAATCCTTATTCCATTATTGGCAAAATTATCTTCTCCGGTGCCTGAACATTGGCATAAACATGTTAGAGTAGCGCAAATGTACATAAATAGTACATCAAGTAGAAGCACGGGATTTACACCTTTCAAAATTCTTTTCGGTACTACGATGAGGCTTAAAGA
The DNA here is from genome assembly GCA_910591515.1 of Cerceris rybyensis. Lineage (NCBI taxonomy): Eukaryota > Metazoa > Arthropoda > Insecta > Hymenoptera > Crabronidae > Cerceris > Cerceris rybyensis. Next base: position 12,683,119 of record OU342789.1, on the reverse strand, counting down.
AGACGCGCGTGTCAGGGAAATTATAGAAAGTGAGGAAGTAAATATTCTCGAAGAAGAGCATGACAAAGTTAGATCGAAAGCAAGAGAAGCAATTGCAAAGGTACAAGCAGAAAACGCGGTTAATTTTAATAAAAAACGGCAATCGGCACATATTCATAGCGTAGAAACCCTCGTAGCGATTAAACGAACGCAATTCGGACCAGGACTTAAACTATATCCGAAATTTCTGGGACCGTATAAAGTGACGAAAATTCTACGGAATGAGCGATATGTAGTTGATAAGGTAGGTGAACATGAGGGACCGCACACAACGTCTACGTGCGCTGAGCATATGAAGCCATGGGTAAGCGAGATAGCAAGAAAAGGGTTGTCTAGCGACGAGAGTGATTCCGATTCGGAAAGTGAGAATGGTCCATCTGGGGACAGATGTGTATTGCAGGATAGCCGAGTGTAGGATTCGGAGCGAGATGCTGTATTAACAGTCCTTTGTTTTCCGACAAATTGTAAACCGAGCGTCGCGTCGTTGCTTGACGTTCGTTCTTCACCGGCGGTCGTACATGAATGTGCTCGTTATACTTTTTTTCAATAAAACCTTTCTTTTTCTATAAAGCGCCTAATTCGATCACCCAGTGAATCCCACAGTACGTTCATATTTACTATTTAAAATTCGCCTTATTGTTCATCATGTTATGGACCAAGTACCAACCAATACGTGACTTAAGGAAGATTAAATTTTTGTACAAAATTAATGTACTTCGTTTTATGATCATGCATCTTAATTATGTATGTGTGAATGCGTGTGGCGAGCGATGATTGAAAATCCCGACAAGTTTTATGTAGACAGAAAGTTGAACAACAAAAAGAGTGATAAGGAGGCGCGAAATACGAAGCAGTTAAAAAGAAAATAGTGTCGCAGTTACAACAAATTGTACTTATTTTTAGCTCAAATCCTCTTTTTTCTAGTATATAATCGGCACAAAGGAAAAAACGAGGCTGTTATTAAAAAAAAAGTCTTAGATTTAATACTGTTTTCATCAAGAACTCTTTCCTCTCTGCATGTTACGTATGATAGGCCAATTAATGCTAATTGAAATTCCTCGGTTTCTGCAGGCCTTAGGACGACTTTAAATAGCCCGTTTTAATCGGGAGAGAGTGTAGTTTAATGCAGTGTCAATGAAAAGTTTCTATCTTCACTCATTTAAACGTGAGAAGCGATTGTTCTATGAAAAGAAAAAGCGCTCGCAGGTCGATTTTAATGACGTAGTTTGAAAGCCTGTTGCCCAAAGAACAGGTACGTAAAGTTTTTTCACGATCGGCCGAGAACGTGGAAGATATTTAATTTTTAAGCCATTCTTGGACGTGAAGGGGGGGTCGTTGACAAAAAGTCGATTTTGGGCCGATTTCGTTAATTTGAAATTCCTCGGCAACTGGAGGTCTTAGGAGGGCTTTATTTAGCTCGTTTTAATCGGGAAAGAGTGTAGTTTAACGTGGTGTTAATGAAAAGTGTCTATCTTCACTCGTTTAAACGTGAGAAGCGATTGTTCCATGAAAAGAAAAAGCGCTCGCAGGTCGATTTCAATTACGTAGTTTCAAAGCTTGAAGTCCAAAGGACAGGTATGTAAAGTTTCATCACGGTCGGCCGAGAAATGTGGAAGATATTTAATTTTGAAGCCGTTGTTGGACGTAACACTGCAAATCCAAGTGTGTTAAAAGCGGGTTATTTAAATGCACCAAAACGTGTAAGCACACTTCATTAACACGTCTAAACGTGTAAATGCAATTATGTGCATTAAAATAAAACACTTGAAAAAAGTAACGTGTAGTTTTAACACATCTAATGCATTATTTTACACGTTTTATCCGAGTAAATAAATGTGGTATCGAAAAATGTATAGAGCCTCGCCTAGATTGTTTAGTCCAAGCGACTGTTTACAAAATGCGCGCTGCAGAGACCCTACGGTCCTTCGTTAGTTTTAAGGAATGCAGGTGTGTATGTGTGAACGAGTGCATGAATGGTTAATTACGAATGAATGCTTCGACGGGATGAATGCGAGTTAGGCCTACTTTGACCTCCAAGCTGTGTTAAATAATAACACACCGGGAAACGTGTAAAAAGTGACTACAAGGAAATAATACGTTTATGTGTTTTAAAATAACACACTTGGATTTGTAGTGAAAGGGGCGGTCGTTTACAAAAAGTCAATTTTGGGCCGATTTCGTTAATACTAGTATCCACGACATGTTGCATCTCCGAAGAAGAAATAGAAGCGGATGATTCGACCAAATAATTTTTCTTTTCGTGGTACTTTTTACAATTTTATTGGAGAGCGTCTGTACACTTCGGTGGTTCTTCTTAATCTCCTTCTCGAACTCGCACGCAATGGCCGGTATTGGATTGTACATGATTGTTCATGATTTTTGTTAGGTGTCACTGATGGTATTACACGGCACCTGTCGCGATTCTCACTCGCTCATATACACGGTGACCATATTTTCTTCTTTTTGATATCACCAGCTCCCTCACGATTACATATTATAATTTTGGTAGATCTTCGGTTCCTATTCGCAATTTCAGCATTTTTTATTCATATTATATTACGTGTAAGATAGAAAATAAAAAGGATTTTTAATTACAGGAATAAGATAACGTAGAACAGAGAATTTTTTAAAGTATCACAGCTGTGTCAGGAAGAACACAGCAGCATGGCCGCGGCTTGGCAGCTTCCTTTTTACATTTAATAATATAATACGAGTTGCCCTCGTTTTTCGGTACCTCAACGGTGCACTGCTTGATATACGCTACCCCTGCTCTCCAGTGTTGACCAACTAAATTCATATTTTTGAAATACAGCTCGAACCAGGCGTTTGTCATTAAAGACAAATGCTCGGAAGTCGTCGCCGGAGTGTCAAACGACTACACATCGTGTCCAACCATCATGGTTATGAATCACCTAAATATGAAATGTAAGTGTAAGTAATCAAATATTAAGGGTACCGAAAAGTAATCAAAACTTTTTCTTGCTGGCGAAAAACATTTATTTATTAAAGAAATCTTAAATACTAATTCACAAAAATTTCCATCATTTTCTAACATTTTTTGCCAGCATAAAGGTAGTTGTTTGATTCCCTTTTTAAAAAAAGTCTTTCAATTTTTGTTAAAAATCGTTTTCAATTACGTTTTTACTTCTCCAATTTTGATTACTTTTCGGTACTCCTAATATTATTAGTTTAGAAATTTAGGTACTTGGCTTCTGCTTTAGAGCTGTGTTGGAGCTTGAAATATATTCGACGTTTCGCCAGGATCGCAGCTATTATAGTTTCATCGAGTTTCATAGTTTCATCACAACAATGCTTTCTTTTGCGCTGGGAAACCTAGTGTTCTATTATCGTATAGTTACTTTTAACAATTTGCGCTAATAATTGATTTACAACTATTGGTGCTGGAACACAATACTATATTTAGTCGTAATGCATAACGTAGTGGTTAATTTCGGTAAAACCGTCGCCAGAAGCCCAAGAATATTAAAATATATTAATTGTACTTTATTTAACACATATTCGAGCATACTTTTTCACTAACAATACTTTTGTGTTACCCTACATGCGATATAGTGCGGTGTGAAATTGTATTTCGACAAATAACCTTAATTGACGTGCCACGCACGACGTTCTGATCTCCGCGACTGACGCGCCGCAAGGCACGTCTTTTCAGCGCGACTGATTGACTACGAATGTCGCCCCGAATGCGCCCGTGCTCATGTCAATAGGTCCGGTATTATTAAGGGGAGGCAAAGTCAATCAGCGAGCTCTCGAGTGTATAGGAAGGAGTAGCAGGCGGAGCAGCTCGAGAAACGGCTCTGTCGAGCAAGACCTTGACTCAACTGTTCTACGATATTGCGTCAGATAAGTTAAGTTAGCGCCGGACTAGAAGCAATCTTAATGAATTATATCTCAAAAAATTGCTCGCAATTTTCTCATCAAGAATGTAAAATTGCTCACTCTGCGCCAATTATTAAAAAAAAAGTTATTAAATAATTTTGTAACAAACACTAATTTGACGATTTCTAAGTTATTCGAGTACGAACGGGATCCTTTCTGGGCTCAAAAGATTGCGATTAATTTGCTCATCACTGCCCCACCTTTTTATTTGCGTTTTATTAACGTTTTTTGAGTTAAAAATAATAATTAAATTTTCGATGTTTTAAGGCCTGGGAAAACGACAGTAGCGCCGCTAGTTTTGAAACATGGAACTAGCGCCCAGTAAAAGCGGTTCTCAAACCAAATCCGAAATAAAAGTTCCCGCGAAGGAGAGTTCGATTGAAAAGTGTAATTATGCTCAAATACGTTTATGCCAAAAAAACTTTTTCAAAAGTCGACCAGATTAAACCAAGAAAATTATATTTCTATGTCCTTCATAAGCCAAATAAAATTTTCATCTTTGCAAATATAAAGGTATTGAAGCTTGTTTACCATGATCATTCAACAACCTAAATTTAAGTATTTCCTCATGCATCAGTGAAAATTCATATTTCTGATAACGATGTTATAGAAGTCTCGATATAGTTGAAATATTGGAAAAACTTAATCCAGATAAAAACTGAACCAAAAAATCATCGGATCCATGATTCGGATAAAAACAACACGAAATTTAACCTCAATATCATAATGACGTTTCAATAATAAATCCTGAATAATTTCAAAATTTCTATTAATAAAAATAACTTATTCACGCTTAAGTATGAAACTGAATGGTAAGAAACGTCGTTACCGTGTCGTAATTGCAAGAAATTGGAAACAAATATGATTAATCTGTCCTACGTGGTGAATCAGTAGCGCACAGCGCACTTGAGTTTTCGAAAAGCACACATAAGCGATTCGAATGTGACTGGTCGACTTTTGAAAAAGTTTTTTTGGCATAAACGTATTTGGACATAATTACACTTTTCAATCGAACTCTCCTTCGCGGGAACTTTTATTTCGGATTTGGTTTGAGAACCGCTTTTACTGGGCGCTAGTTCCATGTTTCAAAACTAGCGGCGCTACTGTCGCTTTCCCAGGCCTTAAAACATCGAAAATTTAATTATTATTTTTAACTCAAAAAACGTTAATAAATCGCAAATAAAAGGGTGGGACAGTGATGAGCAAATTAATCGCTATCTTTTGAGCCCAGAAAGGATCCCGTTCGTACTCGAATAACTTAGTAATCGTCAAATCAGTGTTTGTTACGAAATTGTTTAATAACTTTTTTTTAAGAATTGGCGCAGAGTGAGCAATTTTACATTCTTGATGAGAAAATTGCGAGCAATTTTTTGAGATATAATTCATTAAGATTGCTTCTAGTCCGGCGCTAACTTAACTTCATTATTTTTTCATTCATTGGAATGCAAATTTTCAATTTCCGTTGGTGAGTTCGAACGCATAGCAAAGCAGTTGGTGGCGGCGGGCACATAAAATTGCTGTATGACCTGCTATCGATAATAATATTAGCTTCTTTACCATTGAAATACAAAGTTTCAACGTAGAACATTCCCAGCACAGAGTACCTCATGTCAAAGCTAAAAATGAAGAAACTACCTAAGAGACAATAGAGCGTGTATATATCTAAAGATACAGTCATGAAAAATAATAACGTAAAATATAACGACATTTATTATATGCGGAAAGGTGGATAATACAAGACACTTCTGCAAACTTAAAATAAAAAACTTAAGTTCTTCCATGAATACCACAGCAACAATTGTATTCAATGTTATAGGACTGAAACTGAACATTTGATGAATAGATATTGGACTGTTTATGTATTATATGATATTAATACTGTTTTTTCTATGTGGATCGACATTGCGGTACCTGTTGTTGACCAAATGATCCATTTGTCAAAGAATTCTGATTAAAAACTTTATTTTAAAATCTTCCTTAAAGTTCTTCCAAAATTCGGATTTGTTAAGGGGGGAATCCAATTTTCTAACGAATGTGGATGGGTTATTCATATTTATACTTCCGTTTCGCAGATCTCATTGTATTAAAAACTGCAACGGCGTTGTCCCTTATACCTTCTTAATATCAAGACGTGAAATTTATTGTATCAATATAATTGTTCATCGAATAAATTGTTAAAAAGAAAAAAAAAAATTCTACTGTATTAATATCGATATAGGGCAATTTTATACTACCTTGTAAATGAGTACAATTTGTATGACTAAAAATGCCCAACAGAGTCACTACTATGTGTGATTAAAAACTTGATAACACAGTGATACTTCCATTTTTTCTTATTAGGGCGGATTGATACGAACAGAAGTAAATTACTGTAAGTAAGTATAACTTCTTTTTCACAGGCAAAGAAATGGCAACTGAAAGTTTCATTTCTTCATTTTAATTTTGTACTATACCACTACATTAAAGCGAAGGAAATGTATTATTATTGGGTGTACAAATAAGTTCTCGGCTTGGGAATAAAAACAACTTTGAAAATTCTTGAATGAAAAGTTTAGTATCATATAATACTAACCTAGTAGATTTTTTTTCTGAATCAACAAATTATCATAACTTTAAAATATACATCGTGAGTTTAGTGATGTGTGGTTTTATTTCGAGACTCGTACAGAGCGATAGCTTAGGTTGGAAGGCGACTGATTACTGAGTGTCGTTCCTCGGAGTTTACCCCGAACCTTTTTGGACCCCTCGCCGGTCCCCGCGCTCTGCCTTCTCGATTCCTCGAACCGATCGCGATAGTTCGAGGACCGTTGACAGAAAACAGAACACGCCAGGCCCGAGCGAGGGTGGTCCCATCCGGCACCCGGCACAGAGCGACGTCGGGAAAATAAACTAAATAATTTATTGTATTTAGAAGATCGTCGCTCTACCCGAGAATGCTAGACTAAACTCCGAAGAACGACGTACTCGAAAAGTGGCGACGAACGGTCGTGTCGCCACATCACCCCCCTAGCAGTAATTTAGGGTAAGGTAATACGCGTTAAAGCTTACATGCTAAATAATCTATAATAAAATTTCTAAGTTAATGTTAAGATCATAGCACTTAAACCCTAACATTACGAAAGAAAGAATAATAATACTAATCGCAAGTTACTGTCTAACGAATGAAATTAAGCAATACGAAATAATAATACAAATAACGATATGATATAAAACTATGCCATGAGCGGCAATAAAAGTACGCGAATTAAGTACTACGAATTGGCATAAAATTATCGCTTATGTAAGATAAATCTACCGCGTCGATGTTTACAGTAAACGATAACGAACTTACATTTAACGCACTCGCTTAATAATACTTTTTAACGTTTTCATTGAACCGACACCACGCGCACTTTCACTAAAATTATCAATTGTATTTACGACTAAACGGTCGGGGAAATGCACTCGTCTACCCGAACGCGTTCTTCGTTCGGCACTTATAACAGGTGCCGGCACTTCGGTCCTTATGTCAGGAGCGTTCCTAACACTTGGCCGTATCGGATCGGCTGCACCCGGCACAAGGTCGTCCGAGAGCAGGTACGCGGGTTTTAACCGATCGACACTTATGGGTACGGTTCGTTGACCCACTCGCACTTTAAAGTACCGACCCCGTCGTTCGTTGACCTCGAAGGGTCCGTCGTAAGGCGGTTGAAATGCTGCCTTCGGAGCGTCGCGCCTGACAAATACATGCGACGCCGTTGCCAGGTCTTTAACCCTTTCGCTACGGGCGGGTTCTCCGCCGCGGTACTTCTGCTGAACGGAGCGCCGCGACATCACTGCACGCTACGCGACGCCGATCGTCAGCGAGAGTACCGCGGCGGAGAACCCAAGCTGCTTGAATGTTTTCGGACGAAAAAATTTTTCTCCAAAGAGTATTTATAAATAAAGAGTATTCCAGGGTATTTATAACGTCTTAGTATGCGCTCTTTAATTTATAATATGAGAGGAAGTAACATTATGCAATATAATATAATATAATAAAACAATATAACATATTATAACACAATTCTACAAATAATACAAATAATACAACATAATATAATACTATTCTAATAATGTAACTGCGTATGATATTTTTTAAAGTATGGTGTTACACACAGGCCAACATTGCAAATTTCGCATTGATATCGCGATCTCTTTCTCTTGTCATTTCTTGAACAAACTACACACTTTCGCAGCTAATTTTTCCGGATTGGATTTTCATTTGTGTATATTTGTGTTATTTCGGTTGTCAGCAACAAATGATGCAAAAAAAACACACTATCAGTGCATGCCCAGAGTCAGAAACTTATGCAAAACGGTTGGCCGCAATAGCTCAGTGGCATCTTGCGGAGAGCCACTATAGTGGCCCGTAGTACCTCAGTGGCACTTTGCGGAGGGCCACTATAGTGGTCCGTAGTACCTCGGTGGCATCTTGTGAAAGGCCACTATAGTGGCCCGTAGTAGCGAAAGGGTTAAAGACGAAAGTCTGTTTTTGGCCGTGTCGAGTTACGGGAGACGGTCGCAAATTGAGGAAAGTTCGTCGTAGATTTGAGACGTACGTTTCCTCCGTCTCGTTGGCCGCGCGCTTTGTAACCAGAAATTCGCCGGGCAATCGAATCGTCTCTCCATACAGCATCTCCGCAACGGTCGCATTTAAATCCTCCCTCCAAGCCGCTCGAACCCCAAGGAGAACGGCAGGTAGAGACTCCGTCCATCGAGCATCTCCGTGGCACATAATCGCTGCCTTAAGTTGCCGATGGAACCTCTCAACCATACCGTTCGCCGCGGGATGATAGGCCGTCGTCCGGAGGTGATCCGACCCGAGGAGGTGCGAAAGATGCTTAAAGAGACCCGACTCGAACTGCCGTCCCTGATCCGTCGTAATTCGCAGGGGAGTTCCGAAACGCGCGATCCAACCGGCGAAAAAGGTTTCCGCGACCGTTTCCGCGGTAATATCGTCTATCGGCCACGCTTCTGGCCAACGGGAAAATCGGTCCACGCAGGTGAGACAGTATCGGAACCCTCGCGAAATCGGCAATGGACCGACGATATCCATATGGACGTGTTCGAAACGCGACGACGGAGTCGCGAATTGTCCGACGGGGGCCGATACATGCCTATGGACTTTTGCCCGTTGGCATTGTACGCACGCTCGTGCCCAGGATTTGCAATCCTTTCGGATACCTGGCCACACAAAGCGTTCGCTAACAATTTTGACTGAGTTTTTGACCCCTGGATGCGCGAGGTCATGCAAAGAGTTGAAAACTTTCCTGCGAAACGCCTGAGTGACATACGGTCGTACCGTGGCCGTCGAGCAATCACAATACAGCTCCGTGTCGGTACCCGGTAGCTGCATTTTCTTTAAATCTAAGGCCGTAGGCGATCGCAGGAGCATTTTCAACTCCTCGTCATCCGTTTGAGATCGCGCGAGTTCGTCGAAATTCAACGCTCGCGACACTTCCGCCACTCTTGACAAGGCATCGGCGACTACGTTATCTTTACCTGACACGTGACGAATGTCAGTGGTAAATTGGCCTATCAAGTCTAAGTAGCGGAACTGTCGCGGCGTATGTTTCTCCGATTTCTGCTCGAAAACGAATGTCAGCGGCTTATGGTCCGTAAAAATCACACAACGACGGCCCTCGACCATATGTCGGAAATGTCTAATCGCTTTGTAAATGGCCAAAAGCTCCCGATCGTACGGACTATATTTCCGCTGAGCACCACTTAGCTTTTTAGTGAAGAATGCAAGCGGCTTCCATCCTTCGCTGGAGGACTGCTGCAGCACAGCACCGACGGAAAAGTCTGACGCATCCGTGAAAATCGCAAACTGCGCAGCGACATCGGGATGCGCCAGAAGGGCAGCACGTGCTACGCTCTCCTTCGATGCGTCGAAAGCAACCTGCCTCTCTGCGGTCCACTCCACAGGGGTGCGTCCTTTAACGCCTCCTTGCAGCGCGTCGTTAAGTGGCGCCTGGACACTTGCGGCATCGGGAATAAAGCGGCGATAGAAATTAACCATACCCAGGAATTGTCTCAGCTCTTTCACTGTCGATGGTCGAGGAAAATTTCTAATCGCCTCCACTTTTTCGGGCAGCGGTCGAGTACCTGCTGCCGACACTGAATAACCGAGGAACCGCACCTCCGGAGCACCGAATACGCACTTGGAAGTGTTCACAAGCACTCCGAAACTGTCTAAGCGCTCGAACAGCTCTCGAAGATGCCGCGCGTGTTCCTCTTCCGATGCCGAAGCCACGAGAATATCGTCTATATACGCGTAACACCAATCGAGACCTCGGAGCACCTCATCCATGAACCTTTGGAACGTCTGCGCGGCGTTACGCAATCCGAAGGTCATGAATGGGAACTCAAAGAGACCGAAAGGTGTTATAATCGCGGTCTTCGGTATATCATCGGGATTTACCGGAATTTGGTTATAAGCGCGCACCAAATCGATAGTGGAAAACACCGATTTCCCGGCAAGTGTCTGCGCAAAGTCTTCTATATGCGGCACTGGATAACGATCCGGTATCGTTCTCGCGTTTAAGGCACGATAATCACCGCACGGACGCCAGTCTTGTCCTTTTTTTGGCACGAGGTGAAGGGCCGATGACCAACAGCTCTCGGATCTTCGTGCTATACCGTCCCTCACCATCGTGTCGAACTCCTTCTTCGCAATCTGAAGCTTGTCGGGGGCAAGACGTCGCGGTTTGCAGGCTACTGGAGGTCCAGGAGTCGTCCGGATAAAATGACGCGTCGAGTGCTTCGGCGTCCGATGTCCTCCAGAAGGTCTCGTCACATCGGGGAATTCTGCGAGTATCGCGTGATATTGACTGTTTCCCACGATCGACTTAACACTTTCCGCACTGCACTTTGCGATTTCACCCACGACCGCGAGCGTTGTTTTATTGTCTATCAGTTTTTTGTTTCGCAGGTCTACCAATAGTCCAAAATGCGTCAAAAAATCGGCACCAATTATCGGCGTAGTAACGTCCGCGATAACAAAACGCCACGTAAAATCCCTGCGTAGCTTCAAATCGAGGGAAAATGTAGCGTGACCGTATGTGGGAATTGTTGTGCCGTTTGCCGCGAACAATTCATAATCGGTCTGTTTCCGCGCACCACTCACACGCGATTTCGGGAAAACGCACAGGTCCGAACCCGTGTCGACCATAAACTTCGTTTTGGTCTTCCCGTCCGTGACGTATAAGCGGCTCGACAAGGGCGAGGCATCGTTTGCCGCCATTAACGATCGCCCTGAGCGTTTCCCGACGCGAACGTGCACGGATCGCGACACTTTTTCGCCGAAGCTCCGTATACTCGGTGATACCAACATAGGCCTGAAGCCGTGTCACCGTCGTCTCGTTGCGCGGAACGAGATCGCGATCGCGAAAAACGGCGCGAGCCTGGTCTCGTTCTCGACGATGATCGTCCACGTTGGTATCGAGTATCGACGCGCAACGCAGCAATTTCTCGCCGGAGTGCCGCGATCTCTTCTCTCCATCCGTCGCCGGGGCCGGAAGACGCAGCAGCAACCTGCTGTCTCGGTTCGATCTCAGCCATAGCGTCGGCGAGATCGGCCAGCTCGAGGAGACTGTCCTTCTTCCGTGTGGTCAAGACCGTCTGCACGCTGGGAGACAAACGCCTTAGCCACATCGTCTTCAGATATGACTCGGAAACCGCGTCGCCCGCGAGGTCTTGCAATCGGCGAAGAAAAACTGACGGTTTTCTATCGCCGATCTCTTCTCCTTCCAGGAGCCTCCGCATCTTATGTTCCGCCGAGTCGGAAAGTCGACGAATTAATTCCGTCTTCAATGTCTCGTACATGTTCTCCGTCGGCGGATTGTTGATGATGTCAATCACTACGTCAGCGAATTTATTATCCAAATTCGCACTGACGTAGTGATACTTTGTGGAGTCTTGAGTAATCCCAGCCAGAATGAACTGGGACTCCAATTGCCGGAACCATGTCGTCGGGTTCTTCTCCCAGAATGGCGGAATGCGCACGGCGACTCGAGCCACCGCAGGTGAAGGACCGTTGT